>JAWRVZ010000021.1:0-1200000 GCA_037043235.1 Rhodeus uyekii | reverse complement strand
GACCCCATCTCCTTTGAGACACCAGAATCCTTCCTTGGCCTGCCCAAGTGGAACACCAAGCGTGTGGGGTCTATATCCTTTGATTTTCGCACCTCAGAGCCCAATGGACTAATCCTCTTCACACAAGGTAAACCCCAGGACAAGAAGGATTCTCGTAGCCAGAGAAGCAACAAAGTGGACTTCTTCGCTGTGGAACTTCTAGATGGAAATCTTTATCTTCTGCTGGACATGGGTTCTGGAACAATTAAAGTCAAAGCCACACAAAGTAAAGTCAATGACGGAGTCTGGCACCACGTGGACATTCAGAGAGATGGAAGATCAGGTGAGTAGATAATTTTTTTTTCCATAATTTCAGGGATTTTTTCTGCATATAGAAACTGGAACAATCAGATATGTTTTTAATTTTGGGATTTTTGGTGTACCGGCCCACCACGGCAGAATGAATGTAGTGGAAACACTGCTCTCTGTATCTGTATTTATTACACTTTTCTCTGCAATACTTGATTCTGTATGGCCAATTTTTTTTTTTTGAATGAGCATGAAATGTCTCCACTGTATCACTTATTTATATGTATACTGTATATATTACTGTATTTTTTTTACCATCAACCTTCCTTTGGCTAAGCTTAGTTTGTCATTCTTGACATCCTGTTTTTGTTTTGAACAGGTATCATCTCTGTGAACAGCCGTCGGACTCCATTCACTGCCAGCGGTGAGAATGAGATTCTAGACCTGGAGGGTGACCTGTATCTCGGAGGTCTCCCTGACAATCGCGTTGGCCTGATTCTACCCACCGAACTATGGACCGCTATGCTGAACTATGGCTATGTGGGCTGCATCCGTGATCTCTTCATAGATGGACGCAGTAAAGACATTCGTCAGATTGCCGAGGCCCAGAATGGAGTCGGAATTAAGTCCTCCTGCAGCAAAGTAACAGGCAAACAGTGCGACAGCAACCCCTGCAAAAACAATGGAATCTGCAAAGAGGGCTGGAATCGCTTCATCTGTGACTGTACTGGGACCGGATACTGGGAGCGTACCTGTGAGAGAGGTGAGTGATGCCATTGTTGAGAGCAAGGTCGTATTGTGTAGCCCATGTGCTCACCCTCTGAGGCTGAGAATAAGAGTAGTGTAAGAAACGAGTAACACAATTTAAATAGTCTGGTTCAGTGATCTTAAGTCTTCTGAAACCCTCTACCTCTTCCAGCTCCACCTATCTAGATCTGCTATGGGATTTATGTATGACTATTCATGAAGCAGCATATCTTGCATACTCGTATGTATTGGAAGCAGTGGTACACACGTGGGACAAAATTGTTGGTACCCTTCAGTCAATGAAAGAAAAACTCACAATGGTCTGAGGAAAAACTTTAACCTGACAAAAGTAATAATAAATAAAAATGATATGTAAATTAATGTTAACCAATGAAAGTCAGACATTTCTTTTCAACCATGCTTCTACAGAATTATTTAAAAAAAAATGAACATTACATGCATAATCTATTGAATTTGGAACTGGCATAAGTTGGTCATTGATGTGACAGTCTCAAATGCCCAAACACTTACTATGCAACTGTTGCTAAGTTAATGTTTACAAGCAAACACTTGTTATCAGGTTTCTATTTAGCAGGAGATGAACATACACTACACACTTGCTCCCTGTACCCTCATTCACTATTCCATACATTAGTCCACTAATACAGTCAACTTGAATGAGTGAATGAAAATGAGTGAAGAATGTCAGACATGTGAGCGCACTAGAGGGGCGGCCATTTTTACATATTTTGAGCTTGCTGTGTTATTATTATTAATATTATTATTATTAATATTACGTTTTTTAAATCTGACAGTGTGCATTTGTATCATGCTTGTGTAAGCCATATTTAAACAATTTAATTAAAAAAATACAAAGGAACCTACTTTACACCTGTATGATTGCTCTGTGCATGCCATCTTCTGGCAAGACACAGGACTTCATTCAATGTAATCCTTATTTAACATGTGGAAATGTTCATTGTCAGATATGTAGAGTTTTGCACATTGACCCAAAACGTTTTTGCAAACGCAGGCCACACTAAAAGAAAAAAAGTCAAAAGCAAGTGTCAGTTTAAAAAATAATAATAATAAAAAAAAAATCCTAGTTAACTAGACACATTGTTAACTATTGCCTACACTGTTAGCTCACAGACAAAACCAATCTCCTCTGAAACAGAAGGTTGAATTATTATGCTTTTTTATTTATTTCGATAAATGGCCAACAATTCACTATCATCGGTGGACACTGTCACACAGTAGGGTCATAACAAATATGCTATTCAGGATTTGGCTCTACAGGATAATATGGTTGACATTTTCACTATTTTGACTCATAATGTCAATGTCAGTCTTTGTCAGTCCAACCAAATGTTATTTTCTTTATCGGGTTGAATTTGAAGTTGAATTTAAACCAATACATATTGCAAACCAATGTAGCCAACATAGTTATGGTTGCATACTCAACATACTCATTGACAATAGGTTATTGTTAAAACAGTATATATGAAATTAGACGAATTTAACAGTCACGTCTTCAAAACAACACCAAAGAGAATAACATCATATTATACTGGTCGCATGGTGTTGTGACAAACCGTTTTTAGATGGTCTTTCAATAAGGTTGACAGAACCTTTGCTGAAATATAAAGCCTGTGTGAACTCTAAGGGAACAAATTTCATACATGCAAAAAAATCTCTTGTTTTGTTTTTAAGACTGCAGCCCTGTCATTCATAAACCTTGCTTACCAGTATATCCTTCTTACTACAGTAGAGTTTATTTCAGTGTTCAGAAGAAACAAATGAATCAATACTGTCTTATTTTTTAAGAACATATTTGCTTAATTACAAAGCACAGAGTTCAACCTAAATTCTTTATAATAAATGAGGGTTATGGCTCAATCGCACTGAGATCAGTTTCTCCCACACAACAATTTTTTGGATTTTATATCAGAAATGGCAGAAGAGAGAATCCATGAGCCTTTGGCTATACAGACATTGAGTGGACGGCAGTTTCTGCTTAACAGCTAACGATATTTTATAGTTTTTCGCTGAGGTTTAATAGGATTTCTCTTTCACTCCTAGTGACTGTCTTTCTGTGCTCTTAGCTCAGGAGTATCCGAAAGTTAAATTGAGCAAGGCTTGGAGCAAGAAAATGTTCCCATGGTGTTCAGAATTAGGAGCAAGCTCACATTAAATTTTTTATGACAGTTTGTAGATAGCTGCTCCTCAGGCTATTTGGGGATGCAATCTTTACACAGCATGGATGGATTGCCTCTTTTTTATCCTACAAAGAATTTTCAAGGTTTAGCAGATGGTTCAGGCTCCATTGTATACACCACAGAAACCGCAAAGAAAAAAGGAACTTGAGACTTTAAAAAAATCCATGCAACGTAGCAATGCATAATTTAAAATAATTATATATCTTTTAATACTATCTTTTTGTTTTGTAATTATATTTTCACCTATAGGCACTTATGGTTCTGTGGATGTTTACAAAAGAAAGACATACATTACAGCCACACTATGGTTTCATTGTGTTTCATTTTTCTGAACCACAATGAGTATCATATCTTATTTGCCATGCTAATACTAATTCCATATCTACCATTTTGTAAATGTTAAAATACATAAAACGAAATGATAATAACTGTAATTGTAACTAATAATGAACACGCAGGAGAATCATGGAAAAACACAACCATTGCTAACATAAAGTAAACGAGACCGGACAAATGAACTGAGGAAACAATAATTAATAAAGCTAGATACACAGCGGAGTCGACGGAGGGAGCAACCATGACAGAAATTAGGCAGATGGAGATAATGCCCTACACAGAGACGGACAGCAGATGGATCAGTCAACACAGGTGGTCCTGGAGGCTAAGGTGTCCGAGGTAGAGACAGGGTCACTGAAGACTGAGGTAGAACCGGGGGGGCTTAGGACCGAGGTGGAGCCAGAGGGAGATGGAGCTGAAGGGGTGGAGAGAGGTTGTAATTCCATGTTGAAGGCAGGGTGTCATCTGACCAAGGTGGAACCAGAGGGATGAGGGAACGTGGTGAATTTGTGAGGATGATGGTAACAAGGGGAGTCTAGAGAGGGAGGAGCAAAGTCGGAGCCGATAGGTAAATGAGCCAAGGTGGAGTGACAAGATCAGTGGCTGGAGGCGGATCCTCTTCACTGAGCAGAGGTGGAGACTGAAAGACCCGAGGCTGATCCATACATAATGTCATTAGAGGATAAGTCAAGGGGCTTAATTGTCCTGACAAACTGGTTGATTTTGGAAGAGGAGGCAGGAGAGGGAGGCTGATCCACTCCAAAGACCATGGTGTATATAGTGGAGCAGGGGGCTGTGGTTGTGCCGGTGAGCCTGGAGGGCTGCGAAGAGCTGGTGGAGCAATATGGTGAAGCAGGGCACAGGAACTGGATGGGGCTAGAGATGGACAGAACCAGCTGAAATGAATGAGCCAAGAGGCTGGCCTGAACCAGTGAAGACGAAACTAGGAAATTGGACGGAACCAGTAGAGGAAAAAGCGGCAAGGAAGAAAATAGGTGAAGAAAACCATAAGCAAAACAGCAAGAACACACAACCAAGGAGTACAACATAGAGTTCAGCCATAAATACAGTAATACCTCGGTTTACGAGTGACTTTGTATACGAGTAAATCGGTGTACGAGCATGGAAAGTCAAATCGGTGTACAAGCATTGTATCGGAGTGCGAGAAATGTTTTCCCTCACCCACGCGTATTTTTGTGTGGAAAAGTCCTAACGCTCAGCATCGTCGCGCGCATTTTTACTGGAAATATCCTGACGACAGCCTCTCATAAAACAGTCACGCAGTTCCAACCCCTTTATCAACCCTTAACTCATTAATTCTCTCAGCGTCGCTCGGTTTGGCTGCATCATTCACCAGAGTGCATACTTCTATAAGTGATTTACCTCGTGTTCTTAACATTAATTAATTGTGATCGCTATTGTTCATGTAGTGAAATATACGCATACAGTACAGCATATAGAAAGAAAGCAGTAACTGTCACGGTTCATGAATTCATTTTCTCCTAGTTCTGCCTGTGTGTGTGTGTGTGTGTGTGTGTGAGTGGGGGCATGGTCACTGACCCCTGACACACCTGATTCTCATCTCATCTGCCTATTTAGTTCACTTCTATCCACTCTTGTGTTGTCGAGTCGTTGTCTCTGTTATGTCCGCGCTGTCTCTGGCTCTCCTGTGTGTTCGTTCGCGGCTCCCCGTCTCCCGTGTTTCATGTTCCACGACCTTCACTCTGGATTATCACTTTGTTTGTTTTCTACACTATTATAATAAATTCACTCATTTGCACTTGAATCCGGGTTTTGTGTTTTTTCGCTCCCCCCCCCCCCCCCCCCCCCCCCCTCCTCTCATCTCTTTCATGCCAGCAACGACGCTGCTCAAAGCTGAAGTGCATTACAGTAAATTGTCAAGTATTTTTTAAGTTTAATTGTCAATTATTTAGTATTTATATGAGATCTTAATGTTTATAATTTTAACTGTAATTAATAGGGTAAACCCCCCCCCCCCAAAAAAATTTTTAAATGGGCATTTATTGTCGTGTGGAAGGAATCAATTGATTTTTAATGCATTCTTATGGGGAAAATTGTTTTGATGTACAAGCATTTTGGGTTACGAGCTCGCTCTTGGAACGAATTAAACTCGTAAACCAAGGTATTACTGTACACACAAACTGTGGGTAAAACAAGGAACAGGTGTAACTTAATTAACCCATTTTGTAACCAGGGTAACAAATGAACAGGGTAAAAACAAGCAAGGAAACTATCAAGAGCTAAACTAAATGTGAATATATTAGGTTGGGGCAGCATATGGGTGAATAAATAATGACACAGTTTTCATTTTTAGCTGAACAATTCTTTAACAAGGCCCTTCAAAACATTATTTCACTGCATTTTAAAAAAGATGACACAAGAAAGGCTAAATGTTTTTTTTTTTTTTAAGACTTTTACAGAAATCCACAGCACTCTGAAAGCGGTCTTGAAGGGGGTGCATTAAAAATGTATTGCAATAATGAAGCTGTGCAGCGGTTTTTAAATGTAAAGAGAAATCTCTCGGGCAGTGGTTTGCTGCAGAGGGAGAGCATGCTGTCTCATCCTGTTAACCTTGCCTGAGTCCTGAAGAGCACTCTATTTTTGAAGCACTCGGAGGCCTGTGTGTGTGTGTGTGTGTGTATGTAGATGTGTTAACATGCCTCTTGTGCTGCTGTCTCCGCCATTCCACCTGCAGTCAAGAACACGCAGTCACATGTTAATGCCAACCCCCCACCCACCTTCTTTCCCAACCGCTGCAGCCTGTCTTGTTTAAGGGCCCTGCAGGGATTGTTCTGGGGCTGGTTTTAGAGTCTGTGGCCTGGGGCCGACAGATGAGAGCTGCAAGTGTCAAGCTAATTTGCTTTGAGCTCATATGACATCTTGCTATAGTATGGTGAAAGTGTGGGTTTATTGAGGTTCTTAATGTTATAAGGTACTCCCACTCCTAAGATTCAACTGAATTAATGACTTGACAGACTTAACAGTCTCAAAACTATATTTTAATGTGCTCTTTTAAGTTGAAAACAGAAACATTTAGCAGAAAGTTTACAAAAAGAAAAAATATATATTCATCATGGGTATGTCTTAAATTTTTATCCCTGTAACATTTTCTCTGAAATGAGCAATACCAAGTAACAAATCATTGTTCCCAGCTATAATGTAAATTAAATGTCTTGTTGTAATAGTAAATAGACCAACACGGGGAACAGAAAACTGTTTCACACACGCTTGTACAAATATTCACTCCCATTCATTCCCCAAAGAATGAATGGTGGGATCAGGGTATGCTAGGTCTGAAAAGAGTAGAAAAGTTGCATAATATCCCATTGAAAACAATCAGAAATATGCATTTGAATGTATAGTCTATACATGTATATTTAGTCTTTAGAATATACGTAGTCTGTGTGCAAAATTCAGTTTATAAAGCTATACTGTTATAGCATAGTCTCTTTTTGTGTGTCTGAAAATATGTAATGAAAATGTATGAAAATAAAGTGGTGAACATATTCTAACTTCCCCTAGCAGTTAAAACAGAGCAGTACATAAGGGTAATGTAAGTTTGAATCTTAGTCGAGTTTTACAAAACATTCTGATGAAGGCAATTCTTTTAAAGTGGTACTTCACAGCTAGCAAAGTGTGCTTTCAGTAAATTGTGGCAAACTATGCAATAGAAAGTCAGGAGTTTATTTTTAAATAAGAGCTACCTGACTAGAGAATACAGAGGGACAAAAAGTTGCTGTCTTCCATTTTGCCAAATATGTAGGAAGACACCCATAATGTACTGGGCATTTTTGGGCTATTAATAATGCTCTGTCAATCTGAATAACCGTGAAAATGCTGAATAACAATCGATGGTTTTCACGAAAACCCAGGAGCTGCCAGAAATAAATCATATTAGGATAACTTAAGGATAAATACATTTTTGGGCTTTTTTAAAATTAAGGTTTATAATATAACCGTCATCATTATGTTCTTTCCTGTTTTCCTAATTACCTTATGTCAGTCTTTTTCAACCACGGAGAGTTTATCAGGTGTGCTATGGAAAACCATTCAATTTCACATTTTTCAAAACTAATTAATCATAAAATACTTTTTTATTTGTGTTTTTCTGCTTCCCATTCAAGACACTTATGATAATGACTGTATATTGTTAAAACAGCCTACAGAGTTTTTTTTTCCTTTTCTTCAATGAAAAAATTTACCTTGGCTCAAAAAAGGTTGAAAAACACTGCCTTATGTTACTCATTGGTCGCTATAGTTACTGATTAGTGTCACCTAAATTTCATTTAGCTTCTTACAAACTTCAAATTCATCTTAAATACTTCTTAACCTCTTTCTTTTTGTGAATTCGGCTCTTTACTTTTCTGATGATTCTATTCAACATACAGTATTTTCTCAGTTTTTTCTGTTATTTAGAAGTCCAAATATGTACAGAAATATGTCCCTCTTTTGTTCCTATAATCCCATTTTTGTGACGTAGTAACAGCACAGAATAATGTGAGTAACAGTAAACTAATTCAGGCTAATTGGGTGCCAAATTTCTGCTGAACAGCTTCTCTACCATAATAAAGAAACAACTTGATCCACTACATTTCAGAATTTTGGAGACACTTTATGTCTACACACTATGTGACGAGTAAAACATATTTTGTGTGGTAACTGACAGCAAGCCACAGACGTTTATAGAACTTTTTTAAACACAGATTATTCCTTTAAAAGAATCTTGAGGTTATCATAAATTCATGAATGAATTAGTTTGAGCATTAGTAATAGTGATGCTTGCCTTAGGGAGCACTATTAACCATTCCAGCTTGCTCAGTTTGTGAAAATGCTGTCAATTAGTACTTATCTTGTATTTAAGCTGGAACATTCCTGTAATTGATTTAAGATGGCAAATATATTCACGTCATTGACTAATCACAGCAGCATGCTGGGAAATTGCTTTCCCCAGGTAATATAGATATATTTGTGAACTATCAGATTAGATTTCTGTTTCTTTATTACTTTGCTCTGATAGCAAAAAAGGGCATCCGATGACTAATATTAATGAACAGCGTACACTGAACACTACAGCCTCTTAAATTATGAATTTATTAGTCGATTAGGCCATAGAAATATGCAAATTCTAGTTTTAACTGCTACTTTATCATTGAGAATTCATTGCGATTTTGTTATTGGATATATTACAAGTTGCTTTTGGAATTGCTGGAAGTGGGAACTTAAGGTAAGCCCTTAAAAAATTGTCTTCTCAGTAAAAATAGCCCTGGCCCTCCATCAGCACACACACACACACACGCACACACATACTCTCCTGTGAAAGAAGAGGTGTGAGCATTCGTCTTCTCCTCATGCTGACAAGCACCTTCATTGTGACACTGATCTACGCAGACATCCACACTGAAACTGCAAAGTTTCATCTCTTCCTCTTCTTCCTTTGCAATCCCTCTTGTTGTTTGGGTTTATTATTCAACTGTAGCACACATCATTAGATGCAAAAAATGAAATAGCTATACCTTAAACTTCATTACTTCTATAGTTTGCCTTTAAATTGCTATCATTCACTAAGATTGGGTTGCATCTGTTGGTTTAATGTGTTTAAATGCATGAGTTTTAGTGTGTGATTCACTAAAGCAATTATGCAAATCAGGTAACTGTCCAAAAAATAAGTGCTGAATGCAGTTTGCTGGGTGCAATTCTCCATCTTGCAGGGCTGTTTGGAGTTCTAGGCTAGTAAACAGAAATGTAAACACAGGTTAATAAAAAAATTAAAGGAAATATTAATGGACTGATGCATTTGTATTACAATACATTGATATCAGCCTCACAGTGGACATCCAAAACTGGATATCCAAAACTATCACATTTTCAAAACTGGTGGGCATGGAATACAATGGTTAAGAAATGAGTAGGGGTGGGCTATATACCTGCAACGAACTGGGTGTGCTGCTGGTGTGCGATGCGTAGAACCAGGACGATGAGAACAGGATCGAGTCAAAACTCATTTAATGATAAACAAACAAAACACTTTAAATAACAAAACAAAGAAGCATGCATGTGCATTAACTCGAACTAAAATAAAACTCTAAACAAGAAACATGGCAGGCAATGAGGCAAACATCCTCACACGGAAAACACAGACCGTACTTCATTAACAACCGACAAACACAAGGGAAATGCAAGAGTGATTTATACACAAGGGAAAAAAATCACAAACACCTGGGAGACTAACGAGCAAGTGATACAAGACAGGTGCAGGGAGTGAAACAATAACCCGATAGACAGGAAGTGAAACAATGACAAGACTGACAGGAAGTGACAAAGAAGACCCAGACAGACAGGAACAGTGTTACAATACCGAAGGACATGATTAACTGGTAGAAATTTGTCAACCGGTAGAGATTTTGTACTCCTCTCTATCTAATTTACAGTGACGTGATTTACTGTGCTGCATGGTCACAAAAAGCTTATATTGTGATTGACAGGCGACCTGACCAATCATAATGCCCAATCTGACATTTTGTTCGTTAAACAATCCAGGCTCGAAAATTTGTAGATTAACGTTGGTGGACATGCGGCTCTTTCATCCCTGTGCAGCGGCTCCCCTTAAATTCCCTTCACGTAACTTCCCTACCCCACTCCACTAACCCTTGGAATAACTATTCCTAACTTTGGAATAACCTATAGGCTATATATTGTATTGACAACTCATCAGTTAATTATTTACTATGTTATATTCTGCAGAACTGCAAAGCAATTTGTCAGCATTTATAAAAAAGTCATCCATTATCATAAGTTTAATGGAAGGGACTGACAGGCAGAGATCTAATAGCATGTCTTTAATAAGAACGGTCGTACAGGCAGATAGTCAGGACAGGCAGAGAGCATACATAAACGATATTCCAGGCAAAGGTCGAAAAGGCAGGCGGACAGAATCAGAGTCATAGTATAGGCAGGGAAGTCAGGACAAGCAGATAACAATCACGAGCGATAATCCAGGCACAGGTCGGGGCAGGTGGACAGAATCAAAATGGGAAAACAGCAGAAATGATAACAGGAGATCGGGCACAGAAATAAATGCTCAGACATGTTAGCTATTGCAAAAACAAGACTTTGCGATCACAGTGCATGTGTGTGAGTCTTTTATAGTTCATGTAATGGTTAGCAGCTGGTGCTATAATCAGTCCAATAAACGGCATCACGGGAAATGTTGTGTGTGTGTGTGTCAGTATACATGTGTAATAAACAACATATAGTTAGCAAAAAGTTAACATTGAGATTTTAGACTAGTGGTTGGTCTGACAATGTATCGCTAAAGCCAAGTGACCAAAAAAAAAAAAAATGCATTTTATATTTTTTTTACTGAGAAAGTATGTGATTACAAACCCAGCTAGTAACGTTTTGGCACCTACTGGCATAATGATGTAATCAACACATAGAACCACTGGAAAATGCACACAATTAATCCACAGACTGCCAGTCAATGCTGCGAACAAAGACAACTAGAATTATTTGCACAGGGCTAAATAAACACACTCTTGCAATGCTATTCTATAAATCAGATTTGAGAATTGGAACTAACTATTATATAAGTAAATCTATCATACGTTAGGGCACTTTGTATGTTTTAGTGGAAAACAAAACAAAAAAATGTATAGGAAAATGATTCTTTCCATAAATTGGCTGGACAGGAGAGGGAGCTTTGCGCTGTGACCATTTTGTCTGCATAATATTTTGATGTCTTTTACTTCAGACGAGTTTTCCACGATATGACCCCTTTAAGTCATCGTATTTCATCCAAGAATAATACAAAATTCTAGACCACTAGTCTAGAATAATGATGAAATCTAGCTAACAGCTCAATATTTGGATGCTCATTTATCTTCTATCCATGGTTCAGGTAGAGCACATGAATAATAGTTTAAAAGACGACCCTTTTTTTCTAGGGTGACGAATGTGGTAAGATCAGAGGCGGAACTGTAAAGCAGAGCTTCTTATTTAAATCAAGGCAGAGATGCAGTTATCTGGGATGAAAAATGCAAAGGCCAGCACAATTCCAAACAAAAAGCCTCATATTCATTCACTGCCATTTGGCTTTTGTTCCACTTGTCATCTTCTCTACAAAAACTAAAAGCGCTAAAATTTAACAAAGAAGAATAATGAAGCTGGTATCTACAATGTTATCGGCTCAATTGTAAGCATTTGTCAGTGAGGGTTTAGGGAATAAATCTTTTAGAACTTTTTAAATGTCTTGTGGGATATTTAACTTTTTAAAGGAATAATTCACACTATTGAACATGTTGACTCACCATCATATTTACTCACCATCATATCTTCTCAAACCATGATGGCACTGTTTATATTCTTGCCCTTCATGGTAGCTTTCAAGTATCCTTCACAGTCAATCACAATCAATTATGAATTGATATCAATGTCATTGCAATTCACTTTGTCATATCTGGTGTAACACTTTTTGAGTTTGTTTTCATGAAATAGAATCACACTGACATTCTTCAAAACATCTTATTTTTTGTTCCACAAAAGAAAGAAAGTCATGTGGTTTTAAAATGGTATGAAAGTGAAGAAACGGTTCCTTTAACTGTACATTCAGATTTTCAGCATGAGCTAACTTGGGAAAGGAATCTGGTTCAAGGTTAGGACACATTAATGTTTATTTTTTGCAATTTTGAGAACAAATAGAGAATATTTGTTCACATATTCTTATTCACTTGGCAGCCTTGTCAATTCATTTTGAGAAAATAACAGCTTGTGTCTAATTTGTGTTTTTGCCTTTTTTTGTGTGAGGGGGGAAAAAAGGTGTCTTTTTACTGCAGAAGGTGTTTTAGCAGACTTTAATCATGGCACTCAATGGATCACACACCCTGTGTTTGACTGTTGATTCTCATGCACAACAGAAGTGTGAAGTGTGTCAATTGTGCATTTTGTAAGCGTGCTTCATTCACATCTGCCCATGAATGCAAATGTTCTGGAACTGTTGTTGTATCCAGTTATCATGAAAATCGTTTGATTCCAGTGTCTACTTCTGCTTAAAAAGGTAACTTTGTTATAATGGTCCATATTACTCATATAGATAAGTATATGTTTGTAAGTGTTGGGTTTCGGGTTAGTTGAAAAAGTTGACATGTAGTTGCAAAGCTACTTCTAGCCAATAGAATGTCTGTTGTAGCATCAAAATAAAGTGTTGGCTTGTGTTATGCAGACAGTCTACAAATACTCTGAGAGTTACTTGACATGCGACAATATTAGATCTAAGGTATGATTACTACAATGTATGGGTTCTGACACATGTTGTTTAACTCCAATAGCATTTAACATGTCTCTAAATGCCATTCCCCATGCATCTTTTTTATTAACTACATGGATATTAAAATCACCAACAATTATGACTTTATCTGCAACCATTACTAATTCTGAAAATCAGAAAATCATCCCATCCCAAGTCTGCATGGTGGCCTGTATACAGTGTTCAGCACAAAAGTCAAATGGTACTTATTACTTACACTAGATAGTTTTACATGAAACACCATTACTTCAAAATAATTATATTATATTTCAAACTAGACCTTTGAGTTAAAATTAAATTAAATTTTCAAATAAAATTTGACCCTTAAAAGGTTTTGAGAGTTTTTTGCAGGGAACAGATACAATTCAGGGAACAGATACAGTCTCTATATGATGATATCTCGGTGAAAGAGACTCTATGTGTTGGAATTTATCTGAGCTCTGTGACGTGAGACAGCTAGCAGATGGGTGTTTTAGCCAGTCTCTCTGCTTCCTGACCTGGGCCCATCCCAGAGAAGAAGAGCGGCACCATCCCAGGTGGGATGAATACCATCTCTTTTCAACAGGTCAGGTCTGTCCCAAAAACGTATCCAATTGTCTATGAACTCTGTTATTCTGCGGGCACCACTTAGACATCCAGCCATTGAGTGAGGAAAATCTGCTAAGCATCTCATCACTCCTGTGAGGAATGGGGCCAGAGCATATTACAGTGCCTAGCTGTACTTGTGAGTTCACACACCTCTGTAATGTTAATTTTAGTGATCTCCAACTGGCGAAGTCGGACATCATTAGTGCAAATGTGAATAATAATCATGATTGGCATTAGCTAGGACTTTTAAATTTGCTTTGATGTCAGGCGCTCTGGCTCCCGGCACGTTCTGTGTAATAGACTCACCAATGACTATGGCACTTTCAACAGGTTTCTCACTGGGTGCATCACTGAGTGGGGAGAATCTGTTTGATGTACTAATCGAAACAGAACAGCATTGTTTTGACCTGCGACTATGCCGTCTCAGTCACCTAGTTGCCCTGCTGCATGGGCTCTACAACCGGAACCGAACAATGTATAGGGTTTGCTAAACTAGTCGTATCAAGCAGTTTCTAAAGCTCTTGTATTCTTTCTATGCTCGATTAAAGTTTGGATATGATGCATTTATTTAGCACAGTTGGTTCAGTTACTTACTTTTAAATTATAGCATTCATTCTACTCTGTATGACTTCAAAGGATCTACAAACTAGTAAACAAACTACAATTTAAAATCTTAAAGTGAATACAATTTCTGTAATAGTGTCCCCATTACTTATCATTGCATATTTATTTCTGTTTTGCCGTTTACGGATACTTATTAATATAAATCATTAATATGAATGAATGTATTATATTATTTGTATCATTTATATCATTGTATATTAATCTAAATATTCAAAACACAAATTCAAAATTTGGAAGCATTAAAAAAAAAAAAAGCATGTCAATGATGTCAAATGCTAATCCCCTAGGGATCTCTATGGCGAATACCTCCAGTATCACGTGTCAGAAGCATTAATCCAACCACGACAATAAACTTGACATTGGCCGGCAGCCGCCTATGACGTCACCTGAGCGTCATACCTCTTTCTTATCTTTAGAACACAGCTCTGTTTGAAGAGTTGCTACGATGGCTAGCAAGGAAAACCACTTTCGTTGTGTTCATCGGTTTGCAGAGAGGTTTGCAGTGTCAGCATTTAGATGTGAATAAATGCCTTGGTGAGGAGCATGCACGTGCATGTTTGAGTGCATTACGAGCGCTTCCCTCTGAGGAAGCTGTCCCTTTTTACAATTGAGTTGGTGAGAAGAACCTAGGTGAGCATAAGACTTTTATGTTGAAGATCTTTATGAACACTCACAGCCTGCCTGTCCCACATATGACGAGCTGTTGGCAGTTATGGCTTGTACTGCGAACCGGCAAGTTAAGCTTCAGTGGAAGCACAAGGAGTTTGACCGCCCCATGCCGTCGGAATGAGTGCTTCACCGCGAGCCATAAATTGCCAGCTTAGTGCAGTCCTTTCTTTTTCTCCCTGAGCTCCACACTGAGGTGCAGAGATTATGGGGAAACTCCAGACTCCACAAGGCATGCAAGCTTATTGTTACGTGAAGTTGACTCTGACCAAAGAGATACTAGCTAGCGATCTCTTAGTGGGCAGGGCTTCCTCATGTAAGGTGCTGCTCATGCCATGTCAGATGCTGTGTTAAACAACGCACTTGAATGGCAGAGCATACATGGAAGTCAAACCACTGCACACAGTGGCGGTGTTGTAGGCATACCAGGCAGACCTGTTAAAAGACCTGGACCAGAGTCAGGGGCCCTCCTTTGAGGTGATCATTTAGCTGCACCACACCACAGACCTGGTTCTCACCACAGATTTTCTAAATGGCTGCCACGGTGGTGACAGAGACACCTCTGGGTGAACCTGAGGGAGTCCCTCCTCAATGTGCCGGTCTCGTCTCACAAGTTTTTGGGACCTCTGCCAAGGCAGTGCTGTCAAAGTTCTGGGAGGCATGGGCGCACTCATGACACTCATGACGCGCAACTTTCAGATCTTTCACATTCCCCAGGCCCAGGTCTCAGGCCACGCAGGGGGGTGGCCCCTCCCAGTCCGAGGATAAGCAAGTGGACCGTAAACCATGTACTGCCTCTTGTGCGCATTAAAATCGTAATAAGATGGAGCATGATTCTGCTACCACCACACTTCACTGTTTGGATTATATTGCGCAGGTGATAAATAGTGCCTGGTTTCCTCAAAGCAGAATGCTTGGAACTGAGGTTCATCATACCAGATGATCTTGAGTCTGAAAGAGTCTTATAGGAGCTTTTTTTTCCATGTGTCTTCACTGAGCAGAGGCTTAAGTCTGGCCACTTTACCATAAACCCCAAATAAGTGGATTGTTGCAGTGAGTGCTTGTCCTTCTGTGAGTTTCTCCATCTCTATATACACTCGCCTAAAGGATTATTAAGGAACACCATACTAATAATGTGTTTGACCCCCTTTCACGTTCAGAACTGCCTAAATTCTACTTGGCATTGATTCATCAAAGTGCTGAAAGCATTCTTTAGAAATGTTGGCCCATATTGATAGGATAGCATCTTGCAGTTGATGGACATTTGTGGGGCACAAAGCTCCTGTTCCACCACATCCAAAAGATGCTCTATTGGGTTGAGATCTGGTGACTGTTGGGGGTACATTGTAGTACAGTGAACTCATTGTCATGTTCAAGAAACTAATTTGAAATGACTCAAGCTTTCTGACATGGTGCATTAACCTGCTGGAAGTAGCCATCAGAGGATGGGTACATGGTGGTCATAAAGGGATGGACTTGGTCAGAAACAGTGCTCAGGCAGACCATAGCATTTAAACGATGACCAATTGGCACTAAGGGGCCTAAAGTGTGCCAAGAAAACATCCCCCACACCAATACACAACCACCACCAACCTGCACTGGTCACAAGGCATGATGGATCCATGTTCTCATTCTGTTTACACCAGATTCTGACTCTACCATTTGAATGTCTCAACAGAAATAGAGACTCATCAGACCAGGCAACATTTTTACAGTCTTCAACTGTCCAATTTTTGTGAGCTCATGGAAATTGTAGCCTCTTTTTCCTATTTGTAGTGGAGATGAGTGGTACCCGGTGGGGTGTTCTGCTGTTGTAGCCCATCCGCCTCAAAGTTGTGCATGCTGTGGTTTCACAAATGCTTTGCTGCATACCTCAGTTGTAACAAGTAGTTATTTCAGTCAAAGTTACTCTTTTATCAGCTTGAATCAGTCCGCCCATGTACTGCACATCTACTGTACTGGATGCACAGTACTGGCCCAAGTACTGGATGTATTTCCCTTTTCACACCATTCTTTGTAAACCCTAGAAATTGTTTTGCGTGAAAATCCCAGTAACTGAGCAGATTGTGAAATACTATGACCAGCCCGTCTAACACCAACAACTACGCCACACTCAAAATTGCTTAATTCACCTTTCTTTCCCATTCTGACATTCAGTTTCAGGAGTTCAGGAGATTTTCTTGATCAGGACCACACCTTCAAATGCATTGAAACACCTGCCATGTGATTGGTTGATTAGATAATTGCATTAATGTGAAATTGAACAGGTGTTTCTAATACAGTGGAATCCGATTATGTCGACAGCCTCGGGGGTTGCAAAACAGCATAGAGATAACCGAGGATCGAGATATCCAACCGCCAATATGCCGATGTATTTGATGAAGCGATCAGCATGCTATAAAAACACATTCGCTCATAACACAGTCACTTCACTCTGACACAGTTCTGATAGTATTGCACACATGGTTACTATGGTTTCTTTACAAACTCTAAAATGCGTTTTTGCTTTTTGCCTTTAACGGTCTGCTTGAAAACAAATGCTTCTAAGCTTCTATCAGTAACGACGTCTTTGTTGATGTCAATGTAGCAAAGCAGAGCGCTGAGCAGAGCGCACGTCAGAACAGAAGCAGGTGAGTGTGTGTGTGTCAAGTCAAGTCATATCATCTTTTTTTATATAGCGCTTTTTACAATGCAGATTGTTTCAAAGCAGCTTTGCAGTGGTCACAGGAAAACAATATAAACAAAGTTTGTTTAACAGCAGCCTGTGTGTCTGTGTGTGTATGTGTGTGTGTGTTTATCTAAGCCTCATACTCATTGGTCGATAATCGCTTGTCAATGTCAAAACATTTGAGAAAACCAATCAAATCAGAGAAGTCAGGCTTTATTTGCATACGCTGCTCATTGAGAAGAGTAAGGAGTCTCCAAAAATCTCCAATAACTACAGATCTAAGTTGTTAGATTTGTCGCTAGTCGCTTTTTTGAAAATGTGTCGCTAGAGTGGTATGAATACTCGCTAATATATAGCAAAAAAGGCGCTAAGTTGGCAACACTGTCTGCAAGGCTTGATTTTCCCGCCACTTCTGCGAGTTCTTCTGCAGCTGCAGAGAGACTGTGAGAGAAGCGTTACTGACAGAGCGACCATATGGACTGCGATCCACATGCAACGCAAACTCAGCGCATGCGCAGTGAACTAGGTACGATCATTAGTCACAAGATACCCATGTGAAGTGGCCAATCTGTCCCTCTTTTGTGCTCGAGATATTAGGATTCGGCAACATAAAAGAATCGACATAACATAGGGGGTTTGGTGGTTCTACTTCAAAAATTTTGACATAATAGGGTTGGCGAGTTTACCGAGGTCGAGATAAGTGAACTCCACTGTAATCCTTTACGTGAGCGTATGATCATGGTGCTAAACTAGATGATGGTCACTCTTCTTGGTCACCACTCTAAGCAAGGTCTTTCTCCATCAGTTGCAAAGTTTAGCTAGGAGCCCAGCTCTAGGAACAGTCCTAGATTTGTTATTTTAAGGATTATGGAGGCTGCGTGCTTCTTTGAACCATTAATGCAGCAGATTATTTTATTTTTTTTGCAGTCTTAGCCAGATCTGTGTCTTGACAAAACACTTTCTGAGCTCTACAGGCAGTTAATTTGACCTCATGGCTTGATTTTTGCTGTGATATGCATTTTCAGCTATTAAATTGAATTTACCACAGGGTAACTCAAAGTGTAGTAACATTTACAAGCACAATTTGAATTCTCTTGAGCTGATTTTCAAGTTCTGCAGAAATGCGCACAATTTCAGTGCTCTCTGAGCATCAAAGGTTTCTATTTACTGTGTGTTTTTTCAAGTATTGAACATTGTAACCAATCATAACCATGAACGCAACATCCAATAAGAGGTGTTAGTCAGTTAGTCAGAAAATACAAAAGGTTTTGTTTTGTTCAATGCGAGCCACACGCTCATGAATACTTTTGTTATTAGAAAAAAAGTGTAAACACAATGTAAATGAGATTCATTGAACAATTAAGATTTTTTTTCATTTGCTTGAGTTTTCATAGTACCAAAATTGGTTCTGAGAACTGCAAAATGTTTCTGTACTAGAGAGTGGACTAAAGAAATTTCAGTACCGTGATAACTAGGGACCAACCAAATTCACGATTTCACGGCCGTGACATTTTCCGTGAAATCGGCCACTTTCCGTAAAAACACCCAACAAGTGTGAAATAGTGTTAATTTTTATTGAAGGGGGAGTTCAGAAGTACCGCGATAACTTTTTATGGTAATTGTTTCTTTTAAATTAATTTTCTTTGCACGTTTTGCTGAATGTACATTGGACAATTCATTTTTGCCTATTTTTCTATCTCAGTTCCATTTCCGGAATAACGGAAAATATAAAAAATTCATTTTTTATAATTTCCGTTTCCGGAATAACGGAAAATATAAAAAAATATTTTTTTTATAGCCTATGTCATTATATCAGCTATCTTGCAGAAGTAATTAGTCTAATTACACGCGTTGTATTCCTTATTCCTCGCCGTAGGCCTAAGTCATCATCAACTCATCATGTCGATGAAAAAAGCAAAAAATGTTTTGTGCGAAGAGCGAGCAAGACAGTATCCAAAGGACACGTTGCATGCCGATGCGGGGAGATTATTTTGCTCGATCTGTAACGTTACCATTGATCATACGCGTAAAGGGACTATTAACAGGCATTTAGAGTCGTCCGTTCATGAATCGAAAAGAAAGGCGAGTGAAGAAGCACAGGATGCTAAGATGAAGAAGCAGGCGACAATCACTGGAATGTTTTCACGGCAAACACAGGCAAAAGAAGACCGACATGTGGCCGTTTATGAACTCGTTGAAGCATTCACTAAAGCCAACATACCACTGGAAAAACTGGTTAATCCAGCCTTGCACACCTACTTGCAAAAAAACTGCCAAATGCTGTTCAT
This sequence comes from Rhodeus uyekii, assembly GCA_037043235.1. NCBI lineage: Eukaryota > Metazoa > Chordata > Actinopteri > Cypriniformes > Acheilognathidae > Rhodeus > Rhodeus uyekii. The sequence continues at coordinate 1,180,254 of JAWRVZ010000021.1, read as the reverse complement.
TGCTGTTCAATGCTGTTCACATTCTGAGCCTTGTCGGTGAAACGTGGCGAAAAAACGTCAAAGACGTTGACCGTTTGGTGGTGTCATTCAAATCGATTTTTACGCATTGTTCCGGCAGAAAGCGCAGGTACAAGGAGTTCCTCGCTGGAAAAACTGGTACGGAGGTTCCGTTGCCACCGGTACCAGTTGTAACCAGATGGAACAGTTGGTTTCAAACTGTTTTTCACCACGCAAAATACGTACAGTTTTACAAAGATTTTGTGGCCGAGGAACTCAAAATTGGAGACGGAACATTTGCGCTAAACGAGTTGCAAGCGCTACTTGAAGATGACGCTTCAATCACAGACCGTATCAACTTTATTGCTGCCACGAAGCTTTTGGAAATCCTAAGCTGGTTTGAGTCCACAGAGGTTCGAATCCATCTGGCATACAACAAAGTTATGGACTTGTTGGCTTGGGCTGAATTCGAAGCAAGCAGCACAACAGTACCGATCTACAAAAAGGCTTTCCAGGACACTGCTGACAAGCTCAGTCAGTACTACAGGCCGGGCGGCTCACAGCGATTTTCGCAGCCTGGACTGGCCTTCATGAAATCGGTCAGAGTCTTTGATTTCATACAGGTATCGATACTGCCATGTGAGGAACTGATAAAGAGTATACCAGGAGCAGATGATCATAGCATCTTAGCCGAGTTTGCAGCCAAAAGAAGTTCCGCCAGATAATAGTATAACCGGATTCTGGTGTTCGCACAGCAGTCGGATTCCTCTGCTGAGCCGGCTAGCATTACGCTACCTTTCGGTACCAACGAACAGCGTTGACGCGGAGAGAAGTGTCAGCCAGTACACAAACGTCAATGCACCGCAGCGACAGAATATGTCAGCAACCACGTTGGTCGGCCAAGTTTTGGCCACGAAAAACTGTAAATTGTTGCATTAATGTGACATGGTTAATGAGTTTTTTCCCGGGCATGGAATACTGTTCCATATATGGCATTGCAGAGTCTGTGGCGTTGTAGTCGTATTTTGTTTCTTTTTTTTTAATACAGGTGAACAGTCGAAAAGTGGTATTTTAGAATACAAAACAGTGTGACAGCAGATGGACTGATTGCAGTAATTGGTGCCTAATAAAAATTGTACCCGTGAATTTTCCGTGTAATCGAGTGTTTTTTTAAAACCTTCCGTGAAATTGCAAATTTTTACCCGTGAATTTGGTTGGTCCCTAGTGATAACCCCACTACTTATAAAAAATTATATCAGGCTGACAGATCTATATTACACTGATACGGGAGGGATCTGTGTCCATAAATGCAGTTGTTGAAGGTAGGTGATGGCAACTGATATGGGCTTCTCCAGAAGTTTCAACCAATGCACATTGACAATAACCGGTTCTAGCCTGTGAGAGGATGTGAGAGACTGAAGCAAATATCATCAAAGTGGGTTTTTATTTATCTAACACTTACAAGAAATAGACGTTAAAATGTGGCCCTCTAATCCACGTGTGTAATGTCGAATCTTAAATAAACACATGCTGTGTCACCAGCTGCTTTGAAAGGGAGAAGAGGAGGATGAAGATGATGATGATGAGTGAATTCCGCATTTCTACTGGCTTTAGAAAGTCTTAGCATATAGTATCAAGGATATATTGCTAAATTTACATGGACACCTTTTATTTTAATTCATTCCGATTGGTAAATCCAAATTTAGTGTTATACTAATACTAAATAAAGTGCAGGTTTATGTCACAAGCTTCAATTCTGATTTATTATTTGACATACGCACACTGCATGAATATACAGTTTCCTGCTGTTTGTGCATTTTCATAGCATAGCTTCTGTTTTTTATTTTAAAAAGCAGACTTAGTATTTACGAATTTCAGGTACATGAATGTACTTTATTTATCAAGCAGTAAAAACAGTGAATCCTCTGCACAGAACTTTCCAGTTTTAATTTTTAATCCAAACAAGTGTTTACATATCCTGTTGAACAGATTGGAAAAATGTGAACAACTCCTTACAATCCAAATGAAATTTCATATTCTGCCAGTCAATTCCGAGTACATAGTTAAATGGGACTTTTCTATTCTGATTACGCTACTATTACGGATTATCAGGGTCCATGTAAATGTAGCTAATAAGACACACACACTTAACTAGCAAGCTAAACATCTTTCCATACACTATTGTTTTCATTTCAAAGCTTACCCTGCCTCTTAAAGAAAAAGACATAATTACATGCATACATACATCGTTTTTAACTCATTTGTGTTTCTTTTAGGGTAAGGTACTTTCTATTGTATTGAGCTAATTATGTTTTCTATCACATGACATAACCCTCTCATGAATCTTTCTGTATTTTTTTCAATTTAATTCAGTATGTTTGTTAAGCTGTTTTCCCCATGGCTCTGGTGACTCCTCCCCACAATGTAGAAGATGGCATGTTTTACTATCATTGTAAGGACAGCCGGTCAAAACCTGATCTACACTCATACACGCGTTCCTTCACATGGGTGAGGAAATGTGGCTTTCAGAAAGCAGTCATGTGGGAAATTGACAAAGCTCCAGAGCAGAGTGTAAAGAGAGAGAGAGAGACCGAAAGAGAGACAGAGATGTGCTTGGCAGGGTTATGGTAACAGACCTTTAAGATTTCTCTCATACCTACACAAAAACGCTCATGCGTGGACACACTCACAGATATCTGCCCTCAGTTAATCTCGCTCTCTCTCTCTCTCTCTCTCTCACTGAAAGTTTTCAACTCCTCTGGGCAGTCTTCTTCTGCCCTCTACTGTTCTACTGCCCAAACAGCCAGTGTGTTTTTTAAAGTTTTTGTATTTTCGTTGTATGCTTTGGTCAATAGTATTGTTGTCTACATAGTTTTTAGTTGTTTTTATTAATTCGTTTTAGCGATTTCAGTACTTCAAGCTAAACTAAACAAAAAAGAAATGCTGCCTTTCCAAATAGCTGAAATATGTTATTATTTCTTTTTTTATTGTTTATATTTATTAAGCATTTTTATTTATTTTACATATTATGATTAAGCATTTTATCATTTATGTAATTAAAAATATATTTTTACATATTTTTAAGGTTGTCTTAAAAGGGTGTATGGGTGTATTTATATTTTTATTATACATATTTTGGTCATGTTTTTTTCTAGTTATTGCTTGTTGAAATACCCCACTGTCAGAGAGGAGACCGTCTTTGTGTAACTTGTTAACACAGATTGCGCTCTATACAGTGGAGCGTCGTAGCACTCATGCTAATAACCTCCCCCACCCGTCGTTACTGGCAATTTGGTTGGTAATTATGTAAAGTGCTGCTGACTTCCATCTCCAGCAAGCCCCTTTGAAAACGCACATCTCCTCATTACCATATAAAATGAGCTTTGGAGCTGTTGATATCTCCCCAAAACACATCCAGCTGTGCTGTGCAATATTTGTGTGTGCGTGTTTGAGTAGCACAACCACACGCACACTTCAATATGGTGTGGAAGACATAGCATCCTGGCGATAGTGTCTACTCTGTTTGCTTTGAGGAAGACTGTTTAAGATCAGAGCAAGAGAGATAGTCGTTCAAGACAGGAGGTTAATATGCACTTCATTAATGCTTAAGACTTCCCTCGACACTCAGCAGGTGTGTAAGCATCAAATGTCAGCAGGGAAGCTAGGTTTCTAATATGTGATGAATTGATTGTTTTATTTGTGAATTGATGCATGCTAATAGAGTTGCTTGAATGCAACCCTGTTGTTCTCAGACTGCGTCAACATGAACAAAGATGAATTAATTACATACAAAGGATACTATTTTTCTGTAAATAATAATCAAACCTTTTTACCACTAAATGTTTCAGAACTAACTTAGTAAAAAGGTAATGGTTCAAACAATATTTTTCAAATAATCCAACCTAAGCTGTAAATACAGTGGAAAAGTCAGCAGAATAAAAATTATCACTATTTCTAAAAAATACTCACTAGAAGGAATATAACCACTTTAGTATGTTATCTTAACTGTCTTTAGAGAGTGGCTTATAGTGGCTTAACAGTTCGTGTTAGGCTAATCTGAGGTAGACTGGAGATGACAGATTCCAGGTTGACACGTAAAGCATGGTAGGGGAATCTTTGGGACACAAGGAAGGAGAATCACAAGGGAAAGCGTTCTAGGCGTTTCACAGTACGAGTCAGGAAATGCAGCAACAAGACCAGACAATGACTGGAGTGTGTGTGCCGGTGATATATTGTCTATAGATAAGGGACAAGTACAGGTGGAGTGAGGAGTGTGCGAGAGGCATGGCCATATGAGTGACAATTAGGTTCACCTGCTCAACTGCCCATAAACGCAAATATCTTATCAGCCATGATCAGCCAAATATTTGAGATGGCAGCACCTCAATCCATTTAGTTATGTAGACGATGGTCAAGATGATCTGCTGAAGTTCAAACCGCATCAGAATGGGGAAGAAAGGTTGTTTGAGTGGTTGTCGAGTAGCTGATCTGAGTATTTCAGAAAGCGCTGATCTACTGGGATTTTCACACACAACCATTTCAAGGGTTTGCAGAGAATGGTCTGAAAAAGAGAAAATATCCAGAGAGTCTCATGTCTGTTGGAGAAAACGCCTTGTTGATGCCAGAGGTCAGAGGAGAATAGCCAGACTGGTTCGAGCTGATAGAAAGGAAACAGTACCGGTAATTCAAATTAACCACTCGAAGAGCATCTTTGAACACACAACATGTCCAACCATGAAGCAGACGAGATATAGCAGTAGAAGGCACACCAGTAAGACCCTGTCAGCTCAGAACAGGAAACAGAGACTACACGTCCTCACCAAAACTGACCAATACAAGATTGGAAAAACGCTGCCTGACGAGTCTGGATTTCTGCTGCAACGTTCAGATGGTTGTGTCAAAATTTGCCTTAAACAACATGAAAACATGGATCCATCCTGCCATGTATCAGTAGTTCAGGCTGCTGGTGGTGTAATGGTGTAGAGGACATTTATAGTCTATCACCACAGTCTATCTGAGTATTTTTGATGACCATATCCACCCCTTTATGACCACAGTCACAGTCTTAATCACAGTCTTACCATCTTTCGAAGTCTATTTCCCGAAGGATGATGCACATCACAGAGCTCAAATTATCTCAAACTGGTTTCTTGAACCAAAGGTTATCTTGAAGTTGACTAAACTCAGTTGGCCACCACAGTCACTAGATCGACTGAAGTCACAGACAAATCTGCAGCAGCTGTGTGATGCTATCATGACAATTTAGGCAACGTCCACACGAAGCCCTATGCATTCCATATCCGTAAAAAAAAAAATCTAATTCTAAAAAAAAATTCCGTAAACACGGCCTCGTCTCAAGAAATATCAGCGTACACACGAAATCACTGAAACCGACTGAAAACGGTGTAGTATATATACCAGATGGGGCGCTGTAATTCTGCCACAGATATACACTATACACGGAAAATAAGACTTTGAGCACGTGCATAACCTTGTGTTATGTATATGTGTTCCGTGTGACACAGCCAACACATGATGTGATGACATCATCGTTTCATAAAATATACGGATTGGCTGTACACACAGGTGTCGTTTTCAGATTTATCCACTTTAGGACCCGGTTTCAAAAAGTAGCGGTTTCAGTCTCCCAAAACGGCAGATCCTTGTGGACGAAACGACAATACGATAAAAAATTTATACGTAAATAGTGATATACGTATACGCGACAGGCCCTTAGACCAACATCTCTGTGGACTGTTTCCAGCACTTTGCTGAATCTGTGCCATAGGGAATTAAAGCAGTTCTGCAGGGGGTAATAATGTGCCTGGTGAGTGCATATGTACTGTATATCCAAAAATTTGGACAAAACTATGACAATGAACTTTTGCATGATAATCATTCCAGGATGCCAAGAAGCGACATAGCATAATACTAGTTTAGCAATTCTGTGTGGTGACATTAGTGGTGCAGAAAATGGAGCCAAAAATTGAAATTCTGTCATTTACTTATCTACTTGTTGTTCCAAAAAAAAATAACAGTGGGGTACGAAATTTTACTGGCAATTACTTTCCTTTTTCCATAGATGAAGGAAAGTCAGAGGTATGTCAAAATTATTTGCTACGTCAAGTTTGGCAGTTAGTAAATGAAAGACTTTAGCCTCAAATTTAGCCTAAATTAATGATGTTTTAATATTGGTCACATCCCTTTTCTTGTTGCACTGCCAGCCTGACTGATGTTGTTTAAAGTGTCTTATCACATATTACATGAAAACTGAACACGAGTGTAATGCACATTATTTCCCGCACAATGACTTGTGCGTTAAATGCAGACTCCTCCATCATTACGCAAAGACTTCTAAAAAAATATTCTTTCTTCATCACTATACCTTGAGGCAGGTATTTCACAGCTGGTTGCCTTTTTTAATCAATTTTTCCAGAATCCCCTCTCAGTTCTGTGATGTGGCATTTTGTCTGATTATGGGGTGAAAATGAGAGACTTTGTTAGAAATATTTTGTGTGTGTGTGAAGAGTGCCTCTGTGGTCAGAGAAGGAACTTTGTGTGATGGATAGAGCAGATGGCACAAGAAATAAACTGTGGATTAGAGGTGATATTAAGAAATCTACGTTATGTTATCTATTGTTTTTATACTAGGACAGTTTAATGAATATGTGAGTCGGGTCTTAAAGTGACACCACCCTAATAAACCTGCTGCCAAATTAAGAGATAATATTGAACATATTTGAACTTATATGGCAGTTTTTACCCAAGGTATTAATGACAAAATTGTGCCGAGTTAAAATGCTGAGTGGCTAGTGGCTGGTGAGCAAAAAGGTTCAAAAACACCAGAATCTGTCAAAAAAGTAAATAAATCTGGGGTCTAGACATAAGGCGTGGATGTGAAACTCATCCAATCTCGGGTCAACATCACAAACTTTGTTACTGTAACTTTTGAGCGAGGCAAATAAAAATATATAAATATTAAATTATATAATTTATATTTTCATGACAATTTACCACCCAATTTTAATCCTTAAAATGAAATAAAATGTGTTAAATGACTTTTACAATCTATTTATGAAATTTACTCTGGCACATTTTCATTACAAATACAATTTAAAACCAGTGTGCCATTTACAAAATGTATCCCTTGTTACAAAAATGTGTGAAGTCGCACAATTTCTGATGTGACTCAATAAAATGGAAGTTTCCTATTTTGTACTAAAGTGTGAAAGGCTTTAGAAATGCATTTTTATTTAAATCATTGCACACATTTGTTTTGACTGGGTGTAAATAAAGACAGACTTTTCGGATTCTTTGCAAGGTCTTTATGAATACATTTTTTGTGTGTGTTTTCTCCACAGAGGCATCAGTCCTAAGCTATGATGGCAGTATGTATATGAAGGTAGTGATGCCGACAGTAATACATACAGAGGCAGAGGACGTGTCTCTGCGGTTTATGTCCCAGCGTGCCTTTGGCCTGTTGATGGCTGCCACGTCACGTGAGTCTGCAGACACTCTACGGCTAGAGCTGGACAGCGGCCGTGTCAGACTGACCGTCAATTTAGGTATTGTGCACCGCTATATTTGACATTCTCTTTCTGTACCATTCTCTCTTCCTCGGCCGTCCGTTATTTATTATATTTGCAAGTTACTGGATGTTATCATCTCTCTAACACTACAGCTAAACTGTTGTTGTTTTGTTAATCTGCATGGATTGCTCCTGTTTTGTTTTTCGTTCTCTTGCTTTGTCTGCGGGTGATGTGGACAGAGGAGCTCTGTCGTCACTGTCTCACGTAACCTCTGACCTCATGATCGAAGCAACACATCTGCGTCAGTCATTCTCATAGACATGCTCATTGATTTATACACAGTGGACAAACAATTGTTTAAAAATGGGAGTAATTCCATTACTTTGAAAAAATACATTACTTTTATGCAATACAAATCAGCATTTACATTAGGACTGGGCGATATAGATAAACTTTCTCCTTCCTTCCTATCTATCTATCCATCTATCCATCTATCTATCTATGTGTCTGTCTATCTTTCTATCTTTCTATCTATCTGTCTGTCTATCTGTCTATCTATCTATCTATCTATCTATCTATCTATCTATCTATCTATCTGTCTATCTGTCTATCTGTCTATCTGTCTGTCTGTCTGTCTGTCTGTCTGTCTGTCTGTCTGTCTGTCTGTCTATCTATCTATCTATCTATCTATCTATCTATCTATCTATCTATCTATCTATCTGTCTATCTGTCTATCTGTCTATCTGTCTGTCTGTCTGTCTGTCTGTCTGTCTGTCTGTCTGTCTGTCTGTCTATCTATCTGTCTAACTTTCTATATGTCTGTCTATCTATCTATCTATCTATCTATCTATCTATCTATCTATCTATCTATCTATCTATCTATCTATCTATCTATCTATCTGTCTATCTGTCTATCTGTCTGTCTGTCTGTCTGTCTGTCTATCTATCTATCTATCTATCTATCTATCTATCTATCTATCTATCTATCTATCTGTCTGTCTGTCTGTCTGTCTGTCTGTCTGTCTGTCTGTCTATCTATCTATCTATCTATCTATCTATCTATCTGTCTGTCTGTCTGTCTGTCTGTCTAACTTTCTATATGTCTGTCTATCTGTCTGTCTGTCTGTCTGTCTGTCTGTCTGTCTGTCTGTCTATCTCTCTATCTATCTATCTATCTATCTATCTGTCTGTCTGTCTGTCTGTCTGTCTAACTTTCTATATGTCTGTCTATCTATCTGTCTGTCTGTCTGTCTATCTCTCTATCTATCTATCTGTCTGTCTGTCTGTCTGTCTGTCTGTCTGTCTAACTTTCTATCGATCTATCTATATGTATGTCTATCTGTCTATCTGTCTCTCTGTCTCTCTGTCTATCTATCTATCTATCTATCTATCTATCTATCTATCTATCTATCTATCTATCTATCTATCTATCTATATGTCTGTCTATCTTTCTATCTTTCTATCCATCTATCTATCTATGTGTCTGTCTGTCTATCTATCTATCTATCTATCTATCTATCTGTCTATCTGTCTGTCTGTCTGTCTGTCTGTGTGTCTAACTTTCTATATGTCTGTATATCTATCTATCTGTCTCTCTATCTGTCTGTCTGTTTGTCTATCTATCTATCTGTCTAACTTTCTATCGATCTGTCTATATGTCTATCTGTCTATCTGTCTATCTATCTATCTATCTATCTATCTATCTATCTATCTATCTATCTATCTATCTATCTATCTATCTATCTATCTATCTATCTATCTATATGTCTGTCTATCTATCTATCTATCTATCTATCTATCTATCTATCTATCTATCTATCTATCTATCTATCTATCTATCTATCTGTATATCTATCTTTCTATCTTTCTATCTGTCTATCTTTCTATCTATCAATATATCTATCTATCTGTCTATCTGTCTGTCTGTCTGTCTCTCTATCTATCTATCGGTCTCTCTGTCTCTCTGTCTGTCTAACTGTATGTCTATCTGTCTGTCTTTCTATCTTTCTATCTGTCTGTCTATCTATCTATCTATCTATCTATCTATCTATCTATCTATCTGTCTCTCTAACTGTATATCTATCTATCTATCTATCTATCTATCTATCTATCTATCTATCTATCTATCTATCTATCTATCTATCTGTCTGTCTGTCTGTCTATCTATCTATCTATCTATCTATCGGTCTCTCTGTCTCTCTGTCTTTCTGTCTGTCTATCTATCTGTCTGTCTGTCTGTCTCTGTCTATCTTTCTATCTGTCTGTCTATCTATCTAACTGTCTGTCTGTCTGTCTATCTATCTAACTGTCTGTCTGTCTGTCTGTCTGTCTGTCTGTCTATCTAACTGTCTGTCTGTCTGTCTGTATATCTAGCTAGCTGTCTGTCTGTCTGTCTGTCTAAAATGTGTCATGTTTAATAAATGAAAACAATAAATAATTTTTATCACTTTTAATTCAAAGACCAATTTAACAAAATGTAGTAATAAAAAAAAGTGAAATGTATATACTTATACTCATTGGGGGCCAAAAGTCTGGGGAATTATTCTATTTTACATTTTTATTTTTAAGAAACATTTAAAAAGCACAAAAAAAAAAAAACACATGCTGAAGTCATTAGCTAATATATTTTGAATTCTATCACCCAGACCTAAATGATATGCTTTGGACAGGACTGTCTCTATGTGATACTTTCTCAGTATTTGTGTCTCATGGTAAGGTGGTTTTAATAGTCAGATGCACATCTTCTGTATAACCGTTTTTATCACATTATCAGGAAATATGTATACATTTCCATCCCTCACTCTCAGTGGCATTTATCATGACTTGTTTAAAGATGGTACTCACCCCTTCAACGGCCTTTAGCCTGCGGCCCTGTAAGCAAACAGCCCGAGACCAGAGCATCCCGCACACCTGCAGCTTGTGGCCAAAACACACAGACTACTATTTACACGTTTCTACTAACATCTACCCATATGCACACTATGTCACAAGAAAGGGACAGATAATCCATATCTTAAATATCTTGCATCAAAATGAATAGTAAGTTAATTCAATTAGTTTCAATTTCAGTGCTAAAATTTGTCGTTTCCACTCATAGACTTATAGCATAAGCATAAATAATCACCAGAACAATGTTTTTTTTAACATGAAGAACATGCTACAAGTTTGTGTGGTGCTAGTGCTTGTGCTTTTTGGACCGAGGCTGTTTGCTCCCACTTTTCTGTTGCGGTTGACGGCACATGATAAAAATGGCCATATGGATTCCAGCCTGGATAACAGTTATAATTACCATAAAAATCTGCACTTCCATTTGACATTCTTTCTGTCGACCAGTAATTTGGATTAAATAAAAAAAAAACGGAAAAATTAACTAAAACGAAAAGATAAGGAATACCTGGGTTGAAGAATCCATTTGGCTTAAAGCAAGCAGCCATTTTAAATGGATTACTATATACATTAAAATCGGGATGCTCAAAATGGGAGACAAAAAGAACAATATTTAGATGATGGTATAGGAGAACAGCATTTTAATAATACTACAAATATATACATTTAATATAGATAACTTAGATCAAATTGGCAAAATGAGTTATATCAAGAAACATTGGGCAGAATGCTCAGAAACGGATTTTGGAAATTAGTTGAAAATGGCCGCTGCTTCATGTGCTCGTCCCCGGAAGGTGGTATTTCTGTTGTTGGATGTCTGCAGCTGTATCCTTGAAGGACGCGATTTCATCTGTCACTTGTTCTTCCCCATCTAGACTGTGGCAGGATAAACTGTAACACCAGTAAGTCTTTATTCAGTTTCTACATACTCATTTCTTACCCTGTTGGAATGCTGTAAGAAACAGTCCTTAGCTAATGAAATTATGTTTATGTCTGATGTTTATTTCCCATATTCAGTCAAAGTATTAGCAAATGTTTTAAACTGTGTTGCTGATCTACACTACCAGTTAAATGTTTGGACTCATTATTATAATTTGTCCCTATAGTTTAGATTAATAGTAAAATCATCAACGCTATGATATGACACATAGAGGGATGGCAAAGCGTTAAATTAATCTTGAGTTTCTTTAAAGTCATCATTCTTTTCCCAGTTTCCACCTCTGAGCAAACTTCATGAGCTGTATTGTGGGATGCTTTTAAATAGCAGTAAATTCAATTTTTTCATTCACCACTTTACTGCTCAAACCACTTTCTCTGAATGTTAAATTTCAGTTTTAGTGTCATAAGCTTTGTCCGAAACTGTTCCTTATCCACTATGTAGTGGACTATAATTGGTGTTTTGTAGTTTTGTAGTGGTCTCTGAATTCTGAGTGAACTTTCATTCACTCATGAATACAGTGAACCCTCGTTTATCGCGGTAGATGGGTTCCAAACCCGGGCGCGATAGCTGAAAATCCGCAAAGTAAGGACGCCATATTTACGTATTTATTTAACATGTCTATTCAGACTTTTAAAACCCTCCCTTTACGTAGTACTGTTAACAAACCACCCTTTAACGTACAGAACACTTAATGCATGTACTACAGTACCCTAAACTAAAACAGGCACAAATATTAAAATGTTAGAATATTAAATATATCGCGGCTATTTTCGAAATTTCTGGAAAATCCGCGATATATTTCTTTTATAATATATACATACGTAATGAAAAAAGTCTGCGAAGTCGTAAATCCGCGATGGTCGAACCGCAAAGTAGCGAAGGCTCACTGTACCCACAATGCACTATTTCCCAAAATCCAACGCGGAGAGGAATGAGACAGCGGCTCCGAGCGGGCTTGAACGAGAGATGCACTTTACTTCTTTAACATTTATTTTTTTGATGAATCATTACTAGATTAAAGCATATTAAAATATAAAGATACAACATTTTATTTAGATGGATTTTGAAATTAAATGAAATCCTAGAAATAAGGTTAAAATGTTTTATATTATTTATTATAATTAAAATATATTGTTCAGACGTTAGATTCAGACTCAGTTTGACGTGTTTTGCTAACACACAGACATTTTACTAATTTCTGACATTTGTTATTAAGTCACAACACTGTAAGGAAGAGATGATAATATTGCGGATCACTTAAAAAAAAATTGTTATTCACCTTATGGTAGCATGTTCATAAACGCTGCTCAGGAGTTTCTAAAACTAAAAATACTAAATACTAAAATAATAAATGCATAAAATAATGTATACTTCTTTATTTGTGTTTATTCTTGTTTGCAGATTTTAATTGTAATGATTATGAACACAAATTAAGCATCAAAAACAAGTAATATGGTTGTTGTTGTTGTTTTTATAAAAGTAGTTGCACAGTGTTTACGTCAGCGTCCAAATTCACTCACTTAATTTCATTCACTCCTTGCTGATATAAAGTGCACTATAGTGAGTGAGTGAGCGATTTCAGGTAGGGTTTTTTAAGGATATGAGAAATGTAAATGAATAAAGTCCAAACTTTTTATTGGTAGTGTACATCCTTGTCCATGTTTTATTTGTTAATATTCAAGCATTTTAAATAATTTAGTTGTAAAGATTTTGTAATGCTCTTTTGGAAAAGGTAACTGCTCTTACTCATCTAAAAGTTTCCCACTCCTCATCTCCTTCTTTAGATTTATGAGGTTGTTGAAGATTTTATGATCACATGTCACTGCGCGACAATAGTGCGCAACTGTCAAAAGTAAAATCTCATTTATTTTCTCCATACAGAAATTGATTTTATTCTTATTAATACAGACGTATCAAAAGCTCTGAGGTTTTGAAGAAAGCATATATTAACATCTATTGATTTCAACAACCCAGCATTCAGATTGTTGTTAAGATTGAAACAGGTTTGAATATTTAATAGTATCTCTCATATTGTGCACAGTTCATCAGCAAACATGCATAAGCTTTTCTTTGTGGATAGTCTTCCACTTTAGCCTTTTTTTCCTAACTTTCAAAAGCATTTTATTATTTATTTAGCTAATCAAATGTTGTAACATGATACATTTTGAGAATTGTTTTATGATTTTAAATTTTGCTTACTCTTGTTCATGACAAGACAACAGATATTTTATTCTTTATATAGAGAAAATGTGACAAAATCTTCTTGAATAATCTGCACTCCAGTAACAGTTTGATAGTTTGTGTTCTGTGTGAATAAAATTAGCCTTCCTCATAGTGGCCTCAGAACAATTCTTCCATCGAGTTGCATTCAAATCTCAGAAGTCCTCGTTGAAGTCTTTTGTACACTATTAAGTTTAAATGTTTACTTCAAAAGCCTCCCTAACATTTAATGGACGTCAGTCCCAGAAATATATCTTAAAAGGATTTGTATAAAGACGCATTAAAAAAATTAAATCCAATAATTAAAAACAGCTAGGATTGACCCATCCGATGACTATGGCTTTTATGTATCAGTAAATTAAGGAATAAGACCGTAAATTATAGTTAAAAGCTAATTTATTGTTAAAGTAATTTGCTGTCTTAATATAGTGTAATTTAATTTGCTTCATTGCTCAAGTGTTGCGTTACCGTCAACCTTAAACTATTTTAAACTATAAACTTGTGTTTGTGCATACACACATGGCATCTCTGTGGAGCTTGTTGGCGTCAATTAAAGGTTTTTGTTTAAGCATGTTCTCCAATTAAAAGCAGAGTGGCTGAAAAGAAAGTGGTAATTCAGTGCTGATTAACCATTTTAATTTTACAATGCACTTAGAGGTGCACTTTGCCTCATGTTCGATAATTTGCAGTTTAAAGACTCAATATATTCGAGCAGCTTATGTTAATGATTCCAGTAAATCAGTATAACAATCAATGCTTTGGACTAATTTTGTGCTCATTCTTTATTAGTATATTTGTATGATTGCACCCTTAAAAATAAATGCCTACAACTACGTTTGGTTTGGATTTGGATTACTAGCATACTATTTGATATATCCTTCTGTAGAAGCCCTGTATGTCACATATATCAAATAGCACCACAGATTACTGGCATACTAGTATACGTTTGTACATACTTAAATAAATACTCAATTTCTGCGGATATGCTGTTCCACTCATACCTCAGCCATACTTTGTTTTTATTTCATGGTTTGGCCTTTTTCTGAGTAACAGCAGTTTTAATAGTTGATTTGATACTTATTGACTGAATTATTGACTCTTTCTCAATGTGGTCTATCATTTTTGTGACTAAAGTTTGAAAATGCAAACCAAAACATGTTTTTTCTCACATACGAGTATTACACATGGAATGATTTTTTTTTTAAATGGTGAGAAGCCAGAGATTTGATTTTCAGTGCTAGTTTTAGTAAACACTAACTGACACATGTTATTCTCAGGTAAAGGACCAGAGACATTGTACGCTGGCCAGAAAGTGAACGACAATGATTGGCACTCGGTCAGAGTGATGCGGCGTGGGAAAAACCTCAAACTTATGGTGGATGATGATGTGGCAGAAGGTACGAATGCAGTATCAATTTTACAGACCATAACTATATAATGCACCAATCCAACATTAACTAATCGCTTTACCAAGACCTCCGACTCTTCTTTCACAGGTCAGATGAATGGTGACCACACTCGGCTGGAGTTCAGTAACATTGAGACCGGAATTCTGACAGAGCGGCGCTTTGCCTCCACGGCTCCATCCAACTTTATTGGTCACTTGCAAGGCTTGAAATTCAACGGGCTTCTCTACATCGACATGTGCAAGAATGGAGACATCGAATTCTGTGAGCTAAATGCTCGTTTCGGCATGCGCTCCATTGTGGCCGACCCGGTTACCTTCAAGACCAAAGGAAGCTATCTGGGTCTTGCTACGCTCCAGGCATATAGCACCATGCACCTCTTCTTTCAGTTCAAAACCACCTCGGGTGATGGATTCATTCTCTTCAACAGTGGCGATGGGAATGATTTTATTGCCGTGGAGCTTGTCAAAGGGTGAGTGGAAGAAGAAGGGTCAAAGTAGAGAGTTTCCAGAGAATCAAATATACACGTGCTCACACATTTTACATTTTATGCATTTGGCAAACGCTTTTATCCAAAGTGACTTACATTGCATTCAGGAAACACATTGAATCAGGTCTTGCTTTCCTGGGATCGAACCCATGACCTTGGTGTTGTAAGCACCAATGCTCTACCGATTGAGCTACAGGAAAGCTGTAACACACACACAATAAAAAGTTATTGGAGGCGATAAAATAATCAACAAGAAAAACTGAAAGGACTACAAAACCTAGCACAAAAATAATGCTGTCTTCATGTGCTATTGGAATGATCATAAATACAGTGGTGTGAAAACGAGTTTCATACAGAGCCATGTAGGTTTGTATTTAGTTTTCCTTTAATAATAGCAACCTGCATTTCGTGTTTTCTTGGGGTCATTTTTGACACACATGCACAAAAATAATAAATCAGGAATGGGGCAAACACTTTTTCACACCACTGTAAGTTTCATAGTTAACTGTCAATGTCCTGATAGCAGAATGCTTGGCGCTATATCATAGTCATTCGAAAGCTTGTGAACTCATGAAATGGATCCTGTGAAAACCGTTTTGAAATTGGACGTTGCTTTACCATGGAAGTTGTACTCTAAATTCTTTTAGCAGGCTACTCTTCTTGACATTTATTTGAACTACTTTACAATCAAAACAATTCTAATCTTGACACAACACATACCTTCGGAAAGGTCTGAGTCTCAATGCCCCATATTTGGTATCCATATTTTGGTACCCCATATGTGATAAAATTATCATTTGGATAGAAATGTATTCATTTTCGACAGGAAAACGTATTAAAAGAAAATCTATATAATGTGGGTTTTTTGGTACAGCACTTACATTTTTATTATATCAACTTCAAATTTTGAACACAACTCTAAATGTCATTCTGGCTTTAATATGATTTTCCCAATAAATAGGCAACAGTAAACCTAATATCATCCATAATTCCATTTCTTTCTGACAACAAAACACGTGTAGAACATTGAATACTTGTATATGTTCTTAGTTATACCTTAATCGCATTTGCACCTCCAATTTTGTATGTACCACATGTTGTAATCCTGTTCTCTAGTAAAGATTTACAAAGCATTCTGGAGTTGAGTTCCATCAATCAACAGCACGTAATCACAACTTCAGGAGTGGGAAGTAGGAAAGTTAATATAGCATTTGAAGGCAGCTTAACACAAAAGTCCACACAAGACTAGGAAACACAGGCTGGGATCTACCATGGCATGAATGGTTAGCCTTTTCCATCCTCTTGGTCTGTGGCCTATCATCTAGCAAAGGTCTACCTCTTTAAAATGAGTTTCCTCTCACTTGATCATCAGAGTTTGCTTCAGTGTGTACTCGGGCTGAGGGTTCTTCAGTGAAGTGCATTTGGATTTATTTGTGTGTGTGTGTGTGTGTCAGGTATATCCACTATGTTTTTAACCTGGGAAATGGACCAAGTCTTCTGAAAGGAAACAGTGACAGTCCTCTTAACGATAACCAGTGGCACAATGTGGTGATCACCCGAGATGCCAGCAACACACACACGTTAAAGGTGGACGCCAAGTCTGTTAGCCAGGTGGTCAACGGAGCGAAAAATCTGGACCTGAAAGGTCAGTCAAACATATTCGCTTGACCTTTCTAAGGACATTTTTTATTGTACGTTTGACATTTTTATCAAAACGTGGATTAAAGCTAGATTGTTTCACTGCAGGTGATCTGTTTGTGGCCGGTTTGGGGCCCAACATGTACCAGAACCTGCCGAAGCTGGTGGTGTCTCGTGAGGGTTTCCAGGGCTGTTTAGCTTCCATGGATCTCAACGGCCGTCTGCCTGACCTCATTAATGATGCTCTATTCCGCACCGGACCGGTCGAGCGTGGTTGTGAAGGTATGTGTGATTAAATCACACCTCAACGTCTGCTAATTCCTGACACACTGCAGTGTTTAAACCATTAAATTCAAGCCAATTTACCAGTTGTTTATATCTGAATTATATTTTAATCAGATTCCTCCAATCTATTGATTGTTTTACTGGACTCCTGTTTTTTTGCTAATATGCTGAGACTCTCTGTAACCACTAGATGGCACTTCAACCAAAGTCCTGTTACAGTAACCTATGGTGTAGATCCATAATCTTTTATAACAGATTTGAATGAGGTGCATTTGTTTAACTGTAGAATAGAAATTAAATGATATCATTGTTATCCTTGCCTAACTAAAATTATTACCCTCATCATTCTCAAATTTTTCCTCTATCTTCGCTGACCTTCTTCCACTAACCAACCCTTTTTTATTATCCAATTCTTTCTGAAATTTCCTGCTAACAAAGTTGGTTTCACCAAAGCTGACCTGCAAGGTAGAGGGTTTGACCTTTTCCACCTCATTCACATACAACTGGCTGAAAGCTGCACTGAGAGAGTTTAATCTGTTTATCTATCTGTCTATCAACTTTTTTAGGTGCAGTAGTTGAGGGATACTAAGAATAAATCCAAAATCTATAAATATCCTCCTTAAATAACATTCCAGCTCAAGTCTTTCCACTGAAGGCACATCAAAATCGAGACACTGTCTAGTGTCCCGCTGTTCTACAGCAATTGGCCACAATTCTCTCCCTTGCTGAAGCATTTTAATGGATGTTTTGGCAATTACTCATTTATATTGTGTTGAGAGCATCCAAGAGTGGTTCAGTAGGGGAATCATTAGAGGCGGAAACCAGCAAGAGAAAAGAAAGAATTCTTCAATTGCTTCCCCGACTCAATAAAAGCACTTTCAGCCAGAGGAAACTTTCATACATCCGTACTCAGGCTTCTCACATGTTTTGAATGCATGTCTTTCTGTTTGGTTTCTTTTGTTGTTGATCTGAGCTGCTGGAATCCACATGTCAATATGGTTTGAATGCAAATGGATCGAGCGTAAACAGAATTGTTTGCATTCTTTGAGTAATTGTCTATAATGAAGTGTGGAATGTGAACACATTTTGAAGAGTGAAATGTGAGTAGATGGTTCACATTGCATATCACTTGCTTTTCTTTCTCTTTTTTTCTAGCAGTGTTTAATCTTGAAATGGATTTGTCCATTTGAGAAATGAGATATATCTGAGATATTCGTCGCTACTAGAAAAAAAAAAAAATTTCTTAATCTGTCTTGTTTTCCAGTGAATATATATGTTAACATTAACATTTATTCATTTAGGAGTCACTTTTATCCAAAGCGACTTACAACTTGAGGAATACAGAAAGTATCTTGAAGACGCTAAAAGAGTATACTTGCTTAAGATATTAAGACTTGCTTCCAATTAATATATTCTGAGATTAGTTTAGTTTTCGTACTTTATTTTTTGTTGTTTTATTAGTATAATCCTTTCCATAAGCATTACTAAGGACAAAGTGGCAACTGTTGGAATGTCATAAAATGGAGGAACCTCCTTTTTTGTTATATCATTCTCAAACTTGAAACATATCTTCTTTAGACGTATGGCTTTGAGTCATTTGCATTTCTAAGTAGCTCTGGCACATGTGTCTTTGTTGTATTTTAATAACAAAAGAAAGAGATTTTGTCTGTCACAAAATTGCCCGTGTAGTGTAGATAGCCTCAGAACCTCATATTTATTATTATTGAACACACATAACTAGTGCTGCTAACACCAAGGTGGCCCTTTAGTGGAGATCATTTGCAATTACTCCATTAATTAAGTGGCTTAAGCTGCTCCGAGTGCTCGACTACCTCCAGCGTCGGTGTCTGTAATGGTGCTCGTATCTCAAATATTTACTCGTATCTCAAAGCAAAAAATTGCTCGAAGGCTTGCTCGTATCTCCGAATACCTGTATGTCGGGACACTCTTGCCTCAAGCTATTTCTGTACTTTCTTAGGGAAGTACATTGAAGTGTGCGTACTGTAAAATCAAGTGCAACCTTTATTATCAGTCAGTACTTAAATGTATACCGTAATTTCTGGACTATAAGCCGCACCGGAATATAAGCCACACCCACTGAATTTTTACAAAATATTATTTTGAACATAAGCCGCACACGTGTATAAGCCGCAGGTGCACTGAAACAAAAGAACTTGACACAGGCTTTAACGAAACACGGCTTGTCACAAAAATAAATAGCCTCTAACGAAACACGGCTTGTACCAAAAATAAATGGCCTTTAATGAAACACGGCTTGTACCAAAAATAAATAGCCTTTAACAAAACACGGCTTGTACCAAAAAAATAAAAAATTGGAGTAAACCGTAGCCTACCAAGAAAGTCATTACTATCTTCCTCCTGCACTGAAACCACTGAAGTCATCTGCTTCTGTGTCGGAGTTGAATTGAGTTAGAATTGCTTCATGCAATCGTTTTTGTTCATTCAAACTTCATGCCGCCCAAAACCTGAGCATGTCACAGAATGTGTGTTTGTTTGTTTTTTGGGGAAAAAAATTTGAAAGCAGGAAAAATCCATATATTAGCCGCGTCATTGTATAAGCCGCAAGGTTCAAAGCATGGGGAAAAGGTCACGGCTTATAGTCCGGAAATTACGGTAATTACACCATAAATTGATTTACTGTATGCTTATTGTTTTAAAGAAATTTAAATATTTTTACTGGAGAAACAAGAGCAACCCACTGATTAAGATTTTTTTTTTCTTCAGTTGTTTGCTTGTCTGAATGTTCAAGTGCTACTACAGTGTCATTCAGCATTCAGGTCGGATACGCCATCATGATTCTGTTTACCCAGCGTTGATGCTGACCCGTGAATGACCTTGCATGCATGCTGGTCTTGCTGTGCTTCCCGTGACAGAGATGCCTGATGAAATCTGTCATTACTATTGACTCACGCTGTTCCTGTCTCCTCCGTCTCAGGGCCCAGCACTACATGCCAGGAGGATTCCTGCGCAAACATGGGCGTGTGCATCCAGCAGTGGGAGAACTTCACCTGCGACTGCTCCATGACCTCTTACTCTGGCACGCAGTGCAACGATCGTGAGTGACCCGATTACCCTTTCCTTTTGCTGATTGAATCATCGAGCGCATTTTGGGTATTCCTTTATCATGAAGATAAATGGAAATGGGGGTAGGGGTAGGGGGTGCTTTGAAAAGTTCTGGTTATTGGTTATTAGCACAATATTTATACCACAATATTTATACCACACTGGTAGTAAATTAGCATTCGGAGGCGTGTTCATTCCTGATAGGGGAGGAGACCGAGTGAACGAGAGATGGAGATTTGAAGAACGATAGATAGTGGAGAGACATTACAAGAGAGAAAATCTCACTCACACGGACGGGTTATGATCAGACAAGAGCATTAGGACCCACGTTAATATTAGAAAAGTTTTCTAGCACTGTCTGGAGAGACTGAAGAGGAAAGGCCTTGTCTGGGAAAACGGACGCAGAGATTGCATTGTTTCTCCTCCATATTTGAGGAACTTTGGCTTTGCTATGTTTCATAGAACCACGATTGCTATTGTTGTAATGTTAGTTCTACTAACAGGACAGTTTTGAGTGTCATTGTTTGTTTCTTGCTTGCTATACACTTTATGTACTTTTTTTGGTCCAGCTTTATACCTTTATCTTTCATGAAGCGTTATTTTGTTTCCCTTCAGCTATGTTAAAGAGCAATCTACTCTTTCGTAGATCTATGTTTAACTTTATGCATTTTGGGAGCAGAGCAATGAAGGGAGGGGTGATTGTTTGGGTTGATTTCAGATATCAACAGCGTTTCTCAGTAAGTTTTTACATATAAACGCCAAACATTCACATATAGTACATGATAATGAGAAGGCTTTGTAGTTCCTGGAAAAACACTTGGAATGTGCAACCAAATAACGGCCTCTAAATTTAAGAGGGAGTAAGTTACGGTAAGGGCTGTGACTGGCTAATAGAAATATTGGCCCAGGAACAACAAAGGATGCTGATTCAGGAAAAGCTCCTACTTCTACATTAGTGGTATTCTGTATTCTGTGAGTGAATGATAGTAGAATGACAGTGAGGAATGTATGGTCCATCTGTCCAGTCAGCAGACAGATTAATAGGCTGTGAGCAGCTGTAATGAGGTGCAGTAAATGCTCAAATGTCAAATTATCCCAGCAGCTTCTCAAACACGGCAAAGCATACGTAGAAATCTTTTTTCTCTCTTTTTTATTTCCCCCTCTCCTTTTCTGTCTCCATTAATGAAGAATAAGTTGCCGTCTTTTTTTTTAATGATGTATCCCATGTTTAACCTCCAGCAGTTATATGCCGTTTCATCACTCTGACATTTCTAATCATAGAGGCAAATTCAATTTCACCTCTTCAAATGGGCTCTTGAGCTCACGAGACAATTCTATGTAGGGTCACGGCAGTTACAGTGAGTGCCGCAGCCTTGTAGGCTCATAATATTAAAGCCACAATCATTCATAATTGAAGTGTGTGTTCTTGGAATAGCACATTAAATATACATCATCTTGCAAGGTGGCAATTGCCAGTTTTAGAGTATTTGTGTGTGCGTATCTGTTGTATCCGCAGTTAAGCTTGACTAATTAATGCCGTACTTGATGAAGCATAATCAATCTCTTTTGTTCTGGAACAATGGAGAATAAAAAAAAATTGTTTAAATTTTGCACTTCAAAATCCTCACTAAATCTTCCTCATGGTTTCCTCACTAAATCTTATAATTAGGAACCAGTGTAGTAAATACAAATCTGTAGTATACAGTGTACACGGTTCAGTATTCAGAAAGTAGTATTCAATTTTATGAGATTAAAAGAACATTTTATTAATGGCTCATTAGTCACACAGGAGATAGAAGGTCAAGTTGAGCGCATATTGAGTCTGTGCGGTGTGCTAATTGAGAAGTTGAACATTGTGCATTTTGGCAAATGCACTGTAGTAAGTCATCTGTTTTTTTTTTTTTTTGTTTTTTTTTTGCATGCAGTATGCTGTGCCCTCTTTACATACCTTACATTTTAGAAATTGATTTAGCACTATGTAAGGATGTTATTCTAAACATGTCGTCTAGATGGCAGCAATGCACCTGTCAAGCCGACACTAGCATTCAATCCAGGATCAAACTGGAACACAATCCCCAGAGCATGCAATCAGTTCTGCTTGTGTTTTCATCACTGTCTTCATCTATTGCCAAACACATGTTCACAGACACATGCACAAACACATGTGCGCGCACACACACACACCACGCCTCCTCTATCTTCCGACATAAACGGCCCAAATTATAAGTGGTCATTATATGGTTACTCTGTTTGACATCCAGAAACACAATGGCACACCATACAGTGCCAAAGACTGGCACACTCTGTGTTTCTGGCTAGAGAAAGCGCAACCCTGCGTGAGGGTGATTCTAATTAGCGGGTGTAGTTGACCCTTAGTGCTTGTGGGAGAAAGAGCACATGGAACAGACTCTAATAACTCAAATCCGACTCAGTTCAACAGACAGACTGCCTAAATTAATCAGGTAGACAGACAGCCAGAGAGAGAGAGAGAGAGAGAGAGAGCAAAAATTAGAACATTGTGTGTGTGTGTGTGTGTGTGTGTGTGTGTGTGCGGTTAAAAATGGTGGATGCAGTCCGTAACCTAGATTTCAGCTGCTGGTTTTAAAGCGTTTTGTTTGAGATAGAAGCTTTCTGCAGTGTTTTTTTTTTTTTTTTGTCCATGTTCATAAATCCTTCTATTGTGTTACGCTAAAATCGGAGAGAATAGAAGGTGACTACGGCAGCGTATTTATCACGCTAGCCGAGCAACACAACAGAACGCTCAGCTAAACTCCAGCAGACACCCCAGCCTCCAAGGCACCATCTTCAGCCAATTCAACACCTATTTATGAAGATCACAATACCCCTGCGACACCCAGCATGCCATTCCACAACAAAAGTTGCCTGCTTTGCCGCTTGTACGTTTGCTATTAAGCTAAATTTGCTATATTCATTGTTTTGTTCTACGGTGAACTCCTCCCCCTTCCTGCTTTATCATTATCCCAGCTTTTAATTTATCCCAAGGACGTTTGAGCTATAGACTCAATCCAGAACACTGACCGAGGCAATTACTCAACTTGCGTAATTTAATTAGCACATTCTATCCGTTATTTACCCGCCTCCTCTCGCAAAGGTCGCGCTTTATTGTTTATGAGCGCTTTCAGAGGCATTCTGCGTATGCACACTCACATGCACAACAAATCATAGAAACAAAGGGAGAGTGAATCAGTTTAAGTTGGCATTATAATCGTTCGGAGTAATTTGCAATGAATCTCTTTGTCAGGCTGTAATCCTGCTGACAGTCCAAATGTGCTTGATCGATTTCTTCCGAAAAATACTGTTTACTTTGGTGCTGGTTATTACACAAAATCAAATTCTATAATAGTAAACTCTAAGCTTAAGAAAACAGAGAGAGAGAAAAATCTGAGATAACTTCAGTTTTCAAAAGTGCGTTTACCTGCTTAACTCTATATTAGCAAATCTGAAATAAAAGGGGAACCTCGCAACAGCCGTCCAAAAACTCTGTCAGGGTTAATATGCTAAGCTGAATTAGTTTGATTTAAAAACATTTAATTATCAACAAAAGTATTATTTTTTCATATTCCTTGGACACTCATCATGGAGCAGGAGAGCTGGTAAAGTGTAATGCTAACAACACTGAATATTAAAGACATTTACTCACCTTCATGCCATCCCAGATGTATGACATTTTTTCTTCTGTAGAACGCGAACAGAGGTTTTAAGGGATGCTTGATTCGATTAAAATCAACCCTGGTGCGATTGCTGGTGCAATTTGAACAAGTGTGAACGCTGTTATCCGAAACCCAACAAGCGGGCTGAGACTGCAGAAAACAGGAAGACGAGACCCTAAAAAGTGCAGAATGCTCTTTTTCTCTAATGTTTTTTCTCGTTCTAGACTCAATGTTGCCACAGTTCGGTACAAGCATCAGAACTGCAGAGATCTTGGTTTGTGTGAGTTGTGAAACAACTCATGAAACAACAATGGAAGTTCAAGGGCCTCTGTCCTGTGAGGACTGAATGCTCTTTTCCTCATTCTGTTGCGGATCCCAGCACTTTTCCCACAATGTTTTTTGAATCTTCGTCTTCGACTCGAGTGGCTATTGTCGGCTTTCTGGCAAATCTCAGGTGGCCACGGAGGATTGGTGAAATTGACCTGAAACAGGTCAGTGTAGCGGTAACCAATGTCCAAAAGTGTTTTGCTGTCATAGCGGATCAAGGCAGATGATACATTTGTAAAAAAAAAAAAAAACGAGAACAAACAAATAAATAAAAGCAAAGTTTTAGAGAAGCGACCCGAACGGCAACCGAACACGGCAGCGCCATCTTAGCAAGATGACAGACCTTGTCTCTTCTGTAGACCTTGATTGTAACAAGTGTTTATTTGAGTCACTGTTGCCTTTCTATCAGCTCAAACTAGTCTGATCATTCTCCTCTGAGCTCTGGCATCAACAGAGCAACCGAAAGGCATTTTCGGCCACAGAACTGCCAGTCACTGGATGTTTCACTCAAATTGGTCTAGTACATTAAGATAGGACAGGGAGTGTCTCGCCATTTGTCGTCTATGGAAGTCTAGGGTCCAGTGGCCTGGTCGGTAATCTTGCCATGCCAGCAAGCTTTAATATGATGTATTAATATATGATGTGATGTATTTCATCCTGTAGATGCTGTGATGGTTTGAGCTATGCTCCCCAGACTCATTTAAGTTTAGACACAGCATCTGCTGTTCCGCTAAGGTGTGATGGAGATGTCCAACGCCTCATTATTCACGATTGAGCTGTGGTGAGAAACGCCCCTGAAAAAGCTACCCAAGGCCCCTTCTGTCTCAAGTGAAATAAGGGCAACACATTTTTTATGGCTGGACATTTATAACCCTCAGCATATGTACCTGGAAGTCCCGCCTCTCCTTCCAGCACATGAATAATGCATCAGGCTCCTACATAAAACATGCCGGTGGAATGTGGGTGAAGGCAAACAGGTGTTCATGTGCCCCTGTTCTCTGGGATCCTGTTCTGGTTCAGAGTCAGTCACAGATGGGAAGGAAACCATGCCAGCTAGCTTCAATCAAGAGATTTAGATTTTCTATGGCTATATTTCTGGAAAAGATCCTCCTCACCACATCGTTGTGGAAAACAGGGCCTCATTTAGCCTCAAGGAAATGCAATATTATATTTGCGGCACTGCTTTCGTGGTTCAAGCAGAAGCTCTTGTGCTTTGATGCTAAATGACAGATAGCGTAGCACTTTGCGGCGAGTGAGGCTTCTTGTTGGGGCTCTAGGGAGAGCAGCATTACCCCATCAAACAGATGCTATTACACCCACGCTCAAGCTTGAGAGAACATGGATGTCTCTATTAAAACTAACTGTTTCAGACGTGATGTGTAACAAAGTGCACATCCACCATTAGTCATTGGAAGAAAGGAATGTTCTTCCCTGTAATTTCATTCATTCATTCACCAAGATATGTAAAGTATTTTGAGAGTAATTCAGCCAAAAATGAACATTCTTTCATTATTCACTCACAATCATATCATTGAAACCCATATGCCTTTTCAGTGAAATATAAGAATAGAACATTTTAAAGAATCTTCTCAGAGTCATTCCCATGCAACATTCATAGTGAACACATTTAGACAAAAATACCATAAAAGGAAACCATAGTTACTCCTCATTTTTTAATATTAATTAGTAAGTTCTTTGTGCTACTTTTATAATATTTTTTCAGCATTAAGAACCTGTCAGATGTGGTCAGTATGAGTGTAAAAAATGTTGTTCAACTGAAAAATATTACAAATTTGTTTGTAACCACATTAAATAATGGCAGAACTCTGTGGATGTCTTGAGGTGAAGCTCTAGAGAGCTTTCACATTACAACTCTCATGGAAGAGTGGGAGAGCACTGCTGATATTCCTGTTTGAAGATTATTTTCTCCATACCGGAAGCCTGACCTCAGCGTTACCTACATTTAGAACAGAGATAACGCTCACAGACACTCACCTCTAAACCAGCCGCCTCAGTGAATGAGACATTTGTGGCTGCGTGTAGAGATAAGAGCAGCTTTGCCACTGAAAGTCTGCCGAGGCTTGAGAAGAAGGAAAATGATTGAATCAGTCACATTACGAAAACGAAAAGAGCACCGAACATCCATCTGCTCTCTACAGCAGCGTGACCTTGAAGCAATGAGGAGTTGTTGCTTTTTACTCGGATGTTTTCTTGCATCCGTCAACACAGGTTCCTGCATTCCTGCAGGGTTAGGCAGAATTTCGAAGCGAAGAATCTTCCTTTCACTCAGCGTAAATTCGAAACAATTTGCGGATGTTAAATTTGACTTAGAGTGAAAGAGTGGTAGGAAATGCATGGGCAGTCACAGAACAAAGACATTGCAGTACTCCAAACTAAATTTTACAATAAAACGTTTATAAATATAATTAATTTTGATTAACTGTGCATATTTATTCCATACTGTGTAAAATACAATTTTCTCAACTGATTTGGTGGTAACCATTGTTACAATTTACAATAAGGTTTATTTCGATAAGATTAGTTAGTTAACATGTACATTATGTTGAAGGTAAACTTCCACAGTATTTATTAAGGATGAAATAATTGATGATGGGATGTTGAATTATTAGAAAAAATAATGTACATCCAAGATGCTAATGCTGCCATGAAATGAAGCGTCAGCGACCTGGAGTAGTTTCTTACGTACTTAATAAATTCAGCCTTGGTGAACATAAGAGCCATCTTTTAACAACTATTTTATTTTTTTGCAAATTAAAGAAACTAATTCTGTATCATCTCTGTTATCTCATTTCATAAATTAAAGGCATTGTCATTTCAATTCTAAATAGCACCCACTGTTTGACTAGTAAATCTAACTCTGCTTTTAAAAATGTATTTAGTTATTTCCAAACTGCTTTTATCAGTTTCTGTAAGTTCTGGTATCTGTTTTAGTTCTATAAAGATAGAAGAAATTGTGAAGGTATTGCATGAAGATCACGTCACACGCTTTGCATTGATTATATTGATCGTAGCCGCAGTCCAGTGGCCATATACTTTTTTCCTGTCTTTTTTATGCATGTCTATCAGTTCTAAACCTCTCACAAGGATACTCAAAGTACAATTGGCTCTCACATATAAAGTAACTTTTGCCACAATGGTTTTACGTGAATATCCCCTCAAGTTTAACGATTTGGCGTTTGGTTTGAAATCAATAGGCATCTTCTTATTTGCTCAAGGCCTTTTTGTCCTGAATTGATGTACTTCTAATGCATGGACCTGGGGGTTTAAGCATAGGTGGAAAGGAAATTGTTTGTCATTGAAGACAGCATTGTATATGCTATTCATTTTCTCAACCTATTTATTGCATTCCTTTTTTTCTTCTAGTGCCAGGATTTACATACAGGTAACAGAAAGCTGAACAGGTTTTTCTTACCTGCTCTGTATTAAGATGGTAAACTATTCAACCAAAACTACCCGGTTACACACAATCCTTAAGACTGTATGCAGAATGTCTTGCTATTACCCTTTGAAAATATTAGGAGGACTTAGGAGGTTTTGATGGAAAGGTGAGCTAAATGAAATTACAGAATTTTGTCATTTGCAGTGCTGTTTGCTTTGTTCATCACCCAAGTCAATCAAATAATTATGCAAACTGGCTGAACAGAATTTGCAGAGCACATTTTTCCATCTTGTAGCCTGGTTTCGAGTACAAAGTTACGCTGGCATTCTGCAATCTGGCATATTTTACTGAGACTATCCCACCTGTGTGTTTTAACATGCATGCTTTCAATAATTCTGTCACTTTTAACTAAAAATTCACATTGTACCATGAGATGCTGACCAGCTGCAACAGCGTCTGTTTTTGTCGCATCCGTGAGCTACTCATCGTGTCATATAATCGTGTGATATTGTCAGTGTCTATCACTGCAGTGTGAATTGGCCTTAAGATCATGCCTATGAAGGATATTTAATAGTGTTGTGATTTCATCAATCTTATCATAGCACACTGTGTCTGCTGCTAACAGGTCCAGCTGTGATAATATTTTATCAGTTCTCTGACTAAGCTGAGACTTGAGCATTCTTACTAAGCTTGAAGTTTGGTTCTTTTTTTCTGTGCTCCACAAGCCATTGTTAAATTGAATCAGTTTCTATTCAACTGCAGATCTTTTATCATGGCAGAATACCTAGAATGAAAGTTTGAAGTTCTCTTGTTCTTAGGAAGTTTGAGTTAGGATTGGGGTGTGATGTTTATCAGCTCTGTTCAGTGTCAGATTGAACCCTGAGATATACAAGAAACAGCTTGAAGCATTTCTGAGTTCCTTAAGAATAAACCCTTCAGAGAGAATATGTATGTATGATTCTTAACTTCAGAGTCAATCTTTTAATCTGTGCTGTTTTCTGTTGATGCGTGAACAAAACTACTCTAAGCATAATTTGTATGCACATCCCATCCAGTAATTGCGATAAGCTTTGTACTTTTCATATGAAACGGTTTCATCTTCCAAATTCTGTCAATTTTATTTTTGATTCCAATTGTCAATAGCCCGGAGTCAATTATTCTACATACTTATACTATGGTTATACTACGTTTAACACAACTCTGGCTGTTCAAATGATGTAGTTCAAGACATATTTCAGGTTTTTGTCCTTAAAATGGTCTTGTGTGTTGGACTAATGTCTTATGCATCTAATTTCATCTCTACCAGTAGTGAAACAGTACATTTATTTGCTCAAGAACAGAGCTGTTATAACCTCACTAGTTTCTATGCGGGTGTTTGCCTGCACTGTATGTGTGTACATTTGAGACAGCAGAAGAAAGAGAGTATGCACTGTCCATACATAAACATAACTTAGATGACTAAAATCAAGGATGATACAAAAAAGAAACTAGTAATTAAACTGCAGCATTTGCAAAATGTTTACCTTCTGTGATAACTGATGGTGACTTAATTTCATATGGCTATTGTTTCCGTCTATTAGTTATGTTGTGTCTGTTTTCTGAGCATATCAACTCTTCTCACTGCTGGACAAAATGTCTCAAATAGACCGAAACTCTGCCGTAACCTTTCTAAGGAAAATAATACCCTGGAAGCAAACTAGGACACTGATGTCATTTAGATTAAGGCTGAGCCCAAGAATGTTGTTATTGCATTCAGTAGGTGACAAGGGACCCAATTACCAGACAGCACTGAAGCCTCCAGGGTCTGCCTTTTGAAATGGTTTCACATGTTCATGAGATGGATGGAGAGCTTTTGACTGGGATAAATATGGGGGTCAAAGACGGTCGGACAAAGTAGTGAAATTGCCAAAGCAATTTACACAAATTTGATCAAATATGACCCACTTTGTGACTTGCCTTGATCATAGAATTTTAAAAGATATTGGATGTGATTACAGAGTGATTGGCCATATAAAAAAAGTACATTAACTCTGTGTGTGTTTGTTAATGTAAAAATGATTAATCAGTTAGTAGTCAGCTTTTCTATTCAATTGTGTTGGTGTTAGTTATAGAAGATTAGTTCAACCAAAATAGATGCATTTATATTTAGATGCATTTAAATTTAGATGCATTTATATGAAATTTGGACGGGTTTTTATGCATCAAAAACCAGCCCAATTTTTATCAACCAGCCCAATGCATTTTTTTCCGGTCGGACGTGACCAAAAGGATCCCAATTGGATCCCAATCTGGCAACACTGCTCACATGCACATGCACGCACACACATGCTTACACACTGTAATTGTTAAAATAGTGGTACATTTTTTATTACTCGCATTTATTTCACCTCCCTCCACTATTTTACTCTAACATGACAAGTGCTTATGTGACGAATAACGTCAGTATTCTATAATGCGGTATCATCCATGTCGGCATTGCAATGCGGCTTAAAGGTGTTTCTTTCTTCACAGTTGTTTTGTTACTTCAAAAAACTTGAAATGATTCATATGAACTTCTTTTATGGTGCTTTTCCTTCTGTTTGGAGCTTGACAGCACCTTGCTTTTATTCAACATTCTACAGTCAAGTGAAGCAAAAGTTTAGTTCTTACCATCAACATCAATTGACAATCAGGTCGCATGGCCCTCAGGTAATAAACACAGAAAACATCTCAAACAGTTCTACAAAGCAGCATGTTTCCCTTTCTTTTGTTTCCAGTAAACCTGCTCATCTTATTGACGTCACCATTCTTTAGAATCTTTTGTATAGTTCTTTGCAGTGAAACAAATCTCATCTCTGTCCCGAGGCGCTTGCTCAAGGTGGATGTTCTGAATGGCTTTGTTTCTGATCTTTCCCAGCCAATTACACAGATGCAGCATAATCTCACCAGGGTCTTGGCACCAGCCTCACTCCCTGTCCTGATCATGCTTGGTGATGTGTTTGTCTCTGATTGGGGGGCATTCATAACTGCACCTTCACTGTCACGGGCATCTGTTTGCTTCCATTAGATCTGCCTCCAGGTAGATTTGTGTACTCCCTGTACTTCAACTCTGTGCTGTTGCAATCATAGATATATAACAAAAGACAGGGTTGTGTACTGGCTGGATGGAAGGGCAGGTGGAAGGGTCTTCCGAACATGCCAGGTTGGTGCCGCACCATCTGTCCTGCTGCTGGCTGTCGGTGTTTGGCTTGCGGTGGTCCCTCATTCTTGACATCGGACCCTCCCTATTGCAGCAGCTCGGCAGGACTTAGTGCTGCCCTCGGCTGCCCCTCACTCAGCCTGCGAGGGCAGAAATCAGAGTGATTTATTGCACGGTTCATTGTCTAATGGCTGCACTCAGCGAATGGCTAATGAGTCTTATGAAATTAGCTGAGCTGAACAAGAGATAAAGAAAGAGATGTGTGTTAGGTTTTGTTTTAGTCCTAGACAGGTTTTCCGTCCTCATCCTCAAAAGATGACACAATAAATAAAGGAAATGTCTTGTTTTGCGTAGTCGCCATTTGGCATCACACCAACGCTGTTGGGGTTATTTTAGTTTGTCCTGCTGTTCAGATGAAACTAATGGACACCGAAGCTGTGGTTTAATATTGTTATTTTAGTTATGGAGTCAAAAGAGCCTTTTTTATTGCTGCTTGTCAGATTGTATGATTCATTTTGAAGAATATTGAATCTGTTTTTGTGCAAGTGAGATGTGTAAATGCATGCTCACATTTTGTCTAGCACTACATTAACCAACACATAGCGTCTACACTTACTCCCGATTTCTCTCAACATGGGGACAAGAGCGGTATCAGTCAATAAATGGGAAAGTAAGATAAAGCAAGGTATTTTGTTGCGAAGTCAAACGTAATGTTACTGTAATAGTTACTTAGAAAAAGCAATCTGATTACATAATCATTTTTCTTGGCCGTGCCCGATTATTACATTTTTTTCTGTATAACCTGGTGATTTTTTTTGCAAATTTTTTTGGGCAGATTTGTGCAGATTCCAATCATCATTCTAGAAATTATAATTCACAATAAATAGAAATATATAGATCTAGAAGCAAAAAGGTATTTTCATAAGTAAAAAGTCAGTTATAAAATAAGTAGACCAAATAAACAAATTCCAAGCAACAGAACGAATCAGTACTATAGAATAAAGAAAGCTATGAAATAATCATGGCTTTAAGTTTTTCAGTTGAGTTTAACTGAAACTTCAGGTGAGAAATACTACAGAAATTAATGTAATCAAATGTAAAATAACAGGATAGTCTTCATTGTAAAAATTAAACAGTCAAGAGCAATGAGTGGTTTTCTTTTTGTATTTTCTTCTTTTATGAATATTAGAAGGAATATTAGGCTGCTGTCACTGTCAGAGTTTAAGAGAGGAGGCTGGTGTGTGTCACTTTGCCGTCAGAGAGAAGAGAGCGAGAAAACACACAGCTTATGTTATGTTATCCTGTGCCACTTGCAACAAAACATACCGGCTCAGAATTGGAATCACTGGTCCGGGCAGAGTATCAAATCTGACACCATTAATTTCCACATGATAATTTACTGTTAAAAAAACGGTAGCTGCAACAACGGTAGCTGCTGCAAATTGCAACAGTGTTTTCAGTATTATGAAATGCCTGCATATTTTACAACATAAGAAGTCCAACCACAATCTAGACAGTGTAAGGCTGCCAGTTTTGCTTTACAGTGAAAAATCTTTTACAATCTGCAAATTTGTGGCAAAAACACCAATGATGTGCTTATGGCTCAAGTCCCTTTTCACTTTACCAGGATTCTTCCTGTAAGTAAGTAAGTTCTAAAAGATGTAAAGGCGAAGAGACTTCTTCAGCTCATAATGATGATTATTTCATGAGCTTAAGGTTTCAATTATCCATTATCATTTCTGCAGAAGGAACACTCTCAGTATTAGAGCTATGTTTAGCCATGCAGTAGTTGGTATAATTCTTATGGGAACTTAAATTAAAGTGAATAAACTCCCTTAGGACATTTTTCATTTAAAGGGGAGATACAAAAGCTAAGCCGTGAGCGTTTGTGTGTTTTGCTTTGAGGGCGCTTCTTGATTTTTTTGGGGGGAAACGCATCATCGTCAAAGCGTCTGTGTGCTGCGATAATGTTAAATGGATAATTTTTTTAATGGATTTATATTTCCTAACAGCCATTTTGATGTGCTGTGTCTATATCCATTCTGTTTGACGCATTGGGCTCGACACGATCATGTGAAGTGACTCTCAGTCTAGTGGATGCCTTGTGATTGAAGACCATCACTGCTATGTGATGTTTGATCTATGATGGCGGCAGGACCATAGTTCATGAACCTGATGGGAAGGTGTCGAGCAGATGAATCACATCGGAAGGCAGAATGAGTCCTAGTCAGTTTAGTCAGGAGAACAAAACCGGTGCATTTCCTCTCAGAACGGATCATTGCAAAGTCCAATACATCTTTTCGTCTACATCTTAGTGTAGTGATAAAGATTTATTTTTGGTAAAAATTAAACATGTGCAGGCAATACTGATGCAATCTAAATGCATGTACTCAAAATAATAAAGTGCTCACTATATAATTTGACATTATCAATACTGATGAGGTTATAGGCCCATCATTTCTGTATTATTTTAATATATATATCAACGTTGGGGAAAATTTTATTTTCATCAAATTAAGTAAATATTCTGAAAGCAAGCCATTGATTATAGGTTATTGTTATGGATTCAAGCATTGCCTACATCTTGTCTTACTACACTGACACTATTGGATGAGAACAAAATGAACTGAATTGAGCTGGATAATGACTAAATTTGCAACACTGATACTGAATTGAAACAAAACTGAACTACAGTAAATTGAGCTGAATAATGGCACTATTATCTTCCCTACAGCTGCTGCCCCCCCCCCCCCCCCCCCCCCGCCCCCCCGTTTAGGAAGCTGCTTTGAAACCATTTGTATTATACATTTACATTTATTAAATTTGGCAGAGGTTGTTATCTAAAGCAGCATATGTTGTATTCAAGCTACAAATTTGATCAGTTCGTGCCTACTCTGGGAATTGAACCCATGGCATTGGTATTGCTAGCACCATACTCTGTTATTTGAGGTACAGGTAGGCATTGTATAAATTGCCCTATAAATTAAATGGGACTTGATCTGACTACACTAGTTCATTATGACAGTTTTGTACCCTCTTGTTTTTGTTGTGAAATGTTGTTGCAAAGTTCGAATATGTTCCCCTAGCAGCTAGAGTGTACCACTTGTACACTTTCGATTTCTGCAATATTAAAAATAGATGGCTTGTCCACTTCACAGTTTATTGTGCTCTTGTCTTTCAATGTTTACAGAGAATGTTGGCTGTCTGCATTTATAATCTAAAATGTATTCAGGTCTACGGCAATCCTAAAAAAAAAAAAAATGCTGTCACATTTATGTCAACATACCCAGATATTATTGCGGTGAAGAGGTCAGGGATAGACGAACCGTATATTTACACTTGATTGGTGGCTGATTTGTTTGTTGTGGTTTGGTCTGCATTTGTTGGCTTATGTCCTCAGGGCAGAGGAGAATGTTCTTGGTATTATGCAGACTGTGGTTTTGATTTAACTCACAGCAGGGCTGTCAGACTGATATGTCGGGCACAGGATTTGGTGGTGGGGGGTACGCTGCTCTGGGTTGTGATCACCTCCGAAAGAATGAGCTCAGAGATTGAGATGAAGCTAGATGGAGCACGCTTGCCCATTATATCAGTCCTAATAGTGTACATCCTAATGTAATCCTAACATCCTCTGGCATCAACATTTTAGAATGATTTCATTTTAGAAGGATCATGTGAAACTAAAGAACGGTTTTACTGTATTTACCGTTTAATGTTATTTTTGATTAAATACCCTTGATACCTAACACACACACACACACACACACACACACACACACACACACACACACACACATACACGGTTTTGGGACTCTCCATAGGTGTTATGATTTTTATACGGTATATTCTATTCTCTACTCCTAACCCTACCCATTACAAAAAACCTTCTGCATTTTTAAATTTTCAAAAAACACCATTTAATACACTTCTCTCGTGAGGGCCGCTGGCTGTTCTTCACAATGTAGCTGATCTCAGGTATATATTTACTGTGACGGAACGGCTGCCTCCCCCTGATCTCGACGCCGCCCCGTCACTCGTATCGCCGCCCTTCGCCAGGCTCCCGACTGGAGTGGGTGAAGAGAGGAGGGGCGCGGTAATGAGGAGAATTGGCGGCGTGTGGTGGCACACACCTGAGATGCATGAAGCGTTACCACCGCCGCCGATAAATGACGAGCGCGCCTCTCCTCGGGAGGCGGGTCCTTCCCCGTGCATGCACGCTGGTGTCCTCGTGGGTTCAGGAAGGGAGTCTGAGGGTCTAACACTCGTAACGCGGCTGACGGGCCAGGATGCCGGGCCGCTATTTCCCCGCAGCTCCGGCGTAGGAAGAGGATGAGCCGCCGGACGTGATGCCGCCGTCCTCCACGCAACGGACAAGGGAGAAGCACCTGCGAGCGCCGGACCCCGCCCCTCTCCTGGACCCATCCTCCTTCACTTCCCCTCCGTCACAGACCGTTTGCACAACGAGGGCACCAGGTCCCCTGTTTATTTGGACACTTTATTTTACTTTCGTTTTGTGTTTGGACACTTATGTTTGAATAAAACGCCTCTCTGGGGCTTATCACCACTCCCACTGTGTCTGTCGTTGGCTCCACCCGTCACATTACATATTTTATAATTACATATATTATATGTAATATAAACACATACACACACATTTTTGAATACATGGTTTATGGGTACTCTCCATAGGGGTAATGATTTATATACTGTACAAACTGTATTCTATATCCCTAACTCAACCCGTAAACCTTCTCATGAAAATTGTTCCACGTAGATCATATTTACATTGAAATACACATCTTGTATGTCCTCCTAAACCACATATACCTGTAAGCACACATTCACGCACAAACAAAAACACGCACACGCATTTTGTTTTTGTTTTTGAAAAACATGTAATATGCATCAAAGATATTTCATCAAAAATACAGTAAAACAAGTTATATTGTGAAACAGATATAAATGCAATTACGTCTCTTTACACATACACACAGAAACACATGCACAGATGTAATGATGATCACAGATGAAATGAATGTAATGAAATGAACTGCATTTGATTGTACGGAATGTTTTTGAGAAGGGCAGTAACGTGAACAGTACACAGGGAACGTTGTTTCAAAATCACATACTTGGTTCTGCACGTGTATCATATTCAGTGCATCACAGTTTTACAGTTGTTATTAAGCCTATAAGTAGGTATTAGTATATAACATATACAACTACATTTTAACGTAGTGGAATGAAAATGAATCAATCAATTTGTATTATTTATATGGTCAAATATGTCTTTAAGCAGCACAGATCTTATCTGCCGGATTCTTGTTACTTTTTACATTTGATGTGTTATAAATTTGAAGATGTCTAACAAATAATTGCATTAATATTCCTGTCATAATGTTACAGTATGTACACCTGGTAACTTCAGACAGTAATGCATTAATAAAAAAGGAGCCTGTATAATCTACAAATACATTACTGAGTGATTCAATATGAGCAGATTCACTTTCATCCTTCTCTTTTCATCCCGTATCCTAAGAGAGCAGTTGATGGTTATCCATGCAGTTGAGATGTTGCATTGAAGGGCAATCTGTGCATTCTGATTGAAGTCACTGTCGTTCTGTTATATGAAATTGCCAGTTGGATCTACAAACCACTCTTTTCCTGAGCTGCTGTGGTGATTGAGATAATCACAGATGTGAATTAGACTTTCATAAAGAAGAAACCAATATAAACTACATAAACAACTACATACTACTTCTGAAACATCATTAAAATGAACGCTATTGCCATAAATCATTTATTACTTAAAACTAGCTCACTAAAATGTAAAGATGTCACATCAAATCACATAGTGTATGACAGGAATAGAGATATAAACTTGTCATTCTGCCTCTTCGCAATTTCGAGTTTACATTTGGTAATTCTGACTTTTTAATGAAAATTGCAAGTTATAAAGCCAGAATTAAAAGATAGAAACTCGCAATTGCAAGTTATAAGATTATTAAATCCAGAAGTGTTAGCTGGCAAAATTCAGAAATAAATGGAGGAAACAAGCTTTTCCTTATTGTGTAAATCTTGCATGCTGTAAATCAGGTGTTGTCATATCATATATCATTGTCTTCAGACCAGTTTCCTGCTGGCAAAATTATACTGGAGAAGTATTTGTTATGTTCTGGTCTGTATTTTTTAAGCTGAATGCATTTTGTGGTTTTATCTGCTTTTCAGACACCAGAAAAGGAACGAAAATGGCTTTGACTCCAATGTGAACTTTTGCAGTAATGGCCGCTTTTGTGCAGCAGTGAAGCAGTTTTAAATTGTTGTAACTTTAATGGGGTGGTCACGGCAGACCAGGCTGTTATACAGCGTCATTTCCACTAAAGCCGCCGGCAGGTGTGTGTAAGCGATGTCTAATTGTGAACAGGGGGCAAAGCGAACAAATACCTGTCCATTTCTTCTCACAATAATGATTAGGGTTGACATGACCTCAAGTATAAAACTGCTTGGTTATTGAATTTTCCACACAAAAAAAAATAAAAAAAATAAATGTCTAATACAAAACAACCTGTTAAAAATGGTTTCCAAAAAATAAGAACATTAGAGAAAAAAAGCTGTTACTATGCTATCTAACTGTTAAACAGGTGCAAGAAATCCTTGTCTATGCCAGGTTTTGGTTGAATGGATTGTGAGGACTCAATATGAGCTCAATGGGCTTTATTATAAATCAAAAGCGCAATAAAACAAGAACCAAAAGTACCCCAAAGGGGAAAATCAGACTCCACTGACACAACAAGGCAAGGCAGGGATGGGCTGGATACAGCGGGGACCACTAAAAAACATGCTGGAACATTAGACAACAGTCTGGCACAAGACAGAGAACAAAGGATAGTGATAACAACGAGGGTAGCAGATGGAATAAATTAAATAATGATCAGATAACAAGAAGTTGGATCAAGATAAATACAGTAGAACCCCGACTTACGAAACGCTCTACGTACGAAAAGTTCAACGTACGATAACGTACGGGTTTTTTTTGTCCGAGTAACGACAAAATGATTGAGATGCGAAAAACAAAATCTCGGCCGAGGCGACGATTTCCGAGTTTTGTTTTGAAATTCGCGCGCCACTGACCCGGAAACTTGCACCAATCGTCCCGCTCTCCCATTGGATGTCTCCCGGCCAGTGTTGCCAGATTGGACTGAAGATTTCCAGCCCAACTACAGCTTAAAACCCGCCGGGAACCCGCCCAATCTGGCAACACTGCTCACGACTCTGACGCCAGCTTTCGCTGCAGCATCCTGCTCTCCTATTGGTCAGCATCGCTCCCACCAGCCTCTGCGTAGCGGCGTTCCTCTCCCATTTCATTTCACAATGAAAGTGAAAGTGAAGAAGAGGATGTTCTCCATGGAGACAAAAAGGGAGATAATTGAGAAGTATGAAGCTGGGATGTGCTTGTCATACCATGCTGAACAAGAATAGCTTTATTATAAAACTAAATGTGGTGTTTTCGTAGGGCTTGGAACGGATTCGACTTACGAAAAGATCGACTTACGAAGCCAACCTCGGAAAGTATTATTTTCGTAAGTCGGGGTTCTACTGTAGATAGGTGAACACATAGCACATAGAAACAAATGCTCACACACAAAATTACGATGTGAGAACATGGCCAATGAACTAGCCACATACTACATGCAAACAATATGTATTGTAAAAAGCGCTATATAAAGATCTTGACTTGATTTGACTGGCTACACCAAACACAACAATACTAGGACACCTGAGGCCTGATTCATGAAGCTAGTTGAACAAACTCTTTTGAGTTTCAGAGTAGGTTTAGAGTTGACAAACATCCAGAATATGGTATTAATATGTGCTTTATAATTACTAATAAACAGCCAATGTCCTAGTATTATACATGCTATTAAGCTACTAGTTAATTGGACCGAATGTAGTCAGAATTGGACCCTAAAAATATTTGAATTATTTGAATTATACATAATTACAATTCATATAATATAAATATAATAAAAAGAATAGCAACAAATGATCTGTCTCTAAAAATATATTCACTGTAAGATACTGGGGGAGTGACTTTATTACATCAGATATACATTGCCAATTAAACCTGCTGAAAACCAATGCAGTTTCTTGAGGCAAGAAAAAAATTCTTCAAACTAATCTCAAACTTTCTTAAATAAATAGTTATTTGTATTAGTATTGATGATAGATGATAAATAGTATTTATGTTCAGTGTTGTTTCATACTTTTATAACTGTGCAGTGTTTTTGTTGAACTGGGGAGTTTGATGAGTTCTTTAGACTGGTTATAAGAAGATAAAAGTGATTAAGAAGGACTGGACAAAGAGAAGTGCAAGTGCTTGTGTTGCATGAGAGGGAAATAACTCACCTTTCCACCAATAGTGAACTCCTTCTTGAAGCACTACACTGAAACGATGCTCTAAACGTCACTGGTGACGTCATTTCAGTAAAACAATTAAAGGCCCAATACAGAGCTCAGACGAAAATTGCAACGAGAAGTTATCAGGTCTAACGTCACTGATTGTAAGTCAAGACCTGACAAGAGCACATCCAGTGTTGGATGCAATGCATTACTAAGTAATTAATAACTCTTAAAAAGTAAAGTAATAGATTACTCTTAATTTTTCTGTAATTTAATTACTGTTACTTCTGATTGAATTGCATTAAATACTGCATAGACTAGAAAGATTATTTATAAAACAACAGTGGACATCTAATCTAATATTGTTCAACAGGTCGAGGTTGATGTGGCATTTAGACAGTAATCAGTTATCCAATACTTTTTAGAGAGAGTAATAGCAGTGATCTAATTACACTGTTGAAGATTTAATTAATTACGTTTTTGAAGTAACTAACTCAACACTCAGCACATGGTGAAGAAATGAACACTCAACCCATGTACTCACAACAAAAGTCAAAACATGGAGGAGGAATGTCTAGAACAGGGGTCACTAACATGGCTGTACCAAAAATACAACATGGCTGCACCATAGCGCCACTTACCAGTGAGCTGCATCTATTTTTTTTCCCCCGCTATTCTTTTTACTATTACTATTCTCTATTCTTTTGCAAATTAACTCCTCCCCTTCACATCATTTCTGAAACTTTATAGGATAATATCAGTTGAATTGGCCAATTTTCGTGTGCTGCAGTACTGGCTGACAGACAGTATAAATATGTCCACACAAAGCTGGTGCAATCCCTATCCGATCATAAACACGGCGTTGGTGCAAGAAATATCACCGTCCACACGAGACCATTAAAACCGACTAAAAACGGTGTAGTATATATGCCAGACCAGTATGGGGCGCTGTAATTCTGCCACAGATATACACTATACACAGAGAAGAAGACTTTGAGTATGCATTGTTGTTGCAGATATAGTAACCGGAAATGTTTTCTCTTTTTAGAGTATGGGGCGAGATATTGCATTGAAATATATTTGAGAACAGTGTTCATAATTGAGAGCCTCAGATCAGCCTGAAAACACAGGGACCCATACACCAATCACAGCACAGAGGCACACACCCCAATCAATGGTGACGCCACTAGGTGTGCTCACTATTGACAGGTGCAGCTAAACCAATGAAATTAATAGCTGAAGCCTACCAAAATTTGCATACCAGAACGCCTGAAAAATAGCAAGTTGCTATTAGTTACAGGGCAGACATGGTGCAACGTAGTACACGATTTCTTAAAAAAATATATTGGCTAGTGAAAATATTGTCGAGGTGATCATTTGAAAATTTAAATACTTGCAGAGATTTATAAAAATAAAATGTTGCATATTGATCTGTTTCCTATCATATTATTGTTAATCAAGATAAACCATTAACATGATCAGTGTCTTAATTATTAATAATGACGTATAATTTGTTGTTTCAGAAGTTTATATCAAACCGGTAGCCCTTCGCATTAATCGGTAACCAAGAAGTAGTCCTCAGTTTCAAAAAGGTTGGTTGACCCCTGGTCTAGACGTTTAGTGGGCTTTCACACTGCTCATGTTTGCGTTCATCTGGCATCATCACAATCATTCACAGCGCATGATAGAAAACAAGATGTGGATCAATATCAGTGGACACGTTAGACTTCCACATTGTCCATCATTTTGACGGTCACATTTTATTGATAATATAAGCCATTTAAAAGACTCGTATATTGGGAAAAAGGACAAGTACAAGTATGTAGGCTAGATTATGCATTTCTTTATTTATGAAGGTAAAATTTAACAGAGACTGCGGGTCACTTTAAAGGATCCATCAAGATGTTATGTAGCCTATAGGTATGAAACTGCTTTTCAGCCACACAGTATTGTTATTTCTGTCTTATAAATATTCAAATTATCACAGAGGAAGGATCAAAGTAGTTTGAATATAAACACTGATGTCTATAAAAGTGATCAAACTACAGTAAATATCCTTTAGAAAGTAACATGGTGCTTCAAAATTCAAACTGATTTTAAATAATTCATTCAGATTGATTAAATATTTGAAATAGATTGCAGCAAAACATATTTTCTCTAGTAAATTACGTTTTGTTTAGTTGTCTGTTCAGAATCAAGGGAGAATTGTGATCTCTGTTTGAAACGACAAGAAAAAGTGTGTATCTCAATTTATCCAGAATCATGCAGCTCTAGTGCGTTGCATGAAGGCGGATTCCTGTTGCTTGCAAACTGACTCTTTGTCACTCTGGCTGCACTCACTACGTGCAATTACACTGCAGGCTCACTCTCACTCGTATTCAAGGTCATCCCACTGTCACCCTTACAACTAATGACGTTGTAATTGGCTACAATGCATGTGCAGGTTACTTAATTTTCCCCGACAAGGAAGTCTCGGGTTTGGTACCCCAGTGTGAACCCGGGTCCACAAGACAGCTTGCACATTACCAGTTTTTCATGTGAATCATGACCTGTTTCAAACTAAACTGCCAGTGTGGAAAAACCCTTAAAAATCATTTTGAGTCAGACTATATCACTAATTATGTTTCGTGAACCATTAGTCAATTAGTTCACAAACCATAATTAGTGATGCAGTCTGAATCAAAATGATTTTTAATGTTCTGAACTGGTGGGACAGTTATTTGAATAGAATCCATTCTAAAGAATCCATTCTATTCAGTGCTTTTAATAATACTAATAGTTATATAACTTAAATTTAACTTGTAATATTTTATTTGTAGGACACCTTTCTAAAAACTCAATGTGCAAATTACAAGTAATATAAGATTGCAAAATCAACAAAGAAGAAAACATCAAAAAAATAAAATAAGAACATTTACAATAATAAGTTAAACAGTCAAAACTTGACTAAAAAGAGCATGAATTCTTAACAGTTTCACGATACGAACAGGGGAAGGATGAAGGATCAAGTGCAGGGTGAAGAGGAATTTATTATAACAAAAGAACATAAACATAAACGTAAAGCAAAACCCACAAGGGGGGAAAACATGACGCGGACCAGGAACAGCAAGAATGACATCCAAGAATGATAAACTGATGACAACGACGCAACCCCGACAGCAAACACTGAGGGGTATTTAAGGAACACATGAGGAAAGGTAACGAGCTGTGAACAGCTGACAACACTCAAGGGAACGAGGTAACAAGGTGGGCGGGGTTCACAAGGACAAGACACAATTAAAGGGGCAGTGTCAGGCTCCGTCAACAGACACTCATAGAGACCCAACTATAATGACAGAGCCGTGACAAACAGATGCAGGTACATTGTAGGAAAAGGCCCTCCCGCCCATAGATTTTAGTTTACAGAGAGGCTGATACAAAGTGAGAGAGCCAGTAGAGCGCCGGGAGCAAGAAGGAATAGTTAATATCAGAATTTCAAAATCAATACGTGATTGAACTGGTAGCCAATGGAGTTGCTGGAGCACAGGGATGATATGGTGGCGTGATGACGTGCACGTTAAAACATGTGAAGCAAAGTTTTGTATGTATTTGTATTGCAATCTCTTAATACAGCTAGCTGGGAAACCTGCAAAGAGAAAATTGCAATCAAGCCTTGACGTGATAAAGGCATAGATAAACCTCCATAGATATCACATCCAAATTATGCTTCATGACAGACAGGGACAATCAGATATTGGCAACTAAGAGATTGATTTAAGATTGACTTTTCCAGACCTGGAAAACACAGAATATATATATATATATATAATATATAAAACACAAAATATATATTCTCAGGTTCTTGTGAGTGAATAAAACTGAACTGAAAACATTTTCAAGCCATTTCAGAGCAAGGAAAATAGAGCAAGTAAATGCATAGAAAGCTGTAATAAAATAAAAACACAATAATAATTATGTAGGCCATGACCTCAAGTTTAAAACCAATCAATTACATTTTTGTAACTATTCTACCGTGCAACTTCCTGTTGAAAGATGAATAAAATGTGCACGTGGAGACAGAACCATGTAAGCGAAAATTAATATTCTCTGTCGATCTGCCGTATTTAATAGGACCTCTTGTTTTGCACTGTGGCTGCTGACATAGATGATTGCGTGGGCGGCAATGCGGTTTCCCTCATAATTACTTTTTGTGTATTACTCTTGTCTACTGTCAATTTCAATAAGACATGAACACTTTGCATTCTTAGTGTTTGGCTGGATGTGAATCTGTGTGGAAAATGTGACTATCATATGCATTGAGGGATGAGATGTGACAGATAATCCCTGCTCTCTGTTGCTCATTTTCTGTGTGAAGATCAGATGGACTGTCCACACATGAATAACATATGCTGAGCTCAAGTGTTAATGATTGGCACAGTGATGTGGTTTCTCTCTATGGAGCCTATGTATGGGATGGATGTACGGTAGTAGAAATGGCTAGAAACTCCTCGCTATTCATAATCTTGTAATACCATAATATTTTAATTGTTTGACTGTCCGCGTATTTTTTATTTTATGTAATGTATAAATGGCTTGGAGATAGCTTCTTTTGCTAATATTAATTTGAAAATTTATTTATTTTAAATTAATAAATTAATAAATTAAAATTTATTTAAGCGAATTTCACAATTAAGGAGAATTAAGATGAATATCACAGTTTAAATGCACCTTTATTTGATTATCTGGCAATTGTCTCAGGAGCTGCTTGTAAGAGAAAATGTATTAATTTATCGAAAAATCACTGTGAAACAAGTTTTGTTTTACTAGATTTTTACTCTATTTTATTTCTTTATTAAAACCTCTTGAATCCAGTGGGCTAAAGCAAGTGTTAAATTTGAATAGTGTTTTTAACCTTCATAATAAATAACAAATACACATATTGATAAACTATTGTAAACATCAAATTGAAATGTGATTCAATTGAAAACACAGTGATAAGCAACTGCAGTAAATGCTATAAATACCTTTTTAAACATTAAGGGCCAGTCACACAGCGAAAACGTATGAATCACGCACAAATTACACACGGATTTTTGTTTCTGCGTCGTATGCGTAATTCGTCGGTTGAACGAACGTGGACCGTCAGTGATTGTAAGTGGATGTGCGTCGAAGTTTGTGTGTGATTTTGAGTTTTGAACGGTTCAAAAAAATTTCCACGCACAACTGTGCGTTATTCATGAGCCGGTGTGCGTAGTTTATGCGTTGAGTATGCGTGACTATGCGCGGGACACGCGTCGGCCATCAGTGCTTACACGTCGGAACTGGTTTGAAACCGCGCACGTCCACTTCATGTCACGCATGAACCGCGCACGTATCACGTTCATTCCACTGACAATGTGGATTCTGAAAGTGCTTG
The DNA here is from genome assembly GCA_037043235.1 of Rhodeus uyekii. NCBI lineage: Eukaryota > Metazoa > Chordata > Actinopteri > Cypriniformes > Acheilognathidae > Rhodeus > Rhodeus uyekii. The sequence continues at coordinate 1,135,408 of JAWRVZ010000021.1, read as the reverse complement.
TTCGTGGAACGTTCGCGAAGCGTGCGTGTTTGGACGCACTCCGTCAGTGATTCATGCGTCAAATGTTCGTGGAATACTTTGGTCAATTTCTCGACGCACAAGCACGCACAAACCCAATCTGTGCGTGATTTGTGAGTGAAACGTGCGTGATCGGCTGTGTGACTGGCCCTTTAAAAACAATTGTACCGTGACTTCTGGATAAAATTTAGAAAAATTGCTTTTTATTAACTTGTATTTTCTGAAAAAATAATTAACTTTGCGATGCTTTTCAAGAGCTGCTAAACATGTTATATCATGTTACATGTTATATACTATACAAAGTGCTGTATTTTTCTGCCTTGGTTAAATATGTATCATGTATCATAATGAAGTAATGTGATGGACTCCCAGTGGCACATCAGTGAAAGTGCTGCTTATCTCTGAAAGAGATAGCAAGACGAAAGCCTAGCACACTAAAAATAAACAAGTGGGATACCCTACTTCCTAGCTCTGGGAAATTGAGCTTGGCTCTGCTTTGGTGCTGGAAAACCAAACAAATTGCCTAATGCTGTCTGGAAAAACTAAATGCAATCTAATTATAAGGAAAGATCTCTTGTCTGAGCAGTTTGACATCCTCAGCTAAAGATATGAAGTCCACTTTCAGGTTATATGACATGTGTCCAATGCCACGTTTTCAGTAGAACCACCCAGCAGTCTCATTTCAATCAAACTAGACCATTCCTAGTCCACTTCACATTCGCCACTTTCCAAGGTGAACACGTCCTCATTCACAATGACAGATTGAGCAAAGGTTCAATTTAAAAGACAAATGATGCCTTCATTAAAGTATGAGTGCTGCCCAAAGGCCCAGTGAAAAATGCAGAGCTCTCAAGACCTGAAATCAGACTCTGCACAAAATCGTAGAAAATCTGAATCCAGAAGACCTCATGAATCTAGTATGTGATTGTGGATAGTTTAATGTTTTTGTCCGTGATAAAGAAATAGTTCAGCAACAAAAATATCTTACACTGCTCTTTATGTATACTGTCCATTCATGTTTAATGGATAAGCCATTTGTTCTTCAGATCTGTGAATTTTTATAGTGATTGTTCTAGGATAATTTGCTCAATGCAACAACAGATATAGTTATGACTAGTGGAGTGATGTGAAACAGCAGATTTTTAGACTGCCAATTGCCTGTGGAGTGCCTGGTAGACATTGGAACTAACGACCACAAGGTCATGATTCATTTCCCAGGGAACTCGCACTTAAATATTATCACAAACAAGTGCTGTTTAGCTACTATATGACATGATCAAACTGACTGTATCGGTAACTATTATGAAAGCAAAACTGTTCAACCCCAAGGCTTTTCTCTTTGTACTCTATTTCGTTTGTATCAGGTCTTACTCTGCAGGTTTATCGCAAATTCAGCATGAAGCAGAATCATGTTTTATTAAATAAAGATTTGTTTTCCCTACGGTTAGAGGAGGGCCCGTAATAACAGCAAAAGTACTCCAACAGCTATGAATAATGTCCTGTAATGCACAGTCCTGAAATAACATACCTCACCTCGCACCCAATATCTATTTCCGACTCCATTTAGGGAAGCTCTTAGGCCTGGCCTCTTGACTAATTTTCCTCATTAAATCCTTGTGTTTCCGAGAATTCATGAAAGGATGTGAAATCTTGCTAGTCTTTAAATTTTACCCCCCTGCTGCTCAGATGGGAAAAAAATCTCCTTTGAAGTGAGGAAAAGAGGCAGATCCTACAATTTCTATTTAATTATTTTATTTGTTATGTATCTGTGCTTTGTGGTTTTCCTAGCCTTCAGCAATATTAACATGTCAGGGCTTTTTTTTCAACATCTGTTGCTGTTCATCCGTATTTGATCTTACAAAATGAAGTTAACGACATTTAATTATGCTGAGTTGCTCAGTTCAAATATTAATCAGAAACATTGTTTAGCTACTGTATTTGAGCGATACGCACACACATCAACTTGCCTCTGTCTTTGTGTGTGTGTGTGTGTGTCTGTGTGTGTGTGTGTCTGTGTGCGCGTGCATGTTATTCAGTCCTTGTGTTCTGCTGTTCTTATAGATGCAAAATGTCTTTGGATTCTACTTCACATTAGTGATTTTTTTTTTTTCTTTTGCTTCTGGATCCACATTTTTTTGCTCCATTTTCTTCTGGTTTTCAAGTTTGAGGGTGCGATATGAAGCCTGTTCGTGGTCTAATGGTATTTAATTTCAAGTGACATTTTAATTCATGCCAAAATACGAAAAAAAGAAAGAAAAGATCCACAGCCTTCAGAGGATGATAAACCTATTTTCTCATCCTAACATGGATGATTATAATTAAAATATTGAATGTGAATCAAGTTGAAAATTTTAACTTTTGAGTAAACTAACCCTTTAAAATGTTGGTCTGTGAATAGCTGACAATATGACCTGAGAATATAGTGCACCAGTGAAATGGACCACTTTTATAGACACATTTTTTGTCTCGTGTTGCTGAAACTCGACAACGATCGCAATCTACCGGTCAATCGTAAAGGTAGTGTGTGTAGATCACATGGAACTAACAAAGTAAATGTCAACTTGTCATTTGTCCGAACTATGAAATTTGTCACTTGATTGACATACAGGTTTTCTGAAACGTGGGTCGCCGTGCATGCGCACAATGGCACCAAGTGCTGCAAAACTCTAGCAAGCTAACAAAATAGCCTCCAATTGATTTATTTTAAACTCAAGAAAGGGTATAAAAATGAGTAGGGGAGCTGGACAAAGTAAGAAGTCAAAAAACGTACCACTTCCATACAGAGTGGGAGGTTGACTTTTTTTCACTATGCTATTTTCGAAGTCCGTTATTATTATTGCGTTAAGTGCTATACCAAAGAAGGTAAATGTGTACTAGACTTTACAGACTGTTCATAAAAACTATGACACTCACTTTGAAATTGTATGAGTTGTATTGTGCAGTATGTGTTCATGTAGTTATGCAAGTTTATAAAACACTTTTCTTTCTCCTCCTATTTTAAAATACTCCAAACACCGCGCTCGTCTTTCAGTGGTCATTATTAAACCCGCCGCGACTGATAAACAAAACGCATGGGAGATCTGCGGTAAACATTTAGTTTCTGCTCGGATGACAGACGTATCTCATTTACAGTAGTACCTCAAGATACGAAAGGCTCAACTTACGAAAAATCCAAGTTACGAAGGCAAAGACAAAAAATTTAAATACTCTACATTTGAAAAGTTTTCAAGATACGAAAGGTTTCTGAAAGTGAGTGTGGGTGAGCGTGGGTTCGCGACTGTTGACGAGGGGCGGGGGTGTAGAGGGGTTTGCGACACACGCCTGCTCTCCAACACAGCTTCAGCGCCACTGCCGCTTGCATCCGTTTTGAGCGCGGTTCGCGATTGTTGACGGGGAAGGGGGTGTAGAGGGGTTTGCGACACACGCCTGCTCTCCAACACAGCTTCAGCGCCACTGCCGCTTGCAGCCGCGACAGACTGACATTACAAGGAAATGTAAAATGAAGGTTTCATACAAGTTCGGCGAGTTCGGCGGGCCGGATTAAAAAGCCCAACGGGCCAGATATGTTTGCCCACCCCTGTTCTATACGTACGTGCTGGCGTGCTTTAGCTCAGCCACTCCGCACCTGAAACTTTACCTTTTCCTCCTCCTCTGCCGCCACTTTCAGAGATAGCCTCACTTGAAAGGTAAGCGTCGACATTTTACGTTATTTCATTGTTTATAGGTCAATTTAGCTTTATCATGAAATTTAATGGGGTGTTTTTGGAGGGCTTGGAACGGATTAGCCATTTTACATGTAAAATGTGTTCCAAGATCCGGAACGGATACATTTAGTATCTCGAGGTACCACTGTACTTAGTTTTGCTTATTTATTCAAAATATTCAAACGCTTTTTCATCAATTACCTGATGTTCCAATTCTCAAATATGTGGAAGTGAATGCGTTTTGTCGCTTAAAAGCCTTTATAATGATCATGTCAGCTGATGTGCGACAGGCGCCGCAGTTCAGCAAATCTTATCCGTCGGATTTACAACACGTAAATTCAGTCCCTTCTCTCGGAATACATGACAGTAAGTGTCAAGCGAAGCAGGAGAAGTTTATAGTTACCTATGCAATGTGTATCTGATATGAATAAAACACCTTGTCAGTTTATTATTGAACGGATTGATTTTCAAACTATAAATGTATTTTTTTTGCCAGTACTTATGCGTATTTAAACGTCTGAAACCTAAAATAAAAGGGACATAGTTGAAAACTGAATAGCTGTGATATATGACAAACACTGAGCGCATCCGTCGCGACCGCAGCGCCATCCAACGCGTGAAAACGGGTTTGAATTTAGCAATTGATCACGAGACGCTAATCCCACACGTGTAAGAGGGTTACATGTAAGATTAAAACGTCATTTGAACAATAAAATCTTGTGGGTTTCTTTTTCTCGTGTAGTCAACTAGTGTTTTTGGTGTCGACTAGTCGCACTCTGTGCCGTGTAGTCGACTAGTCGACTACACTCGCACATCCCTACTTTAAATCCCACACGGATTACTCGTCATCATGAGACCGGCTCTGATAGCATGTATCAAGCAGCTATGACATGTTCCAGTCATCCCTTGGTAAGCAGTGGCCTTGGGAAGAGCCTGTAGGACAAAAGAAGTTTCTCCTGGTGGGCATCAGTGTCCCTGGTACGGGTCTCTCTGGGTGACTGCAAGTCTATTTTCCACTTGGCTGACTGAGGTTACAATCCTGCAGAGCTCTTGCACAAATGATTGATTTCTCTGAACTCTCCTGTAGCATTGTAATTGTCATGCATGCTGCTTAGCTTTAATACTATCCTTGTGTCTGCATAACGAACTCAACCAGGTCGATCAGCATGTTGGGCGCAGAAAACGCATTATCACTGGAACACACACAGAACTGATGTAAGCCTAATGCAAAGATGTTAATTAAAAATGCCTTAAAAATATTTGCAGGTCAATTGCTTTTCACCAGTGTTCTAATGGATTCTCATTTTAAATGCAGATGTAATTTATTTTGAGTGTTCAATCATTCAGTTAACCCATTGAGTTTGATAATTAACCCATGATTTTGCATGTAACCATACTGCTCCTATTATATTCAAATCAATTTCCCATGATGCCACATTGTTAACCTTTTAAAAACTTGATGTACCGCTGCATGCCATTATTTCCTGTGTCTATTTAATTAGGGAGTTCGAGTCTCAGTGGTGTTGTAGTGGACAATGTGGATGGTTTTGAGCTGTGGCTCTTCATCAGTGGGAAACGGCCTCTATCAACACATTGCCCTCGCTGGTTATGTAGGGATATCGCCGTGAGCAGGAATACATCATCACTCCAGAGTTGAAGAGTTCATATACACACTTGGGAATTACCTCCATTTGATTACCGAGAATAATCCAACTTCACAATCGGCTAAATTCAATCCTCCTGCTGCATTTTCATTTGTTCAGATTTATGGGGAAAACATTCTAAGTATAGGGCTTTTAGAACAGGAATATTAAATAAAAGAATAAAGGAAAATATTCCTTTCAGTCAGGCACGTTCAGCATTATATCGGGATGACTGATGAATTGGGATCGATTGGCAGAGATGTCCAACAAAAAAAGGCCTAGTCCTTCAATGTACGCCCAGCGGTTTTCCCAATGATTGATTATTTGGCTTATGCAAGGCGCTGGAAAGCACAGCAATAGTGGCAAATAGATCCCAATTCGTCAGTAGTTTTGACGTAACATAAGACGTGACTGATCGAAAGGAAACGTCTAGGTTACTATTGAATTCCCACTGGCTCGACCCCCTCAGCGAAATCCTCAGTGAAATCCTGGTTGTACAACTGCAGGCGCTCTTCCTTATATACATGCTTTGTGTGGTGGAGCACGCGATAGAAATCCCACACATCAAAGTGCATTGGCTCATTTAGCTTACATTTGTGGTTCTTGGGATGCTCTCAGGCAAGATTCCACTTAGTCATCCGTTCTAACATAACATCTCCATCAGGCAAACTTATGCAGTTTGGTTGCATAAATCATCACTTATAGAAGTACAGAGGTAATCCTGAAATAATAAAGCAGTAAGACATGTGATTTTAACAGTTAAGAATTTTAGAGCAAGTCAGATTAAAATTTCGATTTATTTGATAATGTCACATATATACTGCCTGGCCAAAAAAAGTTGTAATTGGATTTAAATAGGCAAATGCTTAAGAGGCAATGATTGGATCATTATTTTAGTGATTATTATGTTTCTTGCATGTTATGTTCGGCAGTAGTTCTTCAAACCCAAATTCAGGGGTCTCCAATGCGTCGCTTGTGAGCTACCAGTGGCTTGTGGTATGATTGGAGGTACCAAGACATAATTTTTCCCACGCACTCCAGTGCAAATCAAGTTTGACATATTGACTGTGAGGTTATTATTTTTATTTATTTATTAACATGTACATTTAATTACACTATAACAGAAAAACAACCAACAATAGAAAAAAATCAGGTCATCAAAGTTTCAATCAAGTAAGGTTGAGCAACATTAGCAGTAGTCTCATGGAGGCACAACATGCAACATAGGTTTGGATTTCTGCTTTTCTGTATGCATCACCTACTGAAAGAGTTGATTGACATTGTTTGTTTGTTTGTCTTGTCTGCCTTGTTTAAGACCAGGGGTCTGCAACCTTCAAAATCATAAGAGCCATTTTGGCCTCTTTACTACTGAATAAAATTCACAGGAGCCACAAAACCTATTTGATCCCTAAAGTTAAAATAACACTGCATAGGAAAAGGGCCCGAGCATATTACAGTGCCTGACATCATACTTGCGAGTTGCGACTGGTGAAGTTAGACATCATTAGCAGCGACGTGAATAACAATCTCCAATCTGGTTTATATCCAGTTTGCAATACATAAAATAAAAAGCATTTATGAAATTACAGAACTACAAAAATAAAACTAATGCAATTGTATTGCTGTTTGTGACAATGGAAAGACAATGGAAAACTTCAAATATAAAAAAAAAATATGATGTAAAAAGACTACTTCAATCTTGAAATGTAAAAGGTATAACATTGAAAAAATTAATTAATTAATAAAATAGCTTATTTATTGATTCCCATATATATTTTTCAAAGCTAGGGGAGCCTCTGCACAGGGATGAAAGAGCCGCATGTGGCTCTGGAGCCGCAGGTTGCAGACCCCTGGTTAAGACCAATCTGAAAATCGACCAAATTTTTATTGTTAATTAAAAGAAAAAGAAAACACACAAAACTTTGGATTGTTCGAAAGTGTTTCTGGAGCAGATAAAATTACAGTAATTTATCATTTTGTAATTTATCAAATGATTTAAAGGATGATATGTGATGATATATTTCTCACTTTATCTGAACTTTATGTTATTAAAGACACTTCTTTAATATCTGGCCATCATTTTTAATGTTTATACAAACAAAAGTACATAATGATGCTAATTTAATTTGGTGTAAAAATTGGTGGATTGATTTCACTGCATAGTGTCAGTTTTTTTACCTTTCCACCACATGCTTATACTGTGTATGTAACAATATTTAACGATAATTATTTAACGACTAATTTTTGTCACTGTTATTGAGAAATTTAATTTTCACATTGTTTTAAGTTGAATTATAATGCACTTTAAAATCAAAACATGTCAATAAAGAACTGTATTCTCTGATTCTTTTCTTTGACATTAAAAGGTGATGTATATAGGCCAACAGAAACTCTTTCAGATCTAAAACATGAACATTTGGATGGTTAATATGAGAATTATGATATTCATTATTTAATAGATTTAATCGTATCACATGAGTAGCTCTCAGCCATTTTCATTTTTAAAAAGTAGCTCTAAAATGAAAAAAAAAGATTGGAGACCCCTAATTGATGCAGTGTGTAGCTTCTTAAAAAAACAAACAAAAAAACATTATATATATATATATATATATATATGAGGAAGACACCCCATGGGCATATTCCAGAATGACAATGTGAAACAATGGTTGGGGGAGCATGAAGAATGATTTCCACACATGAATTGGCACCTCTGAGTCAAATTATACATTACAAAAAAAATGCTTGCTTGTTGATAAGTAAACATTTATTAATTTAATATTTATATATTTTTGTTGTCTGGCTCTAATTATTGGCGGTTATTTGTCTTGTATGCATAGCTGATTTGTTATTGGCAGTAAAATTGCTGAGGCAATAGCAGAGGGAGATCTCTGTTTTAATGAACTCTGAAGAGCCCTATCGCTAACACATTTCCGTTTCATATCATTTGTTTTCATTTGACAAAGGTCTTCCGTTTGTCTTTGTGTATGCATGTTTGCTTTCTTAGTGTGCTCTTGCTGAACCTTCGATCACTCCTGTAGAACAGAAAACAAGCATTCTTTATTTCCCCAAAGTCCATTTTTTTGATTGCAGCTCACTGCAGTGCCATGTGCAGGAAATCACTCCTACTTCTTCACTGCCATCATATGCATCAAACCTATGGATGGGTCCTTTACTGGATCTTATGATCATTTCATGTCTATTTGAATGGCTTTGCTCATAAATTATTGAAAGCTTACACAAGAACCAACATACAGGTTTTTATGAATGTCTAGTACATTGGAAAATATCTGTGAGGACCCTGTGTGCTCTAACATGGCAGTATGAAAAGGTCAAGTCATTCCATCTCTCTAAGCGAACAGCTGACTCATGGATTCTGCTTCTGACTCTGGGCTGTGGAAGTACAGTGTGTCCCAGCAGAACCTCTGGAGGTGTGTTGGTCCTCCTTGAGGGATTGCTCCGTTTACACCATTTGACTGTAATGTGGGATGCGTGCGTTGCTTGACTATAATGGCACACTCTCCCTTATTTATGTGACATTGATCTGGTATGACTCCTAACAAATGATGGTGTTGACGATAATGCCATCACTGTCAGCATTATCGTCCCGACTGCCCATAACTCCTCCTGCCACAGTGTGCCTCTCTGAGATCCACATGAGCAACTTTATTGGCATGGCACGAGCTTGTTCATTTCATGGACGGGAAATCTTTAATTTGACTTCCATTTCCTGTCAGTGCTATTTATCCCTTCTGTCTCTCTGGACACACTTTGCAGCTTCCATCTCCAGATCGATAACTGATCAGCTGTTGATCCATCTTCATTGCAGGTCTCTTCTAGAACTGATGCTTTGTGACTTTACCTCAGATATGTTTCCCAGCCTAGAAAACATTTGCATTTTCATTTATGCATTTTTCACACGCTTTTATCCAAAATGACTTACATTGCATTCAATCTACACATTGACATTCTAATAATTTATTGCTTCCCCTAAAGTCAAACTGTCACGGTCACTGTCACTCAGGACTCCTATTTTGCCTTTTTGTGGTCACGTGTTTTCTGTTCTAGAACTTTGATTTTTATACATCACCATTGATTAACACACATATCTAAACCAAATCAGATACGGTAAACGGAAATTCAACTGTACTTCCAAGATTCACTCATATTCTTTAGCCGTTGAACACACAATCTTCTTACACCATGATCTATCAATTAAGGTAGGGGGAGGGGGAAATATCACAGAGCTCATGTCTTTTGAATGTGCAACTTTTTGTGTTGAGCTGATGTCTGTTTTTCATTTTTGAAGGGACTTATTAGATAGACTTATTAGTTATTAGATAGAGGAAGTAAACAGCAGTAAAATATCAACACCTAATCAGCTTCCGGCTGTGAACCAATTCTACTGGAATCGAGACAGATCATTGCATGCCATTTTTAGTTATTCTTGCCCTGCTTTTTTGGTGCCTATCAAGCTCTTTTGTTTCACATGGATAATTTTGCTGCTCACATCATCTACCAGAAACTGTAGCTTGTAGCAATGATGAAATTTGGTCTGATACCAATATTACAAAACTATGCTGTTTGTGTAAGAAAAAGTAATGTCACTTATAGTTTTATATGCTGCAAGTGAATTTAGATGTTGTCACAATTCATGTGATGCAGACAGACGAATACATGAATATTTAAAATAACAATCCTTTAATGGTAAACAGATCTTAGGAGCAGGTAAATACACAACGTTACATTGACAAGAATGGACAACCAACTGAGGGAGGGGTAGATACACAGGGAATGCTTACAGAAACAAGACTCAGCTGGACATGGTGATGATGACAAAGACAGGTGACGCAGGAGTAGATGGGGAAACAGAAGTACAAACAAACCAGTTCTGTTCTGACAGATGTCATGTAATGAATAATATGCAGTCAGTTGGTCATTATTGCAAAATAATACAAAGAAAAAAACTCAGACAAGTATTCAACAATATTAATCTCAAAGAAGTTGATAATGGCCACTTACACAATGCACCTAAATGTGTCAGTGTGCAGGGCTGAAGGTATTAGGTGAGAACTCAAATGCAAGGAAGAAGGGCTGTTTATTAATAATAAAATAAAACAAAATTCAAACAAAAACTACCCGAGGGGGAAACATTAACTTGACTTAGCTGACTTGACTGGGCTTGACTCGACTGGAGTGGACACGAGAGACAAACAACATACGTGCGACAATTCAAAGTCAACGAAGCAGCACAAGACAGCAAACACAGGAGAATAAATGGAGGGCAAATGAGGGAGGACAGGTGGGGCAAATAAACCAAGAAGTGAAGAAGTGGAGTATTGTTATGAATATGAGCTCTGTGCTCCCCTCCATGGCCACCAGACGGAGCTCACACATATGAACTGTAAAAGACACCTTTATCCATGCACACACCGCAAAGTCTTGTTTAGCCCCAGTTGACATTCTGAGCGTTTATATCAGAATCAGAATCAGAATCAGAAGGAGCTTTATTGCCAAGTGTGCTTGCGCACACAAGGAATTTGTCTTGGTGCTGAAGCTTCCAGTGCACATATACAACACAACATGAGTAGCAAACAACAATACATACATCAACATACACAGTACATGTGGTCACATGTTGGGATTTTTTTGTATGGAGTTGGGGAGGGGATAGATAAGGACAGAATGTCATAAGTGAGTTAATTTTGGACAGAGTATTGCTGGGGGGGATTAATTCAACTGTTCAAGAGGGAAATGGCCTGTGGAAAGAAACTGTTCCTGTGCCTAGATGTTCTAGTGGCCAGCGATCGTAGTCGCCGTCCTGACGGTAACAGTTCAAACAGGAAGTGTCCAGGGTGAGCAAAGTCTGTGATGATTTTACCTGCTCTCTTTTTCACTCTGGAAGAGTCTATATACTGTTTTGTTACCTGTTACCGATTCTGCCTGTTTGCCCGTTTTTGATTCTGATCTGCCTGCCCTGACCTGTGCCTGGATTTATGCTTGAGATTGTTTTCTGCCTGTCTTGACTACTCGCCTGGATTATTGTGCCTGATACTGTCTGCCTGCCTTTCTGACCCCTGCTTGGATTATTGACCACGTATGCTCTGTTTGCCTTGACCTTGTGCCCGTACGACCACTCTTAATAAAGACTAGCGATTGGATCCTTGCCTGTGAGTCACCGTTCTGTTACAAGTATAAACACATCAGTGTACATTTAAGCTATATTGATCATAAACCGTTGACTATCACTTGGATTGGCATAAATGTGTCAGCAGCCATTTTGAACTGATAAGAAGACCTGAAAGGACGCTTATCATTCTTTTTCTGCCTTTGCTGTGTTGCATCATGGGAGTGCGAGATACCAAGCATGATGGGAAGAGGTGGAAATTGGTTTATGAAGCTGTTTCTCTTGACTTTACAATGATTGCTGGAATGAAGTCATGTTGTGCTGGTCTATTTATATTCGTGTATGGGACAAAATGCTGCTACTTGATTTTTGTTTTATTTATTCTTTTCCATGTTTTTGGCACATGAGAGCACCCTGCACTTTACAAGCTTAGGAGAAAACAAAAGAAAAAAAAAAGCTGGCATTGAAAGTCCTCCATTCATTGTTTGCGAAATTCTAGACCGTATTCCTAGTTGATACCTGACAGTACTGAACTGAACAACTAGCAGTTAATTTGACCAGGAATGAGGTACATGACTCATTAGTGTTGCAATCTTCCTGTAAAAAAAAAAAACTGCAAATAAGAAAAAGTCCTTTCTAAACTTAAATCCAAATCCTGGATCTTGGAAATAAGCCACGTACCAAAATATAGTGAACTGCACCTGCCTATTTTATCTCCAGAAACTTGATTGGTTTGCTGTGGTTACCACACTGTCAATCATCGCAATTTCAAGTTAAGTTATGTTCCATATACACACTAAAGAATAATTTAGGTAATTCCTGAGATGTTATAGTGTGTACATGGCCAATCAGTAGCTGGTTGTTTTATTGATTGCACACCCAGATATCAAGTAAATAAGTAATGGTAAAATTGAATTATTTTATAAGACAAGAAAGAGTAATATTACATCACAGAGTGTATGATGTTGGTTGTCGGGGACTGTCATGGTTTTGCTGTCATAAACGATATAATTGACCACAGAATACAGCAACCAATCAAATTAAAGTATTCTGTTCATTGTCGCATACTGTATTTTTAAATAAAATATGCCATAGAAAAAGTTATAGGTAAACACAAATGATTATAATGCAAATACTACATATACGATTATGCAATACGTTTAACATTTTCATATGTAACACCATGAATAGGTAAAGGAGGAAGCTTAATTCTGACCTGAAAGATCTTAGACCTTTAAAAGTTACAATTCTACAGACTTTGTGAACTTGTTTCAAGTAATGAATTATTTTTTTATACATGAATGTGCACAGTTCTGGTTTTGCTATAACTATAACAAGTGTTTTAATGAGAAAGTGCTCTTTAAGTGTTTCCTGTGGATAGTTGTCTTTAATGAGTTAATGATTAAAGTTATAGGTGTTTTAACCCACTTAAAAATATAGAGAAATATAGATTTTAACACTGATAGTTTGTTTTTAAACTATTTTAATTTTGCACTTATGTGCATCACCTAGCTCTGTAAAATATATATATATGGATGGGAATCTGACTAATGGAAGTTTCTATGACCAGAGATTACCAAAGTTTTATCAATTTAGCCCTGGATTATGGCTAAATATAACTTGTTATATTTAGCCATAATCATAAATATATGTTTATGACTTTATAATATCTTTACAACATTCAATAGTTAATATAAAAAATATTGACCATTGAATATTGTAAAGATATAAAAAATTCGGTCATAATTGGAATAACAATGATGTACCATACATATGTAATAGTCCTTTTGAATGCAGGTCTTCTGTGACCTTCGAAGGTTTCTTTACAGGCGTTTGGTGTTATGAAATTGATTCCAGTTATAAACTCTCTGATCTTTGTTAAGCATCAACAGAAAACATTATTATTGTCAGAATTGCCTCATGCTGTTCAAGATGATGGCCGTTATGTCAGTGAGCAGCAGTCATGTCAGGCTGAGTTTTGATTCTCGGCAGGTCTCAAGACCCCTGGCCTTTATCTGGGCGTGCGGGTGGGTGGAGAGTGACCTCGCTCAATGCGCTATTGATTTCCTCGTTTAGGTTCGTAGCTGGAGTCTAACAATGGAGTGGCTCAAGGCTTCATCTTAATACACAGTCAAAAGACAGAAAATGAAATGGAACTTTGAATTTTGTCAGGGCTCGTGCAGTGGTTAAAGTCTGCCGTAAGCCCTTGTGTGCAGCACAAATGGAGTGTTTGATGTCAGGGGACATCACAGTCAAAGACTTTTAGAACTTTGAACAAGAGCTTATAGTGAATGTTAAGCATACAAAATCTTTATTTATTTGGAATGTACAGTAGAATCCCGACTTACGAAACGCTCTACGAAAAATTCAACACACGATAAAATATAATTTTATTTTTTTCGCCCGAGTAACGACAAAATGATTGAGATGTGAAAAAACATTTCCGAGTTTTGTTTTGAAATTTGCGCTGATTTTGGTTCGGGTTGAATGAAGGCTACAGTTTGTCCGGTCAGAACAATGATGTGTCACTCAGGGAATAATCCAAAACTGGTATTTATTAAAGGTGCATAAATGTGTGGTTACGCATGATTGATAAAACTTCAACGATTGGCACTAATTCCCTGTATTTCACTCAATAAACTATATATACAATCTTCAGCTGATCTCTTTTACCTTAATCATCCATCAGCTCTCTCAGATGGAAAGTTTTGGAATAGTCCATTTCGCACTGAATGACAGGGATGGCTGGAATAGTCCATGTAAGAAGGGGAACACTTTTTACAATCCTGCTCTCCTATTGGTCAGCATTGTGCCTAGTTAACATAAACCTTTTTCTAATCACTCACCATGGATGTGAAGATTGTTGCTGAAGTCAAAAGGAAGAAGAGGATGCTATACATCGCGTTGAAAAGGAAGATAATTGAGAAGTATGGGGCTGGAATACGCTTCATCCCATGCTAAATGTGGTGTTTTGTAGGGCTTGGAACGGATTAGGCAATTAACATGTAAAAGCTTGACCGACAGACGAAAAGATCGACTTACGAACCCAACCTCGGAACGGATTAATTTAGTAGGTCAGGGTTCTACTGTATTACATTGTCAAAAGTTTTTGTCACATACGAGAGTCAGATCGAGTGCAAGTTTGTTTAAAGAAATGACAAAAAACAGCTAATTGGTTGACATTATCCAGTAGTCTTTGGAGCCTAAGTGACTCACCCCCCCCATACAGCACCTTCATGTTGTCACGGTCATGTCGTGTCATCACTTTCCTCCTGTATGATCCTTTTGTGTTCCCGTTAAGTGTCACGTCAGCCACTCCCCATTGTTATTAGTGTCAGGTGTGTCTCATTTTTCCTATCTGTATTTAAGCCCGCTTGTAATGTCTTGTCCTTGTCGGTTGTTAAAGATCCCATGTCCGAGTTTCTGTTTGTTTTGTACAAGTGTGCCATTTTGAGTTTGTATTTAAAGTGTTTTCATTTTGTTTCAGAAAAAAAGGAGTTTTACGTCGATCCCTTGCTCCCTCGTCATTTCCACTCACTGCACCCGTTACACATGTATGTTCCCAGGGATATTTAGCAATGTTTATATTGGTTTATAAACCTATAAATATAAGAAACATACCCTGTACTGCTTGTGAATGTGCAAGTGTTGTCAGTTTGCATGGATTTGTACACCCGTTGTGTAATATATAATGGATAATGCCTATCCAGATGGTTTTTATCGACAGGCTGATCAGGGGTCTCATTTATAAAACTGTGCGTAGGATCACTACTAAAAGTTTACGTGCGCCCAAAAGCCAAAAATGCCATACGGCAAAAAATATTCAGATTTATAAAACCGTGTGTACGCACACCTGTCAGGAACATTCCCTTTATAAATTGCAGATTCTCCCGTCAAGTTGTTTTTTATAGATCACAACCTTTGCGTGGAAACTGGCGTACGTACATTTCCAGTCCCGTTTTGTGCGTACGCACGCTTTATAAATGAGACCCCAGGTCTTGTATCACTGAAGGGGTTTATTCTGCTGTTATTCTGATAACTGGCTGGATGCACATTATCCCTCTTACTACACTGTTACTTGTCACATAAATAATTATGGGAAAGAGAGATATTGATTAGAGATGAAAGCGTTTTAAAATCGTACCTGTTTTTTATCCTATAATCCATCACAGTGTACACCACAATCATTACAAAATTACAGCATCCAAATAATCATTCCTTACAAGCATATAGCGCTAACTTCAGTTATCTGGATGAGCCAGTTTTTACTGGGTGTTTAATGGACTGTAGATGATATTTCATAATTAATGAGCTTCAGTGTTGCGGAAACCACGTCAATGTTGAGGTTTGAGCTTCATAGTAGTTTTATAAACATAAACAGTTTAATGTGAAAGAAAAAGTCTATAATCTAAGAATTAAATATTATTAATGATAATGGTACATTATTTACGTTTACATTTGACTGATTATGCTACAAAATTATGATTATGCAACAAAATCGTAGCGTAATCAGATCACATTTCTGGTTTGGTCGATGAAGTGGTATTTGAGACTCACTGATGGAACTGATGGGTACAAGATAAAAATGCTGCACATGGGATGTGCCATCAGCTATAACACATCCAGGGTAGATGAACAGTACTGGAAGTTACTTTGGATAAAAAAATCTGCATCATACATTCTTGTATGTATCCAAACTAATTCACGGGTCACAAAGTTGGTTTACTGCACGTGCCACTTGCCATGACTGCCAACAAAATAAAAGTTTAAATCATTCTGTAGATTTCAAGAGTTCTCGGAAAAGTTGTCGTCATAAGTGCAGAAGCATAATCACACCTTTCACGCGCCCAAGTCTGCTGTTTGAACTGAGAATATGCCACCTGTTGTGAGGCACTTGCTTTCATTTATTCTGAAATCATGCCATGGCATGAGTGCATTCACATCAACTTTTTTTCCTCAAGTGGGTTGAGTCTTCTTCTTTACTTGCTACATTTGCAAACAACTTTTGAGGGTTTTTATTATTTTAAGAGCTGAGAGCATTTAAGGTCTTTCAACGATATTGAAATTTAATTTTCTTCTTGTGCTCCTTATTACTCTCAGTTGCTCTCTTGATCTTTTGGTGCAACGGACTTCTGCATGCAGTCAAACAGGCCTTCATCTCGGGTGAAATGCTGCCGGTGTCGTTTTAAAAGCCCAGCTCTGTCTTAAGCTCATAAAATGTGAAAGGGTCTTTGACGGATGTTCCTGCCTGAGCCTGATTCTGTGGATGGGCACCACCAGGGAATGCACTCAGCCCTGCAAGTCTTTTCACTTGGTTTTACAAACTCTGTTAAATTATTGACCACCCTATATACTCCCATATACACCCATTCTCCAGTAATAGATTGGAATATGCCGACAGCCTGGATGATGATGATGTATTCTGAATAGTGTACCCTGCAATGACCCTTCATCAACCACATATCACAAAATGCACGCTTTGTTTATTTTATCTCTATTTCTGGTGGGTCTTTTGTAATGGGATTATTCCACAGGATTTCCAGGGATGAGAAATGGCTTTCCGCATTCAAAGGCATCAAATGCCTGATGGATGCTACCTGACATGAAAGATGGAGGGCGGGGATTGTTTTTATTTATTTATTTATTTATTGTAAGTAGACCATGGAGATCTTTTTAAAATTTGCATTAGCCAGCGTTAGTTGTCGCCTTCCTTTCCCTAACCAAAAGAGAGAGGCTGAAAGCATCGCCCACGTAGGTCGATAAAAGCCCATAATTACTCTTCTTTACATATGCATGAGGCATCTGCATGCAAAATGTCAGGGATGTGGGGTTCGCCACCCCACCCCTCCAACCACCTACTGCTCCAAACTGAGACGGCACAGGTGAGAAATGCTCGTGAGCTTCTGAACATTCGTGCTTAAGGTGCCATTGGGAATTGAAGACACCTTTACATTCAATACATTTCGAAAGGGTAAAAAAGGAATGACTTATTCATTTACGTGCAACAAAATCGATGACCGGTGCTTTTTTCGAATCATTGCTCATCACACAATTTAAGAGGGCTAAGAGCATTTTTCCTGGAAAAAAAAAAAAAAAAGAGTCTCATAATGAGTCTGAGGACTAATCACTCTGATTCAGTTTTCATCTCTCACTACTAAAATCACTTCTGGTTGAAGTAATCAAAGGAAACCTGCAAATCACAGAAAGCAAATAGAGCCTTTTAAATTTTGACTTCTTTTGTACCAAATACACACCGTAATATTGCATGAGAATGAGGACAGAATTCTAACAATTCTAGCAATTTACAGTCTAAAGAGAGGTAATTTCCCTCCAGTGAAGTGCCAGTCAGACTTGACCCAGGTCCAAACTTGTGTGCAGCAGGGAAGTAAATGTGGGTAATTACCATACTCAAGCTTTGGCCGGTATTTCTGTGTCCAACTGCTGCATTCTCAGCCTGATCCTTTTCTGCTACTTTATAGACTAGGGCTTTGCTATGCCATCATATCACAAATTATTAAAAGCTCAAAAATGTGCCCTTGTAAAACGTGGCATATGACTGAGACAGTATTGTGAGCTGTGACTTTGGGCAGCACTAGGTGACATACAGTATAGATATACACCAGGGGTGTCAAACGTACGGCCCGCGGGCCGGATCCGGCCCACAAGGGGGTTCAGTCCGGCCCGGGAGATAATCTGCAATATGAAAAAATATATTTTCATTTTCGGTGGAACTAACAGCAGATGGCAGCACTGAGCTTCAGGGTCTGAGTGGCGTTTAGTTCTATCAGTTTACGCTCATCGTCGAAATTTCTTTGTCAAAAAAGAGAAAAGTGGACACAAAGTGTCGGATTTTTCAAGAAAAACTGACCTTTTCCTATCCACGGAGGTGAATGGGAACCCGTGTGCTGGTGTGCTGCAAGTTTTGGTGCTTAAGGAATATAATATTCGGCGCCACTATAAAACTGGTAATCAAGGAGTTTAAGTGTCCATATTCAAAAACCACTAAATAAGCAATAGGGACTTAAAGATAATCACACATGGTCAAGGAATGCAACAAAACGGTTTTAATCCAACATCTACACGGGTTAATTGGCAGCTATAGCAGATAATGCTGCAGCAAACGTCATCGCTTCGAAATGGATTTCGGAACAAACTCGTGAGGATGGAAATAGACGTGCCAAACTGTGTTTTAAGTTCGCGTTTGGAACGCATCCACATGTTCTTGACGTTGTTCATGTGGATCTGTCTGTCGTTCAGATCTGCGAAGTTGTGCTGATGAACCACAGCGTCGTGAGGGTTGATTCTTTAACGTAAATTGGAAAGATTTGCATATGTCGCCCAGCCGTCTGAAATTACGCATAGGCACCTAATCCCCATGATCTCATGAAACTCAGCATGGCGAGAAATACAACAGCTTGCACGGAGAACTGAGAATACAGAAGGTAAATTAAATGTTGGCGGGTCTGAGGAAACAGCGATCTGTTTTCACCCGCAGCCGAGAGGCCAGTGATGCTGCAGTGAAAGGAGTTACTTGCAGCAAGCGTTCATCCTGACGAGAGACAGTACAAATAGAAGATTTCAGGGTTGCTGAGAGAGTTTGATAAACGATTTCAGGTCATTAGCAAATTGCAGTTTTCTCAAATTGATAGTGAATTTGTTTACATAAAAAAACAACACATACTTATGTATAAACTTGCAAATTTTACACAAAAAAATATTTTTAAAATAGCTGCCACTTAAGATTTTAAGTGTGTGAAGTCAATCCATGTGTTCAGAATCGCTTCCCAGAGTTGTAATATTAATTTTAAATAATTGATATTTGATTTTTTGTTAACATGCAGGACAGTGTTTTTAAGTTCCACATAACTGTGACTAAATGCTTTGCATCATTGTAAAATAACTATGCTTTTTCAAACAGATATTTCTGTGTGTGGGACACCCTTAGAACCTCATAAATGGTCCAAAAATATTAAACTGTGCCAAAGGCAGGTAAAAATCAGTGTGGATTAGTTTACAAATTTCTGTTTTCAAATATTAAAGGCTGTAATTTAAGTCTGACACTGCATTTTTCAGACTGAAGTTATCACGATTCAATACGGGAAGGACTCAAGTGCAGGGGTGAAGGAGGATTTATTTAGCAATAACTAAATAAACAAACATACAAAGAAATGCCCACGATGGGGAAAAAGGTAACATAATAACAAAACACTCAAGAAACATAACCAAACCGGAATATCGGGAACCAGGAGTAACATGCATGGAAGACAACGACACCACACAGGACAGCAAACACACCAGGATTAAATAGGGCACATGAGGGAAGGTAGTGATGAGAGATAGCTGGGAATGATTAAGGGAAACAAGGAGGCGGGGCAGACACTAACGAGACAAACACACGGGAGAGAGAGCAGTGCCACGGTTCTGTCCACTAGAACACTAATAACACTGGAAACAGAGACAGAACCGTGACAGAAGTGAACCACTGTGGCTATTTTACACATGAGCAGTCTTTTTATTATTGTTATTATTGTGGCTGTTTATTGAGTTTCCTTCCTGATATTGCTGATGATTATAATAATAATAGCATATTAAAAATAAGATATAAATAAAGGTATGTTTGTCAGTCATTAAATGATAGCAATATGTACTGTAACTTGACATGTATTTTCTCTAATTGGTGTGTTTAGTTTTTTACTCGTCACTTTTTTTCCATTTTTTACAATAAAGATTGTTTCAAAGCAGCTTTTCAGAGAGATAACGGGAAAATAATGTAGCTCCAGAGGAAAATAGTGCCATTGTCCAGCTTAAGGAAGTTCAGTGTTGATTCATTTCCTTTGTAAAATATAAATTTAGTTCATTTGTCTATAGAGCAGCTTTGGAGAAAACAGATTTGTTCAGCTCAGTTCAGTTCTCATACAATTATTTCAGACCAGGCCAATCGAAAAAAATATTGAATAATATATTTAAATATTAAAAACTTACAATGATTTCCAAATAACTTTTTGAGTTTTGTTAATAACTTTTTTTTACATATATTGTTTATTTCCAATATATTGCACTCTAGTGATAGTTTCCTCATCCTGAATTGTTTTTCACAGGTTTGGCAAAGATTGATTAAAATAGCTAAATGTAAGGGAACAGGAAATGCGTAAGCTCAAGTAAAACGATGTTCACAAGTTATTAATAGATATTCTAGCATCTTGCATGTTGATTACTTTATGATTGTTAGTCACAGGTGAAAGTAGATCAGCTGGAACTGTTGCACATGATTCATAGAGCTCAATTAAAGGTTCAAACAAAGGCGATGACTGTCAGCCTGCTGTGTGTCGAGACCGAACACAGCCTGTGGTTATTTCCTTGTCTCATCAACAGCTCTCTTTTCCATTCACCTGTGGAGCTCCATATCTGGGACCTATAGTGCAAATGAGCCACAGAAACGTTCATCCTTGAGAACTTACAGACTGTAATGCACAACCCATAAATCACAGTGCTCTGATTGAGAAAGAGGTGTCAACAACAGGAGTCTGGGTCGACTGCATCTCTGCATATGTTGGAAATAGAAACCTCTGGACTTGCAGCGTGAGATATGAGAGAAAACCTTGCAAAGGTTTCCTGCAGTATGGACGTCTGTCTCGTGCTGATTGGGGTTCTATTTTGGACTAGACTTTATTTGGTTATTATTCACTTCAAGATTTTGGATTATAATATACTATGTAATAGATTATTATGTGATATTATTATTAATGTTAATATATTAATTTCAGAGGGGACATTCAGTGGCAGCTTCAAATGTAAATACAGTATTAATGTTTTTGAATCATTTAAAAATTTATTTCCTTATTAATTATATATTGTTTTTCACCAGCTCAGTCCTGATTTCAAACATGGGGCCTGTATTTTTTTTTACTAAAGCATGTCAACAAAAATAAGGGTAGACTGCAAAAAAAGAAAAAGCTTTTGACTTGTTTCCCCAAATATCTAAATATTCTTAAAGCAGAACATGAAACAGAACATATTATGAATGTGCAAATATGTTTTTCTTGTTTTAAGCAACTTGAATTTCAAATGGTAGATTCATGTTGTATCATTACACCCCTAATAAATCAAGATATATTATTATTTTCAAAGTTTAAAGTCTTAAAGGTCAATGTATCTTGATTTCAGCATTTTTTCTGTAAACAATAAAACAATACAATATCATATTTTGCCGCATAGTTCCTATTTCAGAAATGAGACTTGTTATCTTAAAACAAACTATCAGAAAGCATATACAAACTCTTTTGGAAATCACTCCTTAACAATTACGCAACCAGTTAATAAAAACGTCATGTACCATGATCTACAGAGAGAATTACTAATTACTGTGTAGTGGGACGTGCACTGCTCTGTACGTGAGGCGGCTATGATGCACTGTGAGCGCTGCAGGCGTATTGAAGCACAGTTCATCTCCTCTAGTTCCTCGATTCTCCACACGATCTGACTGTTGTTCACAGCTCTTGCCTGTTTAAAGCTCTCTCTCCACGACTATGGAGTCATTACAGTCCGGTGGAGACACGTATGTGCTACATTTGCACAATAGGCAAAATAAATGGGAACCCATTTGAGACCCCATTATGGCCCTTGTGAGGTTGGTTATTTTCCAGAGAGCTGTTTGTGAAGTAATGGCTCTGAATGGAGACAGCTGTGCATTCACAGTGGCTCTACAGCGCTTGGATGGTGGCACAATCGATTCAAATCTCTGCTTTTTTCTAGAATGATGACTGGAACTGCTCACATTTCACTGCATATGTTCTATTGTGTTCACACACGATATACTGAACAATAGGGGTGGGTGGTATAAATAATTTTATCACTAATGGCACAGAAATTATATATACATATATCAGTCCACGTTGTGATTGATGGCTCTTAATATATTTGTTTTATTGGCTTGATGTGTGAAATTACACATATGCCTGTATTTTTTTTGTTAATTCTAATTACCCACTAAATCCAATTTGTATTTGCATGCAGTTATACAGTATATAAACAGTTTCGATAACTACGTTTTTCTATTTTTGCATATAATCTGAAGAGGTCTTATTTCTGCTTCCTGTTTCTTTTACAATGGTCGTGACACTTTTTTTATTATTTAAAATTATAATGTTAATTAGTACAATGTTATACATTGTTTGCCCAAAAGAACAAATATAAATGAAGAGGAAAAAATCTCTTCCTGACCCTCTGTCTGAAATTATCAATTTTTAAAGGACGGTTTATGTGAGGTTTGATATTAAACAGCCACTGTTGTGATAGGCTAACACCATTACATAGGAAAACATTATCCACATAAATCCTTTACTGACAAAGTATTATGAAATCATTTACTTATGGTTTGCTGTCAGATCCATTATAGCTGAATGCTTCATCTTTCAAAAAAAGAAATCAAAGAGCAGTCAAATGCTCTGAACCAACATATAATCCTCTAATGCGGTTAAAATTAAATCCATCCACTTATGTTACTGATGCTTGGATCCTTTTGTAGTCTGTAATGAGATGCTAAATAACTGTTTATTGCCCATTTGTTCTGTTGTCAGCAGACTCAAGTGCGTTGAGTACATCAGAAATTAAATGTGTAACTATCTATTTTCTTTTGACACAATGCTCACTTCCGTTGTGGACAGGGTTTAGTCGTTAAGCAACAGAAGAGCCTATGGTGTTATGATGTATGACCATTCGTCCATGTCTCGCTCTGGATGTAGTTTTATGTAAATTCATGTTCTTATAGTTTTCCTGTAGCTTAAACAGTAGAGGTTGCAATGTCAAGGTCAACGTACTCTTCTCAGGGAAAGCAAGAACCGATTCGAATGTCAATGTGTTCCTTGAATGCAATGCAAGTTGCTTTGGATAAAAGCATCTGCCAAATGTAGAAATGCAAATGTAAAATGAACTTGATCATGTGACCACAGATTCCACAAAAGCTTGATTAAGTAAATGCTCTGTTTATAATGAGGAGGATATTTTAAGCTAGGAAACTTGCAGGATGTTTTACTGGTACAAAGACCTCCTACAGTATTTGTCAAAAGCTCAAAGAAAATGTGATGTCTAAGGTTGTGACCTCTTTAATCATATTCTTCTTTGTTTGATTTAATCTGCATGATTTACTCTACAGCATATTTTTGCCATTTAATTTGGAGTTTTTCCATAAATAACTTGCAGTCTGTTTGTTTTCATACACCTCAAACAATTCTTAAAACAAACAATTTCTTAAAACAATGTGGTACTGTACAGAATTTTTGTATGTAGACTTCGCAAGTGTTGTGCAGTTGCTTTGAAAGCAAAAAGTTAGAGTCATGGTTATATTGATTTGTGAATGTTCAGTGTGTATTGATGGTTTTATTAGTCAGTTGAAGCCAAAGTCTGAATCAAACTATGTGATACATTGATTGTCCCTTGAAAGTTTGATTGATACAATTGGACAGATTTGTTACAATTTGTACATATGTGCTACAGGTTACAGGAACTGTGTTTAGCAGTTGAGCTAAAACACATTGATTTGATGAGAGCATTTTTAAGACATACATTTTCCTTTAGGCTAATCATTAGTGCTAAATGGAGATTGGGAGTTTTAAATCCCCTGTTATTATAAGGTACAGAGTAGAATTTAAGTTATTAATTGCTGAAAATCGTATTTCGATCCACTCTGTGAGGGAACGCATTTCAAACACACATCACCTAAAACACGGCATGATTGAGAGTCAATGAGTGTATATTACCATAAAGCTTCTTCAGGTGACACATTTTGAATTCATAATGAATGCAGGATTGGACATTTTGGATTTGTTACTCACAAGCTCTTGTGTGTTCAGCCGTTGCTGATAATTAAAGTACGCCAATTATCGCCTCTGCAATATATATCGGTCAAACACTGTTATCCACGTCGGCTTTAGATTCAAGGACGAGAATGACTTAACAACTACACGCAACTAATCTCTGTGCATTTGAGCGGCTCAATGTTCAGCACCACTGTTGTGTTTACAGGGACTGATTTGCAGACAGCATTTTTACAGTTATTAGTCACATGTTGTGTTAACAATGAGCTGATCTAATGTTGTATGGGTTGTGTAGGAGGGTGACCACTATCTGATACCACAGCTTGGCTAACAGCGTTAAATATTAATGATTCATAAAATCAAACTGACAAAAGCAATTGAAAGAGGTATGCATGTTTGAAGGATTAAAAATGCATCACAGGCATCACTTATGGATGAATGCTCACACTCCTACCGTTCAAAAATGGACTACAACAAGAGACAAAAGTAGACAAATATGGACATCATAAAGGTGTGAAGACACACTCAGCTGCTTATGTTCACATGCATTTTTTGTGATCTAACTTATTTTATATGCTAATCAGTCTTTTGCTAGATGTTAGTGGACAATAATGTTAATAACCAACTTAACGGGGGGAAAACAAATGCTATTCCACCAGAGAGGACTGTGACCGCAACACATCCTTATTTGAACTACTTTTGGCACAACTTTTGACATTTTTGCAATAAATCAGTTCATGTGGGTACACTTGTCTGTCTTAGTTTTTTTGGTTTGTAAACTGTCCATAATTTTAGGAAATGGTTATAGGGAGGTTTAGAGGTAGGACTGGGATTCCTGGCTTGAAATATATTTTTAATGCTATATTGTAACAAAATTTAAATTTTCGTACAGGTTCATTATGTCCATATGTAGTTATGTTTTGGTTTGAGGGTAGAGTTAAGGTATCTAAAATGTATTTATAATATGGTTAAAGGTTGATTACACAATTATCTTTAAGATTTAAAGTTTTAAATATGTTTTCTTTAACTGCAAATATGTCATAATATTTGTTCAAGCATTGTCAATATGTGTTGTCGGTATCTATCCAAACCAACAAAAGTGCAAGTTTTGTTCTTGTAAATGTTGCATATTAACCATACCTACGTATTAACAGTGAGACCAGCCTGACTTGTCGTACTTTTCATACATTTTGCCCAGCCACGATATACTCACGCACGCGTACAGAGTGAAGAGCACACACACAAACACGATTACAGTATTGATATTATCAGAATTACTTTCATCTTTTCTTAAAACTGTCAGTTCTATCTTATCAGCAAACTGATTCTTATATTGTTCTCATTCGCTCTACCATACGGAGAGCTTTTTATCAACACCCGTTGGCTCTGCCATGTTCCTCTCTCTCTCTCTCTCTCTCTCTCTCTCTCTGCAGCTGTCATTTTCCCAGTTAAAAGGGCCATGTGTTACTAAAGCTAAAATGCTGTGAGCTGCACCGTAAGGATTAGCAATGCGGATATAAAGTGTGTTCTGATGATAAAACGATGTGTTTGTGAGTGTACAGCGCTTTTGGCCACTGCAGATAGTTGCCTTGAAGCCAACTTAAAAGAACCCTTCAAGTGATGTTTACATTGCTTTTCTCTGTACTACTGTTTTCACAGAGGACACATTAGTGTGTCTATATATATATATATATATATATATATATAAAACGTTAAAAAATTCTACTTTAGGGCTTTAAAATGTGACAGTGCTTTGGTTCTCATTTATCAGCATAAATAAACTTACTGACGTTTTTCATAATTCTATTGAAATGTGATGCTAACGATGCCAATTATGATTGCTAAATCTGCAGTTTGCTTTGTAAATGTTCTTTGTAAATATTAAAGTCAACACAGATGTGAAACATGTCCAGCTCAAAGGGAAATCCCTCTTCCTCTTTGCCAGCTATTCCAGATCACTGATCAGCATCCCAGGTGATTTTAGAACCGTTTTAATAGTTAATTTGATGTTTGTTTGTTTGTTTACAATTTGATTGAATCTTTTCACCCACTTTGCTGATTAGGTTCATTCAGGCATTTCAGAATGAGCTGAAACATAACAATGATCTTAAACTACAATTTAAATTGTTTTAGCTGTGTTGTTTTGTTCTTGGTCTTTCTTTATAAAGTTATGAACTTTTTCTTTTGAACTTGTGAGGTTTCTGCTGGATACTTTTAACCATGGTTAATTGACAGAATTTGGTTTTGAACAGAATTTTGAACATAAAAATAAAGTGTATACATTGTAGGCACTTCTACCACACACAGTCCCAATCTTTCATTCCATGATGCTAAATTCACTGTTTAAAGTATAATTTGAAAAATGTTGGATGGTTGCTTTCTAAATTGTTCAGTTTGCTTTAGGCCAGGGGTTTCCAAACCTGCTCCTGGAATTGCAGTGTTCTGCAGAATTTAGCTCCAACCCTTATTAGCCTGTGTTCACACTTGTATTTTGGTTTGCTTGGTCCGTACTAACATAAATTATTTATTCCACTTAGCTTTCAGATTGGTACTAACCTAAAGATACCAAAACTTAAGGCATATTCACAACCTGATTGGTCTCCTTTTATTACATATATTTCATGACGGAACTTTGAATATGCACTTGATAAATGCACTCGTTGTGCGTGTGCAGCTACATATGATGGTATTTTGACCAGCTGAGAACTCGTGAAGAGCTTATAAAATGTGTAAAACAGTCAAAACAGTGGCATGAATCCCTGTGTAACTCACACAAATGAAGATCTGCTGCAACAAGAAAAAACAGGTATGCTTGAGCATTCTTGACTTTATAGGATCTTCCTGTTTTTGGTTCATGCTGCTTTCATATTTCATTCATACCACATCAGAATTGGTCTGGAAGTGAACCAACACTCATCTTTTCAGCAGTCTTAGTCCACTTGTTTGGTGCCC
The DNA here is from genome assembly GCA_037043235.1 of Rhodeus uyekii. Lineage (NCBI taxonomy): Eukaryota > Metazoa > Chordata > Actinopteri > Cypriniformes > Acheilognathidae > Rhodeus > Rhodeus uyekii. The sequence continues at coordinate 1,108,155 of JAWRVZ010000021.1, read as the reverse complement.
ACCATGTTTCGGATGGTAGCGTTTACACTTATTCAAATTAACCACACTAATAGAGCACTCACACTAGGGTTCATTTTAATCCAACCAAGCATTCCATATGTCAGAAATTCCTTAAACACACCTGCAACACACACAGTAGAAAATTAATACCTTTAGACTTGAAACTTCCAGGTTTGTGCATTGGAGCAGGATTAGACAACCCTAGTTGTTTATAAGCTAGACTGTGGACATGGAGAAATCAGAAAACATATCTCACATTATCTCACATAGATAGATATACAGTGGAGTTCGATTTTGTCAATGACCTCAGGGGTTGCAAAAAAGCATCGAGATAACCGTTTCGCGAGATAACCCATATTACATATATTAACATATATTTTCCCACAAATAATCCGCAGACGCAGATAATCCGCACGCTCATATAGCTAGCAGGTTTTGGGTTTTGTGTAAAAAAAAAAATCGTTGGCATAACCCGCACCCATAGATTGATTAACTTTTTTGTGTAAGATCACATTTCAAATTTCAAATGTTGCTCGCATGACTTCAATTATCCATAACTGTTCAGGCTCGGTACACAGTGCTTGTGCACGAAATTCATACAATAAAAACACAAATCAGAATCGGAACAGAAAAGCAATTTCTCCGGCTGCGCTCGTCCCTTTTGTGTTGATCAGATGAGAAGAGCCCGCCCTCATGGCAGCACAGCCAATCACGTCTTCTTGCATGATTGACAGGTCAGACAGCCTATCAGCGCAGCTGTCAGAGTGATAGTGTAAGCGCAGCCAGCTGAGAGCTGTCAGATCGCCACAGCCAACAACCCTTGCAAGAAAGAAAAATTAAAATGTATTGATGTACATGATGTGAGTTATTAAATGAGAATGCACATGCTCGTGTTTTTGGTGTCTTTTTACACAACAGTGTTGCGATTTGTTTGGAGCGATCGGCATTCATCTAAAAAAAATTGCATATACACAGTACAGTGTATGTTTGCTAACAACAAAAGGCATATGCAAAACCACCACAATAAAACCAGCTTCGATTCTTGATTCAAACCTTTAATTATATTCTCCAACAATGCAAACTCAAAGATTGCTCACAAAATCACAAAAAACGTGTGGGATGCTAAAGCGTGTTATCCCTCAGACGAGATCAACGACAGGGAGTGAACCGTGAGCGGACCGCGATCCACGTGCAAGGCAAACTCCGCGCATGCGCAGTGAACTAGGTACGCTAATTACTCACGAAATAACCATGTGAAGTGTCGACTTCGTCCCTGTTTCATGCTTGAGATATTAGATTTCGGCGACATTAACAATTCGAAAATATTGAGACAAACAGGGAGTTTGGCGGTTCCACTTCAAAAACGTTGACATAATATTATTGGCGAGTTAACCATGAATCGAGATAAGTGAACTCCACTGTACTGCTTTAGATGCTACACGTTTCCCTCACAAAAGCCTACACAAAAATGAACAACACCTCACATGCTAACAGACATCACAGTTGCATAAATGCAAATTGAGGGCTGATAGACTTTTCAGCTGGGAATCAAAACGAAACGGCAGGCTATGGGTTGGCTTTGAAACTCTTCTGAGATTGATTTTTAATTAACACCAGCACTTTAATTGTTCCTCAGAGTCACAGGAAAGGGACCCTTACTGCCACCAGTCAAATACACTAATGGCACACTATCTTCATAGTCAGGAATCAGCTGTTCTCTCTCGTTCTGTAAAAAGGCAGGATTGAGTTTTTGTTTGTTCCCAAGAAGACATAATGAGCCATCTGGAGAAAATGAGCCTTGTTTACAAATGTCATTACAAATATTGTGACTTCAACCAGAGGGGGAAAAAAAGAAATCTGCTAGCCCTGTGTGAGGTCAATGAAATCTTATAAGTACATGGTAAGGCAGCAATGGAAGATTTAACCTTCAATTTTATGCCATTTTTTTTCCCTCTCCTCTACTAAGTAAACCCAAATGGTTTAGATAGCAGACGTGCAGTATGTACAGATGAATAGATTACTAACTGATTTTTACACAATCAACGGACTAAAATTCATGAATGTCTTCAAGACGTTGTGTGAAAAGAAATTAGGAGAAAGGAGAGACATAAGGGAGATTAAGGGAGAGGAGACGAGAGGACATGAGAGATATGGGAGGGACAATAGGAGAGGAGGAGAGAGATATAAGGTGAGGAGATGAGGGCAGATGTGAGGGGATGAAAGGAGAAGAGGAGAAATGAGGAAGGAAATTGGGATAGGATAGGATAGGAGGAGAGATATTATGGGAGGTGAAGTGAGGAGAGTATGAGGGAGAAGAGAAGTGAGCAGAGATATGAGGGGAGGAGGATTGAAGAGGGAAATTAGAAGAGAGATCAGGGGAGGAGTGAAGAGGGATATTAGGAGAGAATGAGGAAGAGTAAATGAGAAGTGACGAGAGGAGAGGACACCAAGAGAGATATGAGGGGAGGAGGAGTGAAGAGGGAAATTGGGAGAGGAGAGGAGGGAAATTAGGAGTGTATGAAGGAGAGAAGAGATATGATTACATGTGGTATGTATGTGTGGAGAGGAGACTAGAGACGTGATAGGATGTGAATAGAGGCGCGAGGGGAGAGACGCTGAATGGAAGGGAGAGTAGAAACGTAAGGAGAGGAGATCGAAGTGACTTTAGGGTGAGGGTTAGAGAGGATAAAATAAGGTGTAATGTAGATGTCACGTAAAGATGTGCTGGTCTGAAGTACCTGTGAAATAACTCTGCAGCAAACTAAGTGTGTCAGTCTCATTAAAGCAGACCACATCCTTCCCTCCTGTGAACAAAATGAATTTCTGAATTGACTGCTGAAGGTGAATTATGAAGAAGGTTTGGGAGCACGAGGACCATTTAAATTGTTGGGCAGTGAATAATCATGTGCTTCAGATGTTTTTAATCAATTAGTGAACACCTGACACTGTTTACAGGTGTTTTATGGAATTTGTGCTCAAATGAATTTGAAATTCAGTGTTTAACAGACCAAAGGCATTCCAGTTAATAAGTGATGAGTATGAATAAATAAGTTCAAGTAATTAAAATCAATCAAAATTATACTGAGAGGTCTATGAGTTTGCAAGCCAAAAATGTGTCAAGGTTGTAGAGCTTTGGCCAAATTTTGCATAAGCAAAATAAGAAAGGTAATTGAGCCGAGATGAAGTTAAAGACACACACAGTTTTTGTGGTGTTGTGAGCAGGTTCTTGTTTCCGAGGGACCGGTCACTGTGACCTCATCCGTGGAGCTCTGCGCTGCATTCATTTCCTCTCCTGTTCTGTTGCTCATGTTACATGAACACAATGAGTAAACAAGACTAATCTCCGCCACACACACCGACAAGAGGCTCAAATCTCTTGTGACGAGCCGCCAAACAGAAGATGCTTATCAATGTTTAGAGCGTGGGAGGAGACAGATTGAAATTATGAGTTTGATCTGTTTGAGGTTTAGTAATTTTACACAGTTTGTTTTGGTAAGAGTCACATTCAAATATTTTTCCTATAGAAAGGTCTGTTTTGGAGAATAAAAAGGTTAATTACAAATGTCCATGGAAAGTGCACTGTAAGGAAGTAACAAATGAATGAAGTGTAAGTAATCAATGTTCAACACGTCATCTTCAATGTTTAATCATACAAAACCTATGTATACTATACACATATATACATATTAGGGCTGTCAATAGATTATCATTTTTAATTGTGATTAATAGCACCCCTTCTGTGTGATTAATCACACACTTATTGGGAAATTAAGCATTTACTAATTCTATATATAACAACTAATGTATTTTGTGATCAAATATACATGGCATTTAATGCAAAGGAGGAAAATCCATTTGTAGCCTCCATTAAATATTGCCAGGTAAGAAATAATATGCACAAATGAACACAATCTGTCAGGTAGCAGATCTAAAGATTTGATAAAACTAAATCAAAATTAAACCTGTTGAAACACTAGATAGCTCTGACTGGGAATCACTCATCTCGGGTAAACTGTACATTCTTTATTTTTTAACATTTTAGGAATGTTTCTGTGTATTATTCTGCATTTAGTTTCTCTTTGAAATTATGCTTTACATTTTACATTTATGCATTTGGCAGACGCTTTGCATGATACGCATTGCATTCATGGAACAAAATGATTCAGTTTTTGCTTTCCCTGGGTTCGAACCCATGACCTTGGCGTTGTGAACACCAATGCGCTACTGATTGAGCTACAGGAAAGCTTATACTGATGATGTACCATGTGTTCAAGTGTTTTTTGTCATAACAAATGGATGTATTGGGCACTTTTTCCCTTACTGACATGCATTGCATTTTTACGGTACTGCAAGAAAAGCAAACCACGCACTTTAGGTGTGATTAATGCTCTATCTGTGTGTTTTATCATTTTTTATCTTTCTTGTCACAAACAATGATGTGATGAAATGTAGTTTGGTGGTACAAGACTGTCTAAACCAACTAAATTAGTTGTATTTTTGGGAACATTTTACAGCTACTCTTTATAAACAGCTGAATTGCACAATCAAACATTCAAAACAACACATGATTAATAACTAGTATCTTGGAAATTCAGGCTCAAAGAAAATACTATGGATAATTGCAACTTTATGTTGGCATTCAAGTGTTCTAAAATAAATATACTGATACCTGCTGAAGCAACAGCATTTGTTTGAATCGACAAACAACCTGTATTTGTATCAGCTCAAGATTGGTGAAACATTATATGTATTATGAATCTCTCTCACCATCACTGTGGGCTTTTAGCCCATCCGAAACATGGAACAGATCTCTCAGCTCAGATGACATCCTTATCACCAACCTGCTGCAAGAAATCTGATTCTATCGCTGCCTGAAAGGCATCTCTCGCTTTCACCCGGGTTCTCTCACTTTCTTTGCACTCTCACATTCTTCTCGCTCACTGGTTTCCTCCCACTGTCGTTTGCAGCTCCCTCTCTTTTGCGTGTTCTCTCCTCCTCGTGACTCGAAGGCTGCTCACTCCTCTGCAGAGGCAGCCAGCCCTCCTGATTTGCTCGGTGCTTTGGAGCGATTTGCATAGGGCTGGCCCACATCTGAGCAACTCCCGCCTCCTCTTCAACATCCATCCCATCGTCTCCGCTTACTTTCACCTGAGTCGAGCCTCCCCCATCCATCCCCCTTCGCTCCTTTCTCTCTCCTCTCTGCCAGCTTCTGTCTCCATCCTCTCTGCTGGAGAGTCTCTGTTCTATCTCTCTTTCTTACTCAGTGATTGTTGGAGGGGGGGCTCGGAGCTCAGTCAAGACTTTTGGTTCGTTAGCTGTGTGAAAGGACGCAGCGGTGGAGAGAGGCAGTGAGCGCCTCTTTGGCTCAGTAGGGGAGAGGAAGCTTCCCGCACCAATCGGAGTGTGTGGTCGCGAGACAGATGCTCCAAAGCAGTGGCGCAGGTTGCCGGTCGCCACCCGTTGACTCTCTGCCTCGCTCTTTCTCCTCCAGAGGTGAGCTGGGTCAACCGGGGATACACGGCGCTCTGATTCTACCTCTCAGAGGAGCAGCTGATAAATAACATCTGCTGGAACTGAGGAATAACTATTTTTGCGAACTCTCTCAGGGCCCCCCATTTCTTCGGCAGAGGAAAAAAAAGGATTTTCCTTTGGATTTTCATCAAAGTGAGTGCTTGCGTTCCCTACCATGGGATCTTAACGGACGTCAGGTCCTGCTCACCTGTTTCTCTTCCCATTTCTCCCACTGAAAGCTGTCCACTACTGCAGCAAGGAGGGGGCGATAACCATGCGCCCCCACTCTGAGACCCGATACTCCCTGTGGGTTACCCTCGTGCTGCCCCTGGCCATAGGGTGCGTGTTTGGCACCGCTTGGGGCTCAAACCCTGATAGCACCATCGTCCTCTCTTCCTCCACATTCTCACATTCTGAGACCCAGCACCACCATCACCCGGCAGGAGCCCGGCATCACCCTCCACCCGTTGCCATCTATCGCTCCCCCGCCCCCCTACGAGGTGGCCACGGTGAGTTTCTCCCATTGTAGACAGCTGACTAAAGTCACAGAAACTGAATACTAGGAATATTGTTGCTTTCAGTCATTTGTTTTAAAGTAACTGCAGAAATTTCTACTGTACATAATCCTGAAAAATTTACTTTGCTGGCAAATCAGTTTACTTGAAAAGAACTTCATGGTTTTCTTGTGCGTATCATTTGAGAGTGTGAATGTGTCAGTTTGTCCAGGTGTTTGCATGCACGTAAATTTGTAATTGAAGTGCAAATGGCACTGGTTATTGAGCTTGACTCCATTTACGTAGTTCAGAGAGTTTTTTTTCTTCGCTCCTTTCGGCAGTGCTACAGCAGATGGAGGTGACAGGAGGAGAGAGAGTGTGCATCACTAATCTGATTCTGTCAGGTCGTCACCACTCACACACTCACACATTCCAGACCTAATGAGATTCTACCCCTCTGTCCCTGTCCTTCTCCCTCCATCTGTAGGTGTGTGGATTCTGATTTCCTTTTCCCAAACAAAAACACATTATCTCTGCATAAATTTGGGGAAGTGTTTCTAAGTCGCATTTTTTGTTTACATTACTTCTCAGTTGTAGAAGTTTTTAAACATGTCCCTCCTCTTTTTGACTTAATGAGCCCCCCCTCATATGATGCCCCAGTGGCCACACGCAATCTGTGACTATCAGAAATCTTTATTGATCTGTCTTATGTCAGGATGCCGGGACATCTTGTCAATTGCAGACATGGTTTCAGGGTGATAAAGAGAAGTACACATTGCACATCTTTAGTTTATCATTGGAAATAATTATTCATTAATAATTTAATGGAAAAATAAAAATAAAGAAAATTAATAGCAGTTGTCAAAACATCCTAAATGAAGATTTGATTTACATTTTTAGATTTGTAGAATTTGTTTGTAGATTTCAATGTTTTATCGTAATATGCAGAGGCAACTATAATTAAATCAATTTTCCGAAATAATTTAGCATTCTGGTGTTTTTCAGTGACTCACTTTCAGTTTTGTATCTACAATTGCTGGGATAAGACTGAGTATTGTCATATAAAAGCTACGCAGCTGAACAATGACTATAGTACTATAAAAATAAATATAGATGTGTACATATAAAAAGTAAACTCTAACTAACAAAACCCTTCCTGATATAAACAGAAAAAGAAATTCACAATTTATTAGAAAAGGTTTGCAAAACAAAAAATGCATGTGTTATGCAAAGCTCTAAACCTTGGTCCGAGCGAGGAAAGTCTTTGTGTGTATGTGTTTTAAAGAATCGAGGCTAAGACTGCTCAGCTGTGTTGGAGTTAACTGAAATTCTGTGAAGCAACAGTGATCGGGATTGAGAAAAGGAAACGGCTCTTTCACTTCCCTGTTTGAAGACCTCCTCTGTCCTCTGGGATGGGATGCTGAGCTCTGCCAGAGTTGAAAATGGAAAAAAAAACACTGTCAGGAAACAGACCCACTACACATGAACACACACACACACACACACACACACACACACACGCACAGACAGATAGACAGAGAGAGAGAGAGAAAGAAAGAGTCATTACTTTTGGAAAGATACAAAGATTATTTCTCTCAAGATCACAGCTTCTATGTATGCTAGTGGAAAATAAATATATTAAAATGTATTTGAAATACATTTATTTTATGCTAAGTACACTGCAAATACATTGACATATTTACATGTAATTAATATAAATAACTTACAATTGCATTTTTGATATAATAAATTGATATACTCAAAGTCTGCTCAATTGGAACAACTAATTTTATACTACTTTAGTAATCTGGAAATAGCGCTGAGGTCTGACTAAAGATATTCTTAAGTATATTTGATTTTGCTAAAATGTAACTATTGCAAGCATATCTTAAGTATTCTTTAAATATCTTCCATTTGAAGACTGATACTACACAGTGATCATACTGTCCTTACTAGTAGTGACATTGAACACGTTATAGGCTTAATATTAAGAAATGTGCATTGTGCAATAAAGAAGTTATCCAAATAAAGTTCAATTACAATATTTATATCAATAAGTATCAAGCGATAGGTCAGTAAATATGTTAAGGGCTTTATGGTATAGTATAAAATAAATTCATTTTGGTAAAGTTTTTTTTCACTAGGGTATACCATACTACATGTTTTAGTGTTTTAATTTACCGAAATAAACATAAATAAACATTCCTCTGAAAGATAAATTAGCTTAGCAGTGAAATTACTTTAAATATTAAGACTTTCATACAATATATCTTTCTAAACCTATACATTTATCCAACTTTAGTTTATTCTTACAAAATAATTAAGTAACTAAATAAATATATATTTTTAAATATATATTTGCTAATTTCACAAGTCAATTAAAGATTATATTTTCTGAAAACAGCACCTTAAGCCTATTCAGACAGGTTTAGTCTTCCAGGGCGTTGTTAGAAAAACATTTTGATTTTAATTCCATCTGAATCGGTCAGCTCTTTGTTTTCGACAAACTAGATGGTCCTCTGAGGAATATAATCTCATCCAAACGTGAATAACTGTGTTTGCTGAAGTTGTATTACTGCTGGTTTTGCACCAATCTTCTGCATGCTTTCATTTAGTTTCAATATTGATGGTATCCGATGAAAAGAACGAATGACCCATACAAAGAAGAAATAGAGCCTAATTGCAAAGACTTGTCATTTTAATATTAATGTCATGTAAAAGTAAGATAATTTTCTATATTTTTTATATCCAAATTTATTCAGTACAGCCACTGCAATAAACTTATGAATTTTACATGAATATCGTTTTCTTTCTTTAATTGTTCTTCCTTTATAATGCCTTCTGCCAGTAAATTTTAGATACATCGCTACTTGCCAATCACAGGCAGGTGTTATTAGAGGGAGTGGCAATCCGATTCTGCATCTGCAATTCTGCAATCCCATCCAAGAGCATTTGAGTGCAAAAACCAAAAACTGCAATGCAATGCAATATTTTTCAACATTAAATTTTTATTTCTGCTAAAGGTACATTTTGTCTTTTAGAAGTATGATAACATGTAAACATGTAACATGACTGAATTTTAAAAAATAATAATAATAAAGAAATTGCACTAGATTGTTACAATTCTCATAGTTGTAGCTATTGTTTGTATCATTAAGTTCATCTGGGATAATCCATGCTTACCTTTTGGCTTCAGTAATATTATCTATTATGTCTTGTTAGTATATTGCATTTTCAGGGCTGAAAATATGCTAGAAGTATCAGAAACACTAGAACTAGAAGCTTTAACTAGAAGGGCAAATAAATGTAAACAAACTCCCATGGATTTAAATTTCTTACTGGGAGACTCTCACACTCTCTCTCTCTCTCTCTCTCTCTCTCTCTCTCTCTCTCGCTCTCTCTCTCTCTCTCTTTCTCCATTACAATGCCCTCCATTTCGGCCTTAGACAGCAAATCAATGGCCACCTTTGTTTTCGCTGCTTAATTATGGAGGTTATTTTAGTTTTTTACAGTCGCCCTGATTCAGTCTTTATTTCAGCATAGACAGACCTGAGCACAGCTGCCCGAAATGAGCCTGATGAGAAAGCTGTTAATGAAGAAGCACAAGTCAAACAAGGGCTTCCATTTCCTGTCTGTTCAGCTTTCTCTCTCTCTCTCTCTCTCTCATTCAGATCACTACCATTGGTTAATTCTTGTCTTTCTTTCTTGGAATATAACTGTCAGATAGCGGTTTGGCAGTCACTCATTTCTTGGACATCAGAGTCATCATTGCTAACTACTTGTCATTACAATCCCATGTAATTATGCAGATGAAGATGAAAAGATAATAGTCAAAAACATCTCATAATTATCTGAAAATTGATGTTTATTCATTAGAAAACACCCTGCTGTCTTGAATGTTCAGAGATCCTACACTCTCCAGAAGTACGTCCTGCTTTTTACTCTATCCATGCAGCTGATGAAATGGCTTCACAATGAGTGTTTTTATGGAAAACTATTTAAGGCACAGCTTGATCAGAATAGAGAGCTTTCAAAAACGTTTCTTCTGCTTCAGCTGTGACCTTGACAGGAACTCATGAGCTTGATTCATACTAGCACTGTATATTTTCTCTGCATTGTTTCAAATACTCTAGCAAGTGTTATGACATCAAAACACTGCATCCTGTAATCAGTATTAGATGACATGCCTATAAATCAAATGCTTCAGAAAGAAATGAGAGAAATGATACTCATGTTTGTTTTAGTAGCTCCTAAGGGACTATATGTTGTCATTTCAATCTGGCCTATGTCTGAGTGAGGCCATGGATGGCTGCAGGATGTGGCTTACTGTCTCTGTAGGTGAATAAGAGGTTTCAAGTGAAAGGAGCCATCAGGAGCAGGACAAAAACAGTTCAGATTGCAGTGTGTGTGTGTGTAGTTCTTGTTACTTGTCTACCATCTACTTCAAAAGACACAAGATGGCTGTCCACTTCTTCATGAATGGTGGTGTCTGTTGTCTCACATAGCCAGATTTTTGAACATCGGTCTGTTCCAAAGCTTCTGTTTCACATCTTGTTTGCAAATTATTCTGTCCAAAAACCATTCACTTAAACAAATGTTCTACAAGGATGTAAAAACAGTAATGAGTGTTTTGTTGACAATTTTTCTTAAAGTTGTTTCTTCAAAGGCAACATTTTGAGCCAGTGATAGATGCCTTTGTTATTACCCGGCTGGATTACTGTAATTCTCTGTATGTCAGTGGGTCTTCTGTTGCCCGTCTGCAACTGGTTCAGAACGCTGCAGCTCGTCTGGTTACGGGAGCTCGTAAACATGAGCATGTATTCCCCATCTTAGCCTCCTTACACTGGTTGCCTGTACAGTTCAGGATTCATTTTAAAATTCTTTTATTTGTTTTTAAATCTCTAAATGGTCTTACCCCACCATACATTTCTGAGCTACTTGTTCCATACACACCCACCCGTTCTCTCAGGTCAGCTGATCAACTGCTCCTGAAAGTGCCCAAAACAAGGCATAAATTAAGAGGGGATCGTGCTTTTGCGGCGGCAGCACCAAAAATGTGGAATGACCTGCCACTGCACATTAGACAGGCCACTTCAATGTCTCATTTGAAATCTCTTCTAAAAACCCAAATTTTTTCCTTGGCTTTTATCACTTGAAGTTGACATTTTGTGACTTTTTTTATTTATTTTTATTTTATTTTTTTCTTTCTGTACAGCACTTTGGTCTACTTCAGTAGTTTTAAACTGCTTTATAAATAAAGTTTGTTGTTGTTGTCTTGTGATTTTGAAACCCTGCCCATCTTGTTCCCTCGTTTCCCTTATTTGATCCCAGCTGTTTCTGCTTGTTACCTTTCCTCATGTGTTCCCTATACAGTAGAACCCCGACTTACGAAAATAATCCGTTCCGAGGTTGGCTTCGTAAGTCGATCTTTTCGTAAGTCGGTCAGGCTTTCACATGTAAATTGCCTAATCCGTTCCAAGCCTTACAAAACACCACATTTAATTTTATAATAAAGCTATGCTTGTTCAGTATGGTATTACAAGCACATCCCAGCTTCATACTTCTCAATTATCTCCCTTTTCGTCTCCATGGAGAGCATCCTCTTCTTCACTTTCACTTTCACTTTCATCGTGAAATGAAATGTGAGAGGAACGCCGCTACGCAGAGGCTGGTGGGAGCGATACTGGAGAGCAGGATGCTGCAACGAAAGTTAGCGTCAGAGCCAGGAGCAGTGTTGCCAGATTGGGCGGGTTCCCGGCGGGTTTTAACCTCAGTCCAATCCTCAGTCCAATCTGGCAATACTGGCCGGGAGACAGCCAATGGGAGAGCGGGACGATTGGTGCGAGTTTCCGGGTCAGTGGCGCGCGAATTTCAAAACAAAACTCGGAAATCGTCGCCTCAGCCGAGATTTCGTTTTTCGCATCTCGATCATTTTGTCATTACTCGGGCGAAAAAAACCCAGAAATCTTTTATCGTACGTTGAACTTTTCGTACGTAGAGCGTTTCGTAAGTCTGGGTTCTACTGTACAATCCCGGTGTGTTTGCTGTCCTGTGTCATGTTGTTGTCTTCCAAGGTCTATGGTGATGTCTGGTTGTTCACTGTTTCGTCCTACCGTTTCATCCAGTTTGTTTGTGTTCTTCGAGTGTCTTGTTATTGTGTTTAGTTAAACATGAACTCTGATGTTTGGGTTGGCTTCGGCTTGTAGATCAGAAGATTTGTTGTTAAAGATTTATTGCCAAAAACCTTGGCAAATGAATTGACCAATTCTTCTTTTGAACGTTGTAAATACAACATAGTTTTTAGATTGACCGATAAAATGCTGCGCATCTGGGGGTCAGAAAGTCAGATTGGAACTGAAATTTTTAGACTTTTTTCCCCTTTTTTCTGTGCATTATGCAGTAGGTGATCCATGAACACTCTGTGGGAAAGTATTCTGAGACTGCGGCTAATAAACTCAAAGTGTGGTGTGACCTATTCGACATAATCCCAAGTTTTCCGCCATGTTTTGTTGATGGTGTTTCTGTTGGTTCTAATTTGGTTGCAAGGTCTGTCAAGTGGATTTAAACTTGTCTTTTGTAACTGATCAGTCTCATTCTTTTGACTGAGACATTAAAAACATCATAACTGCATTAATGTTTACCTGTAACTCTTCACTAAATCTATAAATTGGTTAAGTGCAGCACCTTTAAAATCGGAGTGTGGAGTTTTGCATCTGAGCTTGTTTTTCTCTGCTCAGGTGGCTGCTATCTATCGAGTAAAAAATTGATTTAGTTCCTTGAGAGGTGCCAATAGAAAGCAATATGGTTGTCGATGTGTAGCTAATTAGCAAGGGTACACTAGGTAAGTGTGGCTTTGTGACCGTTCTCTGCTCATTAGCTGCCTTGATCGTTAGCTGGTCGTTAGAAAAAAGCAGCTCCTCATCGGTTTTCTTGAAAGGTGTATTTGAAGTTTACCACTCTGGGTGAGTAAATTCATAGGCCTTAATTGTTTTTTTCTTATTTAATATTAAGATGTTGTAGCGATTCTAAGCCTAAGGGAAATGGTGCGGATCTATGTGTGTGTGAATCGTTTTGTGATCGAACACACATAAATCTGCACAAAGGGGAATTTGGATATTAACAGTTAATTATAACGGATTATAACAATTATTAATATCTATGGCTTGATTCGACTTGTAGAATTTTCTTTAATTCTAGAAAAGAGTTCAAAGGACGGATAATTTGTCCAGCAAATATTGACCTTATAAACTCTATAAAAAGGAAAGGTTTCTTTTGGCCACAAAGAAAGATCTTTCCATTAATTTGTAACAAGGATCGGTCACCATTAAAGTGACTTATGGTTGAGCAATTCAGAGGCAATCACGTGTGAATATATATATTTTAATAATCGACAAACAATAGACAAACATACACAGATTAATTGAAAAAGGGAAGAAGAGAGAATAAGAGAGAGAGTAGGAGAGGGAGAGACAAAGGAAGGTAGTATTACAGACAATAACCTATTTGAGAACAAACAAGGAATCAGACCCAGCCAATCAGAGTGAAGGAACTGAGAAGCGGGAAACTTTTCTTTGTCTCTTAGCCTGAGGTGATTAGCATGTTTTATTGCCTACTTGAGAATGCAGACCTTTGGGTTTTGGAATAAAAGAAAGAGTCTGATGCATCCTAGCACAGTGAAACAAACCTAGACGGTCTGCAAATGGAAAGACAAAGATTTCGAGACCATTCATGGCTATACTAACTCTTAGCATGAAGGCAAGGTAAAGATTGACTTGGTTTTACCCAAGTATTTACTGATTATAAGCTTCTAAATTATCAAACACATCTAAAATGGTTATAACAAAGCATGCATACATATAGGTAAAACACAACACATCTAAAAATGGAAAGTGACTAATTTAAAAGTCACATGGCACAGTCTTTTGTTCTTGGTATGTATGTGTGTGTTTGTGTGTGGGGGCTGTTTTACGATGGCATCCTTTGAAATGCAGAGGAGAGCGAGGGTGAATGCGAATGGTTTGTGTCCTAGAAGTCTTAAACTGTCAAGTCACAGACTCTACGGAGCCGATCCTGTCGAATCACTTTTTCAATCAAAGAATGAATCTTGATCGATCATTCATGAGCACCGTCCATACCCAACAGACCCCCCTTTGGCCAACGAAGTTCGTGTTTGAACATCTTTGGACATTAGTTCCGATTGTCGAATGGCAGGTGCATCATGAAGGATTGACTTGGTTGATGGGAGTTGAATCAGCAGGTGCCTTGACAGTGTCACCTGTCATCTTAAAGTCAGTTCATTTGAGGCAGGTGTTTTCTGGTTGCTGCAGGGAGTGGTCAAGGCTTTGCGGACCGTGAGACATACATGTAGAAAACTGACCTAGCGCTGGTGCTGGTGGAAGGAGGACAGCAGGTAGACATTAGTGCACTTTCAGGGTGTCTGCAGGTCGGAATGTTGCTCTGTTCTGATGGCAGTGCTGAATGGAGCTTGTTTGAGCTGTGTTGGGCAGAGAGTCAGAAGTTTGTGGTGGCACAGTACTTCTGTGGTGGGTCCTGTTCAGGGAGCCGTGTTGCTCATGCCAGCAGCTCTGGTGACTCTGAGGCAGGCACGTCCGGCCATCTCAGTGCAGTTTTCCGCTTGACACCTGTGTGAAATGTCTGAAGTCGGTTGTTGTTGTTGACAGCTGTTGGTCCTTCCGTGGCGTTTGCGTGTTGAGGTCTTTGTCACTGCATGTGTTGTTTCAGGGTTGGTGTGGTTTAAGCCTTTTCTTTCTGTGACTGCAGAAGCCTTCATGAAACTTGTGGGTGAAGTTTTGAGTGGAGGGCTCTGGTTTCCCTCCCCCCTTCGGTGTTTGTCAAAGGCTGAGGGAATTTTGCACTGCTGATGTGGTGTTAGCCAGCAGGGTGCCTCATTGTGTGGTTCAATTTGAGTTGACCAGACTCTGTCAGTTCTCTCTGGACCAGGTTGAGCTTGTCTCTACTGCAGCTGAACTGTTGTGTCCGGGTTCGGACTTGAGCTCTTGGAGGGCAGTGTCAAGGTGAGTGATGCTGGAAACTCACCCCCCTTTCTCAATCTTCAGTTCAAGTTCTGGATCAGGAGTCAACTGACACAAGTGGCAGTGTCATGCTGGTGGGAGTGTTGACCACCTGCAAATTCTGCTTGTGAGGTGAGTGTTTCTGTGAGACTGGGTTACTTGTTGAACTGGCAGCCAACCAGGTACCATCTGACGTACTCTGCCATGTCTTGCTGCATGCCAGGGCAGAATGTCACTTGTTTCGAGTGGCTTTAGTGTCATGGTGTCTGGTGCATGGTGCGTCGTGGGCATATGCTGGCGTGACCCCCCTGTGGCGCGGTGTCACCACTAGCCTTGGCGCTGTGAGGACATCCGGGGCATACCACAGCATGTTTGCTTTCACGCGCAGCAGGTGTTTGAGTTCGTGCAGCCTTCTGAGGCTTGGTGCAGAAGTGAGGTCAGAGGTGCAGATAGGGTGGCTGGTGGGGTCTGAGAGGTGGTTAGAAGCTTCAAGGTCAGCTGTATCGCTAGCAGCGTTTTGTGGAGCCAGCGTAAGCGGCTGTGATGTTGACACCGTTGCTGGAGGTGTCTGCTTGCTGCGGGTTGTTGCTGCAGCATTGAGGGTGGGTGGGTGGGTTGGTACTGACCATAGCTTGCCATGGAGTGCGCCCGTCTTGGCGTTTGGTTTGAGGACGGGCCAGATGGGAGCAGAGTAGGTGCTGTTGGATGGGCGGATGACACCTTCTTCAAGCATGGAGTTGATGATTTCCTGCACAGGTTCTTGTGAAGCTATGGGAATCTTGTCCTGCTTGACAGAAGTGGGAGGAGCATTTGGGTGTGTTGGGATGCGCACTGTGTGAAGGTCAGTGAGACCACAGTCTTGTGAGTCTTTGGCAATTGACGCTTTGAATTTGTACAGTACTGGTCGTTCTTGACAGTCTGTATCAGTCTTTAAAGCGTCCGCATCCTTGAGGATTTGCTGGACTTGAGTCTCAAATCCTGGATATGGCTCCTCTGTCTCCTTTGTGTCATCTGCCCTGTCAGCTGTCAGAGGTGCAGTGTCGTTGTCAGTCTCACAAGCAGGTTGGTTAGAGACTGTATGCACTGTCAGGCGTTGATCCTCTGTTCTGCATACCTGTTCTGTGGTTAATGCCGTGGCAGGGGCGATAGTGATGATCTGGAAGGGTGCTGTGGACAGGGTGTTGTCAGTGCGCCCTTCTGGGATCATTGAAGGTGGGATGGAACCAGTTATTGGTAAAGTGAGTTCAAAGTTGTGGAAATCATGACTCACTAACCATCCCAGACGATAAGCTCTGGGGATTCTGATGTCTGTTGCAGTGCAGTTGTTGAACAGGATGTAGACCGCACGGGAAAGCACCTTGGTGAGAGGTGTGGCTTCCAAGGTTAGTCCAAGTTTCATGCTTTCAGGTGAAAGTTGGAAGAAAGCCAATGTGTGGTTCAGGGTTTGACCACGTCGCATGTTGAGCCAAACAGCGACCCCTTTGGTGTAGGCTGGTACTACAATGTCCTGTTCATTAACTAAAGTGCAGACCTCTGGAATGGTCTGGCCTGACTTGAGGTTTTCAGGGCAAACTGGAACAGAAGATTTTAAAGTCATTGGGGCCCATACCACTTTGTCAATAAAATCCACTTGAGCTTTAAGGCGAATCAAAATGTCTGCTCCGATGTAGACATCATGTGGCAGGTCCGGGAGGACCAGGAAGTAATGGGTTAAACACCTGCCATTCCAGTTCAAGTTCAAAGCGCAAATGTTCTTGGCAGTTCTCATTGTTGATGAGCAGGAGTCAATGGGGAAGCAGGTGCGCTTGCTGGTGAAGGGAAGGTCAGGTGAGTCCTTGATGAGGGCATTGAACAGTGCAAGGCTGATGGCTGAGTTGTCTGCCCACAATGCAAGAATGATGTCTGTTGTTGTGACATCATTCAACTGCAAGTTTGTTGTGACCTTGGGGAGGTCAGAGTCAAAGTCTTTGATAGGTTGGAAGGTGCACAGCAGTGAACTTGAAATTTTCCCGGGAGCTGACACGGCTGTGAAAGTTCCCGCGACCTCTGGCTGAGTTCCCGTGACCTCCATGACCTGACAGTCTGGTTCAGTTGTCCTAGGTGACTGGAGAGACAGGGGTTCTCGCACTTGAGCCCAAATTTTCAAGTGTCTAAAGTCCAGCAGGGGTTCGAAACGATCTAGCAGATCTTTGCCGATGATGAGAGGAAATGTGTCCACAGGTGATACGTACACTGGGTGTACCAGACTCATTGGACCGATTGTGAGGTGGATGGGAGCAGTGTGTTCGAGCTGTACCTCATTTTGGCTGTATGAGTGCACATTCAACACACATTTTTGTGATTTTAGAGTTCGGTTCTGTCTCTTAGCTGCAGCTTGGAGTCTGTCAAAGAGTTGGGATGACATTAAAGTGAGGTCTGCCCCCGTGTCAACAAGGGCCTCAAGCCTCATCTCATTCTCCAAGGTGACTGCTAGATGCAGTTTCCGGGTCACCCCCTTTTCAATCAGGTTTCCTAAGAGTCTTAGTGTTGGGACTTGAGTGGTGACTGCTAAGCAGGTGGTGCTAGTCTCAGGTGAATTGTCAGGGAGGCTGACAACCACTACAGCACTTGCAGGTGCCTTGTGAGCCTGACTGGTTGTGTGCTGGAGAGAATACACTTGTTCTGTCTGTGCAGTCAGCGGCAGTTGTGTGATGCTTGAAGATTGGTAGGTCGTTTCTGTGATC
Source organism: Rhodeus uyekii (assembly GCA_037043235.1). NCBI lineage: Eukaryota > Metazoa > Chordata > Actinopteri > Cypriniformes > Acheilognathidae > Rhodeus > Rhodeus uyekii. The sequence goes on along the minus strand of JAWRVZ010000021.1, from coordinate 1,090,395 downwards.
TGTGGTTGGAATGCTGGAATCTGGACTTGCTGTTCAGTTTGAGGGCTTATAGTGATGGTGTTGATTTCACATTTCACGCCTAGTCATGCGTGGTCTGACATGTCGTCCTTTTGAGGTGTCCTGTTGACAAGTTCTCTTAGAATCTTCAGGATCTCAGCTGTTTCAGACACAGTTGCACCTTTCTGTTCTGGAACAAACTTGGACTTGGGCTTGTTTGGGCCCTGTCGAGAGCCATTTCGCCGGTGACTCTCTGGGCTGTACGCACCGTTCGACGAGTGTCGGTCGTTTCTGGGCCATCGGCTACCATCCCACGTGGCTCCACCCTTTGTGTTGTGGGGTGAACGTGGCTGGTCCCAGAATCTTTCAGAGTGTCTGGGCTGGTGCATGGGACGGGCACCATTGTAGTTATGGCGCCCTCTGCTGGCTGGAAACGATCTTGACTCTCTGTTTGGGTGCCCACTGTTGTGGTGTTGCTGGGCACCCTCTAGTGACAGTTCAGCGCTGTGGTAGAAGACAGGGTAGACTGTTGGGTTTTTTACAGTCTTTTCAGTGACAGTCTTTTGCTTGGTGTAAGCTTTATGGGCGAGGTCCCGCAGCTGTTGGATGGGCATGCTGCGGGGACAGACCAGAACTCCTAGATGTTGACTCACTGTGTGATGCAGATTTCGGAGGAACAGAATTTTGAAGTTCAGATCCTCCTCCATTCCAGGCTCGTTCCGTGCTCCGAAGTAGGTCTGTCGTAGTCGATTGTAGTATGCTTGCGGGGTTTCTGCTCGGCCCTGTGTAAGGTCCATAGCAGCGAAGAACCCGTTGTCTGACTCAGGATCAGAGAACTCTTGAATCAAAGCCTGTCGCAGCTGTTGATAGTTGGTTTTGACAGTTTCTGGTTGTCGATCCAAGAAGCTGCGTACATCCCGGCTTGATGTGATTCGAAGCAAATACAATCTGTCCCATGTTGTCACATTGTGCATAGTTTGTAAGACAAAGTCTATATCCTGCAGATAGGCATGCACGTCGTGTCCTCCTGCAGGGCTTGGGGTGAAAGTGGGGATGTTTCTGGCCAGCTTGTCAAGTTCTTTGTGCGCGCTGCCGTGCCTGGCGGCAGGAATGTCTTGGGAAGGTTCCCACCCCTTCGCTGCTGAACGGGGTTCTGGGAAGCTGGCTGGTGACACTTTGAACTGTGGGCTAGCACCCCCCTTGGGAACAAGGAACTCTTGACTCGGAGGTCTTGACCTATTGTTCAGGGGAAACACTGTGTTGTGCATTTCCCCTAGCTGCTTGCTGTACAGCTTGTAGGAATGTCTGAGTTCTCTGTGAGCATTGTCAAGTTCATCTTTAAGATTGTCTCTTTCATTTGCTAGAGCAAGGATTTCGGTTCTGGCCAGTTGCAGGTGCTTTTTGCAAGCTCTGACCTCAGCATCCTTCTCTTTTAGTTCATTTCTAGCTCTGATCAGGAGAGCTTCGCCTTGTTGGAGCTGTTCATTTAAGTCCTCTCTGTGGTCTTTCTCCAACTGCTCTCGGTGCTCTGTGTCAGCACGAAGTTCTCTTAGTGCATTTTGGAGTCTCTCAACTTTGTCTTGTAGCTCTGTGTCGGTCTCATCCGCTCCGCTGTGCCGTTCCTGAGCCTCGACGAGTAGCTGATCTAGACGAGTCTGGGCGTCAGCCTGGTTCCTCCGGGCCTCCTCAGCCTGAAGTTTGAGCGCTGTTGTCTCCTGCTCCAGCTGGATGTTGTGGTTCTTGCTGAGCCGTGTCTGGACGATCAGATTGTGAGCGAGCCTCCCGATGATCTTGGCCCATTCTTTGCGATTGTAGCTCTGTGTGGGATCATGGGTCGTTAGCCTGTTCAGATCGTCGTCCAGCTGTTCTCTGCTCAGCTGCTGTAGGTCGCCGGTGACTCCTGGCAGGAACTCATGGGTCATAGCAGACAGCCAGGTCTCGAGGTTGTCCCAGTGAGCAGCAGGGCTGGATGCACGGGACATCTTGGCGTACTGTTGGCGAGAGAACACAGCACAAAAGAAACACAAATGCAAGTCCTTGCAGAATTTAGAGCTAAAATTTTGCACGTTTCAAGTACAAATTTAGAGCTAACAGTATAGACTGTTAGTGAGCTACGGTCCAGATACTTAATATCTTTGGCCGTGAATCTTGGTGAGTGCCAAGCCTAAATAAAGATTTTGACGGCGGCAGCCTATTGGGTCGTGTGATGACTCTGGCGGCTGGGTTCCAATCTAATATTTAGCTTTCCTTGCTTGCTCACACAGGTTCTGTCTGTATGTGAACTGAAAGAAACACAACAGGACAGTGAGGTACACAGGGCAGGATAAAACAAACAAAAATATTAAAGTGGATTAAAAATCGAAAACAAAGTAACAGGAAATGGTAAGAGGGGAGGAGAAACTCTAAGCTTTGCCACTAGGTGTTATTGCGGACCCGACAGAGCGGTGGCGCTGTCGAGTAATAACCCTTAGGGAGACTGGATGCTTAGAGGGGGAAAGCCCCAAAGGCACTCAATGTTAATTTGAAAATGTTGAATTTAAACTTAGTTTAAACCGAATTTCAAATAACCAGGTGCCAAGGTACCTGTATAATTTTGGAAATTTGCTGTTACAATAAATAGGCACTTAAAGCAGAAATAACACTTCAGAGGAAAGTCATGGGAGGAAAGATCTGAGCATGACCTCCAGGGGGTGTGTTAATCATTGAATGCCTGTGGTGACACTGATACAACTTTATTTGAATTTAAGTTAAACTCGTTTAACATAAATTTAAATAAGTGTGAAGAGTCGTAGAGACAGAGAGTGTCAAATAACAGTAACAGTGAAAATTACAGTTCTGGGCAGAACTAAAGCAGCAAAAGGGAAAGTTAGGATTAACCTTCAGGAAAATTGAGAGAGAAAACAAAGAGGAGAAGCCGCACTACGAATAATGTCCACCAGGTGGCGTTATCGAGTTCGCTGCGACGATGACGTAGGGAGGAGGGCCTGCGCTCTGTTTGGTCAGAGAAGCAGCGCCAATCCCAACGCTCGTGATTTGAATTTTGGGCGGGTTCAATGGTTCATTGAAGCTGCAAAATACTCACGCATGCAATAAATCTCTCTATATATAACTTTTGGTTCCTCTTTCGATCGCGGCGGATCAAGGAAGTGCCTGGCATGAACCTTTCACTACCATTAAAGCACAAATATAAACGAACAGGCTTTCTTCACTGTCGTTTTTAAGCTGGATCAGAGCTTACACCTAGCTCCTGGCTCATATCACACAAAACTGTCGTGGCGCGACTTTCTTTGTCTGATCTGCCTGAGCGCACGTGGGTAATTACTCCGCGTGGGCTCAACGGAGCGAATTCGCCAAGTTACAAAGCATCGGACATACGCGATGAATGACTAGCGACACAATAAAGGCCTAAACAGGGTTGATCGGAGGAGACTCGCTCGGATCAAACGTTATCCACTGAGGAGATTTCTTCGTCCAACAGGGATATAAACAAATATTAAAATGCTCTGCAAAGAGATTTCTTCGTCTCTGCAGATGCGATTTTAATATTGACTGCAGTTTTTAACGGATTTACTTGTTAACAAAGGCTAAATGATAGACAAATAGACGTGTTAACAGACCGGGTTCAGAAACATGAGCTCATTAGGTTTTAGGCAGAGTGAGTTGCTCGGCGGCACTCACTTTGCGCAACGCACGTTACAACAAAACATATACATACACACTTAGACTGGACTGAGTTTGCTCAAACACAAGTTTAAAACGGTGCCCGCTGATTCTCCACCATTATATGTAGCGATTCTAAGCCTAAGGGAAATGGTGCGGATCTATGTGTGCGTGAGTCGTTTTGTGATCGAACACACATAAATCTGCACAAAGGGGAATTTGGATATTAACAGTTAATTATAACGGATTATAACAATTATTAATATCTATGGCTTGATTCGACTTGTAGAATTTTCTTTAATTCTAGAAAAGAGTTCAAAGGACGGATAATTTGTCCAGCAAATATTGACCTTATAAACTCTATAAAAAGGAAAGGTTTCTTTTGGCCACAAAGAAAGATCTTTCCATTAATTTGTAACAAGGATCGGTCACCATTAAAGTGACTTATGGTTGAGCAATTCAGAGGCAATCACGTGTGAATATATATATTTTAATAATCGACAAACAATAGACAAACATACACAGATGAATTGAAAAAGGGAAGAAGAGAGAATAAGAGAGAGAGTAGGAGAGGGAGAGACAAAGGAAGGTAGTATTACAGACAATAACCTATTTGAGAACAAACAAGGAATCAGACCAACTTATTGGTATAATCTCTCTAAAGATCGCTTAAGGGCTACTTGCTTATGTTTCTTTTGTGGCTGGTCGGAATTCGTGCGTGTGAATTCCGATCTGGTCCGAGGTTTGCGTCTTGCTGGGCGGGTCCGTTGGGATCCGCGGTAAGTTCAAATTATGGTTCTTTGTTTGTAATGTCCTTTGTGGAAAATGGCGCTGAAGGAGGATCCAAGAATCCGCGCCCAAGAAGAGAGTTGCAAGAAGAGGAAGTTAAGTTGAAGAGGAAGGGGCTGGAAGAGCTGAAGAGAGTTGATCCTTGGCCTACGGGCGCTTATAAAGGCATAAACAAAGCACGCCTCTAAGGGTTGGGACAGCCAATCAGAGTGAAGGAACTGAGAAGCGGGAAACTTTTCTTTGTCTCTTAGCCTGAGGTGATTAGCATGTTTTATTGCCTACTTGAGAATGCAGACCTTTGGGTTTTGGAATAAAAGAAAGAGTCTGATGCATCCTAGCACAGTGAAACAAACCTAGACGGTCTGCAAATGGAAAGACAAAGATTTCGAGACCATTCATGGCTATACTAACTCTTAGCATGAAGGCAAGGTAAAGATTGACTTGGTTTTACCCAAGTATTTACTGATTATAAGCTTCTAAATTATCAAACACATCTAAAATGGTTATAACAAAGCATGCATACATATAGGTAAAACACAACACATCTAAAAATGGAAAGTGACTAATTTAAAAGTCACATGGCACAGTCTTTTGTTCTTGGTATGTATGTGTGTGTTTGTGTGTGGGGGCTGTTTTACGATGGCATCCTTTGAAATGCAGAGGAGAGCGAGGGTGAATGCGAATGGTTTGTGTCCTAGAAGTCTTAAACTGTCAAGTCACAGACTCTACGGAGCCGATCCTGTCGAATCACTTATTCAATCAAAGAATGAATCTTATCGATCATTCATGAGCACCGTCCATACCCAACAATCTGTTGCCCTAAATATTTTAATGTAATGTTGAATTGCATTTCCTGTTTCCTGTTGAAATTGTATTTCCTGTTTCCTGTGTCAAAATTCTACAAAAAATGACAACGTCAAGAAACCTTGGCCAATTTATTAATAAAACAACTCGCATGTACAGAAGTAATCACAGCCTTTTCCGTGACACTCGGCTGGATCCTGAAGTCACTCTTACTGCCATATGCATTGTACAGTGTACATTTAACAACGGTATGGGCACTATTCTGGGACTTCTTTGGTACCGGTTTGTATCCTTTATCAAGTTTAGAACCTGTTGTAAGCGAAAATGTGTCTGAAAGTCGCTGTACATCATAGACGTTTGTTTGGCAGATGTAGAAGGGACTGTGTAAACTTTATCGCGTTCACTATGACGGCCGGAGGAAGTAACTATACCCTGCTTTGAGTTAAAACGGAAGTTGCGTGACGTCATGTGAAAAGGGTCTATTCATATGGTTAACAGATACAGATACAGATAATGCTGCACTCGCTCATCCCTAATCGCTACTGTTCACGTAGTGAAATATATATATGTAGCATATAGAAAGAAGGTACGAAATCCTCCCTATAAGCAGTAACTTTCACTGTTCATGACTTCATTGTCCCTAGTTCTGCTTGTGTGTGTGTGTGTGTTTGTGTGTTTGTGTGTGTGTGTGTGGTGTGAGTGGGGGCGTGGTCTCACACACCTGATTCTCATCTCATCTGCCTATTTAGTTCACTTCTCTCCACTCCTGTGTTGTCGAGTCGTTGTCTCTGTAATGCTCGTGCTGTCTCCCGTGTTCCACGACCTGGATCACTCTGGATTATCACTTTACCTCACCTGCACTTCAGCCCATTGGATCCCTGCACCACCGGACATTGTTTGTTTTCTGCACTATTATAATAATAATAACTCATTTGCACTTGAATTACGGTTTTGTGTTTTCCCTTGCTGACAGTAACACCCCCCCCTCTCCCCTTGTCTCCACCATGGCTAAGCTAAAGTGCTGTACAGTAAATTGTCAAGTATTTTTAGAGTTTAATTGTCAATTATTAATTAGTATTTATACGAGATCTTAATGGTTATCATTTTAACTGTAATTAATAGGGTAAAACCAGAAAAAAAATTAAAATGGGCATTTATGGTCGTGTGAAATGAATCAATTGATTTTTAATGCAAGCTTATGGGGAACAATGTTTTGGTGTACGAGCATTTTGGGTTACGAGCTCACTCTTAAATTAAACTCGTAAACCGAGGTATTACTGTACTACACAATATGGTCATTATTCAACTCAAACTGCCTCTCAAATCAACAAAATCTGCATTAAGGGTCTTTAAAATTTCTCTTAGGATTTTTCTTTATGGACAAAATCAATATATGGACAGAATTGTAATTTTTGTAATTGTAATTTTAATTATTCCTTTAAGGCTTTTGATCAACAATCGTTTTGAGATTTGTTGTCTCCTGACATCAGTATAGCATGCATTAAAATATTTTTGGAATTCACATGGTTTAATGTTTGTCTAAAAATAATAATTTCAAGCTTTTTAAATTACATTTAAATGTCCAAATCCAATGTATCAAAACACAGTGGAGTTCGGTTATGTCGACGGCCTCGGGGATTGCAAAAAAATCATTGAGATAACCGTTTCGGGAGATAACCAACACAAAATATGGCGATTTATTTGATGAAGCGATCGGCATGCAATAAAAATGTACATACACTGTATATGTTTGCTAACAACAAAAGGCATATGTGCACCAACTAACAACAGAGATTTACCAGTATACAATAAAAAACACCTTCCATTCTCCATACTGTCATAACGGAAGACTCAAAACACAGGGTGAGTTGACAGATTTATTATCGGCAGGACAGTAGACAGTAGACGGTTGCAGTGCAGTGAATGGCAGGGACAACAAAGAGTCTTAACTGAGTGTAGCGGAGACGAAGACAAACGAAGGCAAACTCGGGATGAAACAGGATGGCTTGGAGGAATGTCGAGGAGAATGGTTCGTGGAAGGCTCGGATGAAAAGTCTCAGAGTGGTAGCGCTGAGAGAGTCCGGGTAACAGTGATGAGACCAGACACTGAGTGCAGAGTGAGTGCTGGCTTTATAGTGTGGGGGTGATTAGCTGCAGGTGTCAGTATTCAGGTGACAGGGATCGTGTGGGAGGAGTGAAGGAGGAGTCTGGTGCCGGGGGCGTGGCTGAGTCCGTTACAGTACCCCCCTCCCCACGGGCAGCTCCGGAGGACCGTAGCGGACGACGACGAGGACGGCCTCGGCCCCGAGGCGCCGGTCGGTCGGGATGGGCAGTGTGGAAATCTTGCAGGAGGGTCGGGTCCAAGATGTCGTCCCGGGTTACCCAGCACTGTTCCTCGGGGCCATATCCCTCCCAGTCGACCAGATACTGCAGCTGGCCGCCTCGTCGCCGCGAATCCAGGATCTCGTGCACTCGGTAGATGTTGAGGTCCTCCGGATCCAAGGGAGGCGGTGGTACAGCTTCAGCACCAGACTCTGTGGGAGGAGACACAAGAGGTTCAGTGTAGGGTTTTAACAGTGAGACATGAAAGGATGGTGATATGCGGTACTGTGGGGGGAGTTGGAGCCGGTAGGTGACGTCGTTGATCTGCCTCAAGATCTTAAAAGGCATGAGCTGAGTCCCAGACCCTCTCGCTCTCCTGGAACCAATGGTGGACAGCTGGAACTTCCGTGGGCTCACCTGTCCAAGGGAAAAGTGGGGGTTGGTAGCCAAGGTAACACTGAAATGGAGTGAGGTGTGTGGATTCCTGTCTAAGGGAGTTCTGGGCGTACTCGGCCCACGGAATATACCGGTTCCAGCTGTCCTGCTGGCGACCACAGTAGGCTCGGAGGAATCTCCCAATTTCCTGAATTTTCCGCTCAGTCTGGCCGTTGCTCTGAGGGTGGTATCCGGAGGTCAGGCTGATGGAAACACCGAGGAGCTCGAAGAATGCCTTCCAGACGCGGGAGATGAACTGGGGCCCACGGTCGGATACGATGTCTTCGGGGAGGCCAAAGTGTCTGAAGACATGGTGGAAAAGGGCCTCCGCCGTTTCCAGAGCCGTGGGCAATCCTTTCAGGGGGATGAGCTTACATGCCTTGGAAAACCGATCCACCACCACCAGGACGCAGGTGTTACCGTCTGATGGTGGTAGATCGGTCATGAAGTCCACCCCCAGATGGGACCATGGACGACGAGGGATGGGTAGAGGGAGGAGTTTACCTTCCGGCAATCTTCGAGGGGTCCTGGTGGTGGCGCAGACTGAGCATCCCTCCACATAACGGGAGATATCCTGGGCCATACTGGGCCACCAGTACCGATCTTGAAGGAGCGAGAGGGTACGCTGGCTGCCTGGGTGTCCAGAGCCCGGAGAGGTGTGAGCTTGGTCCAGAAGGGTCAGGCGGAGACTTGATGGTACATAGATCCGACCCTCTGGACCCCCCGGCGGAGCAGGTTCCTCGTGAGTTGCTTCCTCGATAAGCTGGTCGATGGTCCACTGAATTGGGCTTACCACTATGGCTGGAGGGAGAATGGATTCGGGTTCTTGGGAAGGGGTCTCTGGGCTGAACTGGCGGGAAAGGGCGTCGGCTTTGAGGTTCTTTGTTCCGGGACGATAGGTGACTGTGAAATGGAAGCGGGTGAAAAACAGAGCCCACCGGGCCTGGCGGGGATTGAGTCGTTTAGCAGATCTGAGGTATTCGAGATTTCTGTGGTCGGTGATGACTTGGAATGGATGTCGTGCTCCCTCCAGCCAGTGTCTCCACTCCTCCAGGGCCAGCTTGATGGCGAGCAACTCACGGTTTCCGATGTCGTAATTCCGCTCCGCCGGGGACAGCTTTTTGGAGAAGTAGGCGCATGGATGGAGACGAGGAGGCTCACCCTGCCGCTGCGAGAGCACGGCCCCTACCCCGGTGCATGAGGCGTCAACTTCTACCATGAATGGGAGGTCGGGATCTGGGTGAACCAGGGTAGGAGCCGAGCAGAAGGCGTTCTTGAGGCTGGTGAAGGCGTGGGCAGCGTCGGTGTTCCAGGACAGAGACTTGGGCCCTTTCCGGAGCAGTGCAGACAGGGGTGCAGCGATGGTACTGAAGTTGCGGATGAATCTTCGATAGAAGTTTGCGAATCCTAGAAATCTCTGAAGTTCTTTAACGGAAGTGGGTGTGGGCCAGGTCTGCACTGCTTTCACCTTCCCCTGGTCCATCTTGACGCCGCTCTGGTCGATGATGTATCCGAGGAACTGAGTCTGGCTGCGGTGGAACTCGCATTTCTCCAGCTTCAGATATAGTTGGTATTCTCGGAGTCTTTGGAGGACCTGCGCAACGTGGGATGGATGTTCCTCAGGGGTGGACGAGTAGACTAAGATATCGTCGATGTAGACAATGACAAACTGGTGCAGGAATTCTCGGAGTATCTCATTCATAAAGCCCTGAAACACAGCGGGGGCATTGGAGAGACCGAAGGGCATTACTAGGTATTCATAGTGACCTGCTGGGGTAACGAAGGCTGTTTTCCACTCGTCCCCCTTCCTGATACGGATGAGATTGTACGCGCTGCGCAGGTCCAACTTTGTGAAAATGCGAGCCCCCCGCAGCTGCTCCAGAGCGGCGGGAACCAGGGGAAGCGGGTAGCGGTACTTAATGGTGTGGGCGTTGAGGTGGCGATAGTCAATGCAGGGCCTCAAGCCTCCGTCCTTTTTTGCCACGAAGAAGAAACTGGCAGCGGCAGGGGAAGTTGACGGACGAATGTACTTCTGGCTGAGGGCCTCCTTAACGTACTCCTCCATGGCCTGTTGCTCCGGGATGGACAAGGGGTAGATTCGTCCTTTGGGAAAGGTGGTCCCAGGCAGCAGGTCAATCGCACAGTCCCATGGCCGATGAGGTGGTAGTGTGGTGGCTAGTTGTGGGCTGAAGACATCCTGGAACGCCCGGTATTGCGTTGGGAGATCGGAGGAAACCTCAGAGAGGGGGCTTTCGATGGAGGTAGATGCGAGATCGACCTGCGGCAGTGATTTGAGTCGAGGTGGCTGTGGTGGGAGTTTCTGAACAGAAGAGAGACAGTTATCGAAACAATGGGTACTCCACTTCAATACCTCCCCCGATCTCCAACAGATGTCCGGTGAGTGAGTCGCTAGCCACGGGCGTCCCAGGACAATGTCGGCCGTGGATCCCTCCAGCACCAGAAGCGCCATGGTCTCTTGGTGAAGGCAACCGATGTTGAGGGTGAGCTCCGTGGAGGCGTAGCGTATGCACCCGCGGCCCAGCGGTTTTCCCAATATGGAGTGAGCTCGATAGGGGGTATTGAGTAAACATTTGGAAGCTTTGAGTTTATGGAGCAAGGAGGAGGAGATGAAGTTGCCGGCTGCGCCGGAGTCAATCAGGGCTTTTGCTGGAAGAGAGTGAACATTGGAAGTTACCAGTACATCGGTGCAAGAGAGTGTAGTAATGGAGGGTTTTGTATGTAGGGTACTCACCGCTGGGCGTGGAGGTCGGACCGGGCAGGTGTTTCGGTAGTGGCCCTGACCTCCACAGTACAAGCAGAGGTGCATACGCATACGTCGCTCCCTTTCAGATGGTGTTAGTCGGTACTGATCGACTTGCATCGGCTCTGGTGCTGGAGTTTGGTGCTCCCGCGATGGAGGCGGGGAATGCAACGGGTCTGAGGAGAGTGAGCAGGCTGAAAGGTTTTGTGAGACGAGAATGGAACGTTGAATCAGATTTTCCAGTCCGATGGTTTCATCATATATAGCCAGGTGAGCACGGATCTGCGGGTTTAAACCTTGTCGGAAAGCTGTCATCAGGGCTATTTCATTCCAGCCACTAGAGGCGGCTAATGTGCGGAATCTCAGTGTGTACTCGTGGATGGGCTGGTTACCTTGCTGAACTCGAAGCAACTGATCCTGTGAAGAGAGAGTCCCCGCAGACCGGCTGAAGACTTCTCTGAAGTGTTTGACGAATGCTTCAAGTGATTGGGTGACAGGCCCGTCAGTCGACCAGATTGCCTGGGCCCATTGGAGGGCGCGTCCTGTTAGAAGGGAGATCATAAAGGCAATCTTGGCGCGTTCTGACTCGAACTGACTGGCCTGCAGCTCGAAATACAGGGAGCACTGTAGTAGAAACCCGTTGCATTCCTCCAGCAAAGGGCGCTGGTCGGGCCATGGGACTGGCGGAGGCAGAAGAAGAAGTGGTTCCCATTTGCAGTGCTAGGTGTAGTGCTTGGGCTAACTCGGGGATCGTGACGGGTCCAGGTGACGGGTGCTCGGCCGCTACCGCCTCAGCCTGCCGAGTGCTCTGGTCTTCTGTCATAACGGAAGACTCAAAACACAGGGTGAGTTGAACAGATTTATTATCGGCAGGACAGTAGACAGTAGACGGTTGCAGTGCAGTGAATGGCAGGGACAATAAAGAGTCTTAACTGAGTGTAGCGGAGACGAAGACAAACGAAGGCAAACTCGGGATGAAACAGGATGGCTTGGAGGAATGTCGAGGAGAATGGTTCGTGGAAGGCTCGGATGAAAAGTCTCAGAGTGGTAGCGCTGAGAGAGCCCGGGTAACAGTGATGAGACCAGACACTGAGTGCAAAGTGAGTGCTGGCTTTATAGTGTGGGGGTGATTAGCTGCAGGTGTCAGTATTCAGGTGACAGGGATCGTGTGGGAGGAGTGAAGGAGGAGTCTGGTGCCGGGGGCGTAGCTGAGTCCGTTACACATACAAACCTTTATTTATATTCTCCAGCATTGCAAATACAATTTCGCTCACAGCGTAAACAATCATAACAAATTTGTGAGTTCATCACGCTGTACTAGATTGCATACTTTCTTGCGTTCGGCCTGCCTAATGTGCTGTCTCAACAAATTCGGCTTCATTTCGTCTGTTAATTATCTTCAATCCGCAGCGGCACTGAGCAGAGTCACGTCAGAACCAGAAACAGGGATGTGTTTGTGTGTGTGTATACGTGCGTGCGTGCGCGCGCATTGTGTGGCTGTACTAGATTGCATACTTTCTTGCGTTCTGTCTGCCTAATGTGCTTTCTCAAAAAGTGTAATAATTTGTAAAAAGTGTAATTTAAGTGTAATTTCTGTAAAAAGCCAATAAACGGCTTTAACCAGCCTTGGAATTCAGGGTTTGATTCCCACTCCACTATTTTTGGGTGTACGCTTTTGACTGAGACATGATAAGGAAGCCAGCTAGTTAGCTTTTGTCACAGACAAGCGCACACACACAGTGGACGAGAGTACGTGACTGAGGCTGTGTGAATCAAACAAATGCAGCAATTTGTATCGCAATTTTTTTACAGCGATTTAATTATTTTTTTAGACAAAGAACAATCCACATCCCGTACTATCATTGCGTAATCAGCCAGCAGCGGTATGCATGTGGAGGAGTAAAAATCACCTGTTCTGTCTACATTTGGGAGGATCAGGCCTTGGGGTGAGTGCTTTGGATGGGGATGCGACAGCTCTCGCTTCTCCTTGAGAAGAGTAAGAACGATATGTGCTTTCACTTAGTGAAATTATAAAATTATTGAATTAATTTCAAATAAGTGAAATTATTTCACTTATGTGCAGTCTCCAAAAGTCTCCAATAACTCCAGATAAAATCATTAGATTTGTCGTTAGTCGCTTTTTTGAAAATGTGGTTCGAATACTCTCTAAATATAGCAACAAAGGCGCCAAGTTGGCAACACTGACTCAGCACATCCCCTTGCAACGCGAACTCAGCACATGCGCAGTGAACTCTCAGTCACGAGATAACCATGTGAAGTGGCGTATATGTCCCTCGTTTTTGCTCGAGATACTAGGACTCGGCAACATAACAGAATTGACATAACCCACAAGAAAATACTGAGACAAATGGGGAGTTTGGTGGTTCCACTTCAAAAGCGTCAACATAATAGTATTCACGAGTTCACACTTACCAATGATTCAGGAGCAGTAAAGGTATGCGTATTTGGTGTGCTGTCCGAGGAGAAGGCTCCGAGCTCGGTATTTGGCCCGAACCTGGAGCACTCCCCCCGTTCTCCTGACTTTGATAGGAACATTTAAATGTGAGGAGTTGGGGTGGTGGAGGGATGCCGTAAACTGTTGAGGGAGGTGAGTCGAACATGGCTATATATACACGCTTCCTCTCATGCTGATAGAATGAGGTGTAATTGCTGATGATGAGTTGATTGCTTTCATCCTTGAACGTGCTCCTCCCGAACTTTGTTAATCAAGGTCAGGTTGGATTGGTGATGGAAGATTAGAGATTTAGGTGAAATGGTGTTTCTTCGTTTGATGAAGTAAGAAATGGTTTCGTCGTCCAGTACTGACAAGTCGGAATGTAATTTTGGGTTAAAGCTGGATGTGATGGTGAGTTATGAGCATCTGAGGAAACCGAAAAGCCAGTATGAAGATAGCTTCACTGCTGCGGCAGTGGGATAATTTCCCCTTGGCTAACTCCTGCGGGAGTGTCGGGGATTAGCATTGCTGCAGCAATGGAGGTGGCAGTGGAATAATTTCCATTTGAACTGAGCTCATGCGGGAGTGGAGGTGCATTGCTGTTGCGGTAGTGGAGAACTATCTCTGTAAACTTATCACGTGTTGGATGATGGAGATTGTCTCTTTCCTCATCTTCTGTTGTCTCTGTGGCAGTGAAAGCCATTTCTGGAGAGACTGATTTGATCGAATGTATCTCTTGGCTTCCAAGTCGTCTGTGAAGAGTGGGTCGGATGTGAGTTTGGCCTGATTTCTTAAATGAAGGTAGGCTACGAGGGATTGTTGTTGTTCGTGGAAGTTAAAGGCCTTTATGGTTTGGTCTACCTTACTTTCGTCATGCAGCGCTGATGAGTCAGAATATGGATGGATTTGGATTAGGGTTGGGTGGAATTTGGGTGGAATCCTTGGCGGAGAGTGGGGATAAGGATTTCCAACGTAATTGGATGTCTGGTGTCTGAGCTGGTGGGTTGAGTTCTTGAGATACCTCTGATGAGCAGAGGATTAAATTTCAGCAGAGGGAAGTAGATTTCACCTAGGTAACCCATGGTGAAGCTGGCTTGGAAGTTCTTGGTGTTTTTGAAATGCAATATGAATCGGTGGTGGTGGATAGAGACTGTCACGGAACGCATAAACGGGGAGGACTCAAGTGCAGGGGAAATGCGTAATTTATTAACAAATAAAGAAAATCTCAATAAGCAAAAACCCACGAGGGGGAAAACATAACTTAACACAATAACTAGACACTAAGAACAAAAACAAACCAACCGGATGAAACGGATTTACAGGGGACCAGAAAACCAGGTACACAAGCACAGAACATTGAGCGACAACGACGCGACACAGGACAGCAAACACACCGGGAGTAAATAGGGACACATGAGGGAAGGTGACGAGCTGAGAACAGCTGACAACACTCAAGGGAAATTAGGTAACAAGGTGGGCGGGGTTTACAATCACAAGACACAAAGGGGCAGTGTCAGAGCTCTGTCAACCAGCACACTAGAAACCCAAACTGAAGTGACAGAACCCTGACAAGAGACAACGTGAAGCAGATTATATGTGGAGTGGAAAGTCTTGAACTCTTCCACTCCACATGTAGTCTTCCAAAATGAGTGGTTTGAAGAGAAAAAGGCTTGAAGAATGGAAATTTAGAGACGTCGAGAAATATCAACTCTGAATATTGATATACTGGTTGGGAATGGGTCCATCTCTGGTGGCAGCAGCCTTAACTTCAGTGAGGATTTGTATTCTACTGTTGTTGGCGACAGGGGTGGTTCCAAGCAGGATAGTGTGTGGAATGGCATGAGGATTGCAGAGAACAGGATGAAAGGAGATTTAGCATGGTGGAGAGAATTAGGTGGTAAAAAGGCCAGGGCCGAAGCCACTTGCGGAGGCAACCTCACGCTTGGGTTGATGCCTGGAGAGAGACAGAAGGGGTAGAAAGGGAAGATAAAACAGAGTGTCTGGGCCTGCGCCGCTAGCGGAGACAGCCTTACGCTAGAACTGGATAGTAGGGCTGCAGGCCAAAAATAAGGGAAAGGTTAGGTACGTGCTTCTGTGCTGAGCCTGCACCGCTGGCGGACGCAAGCTCACACTTGGAGGGCAGCGTGTGTCACTAAAGGCTGGCATGTGAGGTGCAGTGCTGGAAAACTGCAGTGTGCTGCTGCTGCGACTTAACGCTTGAAGATCTGGTCTTGCAAGGCAGAGAGATGAAGATTTAGGAAGCGAAGGTTTGAGGCATTTTGAAGGTAGAGTGGATTTAGAGATGGTACAGCTGATTGGAGCGAGACCTGTATTCTAGTTAGTTTTGCTTTGGTTGTTCTCCTGATTTCCATAAAGTAAATAACCTTTCAATTATAAAATTGACAGGGAGTTTAATTTATATCAGATGCATGTTGCATATTTAATAACTAAACACACTTAATTACCTGTTGGAATTCAGAATATCAAAATTGATGAAAGTTCACAAACTTATTGGCTTTGAATAAACCCCAAGCAGGGGATCATCCAAGTATCATAGAATTATAAGACTTATCATAGACTTAAGGATTGAAAACAGTGAAGGCAGTGAATTACTTTGAAATAAGAAGTGCATATGGTTTATTTTCCAGTGGGTCCACTTAATAGCTGGTTAAGTTGAATCATCAAGGCAGTGTTGGCAATAAGTTTTTAATTCTTGTGTGGGCGGCTGAGCACGCGATCAGACTGTAATGAGCGCGATCTGAAAGCAGCACATGCGATCGGGCTGTACTGCACGCGATCTGACTTCGGTGCGAGCTACTGCTTGAGCTGTGAGGTAGCAGCATGTTAGTTTAAAACAATTACATTTCAGACGTGGATAACCCGAAACAGTAGCATCAAGATGGCACAAACTGCTCGTGATTTAGCGTTTGCTGAAATCAAAGCACCGGGAGGATTACAGCTGCTCTTGTTTGTGTGAGCTGACGGACAGAGAGAGTGCAAGCTGAAACTGCAGCGCGGTCTGCTGAGGGCTCGTGGCGGCGGCCTGGCACTGGTGGAAAGCCTGTTCCTTGCGGGAAGAGGGCGGCATTGCTTGAGACTCGAGCTTGCTGCTCAACAAGCTTTATTATCCTTTCTCAATGGCAGGAACGATTAACATGGGCCTTAGTAGAGATGCTGAATGTGGATCTTTCGCTTGCGGTGGCGAGAACAAGTCTCGCGTCTCACTGTGCGTTTTCTTGTTTGTTGTTCGGGATCCGTTTATTTGGTGTGGCACCCGTGATGAAATGCTGAGGGTGATATAATATAGTCAGCAGGGTGTTAGGCGGATGAGAATTGCTCCTGAGTCCGGAGGTTTTCATAGAAAATCCATCTAACGTGTTGAGCTCGATTCCGGCTGTATCTAAACTGTCCAGCTGCCGTAAACTGTAGAAGGGATGTAGGTGAGTCGAACATGGCTATATATACACGCTTCCTCTCATGCTGATAGGATGAGGTGTAATTGCTGATGATGAGTTGATTGCTGAGTCTCGAGTACTGTACTTGTATGTCAAACCAAGAGACAGTGAATTAATGAGTGACATGAATTTATGAGATCTGGCTACTTTTTCATGTACATTCATTGTGCTTAGAATATTGAAAATAATCATAGGATTTTCAGCTTCTACACAAATAATAGGAGCATTACGCTATTTTAAACATTCCCGAGTGTGATGAATGTATAATGGAAAAAATGGGAAAAGAACAGAGGAAGTTGTGGGAAGAACCCAGACTCCGTGGAATCACCTCCTCTCTCTCTAATCACTACTCATGACCTCACCAGTGCTGTTTTTGGCTCTGAATAAATGGTCGGGGCCTGGACCCAAGGGGTTTGGCCCCTGCCATGAGTGATGGAGCAGACCTGACCCACGGGCTGTTTACACTAGCACACCAAACATTCTTCACCCTAATTTGTGCCAACTTCCATTCACCTTGTTCGGTGTAGAAGGATAGATTAATCAGGATAAGAGAATTTTATTTACCCTCTCTGGGCTGAGCAGGACAAATTACTTTTGAAAGTCAGAGTCGGCTGTGAGCCCGGGCCTTGCTGCAGAGCCTAAGGGTCCTAGAGCATCGACTTCCACCCCCTTTTTTGCTCCCTTTCACAGGGGTTTTGCATTAAGAGGAAATTACGGCATTCTAAAGGCACGTGTATAGTTTTTTGATCTGAGACTTAAGCTTGCGTTCACATATACAGCTTCATGGATTCTGAAATGATCTCTTCTTGGACTGTTTCATTTACCAAACAATATCATTTTTATGTATTAAAGGGATAGATCTGTCATAATCGCTCATTGTTATCTCACTTTCATGTTGTTCCATGTATGTTTACATAAAAAAATAAAGGAAAAGGTCATGCTTCTGCTATATGCAGTGGAAGTAGCCAAGATTGTAGCCTGAAAACTGAACAACTGAGCCTTGAAATGAAACGAGTTTGAAAGCAAAATAAAGAACAATTGACCAAAGAAAATGCACATCTTAATATCCAAATATTAAGAAGAGAAGAGGGCTGTGTCTTGAATTTCTGCTTCGCTGTCAGGCAATACCTTTGCAGGTATTTGTTCACAAAGATACCTCACAAAATTTTGGACAGACTTCTAAGTTAGTTTAATGATCTACAACAAAACAGACAGTGCTTTGGTGACAAAATGGCATCAAAAGTGGAAGAAGTTGGTGGAAAAAAGAACATTTACATACATTTTCAGATGCTATACATACATATATACAGTGGAACTCGGTTATGTTGACGACCTTGGGGGTTGCAAAAAAGCGTTGAGATAACCGAGGATTGAGATAACCAACAGCCAATATGGCGATTTATTTGATGAAGCGATCGGCATGCTATAAAAATGTACATACACTGTATATGTTTGCTAACAACAAAAGGCATATGTGCACCAACTAACAGCAGAGTTTTACCAGTATACAATAAAAAACACCTTCGATTCTCGATACAAACCTTTAATTATATTCTCCAACATTGCAAACACAATGATTGCTCACAGCGTAAACACAATCACAACACAAGTATAAACACATTTGCTCATAACATATTCGTGAGGTCATCACGATGTACTAGATTGCATACTTTCTTGCGTTCTGCCTGTCTAATGTGCTTTCTCAACAAATTCGGCTTTGTCTCGTCTTTTAAGAACCGGGTTCTTCAATCCACAGCGGCGCTGAGCAGAGCGCACTTCAGAACAGAAGCAGGATGTGTTTGTGTGTGTGTGTTTATCTAAGCCTCATACTCATTGGTCGGTAACCTCTCGTCATTGTCAAAATATTTGAGAAAACCAATCAAATCAGAGAAGGCAGGCTTTATGTGCACACAGCTGTGAGTGCTGGGATGGGGATGCGGCAGCACTTGCTGCTCATTGAGAAGCGTAAGAACAATATGTGCGTTCACTTCAGAGAGTCTTCAAAAGTCTCCAATAACTCCAGATAAATTCGTTAGAATTGTCACTTTTTTGAAAACATGGTCTGAATACTCGCTAAATATAGCGGCAAAGGCACTAAGTTGGCAACACTGTCCGCGAGTTCTTCTGTGGCTGCTTGTGAGTGAAGCGTCACTGGAGATTCACGGGCGATCAACGTGCATGCGCAGTGAACTAGGTACGATAATCACGAGATAACCATGTGAAGTAGCGAATTTGTCCCTCTTTTGTGCTTGAGATACCAGGGTTCGGTGACATAAAAGAATCAATGTAACCGATGAGAAAATGCTTAGACAAATAGGGAGTTTGGTGGTTCCACTTCAAAAACGTTGACATAATAGGGTTGGTGAGTGTGGCGAGCAGGGCAGGGTCAAGGGACAGTTAGAGCGTCACGAGAGCTGGTGACGTGATTGATAATGAGACCGGTGGCACCTGCAAGCCACCGGTCTCGTGTCTCACGGAGGAGCGGAGGCATAAAAGGAGGAGCGACAGAGGACCAGGCCTGGATTTTATGTTGTGTTTTTGTGGTTATTTTGGTTATTAAAGTTTGTCAAAATGTCTGCCGGTTCCCGCCTCCTTCCTTGCTGAACACGAACATTGTTACAGTGAGTTGAGATAAGTGCACTCCACTGTAATTTTATTTTAGCTCAACTGTCACAGAATGGAACACATAGGATTGTGGGCTATCAAAGGCAGCAAGGATATGTCTACGCTGCCTTCAAAAATCCATGACAGGAAAAGGTGCTCAGGGGCCATTTAAGCTAAAAACGGAAAAACCTTTGGGGTTTTGGGGGCTTGAAAATTCTAACGTTTGAAAAAGGTTTGCAATATTTGGAAAACAATACATTCATTGTCTCCATGTAAAATTCAAAAATTTGGGAAAATGGTGGCGCATGCAGAGTTTATAGGCGCATAGTTTTTCTATACAAAGTTACATCGCCAACTACTGGCCTGGCAGCATGCAGCATTTTAATTTTCGTGGGAACGGGGATCGTTTTGACAACATTGGCACATTAAACACACACAAAAAACGTTTCCATTTTAGTAAATGTACACTTGGTAGAAAGGGTATTGGATTTGGAAGTGCCTTGTTGTCTTTCTACCTTCACATGCTGTGGGTGTAGGCATTTTTCAGCTATTGGACGCTGCTGAGATTTTGATTCAAGTGGGAGGGGAAGTTATTTTGAGTAAAGATTATCAGGGCACATTAATTTTTAAAATAAATTATGATATCCTTTAACAAATCATTTATGATAAATAATGATTTATAATAAATATAATATTACAATATAATATAATAATATAATAAATATTCCATTAAAATTATTTTGAGTTCATGGTGACTATAATGTTGGTTTGTCAAACTTTTGTAACTTTAAAACTACAATAGACTGACCTTCTCATAAGACTTGTTGGAAGTCTTTATGTTCCAATGACATTCACACTCAGGAGATGATCATCTGTACAGTATATGAGCCTCAAGCTCATATATGCGCCTCAAGTCGACGGATCCATCTGTGCAGAAAAGTGAAGTCAATGCACAACTCCCGTAATTACCAAAACAATGTATTTCCATACCTCACAGCCTCATATTCATTCACACAAATTAAATATGTCTTAATGGTTCAAGGGACTTTTTCTTTTACGCATAACTCACATCCATTCAGAATTGTGCATGCCAATTTGTTATAGGCCTATTTAAAACGAAACCTGTGCAAAATCTGACCAGATGCTCGTATTGACTTTGGAAATTTTGCCAAACTTTCAAAGTATACAGACTTCCTAAAGGTCCTACATGATGATCTTGCATGCTGAGGTGGTATGTAATGGATTTTATCCAAGACACTGGTTTATTCAGTAGTCTTAGTGGGAGCGAACCTCAGCTGTCGCTGCATATATTTCTTGAGGAACGTTTCTGCTTTGTAGCTGAAGGCTGTGAATTCAAGCTTCTCCCAAATGACAGATTATAGGTCTTAAGGAACATCTGTATACACACACTGTAAAGGAAAGTGTGTGTTTTGCGTTTGAAAGGGAGATGAGCGAGATTAAGTCAGTCCTGTGACTTCCACCCAGTTAAACGACAGCTGGCTTTAGCAAAGCAGCTGACAGACATTTCTCTTATGGTCATTATGCCTAAACATTTGCTTGGCACATTTACTATGATGCACTGTCCCTGTGTCACTGTCCAAGTCTGTCTAATAAGCATTTTAATGAAATTGGCATCATTGAGCTGTTTTATTGAGTCAATTCCAGCTCAGCCTCTCTCAATCTGTCTATTTGCAGCTTACATAAAATGTAATGAGATACACTAACAACAAGAACTGATAAAAACTGATAAAGTGCTGATAAAAACATTAATAATTTATTTTTACTATATATAAAGGTAAGATAAGGTAAGGTAAAAATATATATATACTGTATATGTATTTTGTGACAGTGTGTGTGTGCATGTGTGTATTAAATTATCATCTAATATGAACTGTTATCAGTTCTGCAAATTTTATGTTATTAGTCTCTGTTTATTGCATGATATTTGTCTTGTGCTACCCTGTGTTCTGCTTTTAGGCTGTTTATTTATGTTTATAAGACACGTCTAATGGATAGGCCAATTTTGATGAAGTCATCAAATTAACTTCCACCGTACAGTACTACTTACATTATAATGGCAGTTAACAGATTTAAGAAGTTCAGGTAATTTGGAAAATCAGCAGTATAACAATTAACAGCATACAGCAGTGCTCCTCAATTCAAGTTCTTGATTTTACCGGTACAGTATGTATTGATTTGTACTGTTTGAAAGGGTACTGTATTATCAAAGAATGGATTCAGGTGTGTGTTAAGAATGCCAATCAAGCTTGACATATGTTGGAATTTATTTATTTAGATAGTATTGGAAGGATATGGTAAGGTATTCCTCTGTGTTCTGAACTTGTCCTCTCCTCTCCAATGAAATAAACGCTTTATAGAATGTCAGGAGAGGCTTGTGTTTTATGGCTGTATGTGGGAAGCTCTTATGCAGTGGGCTCAACATTGATGTGAGTCCACTGTAACTGTGGTTAACGGTGTAGTAAACCCTGGGCCCTTCACTTTTATGATCTGAATGAAGTAGCTGGAAAACACTGTTGGGAAGAACAGCAAGCTCTCGTCCTCCAACCTCTCAAATAGACTGCAAACAAAACTTACTGTGTATATTCATATGCATGGCAATTTCACCAGTTTATATACAGAAAAAGGATAATTTTCAGTCGTTTTTGTGCCACTACTTTGACTGCTTTTTAAAAACATTTTTAAAAAATTCTCTTTGAAAGGAATCAGAGAGGAACACAAGCATTTCCGTTTATTTAGGTTGTATGTTATAATTAAGAAAAACAGAAACATGCTTATGTATTTTTAAATAAGTATTATATCTTGATATAATGCCAAACAAACATTTATTTTCATTATCAATGTTGAAAACAGTTGCACAGCTCAATACTTTTAAATAGGAATCTTGTGTAAGATTGTAAATGTCTGCGGTCTTCGCTGTGACTTCTGATAAAACTAATGCAAACTTACGGAATAAAAGTATTAATTTCTTTCAAAAAAAAAAATTCTTACTGACTTTGAATGGTAGTTTTCACAGCTGTTGTACCTATTTTAGTGAACACTGTCTGCATCATGAAATAAATGAAATAAACTCTTATAACTGATGGAGGCATTAATCAGTCAGACTGGACTAACATTGTTCACTATAATATAAAAAAAGAATCAATTTCGCATCTAAGCCTGATGAGAATGAGATTCTCTGTCAACTTCTACAGCGCTAAGAAACTACAGCACAAAATGACCACAAGGTGCCAGTAAAAGCTTATTTCTGAACAGATGACGCTGTTGGCATTCAACATGAGAGTGGAATCTTTAGCAACCTCTAAAACTGTAAACAAATTAACGCTGTGTCTGTTGACAATTATACAAATTGCAATAAATAACTGCAGAATGCCAGTAACAGTTGAAGCAATTCTTGAAGAAAAAAACTGTTTAGTAGAGTTACAACACAAATGTGTTTTGGGTGTTTGCCCACCTCTTGGGTCCCTCCGAAGTCTTTTTTTCCCCCTTTTTTTTCTGTAAAACCCATTTTATCATCCAAACAAAAATGCAGAAAAATGATAGTACACCTCAAAAAGCCACATGACTTCAAATGTTCATGGTTACGTGGCAAGTTTAATGCTCAAGGTAAGATCCTAACACTAATATGAACAGTAGCAATAATCATGCAAGCATCTTTAATAATATAGATAACATATCAAGCAATGCCCCTCGGAAATAAATAACCAACTATTACATTTCAGCTTGTTTAGCCTCAATGAGTTCTAACAGGTGCTCTTTAACACTTCTATGCCTGAGTGTCAACGCCCGTATTTACATAGAAGACAGTTTTGATGGAATGTTTCCGTGAGGCACACGGTCCAATGAAACCCTTATCTTCAAGTAAACTATGCAGCAAAAGCTGTACTTCCCCTCCGACTGGGCTTGAACAGAGACAAATGATTCCTGCATGTAGGAGGGACTGATGTCTCATGTGGAGTTTTGGAAAAGTTCTCTGTGAGACAGCTGCTGTCTAGACTGTCACCCTGACATCTCACGGTTGTGCCGTAGGGCCAGATTTGTGAAGAGGAGCACTTGGCAAGAAGCTTAACTGATCCTTGCGGCCTGTAAGATTATCTGCTCTCCTTTAAACATCCTATACCTCTGCCATACCAGCTTCTGGAGCAAAAGAAAATGCAAGCAAAGGAGCTCATATGACCTGTGAACCCCCTACACCTGAATGCAGACTCTTTCTCTCTGACACACACAGTGGAAATCGGATGCAGGCTGACCTAATATCAAAGGTCCACACTCACTGTGTATATTTTGCTGATGTGAGATTTTTAAGTCATTTTCGTGGTCTTATAAAGAGGACAGTAACTGAAATTTAAAATAAAATGAACGATAATGAGTTTATGAAGTTATTATTATTATTATTATTATTATTATTTCAATCATGCCCAAAGTCTTAGCTAAGATGGCTGTCAATACTATGCAGTCTGTCTTGATCAGACTATGGCTGCATCCGAAATCACATACTTCTCTACTATATAATATAAAAAAACTGTATGTGACAAAAGAGTAGTAGGTCAATTCACAGTGTTCGTAAAAGAGTAGGCATGTTCGTAAGTGTTCGTAAGTACTCGGATGACCTATGACTTCAGTTGAGATTTTGAAGTGTGCATATGATGGACACTTTACTATCCCATGAGGCCATGGGAGAGGATTTATGATTTTTATTTTATTTTATTTAACCCATATTTTACCAGGAATAATCCCATTGAGATAAAAATCTCTTCTACCAGGGAGTCCTGGCCAAAATGGCAGCACACAAAATTTCACACATATTTTATAAGACAAAAATTTAAGAAAACAAAAAAAAAAAAAACACAAAAAATCATGTCACAAAAATTTCCAGCACTCAAGATTAATGTAATATATAAATGTTAAGTAAAACAGGAACATGATTCTTTCAAATATGACATCAAAAGGTTTCTAAAAATATTTAACGATGGCAGCATGTCTAGCTTCAAAACACTCTGCATTTCATTCCATAGTCTAGGCGCATAACAGGAAAAGGCAGTTTTACCAAACTCGGTGTATGATCGAGGCACAGTTAAAAGTAATTTAAAAGACGATCTAGTTTTATAACTACCAGAACAATAAAATAGGAGACTACAGATATACAGAGGCAGTTTACCTATTAGAGCTTTGGCAATAAACATCAACATATACATTTTTCTCCTCTGATACAGAGAGGGCCAGCCAACCAAATCAAACAAACTGCAATGATGGGTACGTGTAGGAGCATTTGATACAAATCTTATTGCAGCATGGTATATGCAATCAAATTTTTTTTTGCGAAGATTCATTAGCATGCATATAAATCACATCACCATAGTCCAGCACAGAAAGAAAACAATTTTGAATAATTCTCTTTTTGGCATCAAAAGGAAAACATTTCTTTAAACGAAAAAGAAACCCCAATTTGGGTCAGAGTTTTTTTTGAAAGATTGTCAATATGAATATTAAAACCTAACCTTTGATCAAGCCACATGCCCAGGTATTTATAGGCATTTACTCTTTCTACTGAGTCCCCTTCTAAAGTTAAAATGGGTGGAATCACAAGTTTGTTACGAGAACGAATAAACAGCATATATTTAGTTTTCTTAATATTTAAAACCAATTTTAAATTTAACAATGAAGATTGCAATACCTGGAAAGAATCTTCTAATAGTTCTACAGCTTTTTTTCATGGACTGTGCAGCCGTATACATAATTATATCATCGGCATATAAATGCAATTTAGCTGAAGTTATATCTTGACCCAAACCATTGACATAAATTGAAAATTAAATTGGTGCTAAAAGGATCCCTGAGGAACACCTCTCTTGATTTCTAGTTTTTTTTTTTTTTAAATGTAATTTTCGCCAGAGACACACTGCGATCTTTCGGATAAATAATTGTTAAACCAATTTATACTAATTTTACTAAAACCTAAGCAGCTGAGTCTTTTTAAAAGAATTTTGTGATCTACAGAATCAAAAGCTTTAGAGAGATCTACAAATAAAGCAGCACAGTAATTTTTATTATCCAAAGAAGTAATAATATCATTTGTAACAAGAGTTGCCGCTGTTACAGTACTATGGGCTGACCTAAACCCCGATTGAAACTCATTTAAAATATTATTTTCTGTTAAAAACTGTTTAACCTGATTATTTACAAAAGACTCAAAAACCTTTGCCATAACTGATAACCTTGAAATTGGACGATAGTTATCCAGTTCATGAGGGTCACCCCCTTTTAACAAAGGAAGAACCATGGCTGATTTCCATGCATTGGGAATTACATTTGATGTTAAACTTAAATTAAAAATAGAAGTAATAGGTTCTGCAATAAAATCTGCTGCAATTTAAAAAAAATAAGGTTCAATATTATCAGGCCCTGTTTACTTTTTACAATCTAAATTTAGTAGGGCTTTATGAACTTGTGGTACTAAAACAGGGTTAAATGTAAAAAGCGGAGTAGAGCGATATGTTTCATCTTCAACATTCCCTTTTATTATATCGTTAGTTAAATGACTGGGGTCAGGGACTGAACCCGCTGTAATGAAAAAATTGTTAAAAACCTCAACAATAATTTCTTTCCCTTTTATAATTTTTTCTTTTACTTTTAAATAATCAGGTAAACTCATAGAGGGTTTTAGACCAGAAACTGATTTGCACAACTTCCAAAATTTGGAGGGATCATTCAAATTTCCACTTATCGCATTTAAATAATACTCACATTTAGCTTTTTTTTTTTTTTTTTACCTATTTTGTACTGTTATTTCTTAATGTCCTGTAATGTACCCAGTCCTGAAGATTATTAGTTTTTTTTTTTGCTTTAACCCATGCAGCATCACGTTCTTTGATACGTGAGGAAATTAACTCTGTAATCCAAGTGTTCTCTCTCCCTCTTACTCTGAATTTTTTAAAAGGAGCATGTTTATCACATATACTTAAAAAAGTACTTTTAAAATACTCCCATGCTAAATCTACATCAGGTATCAAAGAAACCACATGTAAGCCACTATCATCTTCTTGTAGATCTTGTAAAAAAGCTTGCTCGTTAAAATGCTTAAAATAACGTCTTAAAATAATACGTGGTTTGCTTTTTGGAGTCCTACAATTCCTTACACATGCTATAGCACAATGGTCACTTACATCATTACAGAAAACTCCAGAAGCAGAAAATCTATGAGAAGCATTAGTTAAAATGACATCAATTAATGAAGATTTGCTTGGGGCTTTTTGATTCAACCGTGTTGGAGATTTTATCAATTGCTCCAAACAAAAAGAGTCACAAATTTCCTTGAATGGATCAGACAATTTTGATGACCAGTCCCAGTTTAAGTCCCCAAGTAAAATCAATTCGGAGTTACAAACAAGTGCAGTTCCACTTTGACTCAACATAAACTGCAACTCCACCACCTTTTTTTGAGCGATCTGATCTAAAAAAATGATATCCCTCGATATGTATCATGGAATTTGTAATGGATTTATTTAACCATGTCTCAGAGAGAACCATAATGTCAGAGTTCGTTGATTCAGCCCATATTCTTATGTAGTCCATTTTATTTATCAGACTGCGAACGTTAAGGTGGAAAAGGCGTAAACCATTACTAGATTTAAATTCATCAGGAGTTTGAAGCTGCACCATCTCTGGGCCTGGATTAGGGTGGATATTACCCAAAATTAAAAGCAGAAGAACAATAAACCAGCTTTTCCTCACAGAGCCAGTGGTCGAACGATCACTGCAGATGGATGTCGCATAAGGAGGCAGCTTTCCATTTCCATAGGCCCACAGACATCGCAGGCTTTTTGGCCTACTTCTCAAAATAAGCAGCCTCCAGTGAATAAGGTGGATCTTGAGGACCCAGGTCCTCATAACAGTATCTCCTTCCACCAACTCAGAGGTGTTCGGAATGGTCCAAAAACATGGCACATGTCCCACTCTCCCTTCGGGGCTTGAAAGCATGCAGTCCATTAAAATCCACGGTTGCACACAATTGAGCAGGCAAAAGAGTATGGAAAATGTCTTCATTTTGATGATAGTCTTAAACAGTCATAAAACAGATCTTAAGATTATAGAAAAAATAAAAACATAAATTGCTGGACAAGACAAACAGCAAGACGCCAATACACACATGCTACAAGTAAGCCGCCATCTTGGATTGTGGGTGGAGTCAATGCATTCATAAAATGAATGGCATCATCACAGAGACTTAACTGATGCTGGTAGGTCATGTGATACTGACAGCACAGTGAATGAGGTATTTCTGGATTAAATTTATACTCCACACATTCTTAAATTCTTAGAACATATGTTTTTAGTGGTCGTGAAGTAATTACTAATTCAAAATAAGTCTAGAGAGTATGTGATTTTTTTCATAAGAGTATGAAAAACACTCTTAAAATGTACACTCATTTCTTGGGAATTTTAAGCTAATTTAGCTTTCAAAAAGTATAGAAATAAAACAACCTTTTTATAAAGACATGCTTTGATGTGAACTGATTATAATAATGTTGTATGTAATTAAATTTTATATTAAATGCAATTAGTAGAAGTTCAAATGATACTTCACCGCTGGCAAAATGGACTCAATAAAACTTGGCTACACTATACAGTAGAAGTGTGAAATAAATATTTTTTATATCCACGCTACCTGACAGGAGAAAACAGAGATAAACAGGCCGTTGTTTTCCCTTTTACAAAATGTCAGCTCTCATAATGCACTGGGCATGTAGTCGTTCAATACTACTCCTACCAACCTGCCATGGATTAGCTTGAGCAGACTCAAATGCCGATTTGCTTTCTACTAAAGCAAGTCGGTATTTGAGTCTGCTAAAGCAAATACTTTTTATAGGAAATACTTCTTACAGACCTTTTGTCATAATGAAGTTGAGTTGTATCGTCCTCGGGTGCAAATATTTAAATAGTAAACTTTATCAGAAATTAGTTACTCTTGGTTTATGGTGGAGGATCCAACGCGTGGCTAAAGGCTTTGTAGTCAACCTCTAACTGGATGACCACAAACACTGTGTTTTAGGCCAAACGAATGGGTAAAACTGAAAGAAACTGTGAAGCAGTCCCAGGTAACAAAGAAAACGAGTGAACGCTGTTCATTTACATATACTACCAACAACACAAAACAGGTTGAAAATCAGCAAAGTTACACTTCAAGACTGCTTTTTGACTGACTATAGTTGGACTTAAGTACATCTTTATGTGTAATTTTTGCATGTTTACTTTGATATATGGTCAAAGACACATCAGATTAATTGTACTTCTTTAAATGATGTCAAAATATAATATTTTAAAACAAAACAAGGTTATGAAATATTTAAAGTAAAACATTATTATTACTTTTTAAAAGTGCACTTAATTCTGTTTAGAAATATCATCATGAAGGTGTATTCTCTTTAAGTACACTTAAGTATTATATATGCAATATTATGTTATATGCAAGTACAGTTTAAAAAAAAAATTATTCCAGGGAGAACACCGTTATTAATATAGCTAACAATAAAACCATATAATATGAAAAAGAATCAATCTTCCTTTCTCAATTCTGCTGATTCTGGTCCAGACCAGGTCTAAATGAGGGCTGGCAATGCAACTGACATTCTCAACCCCTTTCCTTTTTTTCCAGCACAATGTGCAAAACTATTAAAAGCAGCTCTGCCAATAGTAGGAAATACCACAGCTGATAGTGAGCTGCCTGAGTGGCTAATGGAGATTATGCTTGATTTAAGCCGAATGTGTCATTAACTAATCACACAGTATTCTCTCAGTCTGAGGCCTGCCAAGTTTTGCCCCTTCAAAAGAGCCCATTATACATCAAGAGAGAGTAAACAGCCGGTCCCTAAGAACTATGTTCTTTAGAGTTTAAAGAAACATCATCTATCACCCCGCCAGGCACCTGCAGGTGTGACCTTGCTCTCAACACAAATGACAAGAGGAGAATGCTCTCCCAGGCTGCCCTCTTCAGGCTGACGGTGAGGTCAAATGAAAAGCAACATAGGATATATATATATATATATATATATATATATATATATATATATATATATTCAATAAATATATATATTCAATAAATATTCACTCGCTATTGAAACCGTCTCGTGTCTGATATATATATATATATCAGACACGAGACGGTTTCAATAGCGAGTGAATATTTATTGAAACAGAAAGTGATAGTCCGGATCCGGCTGGCGGCAGTGCAGGGACTCAATTGGTTCGGTGATGATAGTGCGGTGCAATATCCAGACCGGTGGTGGTGAGCGGGAATCCGGGAATCCAGGAACACAGGAACACAGGAAGACGGAAACACAGAGACTCAGGACCACAGGAGAGACGGCACGGGCGCACATGGAGAACAATAACACTGCAACATGGTGAAGGTGGAGGGGAAACTAAATAGGTAAAGCAGATGGAAAACAGGTGAGATGGCTGATGAGCTGAGTGGGTGATCAGCGACCACGCCTCCCACACACTCGCATACACACACAGGCAGTAATTAGGAGACAGCGAATTTGTGAACCGTGACAGTACCCCCCCTTAGGAGCATCTCTCGACACTCCCAGGGGCACTTACCTGTCGATTGTAATCATCGATGAGAGAGTGATCCAGAATGTCCCGGGCAGGCACCCAACTTCTCTCCTTTGGACCGTACCCCTCCCAGTCCACCAAGTACTGGAATCCGCGTCCCCTCCACCTCGAGTCCAGAATACGATTTACCGAATAGGTTGGTTCCCCAATCTACGAGGCGCGGCGGTGGGGTAACCGGGGTGGGCGGGTTAATGGGAGAACGAATAACGGGCTTAATTTTGGATACATGGAAGGCGGCATGGATCCTCCCGTATGCGGGAGGTAGTTTGAGGCGGACTGTTACCGGGCTAATGATTCTGGTGACAGGGAACGGGCCGATGAATTTAGGAGCAAGCTTGTTACATACGGAACGGAGAAGAATATCTTTAGAAGAAAGCCACACTTTTTGACCCACAACGTAGATGGGAGGCTTCGACCGGTGGCGATCGGCCTGGGCCTTGGTGTGTGCCCCCACCTGTAGTAGAGTCTCTCAGGCTCTACTCCAGGTGCGGCGGCACCTCTGGACAAATGCGTG
This sequence comes from Rhodeus uyekii, assembly GCA_037043235.1. Classification (NCBI taxonomy): domain Eukaryota; kingdom Metazoa; phylum Chordata; class Actinopteri; order Cypriniformes; family Acheilognathidae; genus Rhodeus; species Rhodeus uyekii. Next base: position 1,059,967 of record JAWRVZ010000021.1, on the reverse strand, counting down.
TGCGGAGGGGACCACGACTTCGGATTCCGTAATAGGAAAGATAGGTGGCTGGTAACCTATACTACATTTGAATGGTGATAGGCCCGTGGATGATACTGGTAAAGAGTTATGTGCGTACTCAACCCACCGGAGTTGCTGACTCCAGGAAGCAGGATTCTGGGCCGCGGTACACCGTACAGTCCTCTCGAGATCTTGGTTGGCTCGCTCGGTTTGGCCGTTGCTCTGGGGATGGAAACCCAAAGACAGACTAACGCTCATGTCCAGTAACCTACAAAATTCCTTCCAGAACTTGGAAATGAATTGGGGCCCTCTGTCAGAGACCACGTCTGTCGGGAGGCCATGAATGCGAAAGATGTGTTCTATGACAGAAGCCGCTGTCTCCTTAGCCGAGGGTAACTTGCGTAAGGGTATAAAGTGAGCCGCCTTCGAGAACCGGTCCACTACGGTCAAAACGACCGTGTTCCCTTGGGAGGGCGGTAGGGCGGTAACGAAATCTAGGGAGGGACCAGGGTCTCGAAGGTACTGACAGCGGCTGGAGCAATCCATCTGGAGCGCGATTGGAAGTCTTACCCTGTGCGCAAACCGAGCAGGCAGATACAAAATCTCGGAGGTCCCGGGCCATCTTGGTTCACCAGAATCATTGTTTAACCAGAAAACTGGTGCGCCTGATTCCCGGGTGGTCAAGGCTGTCAGGGGTGCGGCTAGTTGGCTGAAGTTGCGGATTAAACGCCGATAGAAATTGGCAAACCCCAGGAACCTCAGCAGGACCTTGCAAGAGTCCGGGGTTGGCCATTCCACCACAGCCTTAACCTTGTCGGGATCCATGCGCACTCCCTCCGACGAGATGATGTACCCTAAGAACCCAGACTGTGCATGAAAAACGCATTTCTCCGCCTTGACAAAAAGCCCATTCAGTAGTAACCGTTGGAGCACTCGTCGGACGTGTTGAACATGTTCCTGGAGAGAAAAAGAAAATATCAGTATGTCATCCAGGTAAACATACGTGAACTGGTCTATCATGTCTCTCAACACGTCATTGACGAGTGCTTGGAAGACCGCTGGGGAATTGGACAGCCCAAACAGCATGACCAAGTATTCAAAGTGGCCCCTAGGGGTATTAAATGCTGTCTTCCATTCATCCCCCTCTCTTATGTGGACCAAATGATATGCGATTACGTAAATCCAATTTCGTGAAGATAGAAAGGTGAAGCAGCAACCTTTCCCTGCAACCTCTCGAACGCTGAAGACATCAATGGCAAAGGATAAGTATTCTTTACCATGATGTTGTTCAGCCCTCGGTAGTCAGTGCAAGGTCACAGAGAACTGTCCTTCTTCCCCACGAAAAAGAATCCCGCCCCCGCCGGAAAAGAAGAGGGGCGGATGAACCCGGTGGCTAAGGAATCAGAAATATATTTCTCCATGGCCTCCCTTTCAGGAGTGGAAAGCGAGTATAATTTGCCCTTAGGTGGAGACATACCTGGCACTAACTCTATAGCACAGTCGCAGGGATGATGCGGAGGAAGAGAAGCAGCCCGCGACATACTGAACAATTCCTTCAGGTCTCGGTACTCCGAGGGTACGTTAGACAAATTCGGTGGCTCCTCCTGCAACATAGAATTAGACACAGACGAACAGGCAGACACAAGACAAGAGGCATGGCACTGATCACTCCAACCCGTGATGGTGTTGCGTCCCCAGTCAACCCTAGGGTTGTGTTTGGATAGCCAGGGATGACCGACGATGACCGGTGCCGAGGGGGAGTCAGTTATGAAAAAGTCAATGGTTTCAATGTGGTTACCTGCGGATGCGGAGATTGAGGGTTATAGTCTTAAGAGAAATGTCCGGTAGTCTCTGGCCGCCGAGGGCGTTGACGGCGATGGGATGAGGGAGGGGTTCAGTGCCAGCGCCCGGCGGTGGGTCTGGCGCAGCGTGAACAGGCAGTTGTTGGATCCGTGTGGTGAGCTCGGACACCTGCACTGCTAACGCTTGTTTGGCGCCATGTTGCTTGAAACGAAATCCTGCCAGCCGGGGTCGCTCGCTGAATCCATGGTGATGAAGGCAGTGTTACTCTGTCAGACACGAGACGGAGACGGTTTCAATAGCGAGTGAATATTTATTGAAACAGAAAGTGATAGTCCGGATCCGGCTGGCGGCAATGCAGGGACTCAATGGGTTCGGTGATGATAGTGCGGTGCAATATCCAGACCGGTGGTGGTGAGCGGGAATCCAGGAACACGGGAACACAGGAAAACGGAAACACGGAGACTCAGGACCACAGGAGAGGACCACAGGACATATATATGAAGTAGCTTCAGGGGGATGAACAATTTGTAACCTTCAAGGTTTAGGCCTGCAACATACTGTTGCACTTCCGTGATAGTAGTTGAACACAGTGAGATGACTAACAATAGAATTAGCCAGGTTATGCTAATAGACCCTTTTCACATTTCTGGGGTCTTAGAAGCAGAAGTCATCTGTTACGTGTCTGTCATGTCTCTGTTTACTTCCTGGTTCCTCTTGTAGTCTCCCAGTGTTTTTTCACTCACCTCATCTTCAATCACCTCATTAGTCTTGTCAGCTGTATTGTGTCCCCTCATCAACCCTTGTTTATATTTACCCTATGGGTTCCTTCAATCTTTGTCTGAATCTTGTTAGTGTAATGTTGTGTTTCTACCCTAGTCTCTCAGAGCTCTGACACTGCCCCTTTGTTGTGTCTTGTGACTGTGAAACCCCACCAATTTTGTTTCCTCGTTTCCCCTTATTGATCCCAGCTGTTTCTACTCGTTACCTTCCTTATGTGTTCCCTATTTAATCCTGGCGTGTTTGCTGTCCTGTGTTGCGTCGTTGTCTCTCCATGGTTCTTCCTGTTTGCTTGGGCTTGGGCTCCCTAGCTCCCTGTTTTATGTTCAGTTTTTATCTTAGTTATGTTTCCCCCTCCTCAAGGGCGGTTTTGGTTTGTGTTTTGTTTTATTTGTGTTCTAATAAATACTAATTTTCCCGCATCCTTGAGTCCTCCTCATTTGATCCATCACACATTTTTCGCATGATATGTGCCATTTGTTATCAGATTTAAAGTGTTTGTGCTGAGTTGTATTTTTTTAAAGTAAATTTCAGTTAATTTCTTGCCTCCGTGTTTTCATCGTTTCCTACACAAACGTGACATCATCGTAGTAAGATATATTTCTACATTGGGAGTTCACAGCAAATATAATTATAATTTTTGCTTTTCCATTTGCTGCATTCACATTCTCCAAAACTTTCCAAAAGAGGGGAAAAATGTTAGGGATTCTCATACATGAAAATTTTGGCCGATAAATCCAAATTTTTATAGATTTGAGAGCCTGATTAAAAAAAAAAAAGTCTCAAATGCCACATCCCAAACACACAATTATAATGTTCTCAATTTTATGCAACTAATTATACAGACTTGTGCTGCACATGTTGAACTGCACTATATTTTCCTTTTTGAAGGGATTCCAATCGTATTTTAAGCAACTCAAAACCATAATGGTGAACCGTGCGCATCTGATGTAAATAATTATTATCTATTAGATTTAATATATACTGTATATATCTTATCAGGGTGATAGTCATAACTTATATTGGCCGATACTAATACGGTGTCTGATATATCGTGCATCCCTAGAAACTATTGATTACGGTTACACTTCAGGTACGGTGCGAAGTGAAGATGAACACAGAGCAGCGTAGCTTCCAAACTCAACTTTTATTAACTAAACTCAGAAAACACAAACTCAAATATAAACTCAAAACAGCACTTGTTGTGCAAAACCAAACAAGGGAACCATAAACTTTAAACAAGCCATCCATACAGGTATCAACATAATATCAAACACCGACAAAAGCAAGGGAATGGCAACCGGGTTAAATACACACAGCAATGACCATCACCTGAGGGAAACTAACGAACTAAGTGATGAGACAGGTGCAGGGCGGGCACAAGAGGAAACCCAGAGAAGACCCGGAAGAGAAACACATAACACACCAGACAGGAAGTGACAAAGAAGTCCCAACAGACAGGAAGTGCACAAATACCACAAAAGACAGGACAAAAATGACAATTACATTCGTCAGATGCTAAATTTGCAGTCACTCCCTCAGCCGTTGTATAACAAACACCCTAGCAGCAGCGCGTTAATTAGCTTTTTGGACATTTACTGTGTAGCATTGTGTCTATTAAAGTTTTTTTTTTTTTATATATATGAAAATCTTTGTCAGATTTGCAATGTTGTGAAACTGTGGAAACACATCATCGCAGTATGTGAAAAGTGACCGTGGCTGCTAGAACCCTGGTAACGATGCCTTAAAATGTTGCACAGCAAAAAATTTGAGGCATAGGAATTGACTTAAAATGAGTATTAATGGAGTAAATAGTGTCCATTTTGATTCCATGTTCATTTGAAGGGAATGACGAGGATGGAAAAGTAGTCGTTAATATTCGTTAATATTATAATAATATTGTTTATTCGTAATTTTGTCCACTTGTCCTTGCATCCCTGTCATGAGAATGTGTGTGTTTGTGTGCACGTATGAAACTGAGATAAATTTGCAAGACTTTTGTGAGGTCCAGAGGTGCAGTTTGGTAAACAGTGCCAAACAGCCTGTGCTGTGTCCCTGGGACAGAAGCCAAGGTGACACCAACAAGGCAGCTCAGACACACATTTACACACACTGTGGTTGAGAATGAACACAGAATGTGAACTCAATGTGCTAGAATCTACACATAGGGTTGAGGCAGCTGTCCACCCCAGCGGAGGTGTTTCAGTACTACCAAGGCCAAATACCTCCCTGCTAATATTGACTCAGATAATGGAAAGGATATTGACAACTCTTGTGTGTGTACACAGGAAGAACAGGGGTATTGAATCAGCAGACAATTTTTTCTGTTGAGAGGAGACCTTTTTATCAGAGGCTGTGTGCTGAGAGCTTATGTAAACTTGGGTTTCTGATAATGTGCTGCAAACACCACAGTCGATGTACTGTTATGCTATCTGCTCAAGTGATTAGTCAGCAAACTGAAATAGACTTACATGTTGTTGCAGAAATTAAGCTTCACAGACTTCACTTTCTAATTTTACAAATAAATTAATGCTAGAACATATTCATTGCCATTTTATTTTATTTTTGCCTGAATCTCACAAAACATGCTCAGATAATATTTTATCTCAAATAGATATTTTATTAGCACTTCATTTTCATAGCCCACTTAAATATTCTACTAACTATGAGTAACTTTGAAAATTGTCAACTTACTCTCATTAGAGTATTAGTAGACTGTCTGATCAATATCTGATAACTCTTTATTGCTGACTATAAGAAACTTTACACCTACATGTCAACTGATTCTAGTAACCTGAACAATAATAATCTACTAATAGCCTGATGAGAGTAACTTGACAAGGCGCAAAGTTACTTTTGAAATAAAGTGAAACAAAAAATTATACTAAACACGGCAAAACACTGAGAACACACTTCCAAAAAAGTGTTGATGGGAGTGAAAATTTCTGTGCGTGATTGACTGATGACACAGAAATTAAAGTGCGCAGACAAATCATTTCCATAATGACTTAATTTTTTTGGGGTGTAAATAATGGTGCATATGCTTGATCACTGAAGCACTGCTACTGACAGTTGTTGATTCATGAATAATCTGTGAAACATACTTCATATATGTTCTGGCTGATAATGATTTAGGCATGTGTTACAAAACAGCACAATTTGAAGAAAATCTGTAAAATATAGTTTTAACTCTCTTTGAAAAAATGTTGGGAGTTGAGGAGTTGCAGCGTCTCAATGGCTGCAAAGCAAAGAAAAGAGATCCAGGAGACTATATTTAGTCTTCATGAGGCCATACCGCCCAACTCTCTTCCACACACATGCTGAGAAAACAGCCGCTAATAACAAACCAAACAATAGTAGAGATGAAACGACGTGCAAATGCACACTAGTCTTGGCAGAATAATTGTATGAGAGTTGTTTAATTTGAAAACAGTACAATTTGAACTTTTTGTCAAACACACTTGTATAATTAACAACATCTGTTAAGAGGGAAGGGTAGCAGGGTTTGAAAACAAGTGAGCCAGTCTTTTTTCTCTCCCTTCATCTCCTCTGTCTTTGAAAGAGTACATAATTAGACTCTCCCATCAATGCATATGAGAAACTTAAAACATCGCTGGCATGTGGATAATCTCTACTTTCTCATTTAGATAGTTTAAGTGAGGTTTGGTTTGTCTACCAGTCCTGCAAAATCATGTTTACTGATTGTGCAAATGGATCTCACATAATGAGAGGAAAAATCATTATGAAAATGTTCAATTAAAATCTACCTACACCATTGTGTCATACATTGCTGAAGACTATTTGCGCACATCCTCTTCACTGTACTAACTTACTAAATATTTGTGACATTTAATGCTGTTTTCTTGGCTCTGTTAAATTGTTAAACCTTACACTGCTGTTTGGGTGTTACGCGAAGACTGGTGTGCGATGCGAAGAAGCACGGAGCAGACTCGGAGATCAACTGAAACACACTTTAATAATAAACCAAAATGGCACTTAACAGTGCAAATACTGGCGCAAGGAACATCCACATAATGGGCACACGGAACATCAATACGAGACAAAAACAATGGAGAACATGAAGGTATAACTAGGCAGGTTAACAATTAACAGCTGAAAACACACAAGGGGGCGTGGTTACATGACAGACTACGGCAACACAGGAGGGACACACTGGAGGAGCGTGACATGGATGTGACATTGAGGTCAATCTTTTTTTTTAAGTCAATTTTTTATTTTTTTCATATTTAAACTTTATTTAATCAGGAGAGATCTTCACTGAGATCAAAAAAATGTCTTTTAAAGGAGGGTCCTGGGTAAGAAGCTGCTGAATTATACAAACAACAACAAAATAAAATATAACTAAAACTAAAACCTGAAGCATTTGCAAATCACTAAATCTTTCTGTAATAAATGCATAAGTGTTTTAAAATGACTGAAAGACACCAAATGTTTTCAAACCTCAGTTTAATTTGAAGAGAGTTCCAGTCTAAAGGGGCAGCATATTTAAAGACAGTTTTACCTAGGTTATTTATAGAAGGAGGTATACTTGTGAACTCAGTAAATAGTTACCAACTGATTTTTGTTGGATCAAACAACAAGTGGTAAAAACTGTTAGAATTTATGAAATAAGTAATTATTATTAATAAGTATTAATAAATACCAATTAATAACATTACATTTCAAACAGCAACTCTATTAAGTGATGCACAATGACGTGTGGAGAATTTATATCTGCAATAAATCTTAAGGATGGGGGCGAGGGACGTGAGAAAAATGAATGCGTTGCACCAGCCATCTTAGATAGGAGCGGAGGCAGAAAAGGAGGAGTCAGGACCAGGCCTGGTTTTTATATCTTGTTTTGGCCATTACTTTCATTTTTAATTTGCTTTAGTTTTTTATTTAAAGTAATTATTAAAATTATTAAATGATCGCCAGTTCACTGGGCAGATCAGATTTCTCACGGTCAGATGTGTGGAAGAGACATTTTTTAGAATTTTATAAGAAGAGAGCTGATTATAATTTTTATAATCAGGCATAGACAAATATATTTTCTAGGTGCTATACATGATTCAGCCATTTCTCTAACCACCACACGCAATCCAGTGACATAAGCTATGCTATGTTAAGCAGAGCGGCCTCATTGTTCCACTGGGTGATATCTTCAGTCTGCTCTCTGCTCATGGATGCTGCAGTGTTTTGTGATGAGGATCTGTCTTTGCAGATTGACTTTGTTCTAATTATAAGGTTAGTTGTTACAAGGCTGGTTTCACACATGGTTTAAACCCAAGTTCAACTCCACCCTCTCGCCTTGTGGATAACTTTCTCTGTACTCTATTATTTGGGGCTAAACTGGAATACTTTTGCATCATCATCAAGAGTACCAATGTGATTATTATGTTATCAAAAGGAAATTTGTACCTTTAATTTTTATAAACTATTACTTTTTTAATAAACTATTTTGTTTTCTTTCGTATGTCCTCCTTGATTGATATTTACATTTTTTAATTTCTCTATGTTAGTGTCCCTATCAAGAACAGGTGTCTTCTCAGTGGCATTTCCTATGTCTGTTTCCGTCGTGTGGTGAGGATCCTGCTCATGGAAACAGCTGTTACTCAAGGTGAAAGCCTACTTTGAAGGTCACTCTACTCATTATCAGTTTGTGTCCAATGAAAAACTAACTAGGCAAAAGTACTTGATTGAGCCAGTCTGTCTGACTCAAACTTAACTAACCACGTGTAGGTTAAGCTGGCCCTAGTCTTCTCTTTACCCGCTCTGGCTCACTCACTTTTAAAATTAATTACATTTTTATTTTTATCTTGTTGTCTGTCTTTAGCTTGCGTGACATGGCTTCTTCTGGTAAGACCCTGTTTACTCCTTGCATTTAAACATACTCCACATGGTTTCTGGAGCACATTAGAGTGGATAATCACAAATGTGTGATTTCTTTTTTTTTGACAGTCTATGATGTGAACACACAAAATACACATTTATAGGCATGTATGTATGCAAATCTCTAAGTCTCTGCACAAGTTGTACAGGAAGAAATAAGTCATGGTGTTAATAAATATTTTTGTGAACAACAATATTGTCTCTTTCTTTTAAATGACCCTTGGAATTTTAGAAAAGGGTTACATTGTGTTTGTCTTCATAAAATGCTATGTAGGACATGTTTTGTAGCTGTATGACGACCAATTGTGTATTGTACAGCAGATATTTCATTTAGGATGCAAATGATTACACAGTACTGTATGTCTAATGGCCTAAATATGGTTAATATCTAAATATAGCTTAATATAAATTCACAACATCATATATCAGTCAGTCTCCTGTATATAAAAACAGTTTATAAAAAAATGTAAATAATACATTTTACAGTAGGTCATAGGTCTGCAGCCTCCCCATATAGTGTTATCCGCCGTATTTCCTTCTCCTCTTACTGGACGCAGTAGGAACAACAGGGGCGTAAAACTGCTTGGGGCGTAAAACTGCTTGGGGCCTATATCTACCGGCTCCAGGTCTGCAGCCTCCCCCTCCTCGAAAAATGCGCTAAAACCAAGCAGACTCAGATAAGGGGAGGAGCCGAAACTTGACGCAGCTTGCCGCCGTTTCAAATGAGTTTTTTTTAAAGGGGACTGAAGCGATCAAAAATTTATTAATCAAATATATTTTTTAGGGGGGCTGGGCAGAAGCCCCCCTAAAAAGGGCCTAGTGACGCCCCTGGTACAGACATAGTAGTTAAGGTCACCTAATATAAAGTGTGACCAAGAAAAATATATCTTACTAATTCAGAGTATCTGAATTTTTGTGTAGGGTAGTTCACTGGTAGTTTATATAGGGATTTACTTCAAATCTACTTTACCCTTTCCCAACCACTGACTGAATTTTCCTGCCATCCATAGGCGGTTATCCAGATATGCTACTGCTATACAGCAGAGGGGCGCTATTACATATCTTTTGAAAGAGTACAAACTCTCTGGATCAAAACGCAGGTCAAGAGGAAGCAGAAAAAAGTGATAGAAGATCTCTTACACAAATGTAAAATAACATGATCATCTAACCTAAAGCAGTAAAGTTCACAACCGCCTAACGTTACCAAATTAAATGTTGGACTAGGAAGAGTTGATGACTGTGAAGCTTTCGGTGCTGTGGGACTTGACTCAACTCCATCTGTTTTGATCATTGCTCTGAATATGATCCGGACATAGTCTTTGACAAAAATGTGATCCATGAAGCTAGAATAAAATGTTTTCAAATTGGAAAGAATTAAAGTTTAGTTAAAGGTCATAGGTGTCACAGTCTTGTCGTGTATTGTCACTTCCTGTTCCCTTCTTTGTGCTTCCCGGGTCACTTCCTCGTTTAGTCATCACCTGTTCCCAATCTCATTGTGTATAAACCCTCATGTTTTCCCATGTCTTTGTCGATTGTTGACAATGTTATACCTCTGTGTGGCTGTTGTTCTCGTGTTCTGTGTAGTGGTGGGCAGAGCGAGGCTTCATGAAACACTGAAACAGTTGAATCAAATGTGCCGTATTGTTTCGAAGCTTCAAAACTCTATACCGACACCCGTCTCCGCGGTGACACCTAGTGGTCAATTGCACATCAAGTCAAGTCACCTTTATTTATATAGCGCCTTTTACAATACAGATTGTTTCAAAGCAGCTTTACAGTGGTCACATGAAAACAATATAAACAAAGTTTGTTTGGCTGAACGGCAGCCTTAAAAGAGCAGGCGGATTAATACAATTGATGAATATTAAATGTTAACTTTTGATTATTGATTAATTTGATTGATTGATTATTATATTGATAATTCAAGTCTAATATTAAGTCTAATTTGGTCCGATTGGAGATGGGTTCATGATCTACACAGGGGAGGGTTTAGTAGAGTCACGGTCTCAGCAGACACTTCAGGGCAGTGCTGTGGTCGTGTCCAGGTGCAGGTCCTTCATCTGATCTGGATACGGCCCGGATCCGGCTGACCACGGTAACCTCGGAATAAACAGAGAACAATATCAGCGTAGATGCCATTCTTGTTCTGATGTATCGAGTACATCAGGTGTTATGGAAATGTTCCCGGTTCCGGCTGACTTAAATTATGCAGCCTAACAATCATTTTACATGATTTGGATTAAAAATGTATGTATAATGTGTTATGTGTATGCCAGGTTGAAGAGATGTGTTTTTAATCTAGATTTAAACTGACAGAGTGTGTCTGCTTCCTGAACTGTATTAGGAAGACTGTTCCAGAGTTTAGGAGCTAAATAGTAAAAGGATCGACCGCCAGCAGTTGACTTTGATATTCTAGGTATTATAAGCTGGTTAGTATTTTGGGATTGCAATAGGACTATATTCGAAGGACTATAATGTGTTAAGAGATCACTCAAGTACTGTGGAGCTAAACCATTTAATGCTTTGTAAGTAATTAGCAAGATTTTAAAATGTATTCGGTGATTAATAGGTAGCCAGTGCAGGTTTGACAGAACTGGGGTAATATGCTCATACTTCCTGGTTCTAGTAAGAACTCGAGCTGCTGCATTTTGGACCAGCTGGGATTTGTTTATTAAACAAGCAGGACAACCACCTAGAACGCCTTGAACTCATGAACGCATGAACTAACTTTTCCGCATTTGTCTTTGAGAGCATATTTCGCAATTTAGATATATTTTTTAAGATGGAAGAATGTTGTTTTACAGATGCTAGAGACGTGGCTTTCAAATGAAAGATTGGCATCAAAGATCACACCAAGGTTTCTAACTGACGACGAAGACCTGGCAGAGCAGCCATCGAGTGTTAGGCAGTAGTCTAGATTATTATGTGCAGAACCTTTTGGTTTAATAATTAGAATCTCTGTTTTTTCAGAATTAAGCAGTAGAAAGTTATTAGTCATCCAATTGTTTATATCAGTTATGCATTCTGTTAATTTAGTGAATTGGTACGTTTCATCAGGATTAGAAGAAATATAGAGCTGAGTATCATCAGCGTAACAGTGAAAGCTAATACCATGCTTCCTAATAATTTCACCCAAAGGAAGCATGTACAGGGTGAAAAGCAATGCTCCTAGTACTGAACCTTGAGGAACTCCATACTGAACCCATGATCGATTTGATCTCCTCATTTACTGCTACAACTTGATAACAGTCAGATAAGTATGATTTGAACCAGGCTAATGCAACTCCACTAATGCCAATATAGTTTTCAAGTCTATTTAAAAGGCTTTTGTGGTCGATTGTATCAAATGCATCACTAAGGTCCAGTAACACTAACAGAAAGATACAACCACGATTGGATGAGAAGAGCAAATCATTTTTAACTCTAATGAGAGCAGTCTCAGTACTATGATATGGTCTAAATCCTCGTAGATGCTGTTTCTTTTTAGAAAGGAACATAGTTGTGAAGATATTGCCTTTTCTAGAATTTTTGACAAAAAATGGTAGATTTGATATTGGCCTGTAATGGACTAATTCTGTAGGATCAAGTTGTGGTTTTTTAATAAGCGGTTTAATTACGGCTAGTTTAAAGGTTTTTGGTACGTAATTAACAATATTAAGAAGAGGATCTATGATTTCTCGAAGCCTCTCATTCAGTAGCTTAGTCAAAGTCAAAGTGGAGTTTATTGTCATTTCAGAAATATACGAGTACATAGTGAAACGAAACAACGTTTCCCAGGAAACAAGGTGCTATAAACAAACAAAAAAAACTATATACATAAAGTGCACAAGGTGCAAACAGACAGCACAAGACAGTAACGCAGACCAGTACACAGTTCAATCTGAAAGTGACTGTAATGATTGTGTAAGTGACAGTGCAAATATAAAAAAAATAAAAAATAATAGAGAAGAATGATAGTAAAAAGAATCTGTTGGAAACAGTTCAAAGTAGTGCAGTTTGTATGGGTTAATTAGAGTTGAACAGCCTGATGGCATGGGGGAAATAACTGTTACAAAGTCTGGATGTGAGAGAACGAATACTACGATACCGTTTTCCAGACGGCAGGAGGGTAAAAAGTGTGTGTGAGGGGTGTGTGGGATCATCCACAATGCTGGTGGCTTTGCGGATGCAGCGTGATGTGTAGATGTCTGTGACAGAGGGAAGAGAGACCCCGATGACCTTTTCAGCAGTTCTCACTGTCCGCTGCAGGGTCCTGCGGTCCGAGACGGTGCAGTTCTCAAACCAGGCAGTGATGCAGCTGCTCAGGATACTCTCAATTGTCCCTCTGTAGAACACTGTGAGGATGGAGGGCGGTAGGTGTGCTTTCCTCAGCCTTCTCGGAAAGTACAGGCGCTGCTGGGCTTTCTTTGCTGTTTGACTGGTGTTGAGCGACCAGGTGAGGTTCTCCGTCAGGTGAACAGCAAGAAACTTGGTGCTCTGTACGATCTCCACAGGGGAGCCGCCGATGTTCAACGGAGAGTAGTCTCTCTGTGCTCTTCTGAAGTCAACAACCATTTCTTTGGTTTTGTCCACATTCAGAGAGACAGGTTGTTGGCTCTACACCAGTCCGTTAGCTGTTTCACCTCTTCTCTGTATGCCGACTCGTTGTTCTTGCTGATGAGACCCACCACGGTCGTGTCATCCGCGAACTTGATAATGTGGTTTGAGCTGTGCATTGCTACACAGTCGTGAGTCAGCAGAGTGAACAGCAGTGGACTGAGCACACAGCCCTGAGGGGCCCCAGTGCTCAGTGTGGTGGTGCTGGAGAGTCTGTTCCCGATCCGGACTGACTGAGGTCTCCCAGTTAGGAAGTCCTGCATCCAGTTGCAGAGGGAGGTGTTCAGGCCCAGCAGGTTCAGCTTATCAGTCAGGTGCTGAGGAATGATGGTGTTGAATGCTGAACTGAAGTCAATGAAGAGCAATCGAACATACGTGTTTTTCTTGTCCAGGTGGGTGAGGGCCAGATGGAGGGTGGTACCGATGGCGTCATCTGTTGAGCGGTTGGGGCGGTAAGCAAATTGCAGGGGGTCTAGTGAGGGGGGCAGCAGGGTCTTAATGTGCCTTAAGAAAAGCCTCTCGAAGCACTTCATGATGACAGGTGTAAGTGCAAGTTCGTTTGCACATCCTCTGAGCACCCTACCAGGGATGTTGTCTGGTCCAGCCGCCTTCCGTGGGTTGACTCTGTGGAGGGTCTTCCTTACGTCAGCTGTGGTTAGACACAGCACCTGGTCATTGGGGGCGGGGGTGGTCTTCCTCGCCGTTACACCGTTTTGTGCCTCAAACCGAGCGTAGAAGTCATTCAGCACATCTGGGAGGGAGACATCACTGTCACAGGCAGGTGGAGTTGACCTGTAGTTGGTGATACTCTGGATGCCCTTCCACATGCGTCGCATGTCTCTGCTTGTCGTGAAGTGGCCGTGGATTCTCTGAGCGTGTGCGCGCTTTGCTTCTCTGATGGCCCGGGACAGTTTGGCCCTCGCTGTTCTAAGGCCCACCTCGTCGCCTGCCGTGAAAGAGTCTCGGGTTCTCAGTAGTGCACGCACTTCTGCAGTCATCCACGGCTTCTGGTTGGGGCGTGTAGTGATGGTCTTGGAGGCAGTGACATCATCAATGCACTTGCTAATAAAGCTGGTCACTGATGTTGCATATTCCTCAAAGTTGGTGGAGTCGCCGTCAGTTGCCGCTTCCCTAAACATGTGCCAGTCAGTGCATTCAAAACAGTCCTGAAGAGCAGAGATGGCTCCTGCTGGCCAGGTTTTCACCTGCTTCAGAACCGGTTTTGATCGTCTGACGAGTGGTCTGTATGCCGGAATTAGCATAACAGAGATGTGGTCTGAGTAGCCGAGGTGGGGGCGGGGCTCCGCCCTGTACGTGCCGGGAATGTTTGTGTAAATAAGATCCAGCGTGTTTTTTCCCCTCGTTGCAAAGTTCACATGCTGATGGAATTTAGGGAGCACAATACCAGTACTAGTTGGTATTGGGTCTAGCATACATGTTGTTGATTTTGATGATTTAACAAGTTTAGACAATTCTTCCTCCCCAATAGCAATGAAGAAGTGGAATTTTTCTTCAGGGACACTAAAACTTACTGTATTTTGTGATACTGTAGTAGACGATTGCATGGTTATAATTTTCTCTCTAATATTATAAATTTTGCAAGTAAAGAAGTCCATGAAGTAATTTCTGCTGTGCTGCTGTTTTAAAGCATATGGGGGTGAGGCTTTATTTCTTGTTAGTTTAGTCACTGTATCAAATTAATACCTAGGGTTGTATTTGTTTTCTTCTAAGAGGGTAGAAAAGTAAGCAGATCTAGCTGATTTTAAGGCCTTTCTGAATGCAATATAGCTGTCTTTCCATGAAATGCGAAAAACCTCAAGCTTAGTTTTTTTCCAGCTCCGCTCCATTTTTCTGGCTGCTCTCTTGAGGGCCCGGGTGTGCTCGTTGTACCACGGTGTTGGACTATTTTCTTTAATCTTCTTTAAGCGCAACGGAGCAACAGTGTCTAAAGTGCTGGAAAAGAGAGAGTTAATAGTTTCTATTGCAACATCAAGTTCTTCTAGGCTATCTGGGATGTTAAGTAGATGAAACTGATCAGGAAGATTATTTATAAAGCTATCTTTTGTGTTAGGAGTGATAGTTCTACTATATTTATAACAGGGAGTTAGTTTTTCGTCTTTGGCTTATGGTGATCTACATGCAACTAAGTATTGATCTGAGATGTCATCACTCGTCTGCAGAATTTGAAAAGTTTCAACACTGATCCAATGCGACAATATTAGATCTAAAGTATGTTTACGAGAATGAGTGGGTCCTGATACATGTTGTGTAACTCCAATAGAGTTTAAAATATCTCTAAATGCCAATCCCAATGCGTCTTTTTCATTATCTACATGGATATTAAAATCACAGACAATTATGACTTTATCTGCAGACATTACTAAGTCTGAGAGAAAATCAGCAAATTCTTTGATAAAGTCTGTATGGTGTCCTGGTGATCTGTATAGAATAGCCAGCACAAAAGTTAAACAGGAATTATTACTTGCACTAGATAATTTTACATTAGTGACCATCACTTCAAAAGAATTATATTTCAAATTAGACCTTTGAGCAATACTGATGGTGTTACTATAAATTACAGCAACACCTCCTCCTTTACCTTACAGACGAGGCTCATGTTTATAAAAATAATCTTGAGGGGTGGACTCATTTAAAGTAATATAATCGTCTAGTTTTAGCCAGGTTTCTGTCAAACACAGCACATCTAGTTTATGATCTGTAATCATATCATTTACAATAAGTGCTTTTGAGGAAAGGGATCGTATATTCAGTAACCCAAGCTTTATCATTTGTTCATTTGTGTTATATCCGTTCTTAGTTGATTGTAAATCAATTACATTTTTAGCCTTAAACGGTTTTGAGATTTTTTGTATTTGCTAATTCGGGGAACAGACACAGTCTCTATAGGATGATATCTAGATGAAAGAGTCTATATGTGTTGGAATTTATCTGACCTCTGTGACATGAGACAGCTAGCAGACGGTCGGTTTAGCCAGTTTGTCTGCTTCCAGACCTGAGCCCCAGTTAGTCAAGGTTTAGCTCTAAGACTATGTGCCAAATTACTAGAGAGAAGAGCGGCACCATCCCAGGTGGGATGAATACCATCTCTTTTCAACAGGTCAGGTCTGCCCCAAAAACTTTTCCAATTGTCTATGAACCCTATGTTATTCTGCGGGCACCACTTGGACATCCAGCCATTGAGTGAGGTTAATCTGCTAAGCATCTCATCACTCCTACGCATAGGAAGAGGGCCAGAGCAAATTACAGTGCCTGACATCGTACTTGCGAGTTCACACACCTCTTTAATATTAGTTTTAGTGATCTCCGACTGGCGAAGTCGGACATCATTAGCGCCGACGTGAATAACAATCTTAGAATATTTACGATTAGCCTTAGCCAGCACTTTTAAATTTGCTTTGACATCAGGGGCTCTGGCTCCCAGCAAACATGTGACTATGGTGGCTGGAGTCTCTATTTTCACATTCCGAGTAATAGAATCGCCAATCACTAGGGCACTTTCAACAGGTTTCTCAGTGGGTGCGTCACTGAGTGAGGCGAACCTGTTTGATGTTGTAATCGGAATGGAACAGTGGTTTTTTGACCCGCGATAATGCAGTCTCACAGTCACCCAGTTGCCCTGCTGCATAGGCTCTACAGCCGGAACCGAACAATGTACAGGGTTTACTAAGCTAGTCGCATCCAAAACAGTATCTAAAGCCCTTGCATTCTTACTATCCTCGATTAAAGTTTGGATGCGTGTCTCTAATTCTGAGATCTTCTCTGTCAGCCTGATTATGTCCCTACATTTATCCCATGTGAAGCCCTGGCAGCTGACAGAGACTGACAGAGTATGCATGAAGCAGGAAGTGCATGTAAGAATTACAGGAGATGACATGACTCACCGTGTGTGTTGATCCAATTCACCAGTTGTTTGATGAACTCAGGAAAAAAGGCACGAGCGAGAAAATGCTGTATGCACGGACAGTAAGATAGCTCAATGCTAACGCGTTTAGTGACTAAGATTAAAGCTAACGATTACAATTTATTAAATAATCTAGTATTGTATTTATCAATATGAACGAATGACGAGTTTAAAATCTAAAACAAAAACAAGTTTATACAACGCAAACAAACGCAATCCACTCGAGCAAACAGGAAGAAGCAGCAGTGCAGCAGTCAAAACGGTCCGTCTGAAACAATTAGCCGCACAGAAGGTTCCGCCAAGCCTTTGAAAAATCAAAATCACGTTATCTAAAACAACTTTGACAACATGCCATTTAAAAAAAAAAAAAAATTGTGTTTTTGTTACTGTGGTGAGTTTTAAACGTCCTCACTATATAGCTATAATATATAATAATAACAACTAAGTTATTTTGGTCATAAAAAATGAAAATTAATAAAAAAAATCTATCCACAATGGTCTCATTTTTGTTTTTTTACAGATTTTTATTCAAAACTATTAATTGCTCTACTGTGTAAGGAATCTATATATGAAGCTATATATGTATATATATATAAATGTATATATCTACGAATCTCTCTATATATCTATTAATTTGTCCATCAATCTATCTATCTCCCATGAAATTCTATGTTCCTAAGTGTAACGTCGTCAAAAAATTCATGGGTAAATGTGTCAATATTAACACGAATTTTGCGGATGCTCTTTGATGTGCAGGTTCATCATAAAGAGTCACTACAATACAATACTACAGTAATACCTCGGTTTACGAGCGACTTGGTATACGAGCAAATCGGTGTACGAGTATGGAGGGTCGAATCGGTGTACGAGCATTGTATCGGTGTACGAGAAAAAATTTCCCTCACCCATGCGCAGTTTTGTGTGGAAAAAGTCCTAACTGTCACAGTGTTGTCATGATCCTCTTATTTGTCCCTCATGTGTTGCCGTAGCTGTCTTTAGTTTGATTACCCATTTAGTTCCGCCATCTGTTTGTATTTTCCTATTGTATTTAAACCCTCATGTGCATCTTGTCATTGTCAGTTGTTAACGTTATGTTCTGCAGTCTATGTGTGGATGCAGCCAGAGTTCTTTGCACTTCCATGTGCCGTTTTCTGTTATCGGTTTTCTGTATTAAAGTGTTTTGGTTTGGATTCCGTGTTCCGCGTTTGTCTCCGCATCACACGCCAGTCTACAAAGTGTAACACTAACACTCAGCATCCTTGTGCGCATTTTTACATGAAATATCCTAATGACAGCCTCTCATTACACAGTCACAAGGTTCCAACCCCTTTATAACCCCTTAACTCATTCATTGGCTGCATCATTCACCACAGTGATACTTTTATAAGTGATTTACAGAAGTGTTTACCTCATATTAATTACATAACCTTAATTACTTGTGATCCTATTGTTCACATAGTGAAATATACACGCACAGTACCTCTAAGCAGTAACTGTCACGGTTCATGAATTCAGTGTCTCCTAGTTCTGCCTAAGTGTGTATGTGTGTGTGGTCACTGAACACCTGATTCTCATATCATCTGCCTATCTCCCCACTTTCGCGGCTCCCGCGAATTCGTTTGTTCGAGGCTCCCGCAAATTCGTTCTCTCCCGGCTCCCGCGAATTCGTTCGTTCGAGGCTCAAATGTTCCACGACTTTAACTCTGGATTATCACTTTGTTTGTTTTCTACACTATTATAATAAATTCACACATTTGCTTTCATCCTTGCTTTCCCCGCTCCCCCCTCCTCCCTCCTCTCTCTCCTCCAAGCAGGCTGCTCAAACCTGAAGTGCATTGCAGTAAATTGTCAAGTATTTTTAGAGTTTAATTGTCAATTATTCATTAGTATTTATATGAGATCTTAATGGTTACAATTTTAACTGCAATTAATAGGGTAAAACCCAAAAAATATATAAAAATGGGCATTGTGGTCATGTGGAACGAATTAATTGATTTTTAGTGCATTCTTATGGGGAAATTTGTTTTGGTGTACGAGAATTTTGGTTTACGAGCTTGGTCTTGGAACGAATTAAACTCGTAAACCGAGGTAATACTGTATAATTCAACAGTCTATAATTCCTCTGTTTAAAATCCATGGATCACTGTGCTGCTGCTTGTTCATACACAAAAATACAAATGAATAAAATACTATATACTATGGAATCTCCTCTTATATACTGATGATTTATCATTCATGTTCTTTAATTATATTATTGATTAACACACTGGCTTTAACAGCAGTTTTACAGAACGTGTCATGTTTTCTGTGAAACTTGCATTTACATGCTTTGACCATGCGGAAAAGCACGAGAAGTTAAGTCATTATTTCGACTTAAATAATCTTTTTTTTTTTTCTCAACTGTGGCGGAAACGGGCTTCCATAAGGCAAAGTTGCATTAACTCCTGTCAATATGTTTGGTTTGTTCCTGTCCATCAAACGCAGACTCGGCAAGCACCACCTGTCCAAACACTTGTAAAACTTGCAGAAACTTTGTTTAGCCAGAGTCACGTGACATGGGTGTTTTGAATCACAGTTTTGGTTCAGTGTTTCGAAACATCAACGCTTCGGGATCTCGACACTGTGTCGAAACGCAAGTTTCGTGTGAGCCATCCCTAGTTCTGTGGTCCTCCAAGTATGTCTTGCATTTTGCACAGGGGTGCACCTTTTGTTTATATATTTTCTTTGTTTTAAGTCTTTTCTTTGTTTTTGTAATAAAGAGAGTTTCTTTTGGAAACCTGCTTGTTCTCCTCATCTCTCCACAATGCAAGCAGTCTCCTTGTAGAACAATAGGAAGGCTATGTCATTGACCAGAATCTATAAAGCACACAGCGCTAGCTTCTGATGGCTGAAGGGCGTTGCTAATATGCATGCAGAGATTATGGCAGAGCGATGCAGTATCTTATTCCCTTTTCAGGGATCCATGGTTACATACGTTACCGAGACATTCCCTTTCAAAGGAACTCGCACTGCGTAGAAAGGCTGTGGGAAAGCAATACTCATGCTCTTTACATGTTTGAGAGGAGTGTGTTGGTACGAAACCCATCTGTAAAGGCTTGCGTGACCAGCTTAATCACATAATGTTTTCTTTAATTTCCATTTTCCATCTGGGCAGTTGTCAACCACTCTGACAACCGTTACAACGTGCAATGCAAACTTGGTACTATCAATAATCACGGGGATCCAGATAACCAATGTTAAGTTGCGAAATTTTCTCTCTTTTGTGCTCGAGATATTAGGGTTCGGCGACATAAAAGAATCAACATAACCGAAAATAAAGACAATGAGGGAATTTGGAGGTTCTACTTCAAAAACATTGACTTAGTAGGGTTGGTGAGTTAACCAAGGTCGAGATAAGTGGGTTCTACTGTAATAAGAAGGTGATAGACTGAAGTGCACATAAATGTGAAAAAGTCATTTAAAACCTAAAATTATAAATGATTAGAAGAAAAAGAATGTAATTTATATTGAAGAGGTTGTGGAGTCCAAATCGTTCTCCAGCAGTCTTGGCAAAATGGCCCCCTTAGGGCACTGAGGGGAGACGCACTGTTTAGAGAGATGGAAACGGTTTCCATCTCCATCTTTTGGGCTCTACCCTTGGAAGCCTGACACCTGTGGTATCAATAATGTCACTCAGATCTGTTTTGCTGTTCGAGGACTTCAACTGTGTTTCACCTAACCCCTAGTCTTTTCAGGCTGTTTTTAAGGTGCTCAAGGAACTAGGTGATGATAGGGAACCCGGGAGGGAGACATTTTTGAAACTCCTGCCTCTAGTTATCTTTGTATAAGTTATCCTTTTCTTCAATTCTTGAATTCCGTGCCCGCAAGGGCTTCCATAGAACGTTTGACTAGCTTGCGTGTCTCCTTAATTGCCTGGAAAGACAAATCTGCTGCTGACGAAGGCCTTTTACAATGGACTGGTACGCCTGCAAGATTGACTTTGTTCTAGATTTACCTACTAGGAGTTTACTGAAAGTATACATCAAAGTTTATTGTCATAATTCAAAAAATGTGCTGCAAGTATTTGACTAGTAAACTCTCAGAAATGTACCTCTAAGTTCACTTGTCACGTGGAGTACTGTACTGTAAAGTCTACTTGAATACACTAAAAATGTAGTCTCAAGTTGAAACAGAAAACTTGTAAGAATAATTCTAGTACACTGATATTAGTTTTCTTACTACTTAAAGTATACTTAATAAAATTAACTTGAAGTATACTTATTTTTGTATGGGT
Organism: Rhodeus uyekii; assembly: GCA_037043235.1. Lineage (NCBI taxonomy): Eukaryota > Metazoa > Chordata > Actinopteri > Cypriniformes > Acheilognathidae > Rhodeus > Rhodeus uyekii. Next base: position 1,038,704 of record JAWRVZ010000021.1, on the reverse strand, counting down.
AGGTAAATGTCACAGCTTCTGAAGAAGAGAGGACCCAAATGAAGAGTTGACAATTTATTTACAGGACAGTAGACCGAGCACAAGAGTGATGGTGAAGCAACGGGCAAAATAAAATCAGGGAACACAATACTTGCTGGCTGACAAGGAATTAAGAGTGTAAAGATGTTATGACCAATGTACGAGTTTAGGCAGTGGCTGAGGGAATCAGAGGCTTGACATTTGGGAATGCGATTTAGGAGCACCAGACTAGGTGCCAGGCCAGGAGAGTCAACAGCCAGGGTGAAACAGGAGGCAGGGCAGGAACCGACAAACAACAACACTCAAGACAAGAGATAACAAACTATTACGATTCTGGTGCAATGCGGGAGGAAACACGGAGACAAGGCAGATTGAAAGTTGGCTTTTTTCCAAAACGAAAACAAAACACTTCTAGATAAACAAAAGTGGCACACTTGTGCAAAACTTGGAAATACAGGACAATGAGGAGACCGAGAACATGGCATCGACATCTACATACTGAAAATACTCCGTTAGAGTCACAATGAGAGAGGGTCAGCAGAGCACAAGAGGATACACAGAAGAGACACGGAAATGAAATATAGCATGACACACCAGACAGAAAGTGACAATTGACCTCACCGACAGGAAGTGACAAAAGGACACAACAGACATTAAGTACACAATTGACAGACCGGACAGGACTCATGGTAACACAAACAATACAAGAGCAAATAAAACTGACAAAACTATGACTGGAGGAAAAAATACAAACTAACTATATGACTGGAATTAGAGAAGTAAACAAAGGAAATATACCGTATTTATTCGAGTATAACGCGCAACATTTTCTACCAAAAAAATAAATAAAAAAGTTAGGGATGCGCGTTATACACGAGGGCTGGGCTGGGGTTTGTTTTGATGGCCGGTCCTTTGAGGGCGCCCGCGAATTGTGAGTTCACGCTGCTCATTTTACAGGCTGCAGCCTCTCACTGTGCGCGAGGGCGAAGAAGAAAAAAAAACCCTCGCCGCTTCATTTCCTTGCCCACACATTACGGAGAAGACAGGCATTTTTTGTTTTTTTGTGAAGACAGGCATTAGCAATAAAATGGACGGCACAGAAGATGACCTGCTGTGGAATTCAGACGCAGAAGAAACCGGAGAAACAGATGTTCCTGCCAACTGGGACACTGATGAAAAATTAACTCCAGAAGAATGGGAGCAACTCTTTAGTGTCTCTGATGAGGAATCTGACGCTGAAGGATTTTAAATAAATATTGTTACCAGTAATTCTATTTCGGTATTGTGTTCATTAGTTTATGTTGTCAATAAATATATGTTATATATGTTATATAAGTTATAGATGTTATATAAGTATATGTTATACAATAAATGTTTTTTATCATGGCTGCACGTGTTCAACAACGTTTTTTTGTCAATTCCAATGCTTGATGTGAAACAAAATTTTATACAGATTTTTAATCGAAAATTAGGGGTGCGCGTTATACACGTGTGCGCGATATACTCGAATAAATACGGTAATTTATAAAAATAAATTAGCAACAAGAGATGATAAATACTTATAAAAATACTGACAGGAGAAAATCTAAAGCTAGTTCCAGCTAAAAATTCTTTCAGGCTAGACCAGGGGTGGGCAAACTATTTGTCTCGCGGGCCACATTGGTTTCTTAAAATTGACAGAGGGGCCGGGATTGTTGACGGGGGGGGGGGGGGTTTGGGGCAAATCCATGACTTTAATATACGAGCGCAAAACTGATGTTTGTGTGCGGGTAAATTACATCCGCGAGCGGAAAACAGAGCTACACGGGTACGCAACCTCAAAAATAAAAAACAAAAAAAATAACTCGCTGCTCTTGACTTTTGTAACTTTAATATATTCAGATATTTTTAATATATAGTGAAGACAATTCAAAGCTATTTTACATTTGAAAAACTACCTGAAAAACACTACTGTGTTTGTTCTTCTGAGCCCTGATGAAGGAACACTAAATACATACTGTTTTATTGAATGAAAGATAAAATATGACAACAGAAGCATGAAAATAACTGAGGGAAATATATATAGGGACATGACCAGAGCAAAGGCAGGATATACTTCCCTCAATTTAAAATATTTATTGACTTCAAAACTGGTGTATGAGCTCTAAGTGTCATGTACATTTTACATCTAACGTACACTATATTTCCTCTTGTATTTGCAGGTCATGTTCTTGAATGCAGCAAATAACAACATAACGTTGACAGCATACAACTTCTTTTCAGAAGGTCCTACCTGTGAATTTACTTATAATAAATCCTAGAAAACTTGTATAAAGTATAGTTTGGTCTTAAATCACTCGACTGGGACACGTGAAATTACAACAAAACAATATTAATACAATTTAATCGACAGAAAAACCATAATATGCAATGTGACTGAATCATATCTTTGCCTCAGCTCTAGATTGACAATCACAGGCATCCAATCACAACTGACCTCTGGAAAAAAGGGAACTAACCAATTATATTTGATGTTACAAGAGCAAGCTCCGCCCACGACTGACAAAAATAAAAGTGCTCGCGCGAGCAAAAACAGCAGTTGAGAGCGGGCGAATGTTCGCGCGTGCGCAGATTAGATTCCTTTAAAATCCTTTAAAATCCTCCAGATTCCTTTTTAGCACGGAATTAACGCTTTAAAGGGGGGTGTAGAGGGGTTTGCGACACACGCCTACTCTCCACCACACTTTCAGCGCCTCTGCCGCTTGCAGCCGCGACAAAGTGACATTACAGGGAAATGTAAAATGAAGGTTTAATACAGGTTCGGCAAGTTCGGCGGGCCGGATTAAAAAGCCCAACGGGCCGGATATGGCCCGCGGGCCGTAGTTTGCCCACCCCTGGGCTAGACACACACAATGAACTACAAAAAAACAAACCAGCAAAACATGAGTGAAAGAAGCACATGGGCAAATGAGGGACAGGTGAACACACTCAAGCAAACAAGGACTAGACAGCATTAAACAAGGGGGCGTGGTGACTGGACACAAGGAGACAGGACAAGAGGACCACATAGCATGAACATGAACAAAGACAGAGTCATGTGCTCAAGCAGAAGACAAACAAGCAAACATTAAGACAAGACAAAACAGACAAGACTGCCAGGGCAAGATCCTGGCAGGTAAAGTCATGATTATCTTGATGGTTCAACAGATTATTTTATCAGATTTTCCAGGAGTATGGTGTGTGTTAAGAGTATGGTATACATTTTAGTACATCCTCAGACCTCAGTCATATGGTGAAAAGGAAAGTGTTTGCAAACATGCTAAGTGTATACACACCTTAATTTTAACTGTAGCGTGTTGTTCAATATTTAAAGTTAATATTTTTTTTATATGTAATAAGTAAACGCTTAAGTATTATTTTAAAGTTTCTTATTTCCATAATAATTACTCTTTTTTTAAAGTATGCTAGAGTGTCCTTATTTTTTCACAAGGGTTCTCCCAACAATGATCTGTGGGATTAGTCTGGCATTGGCAAGCACATTTAATTTTGTGATTTGGTGTTATGAGATAAAGTGAAGTACAGCTGACCTACTAGACACTCTTTTGCATGGATCTGTGACTGATTTAATGTACATCAATCATGTGGTGGTGGTGATAGTGATGTATGTGTATGCAGTTCTGGGACCACCCACACTTCATAAGATTAACAGCTGGACTCCCTTCCAAAAACGTCTTCCCCAAGCTGTAAATCATTTTTTTCCCTGAAAAAAGTACATTGTGATATTACGTTCAGAATTAAGTTGCAAATTCTCTATTTGTGTGTACTAATTTATTTTGTTTCATTTATTTTTGGGATCATTTATTGAATTTAAATTTATAATAAACAAACAACAAATATTACCATGATATATACATACCTTACAATTTACGTAATACACCATGAAATATGATTCAGTAAGAATCTGATTTTTTTTGTCATTAAATGATGTAACAATGCAAAAAAAATAAAATTTTAAATAAATAATTTTCTTGAAGCAAAATAAAATCTTCTATTTCTTGATGTACAGCTGTGACGTTTATTTATGAGGCACAAATCTGCTTAGTAATTATAGATACATCACACACACACACACACACACACACACACACACACACACACACACACACACACACACACACACACACACACACACACACATATTCAATTTTCTTTGACGTTTCACCTGCTCCTTTCAAACCCTGATCAGACGGGATGCTAAGCAGACTATATTGCACCGATGGAATAATAGACAGGGGATTGCCAGCTTAGATGACACTTTTTGAAAACATGATCATGTCTTGAGAAGCAGCTCTCTCCTTTTTCCGCCCCAAGTCCCAATGGTCTGTATTGAGGAACACATAAAAACAGGTAATTGAACCGGTCTGGCTGGCATTACGCGACTAGGATTTCGTTTTTCATCCTTTAGGAACCTTGAGATATTAGTTTTAATATCTGTCACAGCTTTATTCGGCAAAGGTCAGCTGTCGGCTTCTGTCACAGCCTCCTTATGTGTGTTGATCCACTGCACTGCATTGGCTACTTCACTAATCCTCATAGTACTTGTGCCTCAGGTATTGAGGGTGGAAATGTGTCAACCATGGAAGTAGGTTATAAGCCCAGGGATAAGTCTAATAGCTTCATTTCTCTCTCTCTCTTTGGCTTAGCGACTATATTGTTATCGACCTGGCTTCGCTCCAGCACTTCGATTCAAAGAAGTTTGTCTTATTGAATTTCATCCAGAAGAGATAACTTCAAAAGGTAAAGTTACCCCTAGGCCCTCCCTTGAGTCTATGATAGTCTCTCTGTCCCTTTTTCTGTCTGAGAGAGTCAACAATGGCTATTTGACCAAGACCTGTAAAGTTGTTTACATTATCCTCTCCCATGTTAAAACCTCTGGAACCCACCATGGGTCTCAAGTGAGCAGCAGGTGCAGATGCCAGGATAGAGTCGGTGTCTGAGGGTGAATGCAAGGGAAATTCAATCCCTTGGTAATATGCTAGTAGTAATGAGCTATTGTGTGCTCTGATAACTTCTGCTGATTTAAGATGTGAACTGACAATCAATTGTTAACAAAACTCTGTTAAAATAAGAAAAATCTAGGGTTCTACTGTATTGTATTATAGTAAATGTAAGAATGAACACTCTGAAGTCTGTAGATTATCTTGTGGAAATACCAAAATCAGAAAGTGAGCTGATGGGGAAGACGCAAGCATAACACAACTTTATTCAAACCTTTTCACAAACCCAATTCCAAAAAAGTTGGGACACTGTAAAAAAATTGTGAATAAAAACAGAATGCAATAATGTGGAAGTTTCAAATTTCAATATTTTATTCAGAATACAACATAGATGACACATCAAATGTTTAAACTGAGAAAATAAGTTGATTTCAATTTTCATGGCATCATCACATCTCAAAAAAGTTGGGACAAGGCCATGTTTACCACTGTGTGGCATTCTTTTTACAGTCAGCAAACATCTGGGGACTGAGGAGACAAGCTGCTCAAGTTGGGGAATAGAAATGTTGTCCCTTTCTTGTCTAATACAGGCTTCTAGTTGCTCAACTGTCTTAGGTCTTCTTTGTATCATCCTCTCTTTATAATGCTGGAAATGTTTTCTATGGGTGAAAGATCTAGACTGCAGGCTGGCCATTTCAGTACCCGGATCCTTCTGTGCAGCCATGATGTAATTGATGCAGTATGCGGTCTGGAATTGTCATGTTGGAAAATGCAAGGTCTTCCCTTACAGAGACGACGTCTGGATGGGAGCATATGTTGTTCTAGAACTTGGATATACCTTTCAGCATTGATGTTGCCTTTCCAGATGTGTAAGCTGCCCATGCCACACGCACTCATGCCACCCCATACCATCAGAGATCCAGCTTCCAAACTGAGCGCTGATAACAACTTGGGTTGTTCTTGCCCTCTTTAGTTTTCCAAAAAGAGCTTGAAATTTTGATTCGTCTGACCACAGAACAGTTTTCCACTTTGCCTAAGTCCATTTTAAATGAGCCATGGCGCAGAAAAAATGCTTGCATTTCTAGATCATGTTAGGATATTGCTTCTTTTTTGACCTATAGAGTTTTAGCCAGCAACGGCGAATGTCACGGTGGATTGTGTTCACAATGTGCACAATGTTTTCTGAAAGTATTCCTGAGCAGTATGTGATGCAGTGAGGTCTAAGGGCCCGAAGATCACAGGAATCCAGTATTGTTTTCTGGCCTTGACCCTTATGCAAAGAGATTGTTCCAGATTCTCTGAATCTTTGACTGATATTCTGCACGGTAGACGATGATAGCTTAATTTTTGAGAGGTTTTAAATTTTTGCGACCCGGTTTTGTATTCAAAACTGAATATCTAAACAAAGTTTAAAATACTGATTTCTCTGAGTTTTAGTATTTTTTTAGTGATTAAAACTAAGTACAGTGGAACCCACGACCTTGGACGTCGTCTCGACTTTGGTTGTCTCGCCAACCCTGTTATGTCGACATTTTTGAAGTAGAATAGCCAAACTCCCTAGTTTTCTTAGCATTTTCTAATCAGTTATGTCGATTATTTTTTGTCGCCGAACCCTGATATCTCGAGCACAAAAGAGGGACAACATTGCCACTTTACATTGGTTATCTTGTTCCCCGTGACTAATGATAGTACCGAGTTCACTACGCATGTGCTGAGTTTGTGTTGCACGTGCATCACGGTCTGTATGGTCGCTCACTCCAATGATGCTTCATTCACTCTTCACTCACACAGTGCCGTGCAGTCGTGATACCATAGTAACCGCATGTGCAATACTTCTCAGAACTGTGTCTGAGTGAAATGACTGTGTTATGAGCAGATGTATCGAGAATCAAAGGTGGTTTTTATTGTATACTTGTCACGGTTCGCAAATTCATTGTCTCTAAGGATTGACTGTGTATGCTTGTGAGATGAATGTGGGAGGCGTGGTCACTGATCACCGCCACCATCATCACACACACCTGATTCCCATCTCTCTCTGCCTATATAGTCCACCTTCCCCCTCACCGTTGTGTCGAGTCGTTGTTCTGCAGAGTGTTTCCCCTCGAGTCCTGGCTGTTTCCTGCTTCCGGTGTCTGCGTCTTCCTGTTCCAGTGTCTGCCGGTCGTGTGTCCTTGTTCCCGTGTTCCACCTCCACGCCGCGCACTTGGAATTCACCCCTTCACGCCATCACCTGCAAGCCCATTGAGTCTCTGCGCTGCCATTTCCTGGACATTTCTTTATTTTTCCTCATTGTTTGCAATAAACCATTCGCGCTTGAATCCTGTCTCTTCCGGTTCTTGACAGAACGACTCAACCTTCTCACTATAGATTCAGCGAATGCTCCCAACTGGCAAGAATTCATTTCCAACAACATGGCGCTGTTGGCCACCAGATGTTGGCGGCGTAGATGTCCGAGCTTACCAGCAGATTCCAATAGCTGCCTGTTCCCGCTGCGCCAGCCCGGGAAGCCGGACTTTTGCAGACCTTTCCTCACAAAATGTTCGGTATTCTTCTCATTACAACCACAAACATATTCCACCGAGCAAGCCAAGGTTGCCCTAGTCATTACACTGCTCTCGGGGCGGGCAGCTAAATGGGGGGCGGCGGTGTGGGAGAACCAAGACCCGTGCTGCTCCTCATTCCAGGCCTTCGCGGAAGAGATGAGGAGAGTTTTCGACCGGTCGGCAGTCGGCCGCGAGGCAGCCTGGAGGTTATCCGATATAAAACAGGGAGACCGGTCGGTCGCCGACTACTCCATTGAGTTTCGTACGCTCACGGCCGACTGCAAATGGAACGAGGAGGCATAGTGGGACAGGTTGCTGCATGGGCTGTCTCTTCGAGTGGACGCCCACCTGGAGCGCAGCAAGTTTCGCTCCACCCCAGCGGTAGATCCAGGGTCCCCTACGGTATTTTCACCACAACACCCTGGCACGGTCAGCCCCTCGTCCGATCATGAGCCCATGCAGGTTGGTCGAGCTCGGCTTTCCCGGGAGGAGAGAGAGCCCGTGAGACTCTGCTACAAGTGGGAGCGCGCACCAAGGCCCAGGCCGATCGCCACCGGTCGAAGCCTCCCGTCTACGTCGTGGGTCAAAAAGTGTGGCTTTCTTTCAAAGATATTCCTCTCCGCTCCGTGTGTAATAAACTTGCTCCCAAATTCATTGGCCCATTCCCTGTCACCAAGATCATTAGTCCAGTGACAGTCTGCCTCAAACTACCTCCCGCGTACGGGTGGATTCATGCCGCCTTTCATGTTTCCAAGATTAAGCCCATCTTTCGTTCTCACATTAATCCGCCCACCCCGGTTCCTCCACCACCGCGTCTCGTAGACGGGGAACCTACTTATTCGGTAAACCGTATTCTGGATTCAAGAAGGAGGGGATGCGGATTCCAGTACTTGGTGGACTGGGAGGGTTACAACCCGGAGGAGAGAAGTTGGGTACCTGCCAGAGACATATTGGATCACTCCCTCATCGATGACTACAATCGACAGGTAACTGCCCCTGGGAGCGTCAAGAGACGCTTCGCGAATTCATTGTCTCTTAGGATTGACTGTGTATGCTTGTGAGATGAATGTGGGAGGCGTGGTCACTGATCACCGCCACCATCATCACACACACCTGGTTCCCATCTCTCTCTGCCTATATAGCGCACTTGGAATTCACCCCTTCACGCCATCACCTGCAAGCCCATTGAGTCTCTGCGCCGCCATTTCCTGGACATTTGTTTATTTTCGCTCATTGTTTGCAATAAACCATTCGCATTTGAATCCTGTCTCTTCCGGTTCTTGACAATACTGGTAAATCTTGTACTGTCAGAGTGTTTGACGACTGCCCAGATTACAAGCTTTATAGATGGGTTTCAAACTCTTCTCAAAAACGTAAAGAGCGTAAGTACAAAGCAGGAAAAAGAAAACACTGACAAACATCACAAATAAAATGAGGAAAATAGAAACAGTAGATTATACTATAAAACAGTAAGCGTTAGAGTAGCCATCTTTCACACCAGAACAGTGCAAACAGAACTACATATGCCGTCTTAAATGTATATTCCCAACATAAACATAAAGTAGCCGTTACAATCTCTGCTGTTAGTTGGTGCACATATGCCTTTTGTTGTTAGCAAACATATATAGTGTAGTACATTTTTATAGCATGCTGATCTCGTCATCAAACAAATTGCCATATTGGCTTTTGGTTTTCTCGATCCTTAGGTATCTCACCGTTTTTTTGCAACCCCCGAGGCCGTCAACATAACCGGGATCCACTGTATATTACATCATAGTACTTTAAATTGGCAGTTTTTAAATAGGATGAATATCAATTCAACATAGTTTATATATACAATAATACCTCGGTTTACGAGTTTAATTCGTTCCAAGAGCGAGCTCGTAACCCAAAATTCTCGTACACCAAAAAAAATTCTCCATAAGAATGCACAAAAAAAAAATCACTTGATTCATTGCACACGACCATATATGCCCATTTTAAATATTTTTTGGGTTTTAACCTATTAATTACATTTAAAATTATAACCATTAGATCTCATATAAATATTAATTAATAATTGACAATTAAATTCTAAAAATACTTGACAATTTACTGTAACACAATTAACTGCGCATTTTACCTGTCACTGCTGGAGTGATGGAGACGAGAGGATGGGGAGGAGGGCGGGGTGTTACTTCTTACAGGGAGAATTTCATTTGTACCGTCTTTCTATATTCTGTACTGTATGTATATATTTCACTACATTGTAGCGTTGCTACTTTTTTGCAAACCAGACAGGTTCCTTCTCGTTCAGAGATTTTATTGAGAACTAATGTATTGCTGTTCCGGCCGCAACCCTCGCCGTACATAACAAGAAGAATCAAAACTATCTCTCTGCTTCCGATCCCTCTCTCCTCCCTCACAACTCAACTCTCTCTCTAGCCCCCTTGAAACCCTGCCCTCTTAAAGTGATAAGACTAAACTAGAACCACTTATTGTTAACTTAACACCTTTTGAACACATCAGATTAACTAGTTCCTTCAACATTTGTAACAATATTACAACGTGAAAAATAGCGATCACAATTAATGCAACAACACGAGGTAAAACAGAGTTCTAAAAGTACAGTGATACCTCGAGATACGAAATTAATACGTTCCGAGGCGGCCTTCGTATAATGAGTTTTTCGTATCTTGGAACACATTTTACATGTAAAATGGCTAATCCGTTCCAAGCCCTCCAAAAACACCCCATTAAATTTCATAATAAAGATAAATTGACCTATAAACAATGAAATAACGTAAAAAGTCGAAGCTTACCTTTCGAGTGAGGCTATGTCCGAAAGTGGCAGCAGAGGAGGAGGAGGACAAAAGGCAAATAACGTACGTGCATAACGTTGTCGGAAGGATTCAAACCTGCGCGGAGAAACCCCCAATGGATTTCTAGTTCATCGCCTTAACCTCTCAGCCACGTTTCACATGCTGAGCTAAAGCTGACATAAAGATCTCATTGCTTGGCTAGCATCAGGAACCAATGGGAGAGCAGGAGGATGGTGGCGAGTCTACTATAACTAAGATGGCGGCGTACGGTGCGAGTTTCAAAATTGTTGTGGGGCGAATCTCGGACTTTCAGAAACCTTTCGTATCTTGAAAACTTTTCGTATATAGAGCAGTAAAATTTTTAATCTTTGCTTTCGTAACTTGGATTTTTCGTAAGTTGAGCCTTTCCTATCTCGAGGTACCACTGTACTGATCTGTACTGTTCTCTAAAAGTGTATGGCCCTTTAAGAACATCATTACCCCCTGGGTGCGTGATCCTCATTAGTATACAATGTGTTGTGTTGGTAACACATGCTCCGTTAATAAAGTTTCATCATATTCACATGTGACAGTCGTTGTGATGATTAACGGAATGAACAACAACTTCTAAAATAATGCACTGTGGTGAATGATGCACCTAAACCGAGCAACGCTGAGAGAATGAACGAGTGAAGGGTTGATAAAGGGGTTGGAACTGAGTGACTGTTTTATGAGAGGCTGTCCTTAGGATATTTCCAGTAAAAATGCACGCAATGATGCTGAGGGTTAGGTCTTTTCCACACAAAAATGTGTGTGGGTGAAGGATTTTTTTCCTTGCACACCGATACAATCCTCGTACACCGATTTGACTTTCTATACTCGTACACAGATTTGCTTGTTTACTAAGTCACTCGTAAACCGAGGTATTACTGTATTGATATAGCTGTGAAGGTCAAAACCTGTGAAGTTTGAAGGATACAGATACAGACATTTCATGTGTTCAAGGGTAGCAAATTTTATTTTATTTTTTGATTTTATTAAACATGAGATTTTTTTTTACCAAAAATGGTTGTATTTTCAATGTGAATCAGTGATAAAATGTGTGCTGTATAGTCATAATGCAAGCAGATCTATGGTGTTGCTCAGCAGATGGAAGTGTTACCCCATTACCACAGAGGCAAAGGCACTCTCAGGTTTCACTCCAACAGTGGCAGTCCGCTCCTCGTGTTTGAGTGGGCCAATGTCAAGTGGTGTAAATATTAATTCTTTGGCAGTGTTTTCAGCTCTTAACATTTCCAGTAAGCAGCCACTGCCACCATTGCTATTAATAATGCACACAGAAGAAGGAAGCCCTTCAATTTGTCAGCTTGTGCCAACCAACAGATGGATAACAGTTAAAGGAAGCTAACATCAAAGCAAACTCAAAATGACATTGAGCAGTTTAATTTATATGCCATTTAATTTTCATTCCATTTAATTTTCTTTTACAAAAAGCATCTGATTTGATATGATATAACTCCTGTGTTTTTATACAGAGATGTTGTACTCTTTCAGAAGATGTCATAGTGAGCCATACCATATAACATTGAATACCCAGAAAGCTGTGATTTTCACTTTGATGCACTATAATGCGTTTAATAACCTCAAATAACAATTTCTCATACAAGTACAATCTGCCAATCAGCAAGAAGCAGCAAAACACAACCCATTTTTTCTTTTTTGCCCTTAAAGTAGATGTCCTGTAGCTGACATGAGTCATGACTATACAGCCCCATATAGGTGTTGTGCTTATGTGTTGAATGTGTCCATCCTTTATTGGAAATTGTATATTGGCTCAATGTAACTCAGTTAAGTTAAAACAGTATTTCTTGTTTTTATGTTACAAATACCTCCATAAAGAAACAAATGCTCATATTCACTTTTTACAGTACAGTGAGTTGTGTTGTTGGTGGTTCTGGTCTAAGCTGCAGTGTAGTCCAGACTTCTTGTCACTGGTCAAAGGTCTGACAAGAGTGACTAAATAATGACTAACAAAAACCTTAACTTGGAACTGGTCAAATCCACACATACAGTTTCCTCGTCTCCTTCAATCAGTACATTTCCTCTCTCTCTTAGCAGACCAGTGCATGTCTCTGTGCTGACTCAACCTCTGACATTTCCTGTGCGGTGGCCAAAACATGGGCTGAACAACAGTGCCTGAATGTTTTGACTCTTTGTTGTTTGTAATGGCCCAGAGACATGCACATGCATTCCACCACTCCGAATCTGAGCTAAGATTTTTTATGGCACCTGCTTCTACTGGTTCATTCATAGTGGTTGGATGCTTGTAGTTCATAAGTTATAAAATGAAAAACAGAGAGTACGCAATATAGTACAGGGATAGGATGGTACCATGGTACTTTGATATGTAAAATGCTACTATATAAAACCTACTGTATTCATATAATAAAAGGTTACGTGGCACGGCAAAAGAATCCTGAATTATTGTGAAACTTCAAAGGGAAATCTACATCAAACACTGAACAACAATCTGCAGTATAAATAATTATGTAATATATTATCTGCAAGCTTCATTTTTTAATACACAGGTTTTGAAGGATATTAAATGTGTACATTCAATACAATTAAACACACGTATTGTTCACAAAGGCTACTTTGTGTGGAAAAAAAACACAAACATCACAAGTTGGATAAAATATTTAAACTTGTATAGTCTAATACAAGGTAGCACTTTTGGTAGCACTTTATTTTACAGTATCCTCATTACGTGTTATGCAGGTGTCAAGGAGATGCATGACACAGAGAAATCGCAGACAATATACTAGTTTAATAAATAGTCTAATGAACAAGGCATAGATTTGCAAGCAAATCAATTGAAAAATGAACAGAATAGTGAAAATATTGAAGCAGGACTGTCATGGGTCCGTGTGCGATGAAGCCACGAAGAAGGAGAATAATCCATTTAAAGGCTCTTATTTGAGCAAACAACAGTGAAGGGTAAATACACGCGAAACATTAACAAGAACCGACAACTCAGGAGTGAACAAGGACAACTAAATATACCAACAGTGATTAACCCAAAAAACAAACACCTGTGATGAATAGAGATAATGGAACTGATGAGTGACGGTGAGTTATGGATCAGAAAACATGTGACTACAAAAGGCAAAATAAGAGTCCTGGGTGAAGGTGAACGTGACAAGGATGAGGTTTAGGATTGTGATGCTTTGGAAGAGTTGATGGACTCGATTTAACAAAATGTTTTATTGTTTGTTTAAAAGGAGAGACTCTGTTGTTTATTTTCATAAATTGCATGTTCAGCTATTCATACAACAAAATATTCTGCGGGCCATGAACATTTTGGGAAAATTATAAAAAATTCTGGCCGTAAGAGGAAACTTTATTTAAAAAATGCTGAAAGATTTTCTGATGCTTCCCCAGACATTCATTCTGATCACAACTTAAAGTTATAAATGCCTCATTGTTTCTTCCTAAATTAATAGATGATTAATAATCATGACTAACTGCATGATTGTTGTCATCTTAGTACTGTACAATTCTGACATTACTTTGACAGTCACCTCTGATAACAAAACTAACTGTACCGGTAATTGTAATGTTCACACATGCGTTTTCTATAAAGCTGCTTTGAGACTATATGCATTGTGACAAGTGCTATACAAATAAATGTGAACAGTATTGAATGTAGTTAAAAAGTTATCGATAAAAGACTATCGGTATAGTGTGTTACTTTTTTTTTTTTAAACTAAACTTTGTTTGGAAATATTTTACCATGCTTTCATAATTTATTTCTGCCTTTGTTTTTTATATAGATGTTATTGTTATACCGTTTTGAAATAATAATATCAGTGAAGAGCTTCAGATATTTTTTGAGTCATTAAATGACTGTAAATATTATGCAAATTATTTATACATACAAAGTTAGCCATGAACTTAGCTATAGCAAGACAAAAGAGCATTTTTAATCAAAAAATGCTCGTAAAATTTTTCAAAGAAATGAATGTAGTGAGAACATTTAAATGAAAGGTGTGTTTTTAACAGTGTTTAATTTATTTACAGCATCAAAAGTGACCATATACAACCCATTTACTCACCTAAAAACAATACAAAAATGCCAACTTCTTCCTGCTGCAAATGACTACTGCTGAAGAGCACAAGTTTGGCTTTAGCCTCTCTGCTGCTCTTGCCTGGCTGAACTCCTTTAAAGGCGCTGCTCATGCTAATTGTGGCTGCAATCAATCTCTGCTCTTTCTCTGCACCTCACAGGAGGCCGTCATCTGCCTCTTTGATGTTAACCAATGACGATACCAGCAGGCCATCTCAAATGCATGTGCAAGAGGGAGGAAAACACTGCAAAAATTATTCTCTTAAACAGTATTTTAGTTTCTGTTTAGAAATATCCAAACGTTCTTGAAATAAATTAGAAATTTCCTCCATGAAAAGATTCCATCCTTTTTTAAATAAAAGTATGTACAAATCATTTTATTTTTCACAAAAAACGACAACAATATTGATATTTTTGCTTTCAAAGGCTATCAGGCTAAAATATATTTTTACCCTGATCCAAATAGGCAGATGGTGTTTTTAAATGGAAAGCAGGACTTTTGAATGTTGCCATTCTTCCATTCATATTTCTCTAACTCCTGTTCCGTACATCACATTATTTATAGCTCCACTTTTCATCTAAAAGGCTGTGTTGTTTCCTCAATATTACACTGTTTAAAAAACACTGTTATTCCATTGAGAATCCCAAACCAAACATGAACAAGCTAAAGCTTGAACTCTGTTGAGTGATTCCCGTGGATTCTGTATTAAACTGGAACCTCACTCATCACTCCTAATGTGTACACTAAATCATATTGTTTATATCAGCCCAGCAGAAGGGTGGCCTTTGTTCCACCCTTTGTAATGTTTACATGAAAGCCTACCGATTCATGAAACGTAGCAAATTAAGATAAGATATTGTACCGCAGAACCAATGATGCATTGTTTATGACGTACATATATGTGGCCTTGGATATAATGACCACAAGCGCACAGACAGTGTATCTATCTTTCAGTAGGCTGGAAGGGTGTTTAATATTCATCTGAGCCTGTCGTTGTTTTGGGAGGGCTACATATGGTGTAATTATGTGGGTAATTTATACCTTCATAAAGCAGTGCCTTCTGGTCCTATGTGAGTAAACTTTAATGTGAAACAGACAGTGGGAGCGCTTCAGCAGTGCCGTGAGAGAGCGTGACTGCTCTAACGGCTCCCCTGAGTGCACTGGAATCCACTGCCACTGTCCACTCGCACACGCACACGCACACAGAACGGAACACTGATATCAGAACTTCAGCATCAGCATGTTTAAAGTAAATCTGCCACTAAAAATCAAAGTGAGATTTCATAGAAAAAAACAACTATTACTGTACTTAGTTTGAAACAATCTGTATTGTATAAAGCAGTGAACAAATTATGAAAAGGCGCTATACAATTGGACATTTATAGGTCACTTGTTATTTCTTCAAATTAGTAGATAGATAGGCAGAGAGTGCTACTCACAGTGAAATTTTAAATTCTCCTCCACAAATCTATGTACTAAACATCAAATATCTTCTGATTGGCTGTGATTTTGTTGCTTTGTTATTATTGTTATAATTATTATTTGTTATTTCTGTTCAGAGGACAAAAAAATCTGAATGCACAGGGTTAAATCTGTTGTTTCCTGTTCCATGGGCATCATTTTCCATATTATGTTATACTCAATCCATGAAGCAGTGTCAAGATAAATGACTTTCTCTATGATGAACTCGAACAGTGCGTAGCACACAGGTGGTGTGTGTGAGTGTGTCAGTGTGTGCGCTGCAAGGTCATGAATGCGTTGACATTTCCTCGACCGTCACGCCTCTACAGCAAAGTCAAGTAGTGCACACAGTTCATACTGTTGGCTTGTGTGGAGAAAACACTTATTGTGCTTCTCACTACTGGAAAATAAAACACAAAACTATATAATCCAACACACATGGACTTCATAATTTACTGATTCCCAGCACCAGGTCAGCAGAGAAATGCTCTTTCATGGCAAATTCTCATTCAGTCTATAGGAAATCTATAGGAAACTGTGCTTTGTTGTGGCCTGACACGGAACAGCCAGACGTCACAAATGAGATTATTTTTGAGAGTGAAAGAGAGATAGCATTATTATCATTATGACTGTAAATCAGAATGGATGAATGGAACGTCCTCACATAACATTTCCTGTTCTCTGTCTCGCAAGAATTTGAGTAGCTACTATACATTTAGGGAGATTTGTTTCCCCTAGCAGCGGTTACAGCATGTTCAGAAAAACATATTTCTAGTCGTACTATTTTGTCTTTAAATACTATGTACATTGGGCAAGGTATGTTCATTTTATTAATAAATTTAGTTGCCATTTGGCTTGCTCAAAACAGAGCACATTGTGCAAAATGCTGTATCCTCCAATGCAATGACCTCAATCTTCCATTTTCTGTGTAAATGCACTGGAAGGTGTATTAACTCTTTTCCAAATTCAGTTATGATTAAATATCTTTCCTGAATCTTATTTGATCAGACTGTCAAATTTTAAGCCTTTATAAAAGAAAATTCATAAAATAAACTACCGTTCAAAAGTGTTGGTTTGATTGTTTTTCAAAGATGTCTCTCTTCCTCAATTGATTTGATGAAAAATTTATTTATTTCTCGGATGCCCCCCCCCCCCCCCCCCCCCCAAAAAAAATGTATTTGGTATGTTTTATAAAAAATATGTTTATATTTTTCACCGCTCTTTAATGACAAATTCAAAATAACAGCTTTTAAATGAAATTAAATAAAAAAAAACTTTTTTACTGTCATTTTCTATTTATTTAAATCATCCTTGCATAGTAAAATTTATTTCTCAGTGAAAAAAATCACTAATGACCTGAAATTTTTCAATGAAAAAAATATCAATTTGTACTAGATATGTGAAAAGAACCTAATTCTATCTAATCTAAATATTATAGCAAAATAATGTTTGTGTTTTGTGTGATATGAAATTTAAATGTTGCGAAATGCATAACTGCAAAATTACACACTTACTAATCAACTAATTTCATGGCATTATTTTAGTACATAGACGCATATATACGTACATGTATGATGCTGATTTGTGTTTCTTCGCTTACACATGATACCACAGGTGACCATGAAAATACTGTTAACTGTTAATCGTTCAGGTATAAACCATGTTATAATGGTTCTCATATGAGTATCATTACACTGCCACAATAATGTAATCTTTCATAGTATTAACAACATACAGAAACTCTATGGAACCTGATTGAAAACCAGGAAGCTTAAAGGCCTGTTTGTTCACTTTATTCTGTGTGTTAGAACATCTGCAGTCTTCCTGCAGCTGGTGTAGAAAAAATGTCATCTTTTGTGGAGAACCACAGGTCTGCTGACCTTCTCTACACCTGCCAAGGGGACTCAGAGAGAAATGTTTATTAATCCTACTGGGAAGCTCCTGAAATAAAATGCTGGGGTAATTTCTCTTTCTTTTTCAGTTATTTATGTTGCAATAATAACAAGAACAAAGAATGTTCATTAGGCGTGTGACATACCATATCATAACATAACATCCGTTGATGAAGAAAAGCATTAAAGCTCCTCATTTAGCCAATTTATGAGGTGACAGGCAACATGAGAGGAATAAAAAATGCAGTATTTAATGCAGTATTTACTCTGTATTTTATTGTACTAGCACTGAAAACGTCCTGTGTTTGTGAGTAATTAAAAATAAAATTAAAATTAAATAGCTCAGCTAATCCATTGTATTCCGACTAAAATAACTTAAAACACATCATAATTACAATTTCCAAATTTGTTAGTAGAAACTTCCCTGAAGGACTTGAAAGCAGTGTAATTATAACGTTGTGGTGGAGTTCATGTACACTCATCACAGAAGTACTATAATTCTGATATGACAGCATGCAGCACGCATGTTGCGTTGAGGCTGTGCTATGCCAAAGTTAGACGGTCTTTCTTTTTCTTCAGTCCAGATCAAAACCAGATCAGGCTGGCCTCTTCACAGTGTCCCACACTCCTCAGAAGTAGCCCTTGAAGTACGGTATGGGAGTCAGCTAACAGATGGATAGAATTTGAAGGCTAAGGTCTGGCCAAGCCAGCTGGTGAGAGCTCACATTTCCACTGGCTTGAAAATGCTCTGCTTATATCATCTGCAATCTGAGGAATTGCATTCAGGTGTTGCAGACCCATGTTTTTTTCTTCTTTTCACAAGGACTGGGAATGCTTTGGCAGCAAAACAAATGCATCCTGAACTGACTTCTATACACACATACACACATGCACTTGTGTAAACAAATACACAAACATTTATTTGTATTGTATTTTTCACAATACAGATTGTTTCAAAGAAATTTGACATGAAATGGTTATCATATCTTAATATATTCATGTTTTATAGTCTCATTTAGTAGATTAGAGCTGGCTGAAAATAATAATATATTTATCACATGGATATAGTTGGATATATTGTATATCCACTTTTAATATATTGCTGGACAGAAATATAGTTCCCTTTTGAAAAGGAACACTATGCTGCGTCCCCTAGGGGTCGCTTTGAGGAAACACCCTTGGTGTGACAGGTGTCTGAAGCAAATTATCTAATCACGCCAATGAACTTGACAATGGCTTTTGTTTCCCCAAAATGACCCCTAGGGGGCATCTCGTTCCCTGTTCTCAGGGAACTATGGTTACAATAGTAACCTGAGACGTTTTCAATTTGCTCCAATATAAACAATTTAACAGTTAAGATTTGCTAAGGCAAACATCAATAGAGCTTAATCTTAAACGATGTCACAATTTACTAAACAATTTGGTTACCAACATTCTTCAAAATATCTTTTTTCGTGTTCTGCAGAGGAAATAAGGTCAGAAACGACAACAGAATTTACTTTTGAGAGTAAAGTCCCTGTAAGGTTAATGAGTTGAACAAACTAAAATGCAAAAAATTCTATATTGATGGGTAACTTTATCCAACATTTTTTGCCTTACAAATGTGAATGAAGCAATTAATTTTTTTTCAAGGATAGAAACCTTACACCTCTAAGGCCCTGTGTACACCTGGTATTAAGATGCGTTTTGATATATCATATCATAAGTAGACGAGGGAAACACGTTAAACAAGGGGGGTTGACGTGACAATTTACGGCAGTGGTCACCAGCCTTTTCAAGCTGAAGATCACCGACCTCGGCCTTAATTGAAAGGCAAGATCTACCTATCGAAGAATAGATAGAAAAAGACAGCCCAGACTGTACTTCCAACTTGAGGCCTTTTATTTAGTAGTATTTGAATTTAATATGCATTAAATGTTTTTTTTTTGTTTAGTTTTTTTACTTAACTTGGATGCAACCATCAGATCATATGATAATCAGATCATATGAAGTGGCACTGAACTTAAGAAAAATGCCATTGTCAGCAGTAAAGTGCTTATTCACTGAAGTTTCTGAAGGTACTACCCTTAACATTTTATAAATGAACTGTGCAAACAAAATTATCAACAATCTCAATTAAACTAATTGCAGTTATGTCCCATCTAATGCAACATTACTTTTCTCACCAGAAGGCAAAACTGCTGCAGTAATGTTACTCACTCAAGTCAGTGTGATGGCTGTGAATGAGTACTGTCTGCAAGTCCTCTGAAGTCTGGCTCATAGCCAGATTCAGCCAGTTCCGTGCACGAATCGCGCTCTTTTGCGGGTAGCGGTCTTTAAATTTTGGGTTGTTGGTATTGTGGTGCCGCTCCAGATTCCCTCTTTTACATAATGCTTGTTTTTAGTGGCACAACATACATACACATGTATCTTTTACCAAGGTAAACAGAAATTCCTATTCCCATTCTGGATGAAAATTTTATGTTTTTGCCTTTTTTCGTGGAGTCTCCGCCATTGTAGTTTGACTGTTACTTCGCGGCCACGGGCTATCACCATGGAGATCCATGTTGACGTTTACGACAGTTCATTAACGGGTGCTCTTCTTTTATCTGATTGGTTACTTCATTGAAAATAAATAAAGCAGTTGGATTAAGAAATACAGACGCTTGCAAAACTGAAAACTTTTTAATTTTTTGCGAGCTACCGGTACAGTGATAAAGATCGACCTGTCGATCGCGATCAACGGGTTGGCGACCACTGATCTACGGGAATACAGAAGGATCACACAGGAGGAACGTGACAAGACATGACATGACTGTGACAGTAGCTCCCCCTCCTAGAAGGCGTGACCTTGTGCCTAAACAAGACCAACAGCGAAGGGAGGGAGGGAGGGAGGGAGGGGGACCAGGGTGAGGACACAACAGAACATGGAACAAGAACCAAAAAAACAAACAAATTATGAGTCTATGGTGGAGCAGAAGAAACAACGGGCAAGGCAAGAGGAACAGTTCAGGGGGGGTCTGGTGGGACAAGGAGCCAGGCGAGGGGGGACAGTCCAGGGTGGATCAGGTGGGACCAGGAAACAGAAACAGAAACAGAAACAGAAACAGAAACAGTCCAGAGTGGAGCCGACGGACCGCGGAGACCAAGCGACACCACTGGACCTGGAGGCTGAGGTGGAACCGCAGCAACGATCGTCCGAGGCGAGATCGACGTGACCAAGGACAGCATCGATGGCGGTGCGCCCGAAGACCAAGGTGAACCTGGGGGGATGAGGGTGCCCGCTGGAGGGGTATGGCCGCAGGACAACATTGGAGTCGAGGGAGAGAGGAGCCACGGTGGAGCCGATGTGCCGACAGGCCGAGGTGGAATGACGGGCACTGAGGTTGGGGGCAGAAACCTCAACTGATAACCTCAGTGCCTTGCAATGCTGGTGGTCTGTCGACACATGATGGCTCCAAGATGTTGATGGGAGCTGATGATGGGGTGCGGGACACAGGCGGTGGTGTAAAAGGTAAGTCTGGTGCAGGCTGACGAGTCGTAGGCTCTGGCGCTGGCTGATGAGTCGCCATGTGCTCTGGGGTGAAACAACTTCATTGGGCGACTAACCCGGTCGATCGTTCTGTAACACTGTGTGTCCAGTGTGCGATGTGAAGAAAAGAGGAGACATGGCGATTCAAAGGGAAACACTTTAATGAACACTGGAGACATACACACACTACGTTAATGATTGACAAAGGGTAAATAGGTAGGTTAACAAGAAGAACCTGACACAAGTACCAAGGGGGGGGGGGGGGGGGTATTAAAATTTGTAGCAATACATGCAATAAACATTTTGTGAAAATCTCGTTGTTGTCAGATTTTCTGTTTTCATCCAAGCAAAGCTGTCACCCTATTTAGAAATAGGCTATGGGGGAAATTAGGCAATTATGCTGTTAGACTGTATATATTTTACTTAAAAAAACTGTAAACACACTGCAATTTTAAAATGACGGGGACCGCCACGTCTACCGTCAGCTCTTAGTGCTTTTACCCTTAGAGCTGCTAAGATTCAGTTTACTTCAACAATCACACCAGGCAAGTTGTTGAATTGGTTGTTGGTGAGGTAATGAGTAGCCTACAGTTTGGGGACATGGACTCCAGGGCAGCACAGCTATGACCCATGGGAGCTCATTATTTACCATGCAGCTAGGCCTGGAGTTCAGCCTCACAACTAAAGACACACTCTAGCTCGTTTACACGTCATCCCTGACCTGTAAATAACCATGAAATTGAATTAATGTGGTGCCATCGGGAACATGGCTTGAGCACGCGCCGTTAACACAGGAGTGCTCTGTTTTACACAAACTATGGGAACGTACAGTGAGTGTTGTTGAAGAACATGTTAGTATGCAGCCTTTTGCTCCCATGGGTCCTAACAGTATTTGGATTGATTGAGTTATGCTTTAGGGAGAATTGGAAAGACATCGATAGTATGAACTGTTTCCATCTGGAGTACTATTAAAACATGCATAATGCGGTTACTTGCTTTGACTGTAACAAGTCATTTTTATTGGTTTATGTGGAAGTCCATCCTCAATCATTATACTTTTTTCTTTAATGTTGATCTTAAAAGCTGAGCTCATCTTCACTTTCATGGCCAATTATGCGCTCTTCTTGGCCTTTTTATAGAGTATAACAAATCCTGAACACATGATGCATAAATCATAATTGTGCTGTTTATGCAGTAACATGTTTATAGTAAACACAAAAAACAGGTACAGTAATATAGCTGATGCCACTATTTACTGTCAAATTATCACAGAGGAAATACATGTATTCCTCTGTGGTACAAAAATGCTTTACGGTAACTGTGTTTTCTGTAAATGTTATTTTTGCCAAGATAAAATGGATCTTTTAACAGAAACACATTTTAACTGATTAAAGATACAGGCTAAAAATCTGTGGAAGAAATGAAAATAAAATATGTAAAACAATTTGAGAAGTATTTAAGCATGTGTCTTAACTGTGTGAGTGACCCTGTCTTAAAATTAAAATCAAGTGTCATGTTATCAAAATCATGTCGTGCCTTTGTGTGTGCGATCCCATTGTATTTTCCTTCACCGGTCAAAACAGCCCCCCCCCCTTGTTAATCTCATCATCTGTTCCCCTTATCCTGTGTATAAAAGCCCTCATGTGTTCCTTTGTCTTTGTCCTTTGACATGTGTTGGTGTTCTCCGTGTTTCCTAGTTCTCTTCTGTGTGAGTGTGAAAAAAGTGTGCCATTTTGTTTTTTGTTTATTACAGGGATATAATATATTTGGTTTATTTTCAGTTGAACCCTGCTTCTGCGTGTCATGGACTAAATAATTATGAATGTTAAATGACAGTAAAACTTGCCAACTTGGTTCCTATGAAAAGTTAAAATGATTTAACTTCCTCTTCATTATTTAAAATGAAATCAAATAAATTACAAGACTTTATTCTAATGTTCCACTTTAGACATTCTACTAACTATAAGAAACTTTGCAACTACACGTTAACTAACAGTCATTAGAATCAGTTGACTGTCTGCTTAAGATATGCTAACTCTTTATTGTGATGATCCTCAGCAGACATTCACTGACTATTTGTTAACTTTCAATTATGCCAACTTATTCTACTAACCCAAACTCTCACCTCTAATCCTAACCTAGCAATTATCCTATCCTAACCAACCTCTACTATAGTTTACTAATACTCTGAGTTACACACGGTTGGTAGAATATCTAAAATGGACCATTAAAATAATGTGTAACCAGATAATTTATATTTTCTGTTGAAAAAACCCGCTCAATTTACCATACAAAAATAAATAAGTAAATGGAATTTCTATTACTTACATAAAAAAATAAATTTCTAAAATATGTATTAAAAATACAATCATCAAATTGCATTTCTAATATAATAAGCTTATAATTATTCTTGAAGCTTATTTAGTTTTTTTTTTTTTTTTACTGCACTTTATCAAATGGTACTCCTTTCATGAAATGACTTCAGGGCTCATTTGAAAATCAGTGCAACATTTAGTTTGTTTGGGTTCTTGCCATTCCTGAAGTACCTCTTATTTTATGTGAGCATGAACATTCAGTGTTACAAGTATGCCAATGCTTCCGGAAACCAAAGACTTGCTCCCTTAGAGCTCTGATTATGCTGAAGACCAGTATTTGAACTTTTCCAAAGTGAGGGATTTGATTTCAATCTCTAGACTGACTATTTGTAACAATGGGGGACTTTGAAGGAAAAAACAAAACACGAAACAGAAATCTGCAATCAGATATGAAAAATGACATTTTGTTGCTCTAGCACTTAGCAATCATACAGCATCCACAACCAGTCAAACTATTTTCCTTCCACAATTTATCACTGTTTCCTGAACAGCCTTAATTGAGATCACCTAGAGAGAAAACCACGAGTATCAGTCACTAGCAATTAAAGATCACATTCATTTTGTGCTGGCCAGCACATGGGCATTTTAAAGAGTGTGATTTTCACTGGAGCAGCCCATCTGTTTGTGATTTTTAGATTTGGGCCCTTTTTTCATATTTATTTAAATGTGGCTCATCATGAAAGGATGGTGAATGTGGTAAAATGGCTTTTTGATCATACAAATAATCAAGCACTTGGCAGGATTTGCCTTTTTAAATAAATACCCGATTTGCAAAATATTAGCTTTTTTAAAAGTCTGTTTATTGCCCGAATGCCTCGTTCCTAAACTGAGTAAGAAAACACAGAATCAATTATCACTGAATAAAACAGTCGCCTGAGTAAATAATGCATCTGACAGAGGCACTGACCACATTTTACAAATAAACTCGACATTTCTGCTAGGAATGTGTGGGAACATGGGGCTGAATGGACTGCGCCCTGATGCATTTGGGGCCCAGCGCTGTCACGTAATTACCTTTGATCCGCCAGCCTCTTAATAGCAAACTGTATTTTTATAAATGATCCCATTACTACATCCAAGGAAAGAGGGAAGACTAGAGAGCAAGCAAGCAGGGGAAAAAAGCCAAGTAATACAACACTCTACTGGAGTCATGAGAATAGATTTTATCGCAGTCTCCAATACATTTGGTTTTTATTTAGTACCATAATGACGAATGCAATCTAAAAGTGGATGGATATGTCATCTGAGAGATATATCATCAATGAGAAATTAAAAAAGACACCCCCAGGATTACATTTGGGCTAGATGTCAAAGGAGAAGGACCTTCTGGGAGCAATATGTTATGGAGCGTGTCCCGCCGACCTGAATTGTGCTGTAAAATAAGATTGATTCCAAGACTCATGTCCTAATCAACAACACATGACAAACTCAAGCAAATACAATCCTTGCCAGTGAGTTTGGCAGCTGACAATATGAAAGAGATGTCGATTTTTTGTTTTGACTGGTGAGGCACAAACTGGATTTGAACTTGCAATTGAAATGAAATGGTCAAGGCTGTTCTTTGTACCCAAAACAGAAAACTACTGAAGGACAGAGATCTTCAAAATATAACATTCCATCAGCCCCTCATGCAATAAGGGGAGTCCTATTGTAACCGAAATTCTAACTCTGTCCAAATACTTACTACTGGAGCTCATTCTTTCAAGACATTTAAAGTGGGTGACAATCCCTGCAGGCCTCTCATTCCTTAGCATTCTTGAGTTCCCTGGTCAATTTATGGAAGAGTAAGGCAAATTGCCCATGGACAAGCTTAATTTTACCTTCAGGGCTCGAGAGGAAGCTGAGCTGAAAATTGTGGCAATGGTGGGCTTATGCCTTTCAAGGTAGAGGACTTGATTAGACTTCCAACTACAGGTGTGGCAACTTAGTCTGACACAGAATTGGCAGACTTGGTTGTCTGTGCCGCCATGAGTATCAGACTTGAGTGGACTCCTTGTGGTTGAATGATGGAATGACCCTTGTTCCATTTTTCCCGAAAGTGCACAAGGAGATCTCAAAATTGTGGAAGGCACCTTTCTCTGTCAGAACATGGTTAGTTGATTTCTCTATCTCACTACCCTTGACACTGGGGTGGCCTGGGGGTACTCTGATGTTTCCTAGGTAGAGCATGTGATTGCTGTGCATTCATGCCTGCAAAACTCCACCACTTGGAGGAATCACCTTGCTCGAATACAAAGCATGTAAGTGTACCTTACAAGACCCTCACATTCTGGGAGACATTAATTATGCTACCGATGCACTCTTGCAACTGGTTACTCACTGTGGAGAGTGTAGACTCCTTCCCCAGGTGGTCCAGCTTATATGGATTGATTTGGTTAAGCACAGGTTGAGCTGTTTGCCTCCCTGAAATCCTCCTACTTTCTACTGGGGTATTCCCTGAGCAAAAAGCACATTCTACTTGAAACATGACAGGGATCTTCTTTTGGGGGTTCTTCTTTAGGATATCTGTAATGGTGCGGGTGACAGAAAGGAGACATAAACATTTGGGAGAACCCAGGCTCAGTCGGATGACCAGTTGTCCTCTTGCCAACAAACAGTGCATGCTTATGATATAGACAGCATTTCAGGTCAGTAGTCAGATTGAGATCGGGACACATCAAAAACTTTAATACAGTTCTGTCTGGTTGAAGATCGGATTCATGAGACCTTCACAGGGGATTACTTACAAAGCACCATTTAGTGCTTTGTAAGCAATTAGCAAGATTTTAAGATGTTGTATACAATGTTTAATAGGGAGCCGATGCAGTGTTGAGAGAAGTGGGCTAATATGCTCATAATTCCTGGCTCTAGTAAAACCTTGAGCTGCTGCATTTTGTACCAGCTGGAGTTTGTTTATTAAGTGTACAGGGTAACCACCTAGTAGAGCATTACAACAATCTAGTCTTTAGCTCATGAACGCATTAACTAACATTTCCGCATTAGTCATTGAGACCATATGTTTGACTTTAGATATATTTTTAAGATGGAAGAATGCGGTTTTACAGTGTCACGGAGACACTTAACGAAGGACTCAAATGCAGGGGTGAAGGATTTAATAACAGTAAATAAATATACACAAAAGAACAACCCACGAGGGGGAAAACTTTAACTGAACAAAATAACAGGATACTTGACATACACGTAAAACAAACCAAGAACATGGCACGAGTTACATCCAGGGAACAGGCACGAGAAACATCCAGAAATGACAACGACACCACCTAAATAAAATTAAATAGGGACACATGAGGAAGGGTAACAAGCTGAGAACAGCTAACAAAACTCAAGGGAAACAAGATAACAAGAGGGAACGGTTTCACAGTCACAAGACACAAAGGGGCAGCGTCAGGGCTCTGTCAACAAGAGACCAAACTAGAATGACAGAGCCGTGACACTACACTAACTAATAAGCAAAACATACATAATAACCACCCCTCCTAAACCTAGTGTGTGTAATACAGAGTAAAACTGCGTGTAGGTCGCAACCTGCTTGCCTGGCTCCACCTCTCCCACCAGTAAACAGTGTTGTAAAACGATGGACCATACAATAAACAAAAGACACAACCAAAATACATAACAACAAATATAAGGGCAAATGAAATACAAGTACGAACAAACAACAGTTGCTACAACTCAAAGCATAATAACAGGCAACTCTCGGACTGGTCTCTCGAACGAGAGAACCGCTCTTTCCTCTCTCCTCTCTCTGTTGTTGAAGTTGGCGTGGCTTTTAAACTGTCGCGGTGGAAGGTGACTGGCGGCGAAGTCTCCTACGTCAGGGTAGAGTGTTATCAACCTGACAAGTGAATCCTCCAATCGCGTTCCCATCTGCAACAAACAAGTTCCACACAAAACTCCGGATACACAATACAGGTGTCCAAAAAAAAAAACATACGTAGCTCAGCGTACGTAACACCTACCTATACTTGTTTTACAGCCGATAGGATTGACTCAATGGCTGCAGCCAGAACCCCCGTAAATCTGGGTGGACGTGAGCTTCATGTTACCCTTTTTGTGCACATTTGTCAAATGTTTCCACACTACCAGAAATTCTACCAAAGGAACCAGTCTCTCAATGTCACATGTGTGGAAGGATGAGTGAGGACCAAACACAACAAAGACCAGCCCGGTGGGGGAAAAAACGACACTTAACTGACCTGACCAGGAAACAGACAGAACAGGAACAAGAGAGCAAACACAGATGGAATAAATATGGAGCACATGATGAGGAAAATGAGGGAGAAACAGCTAGGACAAATCAACGTATAACAGGGGACCAAGACGGGCTTTTCAAGAATCAAGAGACATTGTGCAGCTGGTGAAAACACAAACTGCGCATGACACAAAATATGAAACATGAAAAACATGAAAAGCATCCCAGTTGCGATACTTTTGCAGGTGGACATTAAAACATTAAGTTGTGGGGTCGCTGGAGACCTCTTTGCAATGAAGCACTTGAGGTGGCAGGGGAGGCAGAATGGCCTCATGAGAGAATCGAGTGTCAGGGTTCTGTCACTTCAGTTTGGGTTTCTAGTGTGTTGGTTGACAGAGCTCTGACACTGCCCCTTTGTTGTGTCTTGTGATTGTGAAACCCTGAAAAACAAATCCAGATTGTGAGAGGAAATTATATCATTGAGGACAAATGTCTTGTTATTGAGTGATCTGGTGTTGCAAAGTGCCAAATGGAACATAGTCAAGTTGTTGACAGGTGGCAATGTCACACAGAAAATCGGAAAAGAAAAATAGGTTTTCCTGAACGCAACCCCGGGTAGAACCCGGCGGGAAAACGGAGAAGGGACGCCAGTGTAGAGGCCAACCGGCCGAAGCCACTGGTAGCATTCCCGCAATCTTCTAGCGTAGCCAACTCCAGACTGATTTCCACCCCTCTGCGATGACAAATCCAGGTAAATCCTCAGCCTGACATGAAGTCCGCCTCTCTGACTGTGTCTTCTGCGGCGATTACTGCCTGGTAGCAGACAGACAGGGCGTCTCAGGAAATGGGGAATTAATAACAGCAGTGGTGGTGGAAGTTTAAAGGACTGTGAGTTTAAAAGGCGATGATTTGTAAGACGCAATTCCAGCAGCGTTGAGCGGTCGTAAACAGTGAGCGACGAGACTATCGCGAAAACAAACACGAGAAAAAAGACGAGCAAGTGGCCTGCCAAACATAAAAAAGGGCGCCATCTTGAAAAGTCAGTCAGGTTTAAAAGTCACAGAACTTTTTTTAATTTTTCTTGCGAGGGTTGTTGTCTTTGGTGCTCTGACAGCTGGCAGGCTGCGCTTGCACTGTCACTCTGTCAATCATGCAAGAAGATGTGATTGGCTGTGCTGCCGTGAGGACGGGCTTTTCTCATCTCATCAGACACGCTTCTTAAAGGGATGAGCTGCTTCTACGAGACTGCTTTTTCTTTTTCTTATGATTCTGACTTGTGTTTGTTTTCTTATTGTGTGAATTTCGTGCACAAGCACTGTGTACCGAGCCTGAACAGTTATGGATAATTAACGTCATGTGAGCAACATTTGAAATTCGAAATGTGATCTTACACAAAAAAGTAATCGGTAATATATGTTATATGGGTTATCTCCGCCATCGGTTATCTCAATGAACTCCACTGTACTATATGAGCTATAAAAGCCTGATGTATCAAATATGATACTATAATACTAAAAATGTTTATATTTTTGGTCTAAAGGTTTAATAACCTGTTCCAATAAAAAAAAGGCTTTACAACATTAATAAAACTACTTTAAAATCACAGGCAGATTCTATTTGACAGAAGTGTGCATGAGAGATGTGTGAGAGAGAGTATGTGTTGGAATGTGTTTCAAACTACCAGTTTGTAAGGGGATGCCAGCCTCCCCTCATTAATTACCAGTAGAGTTATTCACAGGGCCACATGCTTGCTGTGCCATCATCACCTTGATTGCTTCACAATCTGCCACTTACCCCAATAACTGGCTTCCATTAGCACCTGCTCTTTGACGTCATGTTTGATCATGGTGATCGTGCAATGATGGCTGCACTTTATGGAGGGCACATGTGGCTCTGTGTTCACAGTGCAGCTGTTTCCCAGTATGCGGGAGATATCTTCTACCCTGTCAGCTTCACCTCCTGTAGTATGCGGTGATATAAATACAAATCCACAAGAAATAAACAACAGTGGTGGGTCCTTTTGAGGGGGAACAAAAGGTTGGGTGAGAGACGTGGTCAAGGCTACAGAGGCCTTGTTTTAATTTAAAGTGCTTTGTGATACAAGGACAACTGAAATTCATCCACAAATGTTTGCCATTTTGGAGGGTAACTCGGCCCGTTTCAGCGGGAGGTTGTATTTTGAAACTGATCCCAGCAACCTCAGGAGGATCATTCAAAACAAAAGTCACTCTTGTCATGTGTAAGAAATAAATCAAGCTATAAACAGACAGGTGGGAGTAGTCAGCAGTGCTATACATTAATCTGAAGACCTTTTGTAAAAGCCTGTATTTTTTCACATAAATGAATCCTGTCTTCACTCATTTATTTAAAATACTATAGTACAGTGAACAGGGTTAGTGTGTAGCAGTGTCTGAAGAATATGGATTTTAATGATCAATTCTTAATTTTTTCGTTCGGGTGCCCATAATTTTTGGTTACATCCTTGAATTTATAGGTATTTATTTATAGGTATGAATTTATTTTGTTGTTAATAAATTGCATTAAATCTGGTCCAAATTGTCAATTTAGCAATTGTATTTTTGGCCAAAA
The DNA here is from genome assembly GCA_037043235.1 of Rhodeus uyekii. Classification (NCBI taxonomy): domain Eukaryota; kingdom Metazoa; phylum Chordata; class Actinopteri; order Cypriniformes; family Acheilognathidae; genus Rhodeus; species Rhodeus uyekii. Next base: position 1,008,240 of record JAWRVZ010000021.1, on the reverse strand, counting down.
TAAAAACCTGCAAGGTGGACCCGATTATATGCAATTTGTCAAAAAAAAGGACAAACATGACACGACCAACCACAGTTAAAGTTCCTTATGAAGGATTTTTATTATAAAAATCACATGGGGGATTACATAAAATATAGTGGAAAATGTCTATAGATTGTGATTTCAGATTTGAAAAGGTGTGCAAAGGTACCATACAAACAAGTTTCTATTGTCCCAAATAAGTTTATGAACTAGGTACGCTCATGACTCATGAGATAACCATGTGAAGTGACGACTTTGTCCGAGATATTTGCTCGAGATATTAGTGTTCGGCGACATTAAGGAATCGACACTAAAGAATCGAAAATACTAAGACAAATAGGGAGCTTGGCAGTTCCACTTCAAAAACATCGACATAATAGGAGTTAACCTGGCGAGTTAACTGTGACTCAAGATAAGTGAACTGCACTGTATTAATATTGCACTAACATTCTGATAAAAAAAAAAAAAACAGTAGATTATTATTATTATTATTATTTGTCACAGACTCAGCCCACAGCACCAGACCCGTTCACACGCTCTCAATCACCAGAATTCTGAACACCTGTCACTAATCAACAGCTCTATGTCACCAGTCCTAACTCTGCACTCAGTGTCTGGTCTTGTTTCTAGTATCAAGACTTTCTCTGTGTGTTCTCCAAGTTTCTAGTGATCTCCTTCCCTGTCCCTGGTTACTAGTGTGTCTGATAGTAGGGTTAGCAAGACTTCTCTCTGCAAGACTTCAGTGTTGTGATTCGTCTACTGCCACGTCAGATAAGCTTCACTGTGTTTAGCACCTGCACTCTGCCACTGCCATCCTGTTTCTGATCACAGTTTGCATCCGTGCCTTATCTAACAATAAAGATCTGTTACTTATGTCTGTGTCCAGCCTGATCCATGATGACAGAAGACCAGACCAACATGCAAGCCAGAGCAGCGGTGGGTGATTTCGCTTCACCGATCCACGAACCCCTCACTGAACTAGCACAAACTATCCACCAAGTTCTTCTCCTGCTCACCACCTCACAATCTGCTTCTGCCAGTCCCATGGCCCGACCAGCAGAGTGCAACGGGTTTCTTCTTCAGTGTTCACTCTTCCTTGAAATGCAAGCTCGACTGTTTGTTACTGAACATTCTAAGATTGTCTTCCTGATTTCTCTGTTGTCTGGATGTGCCCTATAGTGGGCTCAGACAATCTCGGAAGCCAACGGTCCAGTAACGCAGAGCCTGACAGGATTTACCAACCATTTCCGTGAAGTGTTTGGACAAACGGAAAGCTCTCTCTCTAGCAATAACCAGCTTTTCCCATCTGAATCAAGGTAACCAAAACATTCATGCTTATTCCGTGCACTAGCGCTGGAATGAAGCCGCATTACTGACCGCATATTGTCAAGGCTTAAATCCCCAGCTCAGAATTCATCTCACCATGTATGATGACAGTGTGGGACTGGAAACCTTCATTCAAAGATCCATTCAGATATCCAAAACCTCAGGTCACCTTCCTGAAGGCAAGCTTCTACCTCTACTTGTTCCCCGCCGACCCTGGTCCCATATTGGGATTGACTTCATGACCGATCTTCCACCCTCAGATGGTTATACCTGCATCCTGGTTGTTGTGGATCGGTTCTCTAAAACCTTCAAACTCATCCCGCTAAAAGGTCTGCCCACAGCTCTGGAGACAGCGGAGGCGCTCTTCCACCAAGTGTTCCGTCACTTCGGCCTCCCCGAGAAGATTGTTTCCGACCGTGGGTCCCAGTTCATCTCAAGAGTCTGGAAGTTATTCTTCAAGTTATTCTGTGTCTTCATAAGTCTAAGCTCTGGTTATCACCCACAAACCAATGGCCAGACTGAGCGGAAGATTCAGGAGATCGGGAGGTATCTCAGGTGATACTGTGGTCACTAGCAGGACAGCTGGAACCTGGGCAGAATACGTTCTCAGAATTCCGATCTTGGAAGAGGAGGAACAGGAGTTGAGCCGAGTCTGCATGTCTGCAGTGAGTGTGTGTTCAGTGAGTCGAGTGCGTCTGCAGTGAGTGTATGTTCAGTGAGTCGAGTGCATCTGCAGTGAGTGTACACTCTAAAAACATATGGTGCTATATAGCACTAAAAGTGGTTCTTTGGCTCGTAATCATAGGGGAACCATTTTTAGCGCTATGTAGCACCAATCTTTAAAGGTACTATACAGCACCATTGTCAAATGGTGCTACATAGAACCATTGTGAGGTGTCATATAGCACCATCAAAATGTTGCTAAATAGCACTAAAAATGGTTCCCCATGATTACGAGCCGAAGAACCAATTTTAGTGCCATTTAGCACCTTTGTTAAATGGTGCTACACAGAACCATTAAAACTGCCATATATATATATATATATATATATATATAAATATATATATATATATATATATATATATATATATATATATATATATATATATTTTTTTTTTTTTTTTTAGCTAGTAGGGCCCATTATCCGATTATATGCCAGATACGAATATGCTTCTAAATGACACTTTCACTTAAAAGATGAATGATAATCAAAATTAACTGAGAAACAAAACGCATTACACTTTCAAAACCTTTTAATTTATTTATTTCAGCAGTAAATAAAATCAGTCAAGTTTGACAAGTAAGTAATATACATATACATCACAGTATACTCCTTTTATTCATGTACACAATAATGCAACTCAACTAGCTTCAAATATGTAAAAGTGAAGGCCAAAAAAGAGAGAAAATTGACTCCTAAAGTCTACTCACAGATTGAGTTGAGATTGAGACCTTTTTACAGGGGCAGGAAGTCAGATTGAATTCCAATTTCAAAAATACATGCTTCAAAAAGGCCAGTCTTTTTCCGTCCTTCAGGACACTGGATTCCAAACTCAACATGTACAAACAGGAGGATTGTGTCATTGAGATGTCCTCGCTCTCCTCTGTGATTCACTGGCCATCATGTGAGCACAATGCTGTTGTACTGTATGGGATCTCCTGCAGCATTTAAGCACATCTGAGGTGTTGGGATGTCAGGAGGGCTGGTCTGAGCACCTGGAGGAGAGGGGATAATAACATTAATCATCTTCTCAGATTTATTTGAAAGGCAAACCTTATGAGTTACATTTATTATAACTACTGTACCTTTACCTACAGAAAAGCTGCTTCCAACTGTAGGCCTTTAAACTAAACATCATTAGGTTAAAACAACATGGATGGTGGATACTTTTACCCAATACTTTAATATTTTTTAAACATTCATTACTGCGTGTAAGACAGATACTTGCAGGAAGGATGAAAGGTATGATCTCAGGCAGATCGTTAGGGTGTCAATAAGTGGTGCTGTGGAGATTGAATTACCTTTTTTAAGTCTGCCATCTTCACAGCACCTGAATTTCACCTGAATTTCAGACAGTGAGTGAGAATCTGTCCACATCAACATTGGTGTGTCTCTCAGATCCCAGAGGAACTAACGTTAAGATGAAGGCAAAGTAGAAGAGACATGTATTAAAATATAGTCATAAATCATTCAATTAAATGAGGCAATTAACACACTACTGTACTTACCATTGTGGCCAGTGAAATATAGGAACTGAGAGTTTTCTCTGTGATGTGGTTGGACGCAAAGTTTCTCTGCATTGTATTAGCAGCATCCTTTCTTTGAGCATCTCTATGTTTGGTCGAAGCTTCTCTGTTTCGTCCTTCAATACTCGCAGATGTTCCCTGATGCTTTGTTCGTCTTCTCCTGCATCAACACATTGAGGTAAATTGTTACAAATGGGGACTGGCATGACGTTGACTAGTGCTAATTGCTTTAGTATTGACATACATCCTCAAACCAAACTTGTATCTAGATTGGTGCCTCATTGGATTCATGTCCTTTTCTAAAATAGGAAGCTCACAGTATCAAAAGGTACGAGTTTCCAGCCAGTAATACTTTTAACTGTGCAACTTACACAAACCAGTATCTCGGTTTACCATTTCCTCAGTAGAACATGATTATACTATGAGCTTCCTATTTTTGAAAATTACATTTATCAAGGATGTACAGGAAAACTGAAATGTACAGGAGCCTGGAGAAAGGATGCAGCACAGCGCTACGGCTCTCAATGCTAAAGTGATCAGTGAAATTAAATCCTTAGCACAAGGTCAAGGTGAAGTTTGTCAGTGAAAAGCTTCTCAAAACTTCGACCTTCCAACAAAGTTTGACTTTGGAAAACCTGTAATAAAAGAAAAAATTGTTTGTCTTAATGCAAAATGTAATAGTAAAATCTATTAGTCAGCTTTTACTCTATTTACATGTAGTGTCTCGTCTTACACTTACAATAGGCCGCACCGTCTCCATGGTAACGCTGCATCTGTAAAGCCGCCACTGGGGAAACAACAGTTGGAGTGGACGTTAAATAACGGTCATCCGTTACACCACTAACTATCAGCGATATAAAAGAGATTAAACGGGAGAATTATAAACTATAACGTTAGATATGTAACATAACGTATAATAAAGATAGTCAGGAAAATAACGTCCCCCGTTACAGTTCAGTCTTTGTAAAGCAACAAATATTCAATCCCCTCAACGTTTACTCGCCCCTCTCAAGCGTTGTCGATTAGACAAAGGCGTTTCAGTATGTTTGGTTAAAAGAACTTGCTGTAATGTTAATGCTGCAACTAGCTCGACTTACTTGATAGTATTTCCTTTTTTGAGCGTCAATTGCACAAATACCCCCCCCCCCCCCCCCCCGAAAGTATCTCAAAGTCAATAATAGCCTACTTGTGTGGAAGTTGACGCTATGACACTCACCTTGAAAAATGTCTTCTTGTTTCTCTCTGAGTACTTGCGTTGTCCTGCTGTTATTTGAACAGTCCAACGATACCGAGCTACTGTGCACGTGAACTGAATACTGATTAAAAGCAGGGTTTTGTTGTTTTGTTTTTTGAATTTTCAAAATTACAGAATTCAACAGCAATTTCTTGACACATTTTTAAAGCACAAATTATCTAAATATATAAGGAGAAATATATAATATATCCTATAGGGGGCCCTTGGGGGGGGTGGAGGTTGGGGGTTAAGGTTAACAACCACATTATCTTCATTAACTACACTGTATTTTAAAAGCGTTTTTAATTCTTCTCTCAACTAAACTAAGAGGCTAAGAGAGAGTCAAATAACCTTTAAAGAACTATACAGGGGCATAACGAGTTATTTGTATGACAGTGGTGCTATATAGCACCTAAACCCCCCAAAGAACCACTGAAGAACCACTGAAGAACCACGCTGGGCTTAACAGGTTCTTTTTATGGTTACGGTGCTATATAGCACCTTCACCAACCCAAAGAACCGCTAAAGAACCACTGAAGAACCAATATTTTTTTGTGTGTATGTTCAGTGAGTCGAGTGCGTCTGCAGTGAGTGCATCTACAGTGAATGTGTGCTCAGTGAGTGTGTGTTCAATGAAGCATGATTGTCCAGGAATTCCCAGATTACATTGACATCGACAAAGACGTTGTTACTGATAGAAGCATTTGTTTTCAAGCAGACCGTTAAAGGCAAAAAGCAACAAAGCATTTTAAAGTTTGTAAAGAAACCATTGTGACCACGTGTGCAATACTTATCAGAACTGTGTCAGAGTGAAATGACTGTGTTTTGAGCGAGTGTGTATTGACTATGTTTATACTGTGAGCGAAATTGTGTTTGCAGTGTTGGAGAATATAATTAAAGAATTGTATCGAGAATCAATGCTGTTTTTTTATTGTATACTGGTAAATATCTGCTGTTTGTTGGTGCACATATGCCTTTTGTTGTTAGCAAACATATACAGTGTACAGTAATACCTCGAGATATGAGCGTCTCTACATACGAGTATTCCAAGATACGAGCAAGCCTTCAGACAGATTAAATATTCGAGATACAAGCACGCGTACTGATGCCGATGCAGACGCACTTTCACTTCATGTGTTCACTGACTTGTCGCCCGCGAGTCGCTGATTTTCTCTCTATGTTGTGCATTATTCTTCGTAAGAGCGAACTTGGGAAAGCTCTAAGAAAGTGGGTAATAAGGATGGTAGTGAGAGGAGGAAACGCATGATGACCATGGAAATGAAGCATGAAATTGTGGATAAATATGAGCGCGGTGCTTGCTTCAGTCATCTAGCTCGCACTTATGATCCTAAAGCAGAAGGATGCTATCAAGAATGTAAATCCTTCCAAGGGCGTGACGATTATATCAAAGTTATGTTCGAATATAAATGATGAGATGGAGAGAATTCTGTTGTTCTGGATAAAGGAGAAGCAGATGTCCCTCGACAGATATTTCATTAAAAGGTCTGCGTCAAGTGAAAGTGAAAGTGAAGTTAGTCAGGCAAAAAAAGATAAGAAAAGTGATTAAAAGTAAAGAATACAAATTGAAAAAAATCAAAACAACAATAGAAAATAGAAAAGTAAGAAAAAATACATAAGCTAAGTTCAGTAATGCTTAGTTCCTGCTATTCAAGAAAATTACAATTTTTATTAAACAAAAAAGTAACGAAAAGTGATCAAATGAAAAAAGATTACAAATCGAAAAAAATCTAAACAATAATATAAAATAGAAAAGTAAAAAAAACTATGTAAGTTAATTTAAGTTTTGAATTTTTTTTTTTTTTGTGTAAGTTATGATACAAAATGTGTGTCTCCTACAGGCCCCCTCCCTCCCTCCTCCACACCTGCCGCTACTAAATTTATAATTAAAACTACATTTTATGTGATATCACACATGTATCACACTGTATACACATACTATAATTGTGTATGTGTGTGTGTATACCAATAAAAACTGAGAGGGAACGAGACGCTGCGTCGAACGCTTTGGGGAATACTTGGACGCTGTCTCGCGAAGCACAATACGTAAACTTCCGTTGACCGAGTGTGAGTGACGGTCGCAGGTTGGTGACGTCACATACCAGGTTATAAAGGAGCGCCAGAACCCGGAAGCATCAGCTTAGATGTGTCTGAGCAAGCCTGGAAGGCACAAGGAGCTGAGGCCAAAGACGCAGCGTTTTGTTCCCTCTCAGGGAACTATGGTTAGTTAACCTGAGACGTTCCCTTTCAAGGGAACTCGCGCTGCGTCGAACGCTTTGGGGAACGATATACCAATGCCACCTCAGTGACGAAGGCCGACGAGTGTCTCACGAGTGTGAGCTACGAGAGGACCCGTGTTCCCGGAGCAGAGTTGAGGTCAAGCTGGTAAAACCTCAGAAAGGTATGCGGGGAAGACCACCCTGTCGCATCAAAAACATCAGATAAAGACACACCTGATATAAGGGCCTTAGAGGCAGCCACGCTCCTAGAGGAGTGGGCATGGACCCTTAGAGCCGAAGGGGATCCAGCTGACTCGTAAGCCAGGATGATAGCCTTGACTATCCAGCTGCTCAAAGTAGGTAAAGTTGGATGCTGGGGCCCCATTGGGGGTACAGCTTCCTCGTGGAGGGAGCTCTGGAGTGGAGGATGGTCTCAACAACCTCAATTGAGAGACCAGAATCTATGAGCTGGGCCTCCTCAGAGGCCAAGCCCACAGTTTCCACAGTTCTGGCCTCGGCCCCTGCCTCGACAGGAATTCTGCTCACAATTCTAGGGATGTGAACTGCCCGTAGATGGAGCAGTCTCCCTTAGGACCAATGGAGGATCCGCCGTGCCAGTTTGTATAATGGTCGCGAGCATAAGCCTTGCACCCAAAGGCGAACCTGACGTACTTCCTGTGTTGTGGAAGGATGGAATGAAAATATGCGTCCTTCAGGTTGATTTGGCAGACCAGTCCTCGGACCTGATCTGTCACGATCTAGTGCAAAGTCAACATTGATGACGAGTGATTTAGAAGGCGCAAATTTAGGATGGGCCGCAATCCTCCATCCCTCTTGGGAACGATGAAGTAACGAATGTAAGTCTGAATTTCTGTCCGAGGGGGGGGGGGGGGGGTACATATTTTATGGCCCCTTGCCTCAACAGAGTGTCTACTTCCTGTTCTGTGGAAAGAGTAGAGTAACATCTCACAGCAAGAACCTGCGAATCTGGTGCAGTCCATGAGGATTTTTCGATATTGTCTGGCTCTTTCAGTGAATGATTTGTATTCTTATTGTATCTCTGAAAAACATGATAGATCCAGAAAAAAAAACTGTGCCCTCATCCATCTTGAAGGCAGATAATCAAAATCTCTTGTCTCTTCTATTTACATTATATATATATTATTTTATTTTTATTTTCCTTCTCTTATTTCTCTTAGAATGATTGACATATCAGTATTAAATCATTAATCAATATCTTGAATACTTATTTTTATTATTAAATGATTCTAAATGATTTACATTTATAAACAACCATATTATTAAGTTGGCTTGAGAAAGCCAACTTAGTGATATTGTATCTAAACTTATTATTATTATTATTATTATTATTAAGTTGGCTTGAGAAAGCCAACTTAGTGATATTGTATCTAAACTTATTATTATTATTATTATTATTATTATTATTATTATTATTATTCTTCTTACCTAAAATTCTCAGAGCATCTCCTCCTAGAGCTTTAAAGCTACAACCACTAAACTCTGCTCAGACTTCAGACCTGTTCTGACTTGAGTTGCTATCCCTTTTCAGACTGATCAGACTTATGATTTTTGATAAAACTGAAGATTAAAGTCATAAAATCTCCATAGACTTTCACTAATGAAGTGAAAACTGAATTTTAGATAGAGCGTCCACTCCATCTGTTGGTAACATCACAACATTACACCTGATATATAATACATTTCAATACAGTATGTGTGAACATGTCCATTCCAATGGGCATGCATTTTTTTTTTTAAATCCTGAAAAAAAACTTGCAGGTCTACAATCGATTTTTTACTTTAATTAGTAAGTTAAATCTCTCTATTTTACATACATAATATCACAAAATTACACCCCTGTCAGTGAGAGCACTGAAGTTTGAACGAATCAGAGCGCTGCAATTCAAAGCCTCAAAGCTTTTCAAAGACGCCATTACTGCTGGAGAGAGAGATCATAAACTCCTAAAATAGATTTATGTGAGAGAGTTTATGATCAAACGGAAATTGTTTCCGATTATCAAGTAACCACTGCAGCGTGTTTGCTTGAAGATTTATGCACTTATATGGCCAAATTGTGAATCTCATTCGTGTTTACTCGGTGAAGGCTTCCCCCCGCTGATTACTATGGAAACGGCAACTCTCAATGAAGTTCAAACGCGCGTCCTCGCGCACTCGCGTCAGTTTATTTATAACTTATTCCTGAGTAAATATTACATTGCCTTGATTCCTTTATCTGCTATAATTGCCGTGTTGAACTGAAGTCTGACATGGCAGATCGATTCAATCTGAAAACTGCTTGAGATTAGAAAAAACAGCATTACTATCCCCATTGTAATTGTGCAGGAATGATTTAAGAAATACTAATATTTAAGTTATTTTATTTCACATGAAGAAAGGCTTTATACACACACACACACACACATATATATATATATATATATATATATATATATATATATATATATATATATATACATATATATATATATACATATATATATATATACATATATATATATACATATATATATATACATATATATATATACATATATATATATATACATACATATATATATATATATATATATATATATATATATATACACATACATATCTATCTATACACACATTTATATAGTAAATAAATGTATAAAGGGCTCCATATATATGCAGTGGAACTGCCGTCTGTTTAGAAAGTGGTAAGACTATATTAATAATGCTTAATTACATCTTTAAAATAGAAATAAAACAAAGTATTCACATGAGTGAAAACTGACCGTTAAAAGCCAAGGATGTAATTAAACCGTAAACATTTTTATAAACTAATTGCAATTTTCAACACTTTGGGGATCAAAAAGCATTGTTATTTATTTTTTGGTATTTCGTTACAACACTGATGATCCCTCATGATGAAAAAACTCCATGTATGTTCCCTAGATGCCATTTTGTGTACTAACCAAGTATTGCAACACTTCTGTAATCAATTAATTATTTACTCATGTTTATTACCAATGTAAATGTTGTTTATTTTAGATTTATATTTAATATTCATTATTATTCTTTGATATTTCAGACCACTCACTGTTCAGCTGAATCATCAATAACCTCCAGTCTCTGCGTCAACTGACTCTTGTGTTCTTTAAAACATTAAATCTCACTAGTGACTTGTTAAATAACATTCATTCTCGTCAGTGACATGTTAACTCATGTTAAATCTCACAAGCGACCTACGAATTAACAAATCTCACTAGCGAGATGTTAGTTCACACTAAATGTCAATAGCGTCTTGTTAATTAACGTTAAATCTTGCTAGCAACATGCTAGATCACGCAAATTCTCACTAGTGACATGCTAGATCATGCTAAATCTTGATAGCAACTTGTTAATTAACAATAAATCTTGCTACCAATATGCTAATTCAGCGAATTCTTGCCAGCAGCATGCTTATTTATGTTAAATGTTGCTAATGACTTCGGAATTCATTCTAAATCTTGCTAGCAACAAGATAATTAACATTAAATCTTGCTAGCAAAATTGATCATCAATTGATTAAAGATTAAATTATGATCAAAGAACATAACGACACCTTAGTAACTGCCTAGAAACAACGCAAGGCAATAACTAACAAGTGTATACAGTTTTATGCAAAAGTTTAGGCACCTTTCTGAGGCTGCATGGTAATCTGCTCAATCTTTTTAAGTAAAGATCCTAGTGATATGCCATTCATTTTCTAGAGAAAGCTTGATAAAGCAATGTTTTTCAGACCAAAATACTTAGTGTAGCAGTATTTAGTTGTATGAAATAAAATACAATGTGACAAATAGGCGGTGCAAAAGTTTGGCCACCCTTTCAATTGTGTTGATTTGAATACCTGTAGTCACTCAATGCTGATTGTTTGCAACACAAAATTGATGTTATTGGCTCAATGAACATTAGACTGGAAACACAGGTGCAACCAATCATGAAAAAGGATATTTAAGTTTGCTAATTGCCAGTTGTGCTTCTCTTCGATTCTCTACTGGAAAGTAGCAACATGGGAACCTCAAAAGAACTCCCCAATGACTTAAAAACTAAGATAATTCATCAGTGTGAGTTAGGAGAAGCATGTTAAAAGTTATCACAAAGGTTTAAGGTCCCTGTCTCCAGTCAGAAATATAGTTAGAAAATGGAAGGCAACAGGAACAGTCCATGTGAAGGAAAGATGTGGCAGGCCAAGAAAGATATCTGAAAGGCAAAGGCGAAGTATGGTTAGAATGGTCAAATACAATTTACAGACCACCTCCAAAGATCTCCAAGAACATCTCGCTGCTGATGGTGTCATTGTACATCGTTCCACAGTCCAGCGTACTTTGCACAAGGAACAGCTCAATGAAAGGGTGATGCGGAAAAAGCCTTTTCCGCGTCTTGCCAACAAACAGAGTCATTTGAGGTATGCAAAGGCTCATCTGGACAAGTTCTGTGGACAGATGAAACTGAGATAGAGCTGTTTGGTCACAACCAGAAGAGCTTTGTATGGAGGAAAAAGAACACAGCGTTCCAGGAGAAGAACTTGCTCCCTACTGTAAAATGTGGTGGTGGGTCCTTCATGCTATGGGGCAAGCACAGGTACTGGAAACCTTGTCAAAGTTGAGGGTCAAATGGATTCCATCCAGTATCAGCAGATTCTTAAGAACAGTGTTCAAGAATCAGTCAAGAGGATGAAGTTATGCCAGGGTTGGTTGTTTCAGCAGGATAATGATCCAAAGCATTGCTCCAAATCTACCAAGGAATTCATGGTCAGACACAGATACAATGTTCTAGAATGGCCATCGCAGTCCAGACTTGAATATCATCGAAAATCTATGTAATGATTTGAAGCAGGTTGTCCACACTCGGAAACCATCAAACCTGACTGAACTGGAGACATTTTGCAAGGAAGAATGGTCCAAAATACCTGCAACCAGAATCCAGGGACTTCTCAGTGGCTATAAGAAGCGACTACATGCTGTTATTTCAGCAAAAGGGGGCTCTACTAAATATTAATGTGAAAATTTCATTGGGGTGCCCACATTTTTGCACCTGTCTGTTTTTGCTATGACTCAAATTGTATTGTTTCTGTTGATTCAATAAATGCTATTTCAGAACTGAAATGTTACTGTTTTCATAAGGTATAAATTATATCCAAATGAAGTTGTGGCTTTGAAAGCCCGGCACATTATAAACTGAAATTATGATAATTATTAGGGGTGCCCAAACCTTTGCATAAAACTGTATATGCTCAAGATCTAATTCTTTCCATCTATCTATCTGTAAACTTAAACAACTTTTTAAGCTTTTACAAATAAATTTAACTTTCAGGATAGGCTTTCTCAAGCCAACTGAAGTTTATATCATAAACTTCCTCTATCTAGTTATTATTATTATTCTTACCTAAAATTCTCAAAGCATCTCCTCCTAGAGCTTTAAAGCTACAACCACTAAACTCTGCTCAGACTTCAGACCTGTTCTGACTTGAGTTGCTATCCCTTTTCAGACTGATCAGACTTATGATTTTTGATAAAACTGAAGATTAAAGTCATAAAATCTCCATAGACTTTCACTAATGAAGTGAAAACTGAATTTTAGATAGAGCGTCCACTCCATCTGTTGGTAACATCACAACATTACACCTGATATATAATACATTTCAATACAGTATGTGTAAACATGTCCATTCCAATGGGCATGCATTTTTTTTTTAAATCCTGAAAAAAAACTTGCAGGTCTACAATCGATTTTTTACTTTAATTAGTAAGTTAAATCTCTCTATTTTACATTCATAATATCACAAAATTACACCCCTGTCAGTGAGAACACTGAAGTTTGAACGAATCAGAGCGCTGCAATTCAAAGCCTCAAAGCTTTTCAAAGACGCCATTACTGCTGGAGAGAGAGATCATAATCTCCTAAAATAGATTTATGTGAGAGAGTTTATGATCAAACGGAAATTGTTTCCGATTATCAAGTAACCGCTGCAACGTGTTTCCTTGAAGATTTATGCACTTATATGGCCAAAATCTGACTCTCATTCGTCTTTACATGGCGACGGATTTTCGCTGTTGAGCACTATGAAGGTAAGTGAAGTTTAAACGCGCGTCCTCCTGGACTCGCGCCAAAGCATAACCGTCTAAGCGCCTACGTTTATTTATAGCGCTCATTTATGTACTTTATTGCCGAATTCTGACTCTCGCTCGTGTTTTCATGGGGAAGACACATGTAAAATGCTTCCCTGAGCAGCGCGCGCTGACTCTCTTCAAATGCAGCGTCTAACAGTCAAAGTTATTTATAACTAATTCTTGAGTATATAGTTACATTGTGTTAATTCTATTATCTGCTTTTAACTAAAGTCTGACTCCTGTTCTCGAGTTCAAACGCGCTTCCTGAGCAGATTCGCTGATAGATCGATGTATTGTGAACACTTAAACAATAAATGAAATAAGGTATTTAAAAGGATGCAAAAACGATGGCAGATCGATTCAAACTGTAAACTGCTTGAGTTAAAAAAAACTGCATTACTCTGCTGCATTACATGATCAGGAATTATTTTAAAAATACTAATATTTAAGTTATTTTGTTTCCCATGGAGGAAGGCTTTATACAAATATTACATTGCGTTGATTCCTTTATCTGCTATAATTGCCGTGTTGAACTGAAGTCTGACATGGCAGATCGATTCAATCTGAAAACTGCTTGAGATTAGAAAAAACAGCATTACTATCCCCATTGTACTTGGCAGGAATGATTTAAGAAATACTAATATTTAAGTTATTTTATTTCACATGAAGAAAGGCTTTATACACACACACACACACATATATACATATATATACACATACATATCTATCTATCTATACACACATTTATATAGTAAATAAATGTATAAAGGGCTCCATATACATGTAGTGTAACTGCAGTCTGTTTTAAAAGTGGCAAGACTATATTAATAATGCTTAATTGCATCTTTAAAATAGAAATAAAACAAAGTATTATTCACATTAGTGAAAACTGACCGTTAAAAGCCAAGGATGTAATTAAACCGTAAACATTTTTATAAACTAATTGCAATTTTCCAACACTTTGGGGATCAAAAAGCATTGTTATTTATTTTTTGGTATTTCGTTACAACACCGATGATCCCTCTTGATGAAAAAACTCCATGTATGTACCCTAGATGCCAATTTGTGCACTAACCAAGTATTGCAACACTTCTGTAATCAATTAATAATTTACTCATGTTTATTACCAATGTAAATGTTGTTTATTTTAGATTTATATTTAATATTCATTATTATTCTTTGATATTTCAGACCACTCACTGTTCAGCTGAATCATCAATAACCTCCAGTCTCTGCGTCAACTGACTTTTGTGTTCTTTAAAACATTAAATCTCACTAGTGACTTGTTAAATAACATTCATTCTCGTCAGTGACATGTTAACTCATGTTAAATCTCACAAGCGACCTACGAATTAACAAATCTCACTAGCGACATGTTAGTTCACACTAAATGTCAATAGCGTCTTGTTAATTAACGTTAAATCTTGCTAGCAACATGCTAGATCACGCAAATTCTCACTAGTGACATGCTAGATCATGCTAAATCTTGATAGCAACTTGTTAATTAACAATAAATCTTGCTACCAATATGCTAATTCAGCTAATTCTTGCCAGCAACATGCTTATTTATGTTAAATGTTGCTAATGACTTCGGAATTCATACTAAATCTTGCTATCAACAAGATAATTAACATTAAATCTTGCTAGCAAAATTGATCATCAATTGATTAAAGATTAAATTATGATCAAAGAACATAACGACACCTTAGTAACTGCCTAGAAACAACGCAAAGCAATAACTAACAAGTGTATATATGCTCAAGATCTAATTCTTTCCATCTATCTATCTGTAAACTTAAACAACTTTTTAAGCTTTTACAAATAAATTTAACTTTCAGGATAGGCTTTCTCAAGCCAACTGAAGTTTATATCATAAACTTCCTCTATCTAGTTGTGTAATTGCTCTAATAGTCTTCTGATGTGCATATTGTATTTGCCTATGCTAGGGTCTTAGAGGTCATCACGACCCATGGAATACGTGACGGTCCTTCAATTTTAGAAGGAGAATGAGTTATCAGAATGTTTTGGTTTATAGTTGGATCCTGAGCCGAGTTCAGCCTTGGAGAAGCTGTATGTGTGTGTGTGTGTGTTAATATGGTCAGTATTGGTGAGATGATTAGCTGGCACCATAAAACTTGTTGTTCTCGACAAGCCACGTCACGAACCCGTCAACCATGTGATCAACGAAGATATGCTTCAGACTGTCTGCTCTCATGTGGAAAATTACTAGTTTTGTTTTTCTTTCTTTCTTTCTTTCTTTCTTTCTTTCTTTCTTTCTTTCTTTCTTTCTTTCTTTCTTTCTTTCTTTCTTTCTTTCTTTCTTTCTTTCTTTCTTAGCCAATCAGAAACATTTAAACGTCATCATTGACGTAGTTAGCACCCTCTGTTAGAGTATAATTGCTGTAACAATGTTATTGTATGTGGGGCGGCCTACGAAGTTCTTGTGAGACCTGAAGCTGGCTTCTGCTGATGAAACTGCAAACTAAACTTCACTAAAATGTCTTCTATTGACTGCACTTCTGACTTCTGGTCTTCATTCAACATATCTGGTCCTCGGGTCTTAACTGTAAATCCCCTACAATCTACTGGCAGACACTCCAGGGCCCGGTTTTCAGGGGTACGTCTGGAGTGAATGCTCTAGGACTCTCGTTGGAGGGGGCGATCTCCTCAGAGCAACCAAACTGACGGGCGACAGCTGAGGAGGGACGCCTGTGCGAGGCCTGACACCTTAGCGCCAGGACCTCTTTGATGTAGCCTTCTTGGCGAGGATGACGGTCCTCAGATCCAAGGGTTGAGGCTGGGAGTGCCGGCCCGACCCCCCGGGTTTCTGGAGGGGTTAGCGGGTTGCGACGCTCTGCCTCAGAGCGGCCCATTGTGAGGAGCTCTGGGGCTGTGGTTGGCTCACAGCCCCTAATTTGAGAGCAACGAGGCAGTAGCACACTGAACACCACCTGCTGCACCTCCTAGAACTTATCGACGACCGTCTCAACAGTGTTGCCGAAAAAGCCCAGAAGACGAGAGAGGGGAGTCCAGTAGGAACTTATTTCCTTATCTTTAAAAGTTTGAGCCAGAGATGCCTCTTTTATAATATATATATATATATATATATATATATATATATGTCACAGAACGACAAGGGGAGGACTCAAGTGCAGGGGAAGGTAAAGGATTTATTGTCACAAACATAAATTACAATACGTGAAACCAAAAACCCACGAGGGGGAAAACATAACTAGAAACATTAACTGAAACACAACCAACCGGATGAGACGGTACGGTGAACCAGGGAACATAGAAACACATCCAAGAATGACAACGACGCCACGCAGGACATCAACACACAGGGATATTTAAAGGGCACACGAGGGGAGGAGTGATCAGAAACAGCTGGGAATAATTTCGGGAAACAAGAAGGCGGGGCAGACGCTAACAAGACACAAACGCGCGGCGAACGCAACCGCGCATCGCCGCGTGTTTACAAAGCACGCGAGACATGCGCAACGGGTGAACACACCCACTGCGCAACAATGACAACAAACAGACACGTGGACACAAGAGCGCGCACAAGACGTAACGCGCCCTTACACGAAACATGGGAGGAAGAGCAGTGCCACGGTTCTGTCCACTAGGAACACTAGAAACCGAAACTAAAACTGACAGAACCGTGACAATACAGTAATACCTCGGTTCACAAGTTTAATTCGTTCCAAGAGCGAGCTCGTAAACCAAAATGCTCGTACACCAAAACAATTTCCCCCATAAGAACGCACTAAAAATCACTTGATTCATTCCACACGACCATAAATGCCCATTTTAAATATTTTTTTGGTTTTAACCTATTAATTACATTTAAAATTATAACCATTAAGATCTCATGTAAATACTAATTAAGTATTTTTAGAGTTTAACTGTCATTATTAACTATTTACTGTAACATGCACTTTACCTCTTCACTGCTGGCATGATTTAGACGAGAGGAGACGGGAGGGGAAGCGGAGTGTTACTGCTTATATATTTCACTACATTGTAGCGTTGCTTCTTTTAATAACCAAACAGGTTCCTTCTCATTCAGAGATTTTATTGAGAACTATCGGATTGCGGTTCTGGCTTCAACCCACACCGTACATAACAGAAGAATCAAAACTAGCTCTGCTTCGGAGCTCTATCTATTCCCTCAGAACTCAACTCTCTCGCCGACTGAAACCCCGCCCTCTTAAAGTGACAAGACTGTTAACTTAACACTTATTGAACACATCAGTTTAACTAGTTAACTAGTTCCTTCAACATTTGTAACAATATTACAAAGTGAAGCATAGCGATCACAATTAATGCAACAACACGAGGTAAAACCGCTGTAAATCACTTATGTATATGATATATACAGAGTTATAACTGTTATAACTCGTTATAACTCGTATACCAAGTCGCTCGTAAACCGAGGCATTACTCCCAAACAAACAACTCAAAGCACATGTGTATCCCCACCTGTAATTTGAGAGGGCAGGGATGAACACATTGCCTGCATTTCTCTTTGCTTGCCATATATATATCTAACTTTTAGTTGGTGAACAGTAAATATGACAGAGAGATCACATACAGTGCAACTGAAGACACAGATACTGCTGGCTGTTTGGCATGGCATGCATTTATATATTCCTGGTCCCTGACATCACGCCCTCTCACGCGATATCGGTTGGATTGCATACGTGTTTTCATTTGAAAGCGAACATCTTTGCAGTGCAGTGCTAATCGAAATAGTATCGAATACTATTGTCTGCCTGTTTCTTTAATAAGAAAGACATTTCAAACACTCAACTGATGAAAAAAACTGATGAAAAAAATAATTATTAAATTATCATTTGTTTTACTGCAGGTTCATGAATGCTTCACATTGCAATTTTTGGAAGAGTTTTGACCTGTGGTTTCACAAATCCATTAAGGCAAATTATGATTTCAGATTGCTATTGATAATTGATAATGATTAATTGTGCAGCCCTAGTGAATGGGCTGAGGTCTGTTTCTTTATCCTTCTCCTTGACCTATTATGATGTAGCCCATGTTAAAGTACCACTCAGTAAGACAATGAGGGTGATATTTATTAATATTTAGCAACACCAACAAGTGATGTTAAGTATGACCCAGCTCTAATACATGCAGATAGCCACGAGCTGCTTGGTGAGCATGCAGATGGGATATAGGGTGTCATGTGGAATATGCGGCCTCCCTAACAACTTCAAAATTGCAACTATTCCTTAGCTATGGTCTCAGATAGCTATGGGGACTTGTGGGATTTGTTGATGGATAGAGAGACCTGATCAAGAGTGTGTCTCTTGGTACCATCAGCCTCTTCTTTCTTAGAGTAGTCAATGAGCAATCCACACTCTCTTTCCAGGACATCAGTTTTACAGCAGGAATGAAGTTTTATGGAGAGCAGGAGACTTCTACAATCAGGTTTCCTGCTCTGAGTGTGATAGAGTGAGTATGTGAAGGAGTCAATCGGTGAACTAAGTCCTTTTCCATAATTAGGGAAGCGATGAACTCATAATGAGGTGGATTTAAAAGAGAAGTAGAAGGGAAGGGTAGCAGAAATAATGGCCATGAACTTAGAGGATTAAGTGAAGTTTTCAGTTTTGTTTCACTTAAATAACTTTATCTCAGATTTCTCTCCTAAATTTCTTGAGATATATACAAATACACACAAGTAAAACCACAGTAAAATTACGAGTCATGTGTCTTGCTCAATTTTTGTGAATTTGATGAGAATTGTTTGAGTTCATTTTGATATCTGTGGTTTTTAATTCCAGACTTTGGTATCTTTACAAATCTGAGCAGAGATTGAGACATTGTTGAGATCTTTTCTGAAACTCTGGAAAAAACAACTGAGATTTATGAGGCCTTTTTCTCAGTAAAAAAATGTAAGAAACAGAAGCTCAAACAAAAGTCTCAATTTGTTGGTTATTTAATCTCTCTAATATAGAAGAAACAGTTTAAATTGTAAATCTTAAAAGACATTTTACTACTCCTACAAACTAATATCTTGGAAAATCACAAATCTAGGAGACAAACAATTGAGATATTAAGATTACATTCTTTAATTTACTTTAGAGGAGACATATGTGTGATGTGTGGTATATGTGTGGTTAATAATGAAAATATGATATCATGGAATGAAGAGCATTTGGTGGTGCTGTGATCTCAAAATCGTTTAAGGATATTTTTGTTATACATGTGGCTTTTCTCTCCCAGTCAAGCACTTGCTGAAATTCTGCACTTGAGTAGCACAAAATCAAATCCACCTGCTTGTGAAAGTAGGGGGATTTGGATTGGAAGTCACTGTGGATTAAAAAGGATCCAGACTAATGCATATATTTGAGGTGTATAAGGAATACATCACCCTCCGCCACTAGGCTGATATTGGAGATTAATCCTAAGGCTGGGGCCATAGCTAAAAATGAGTAAAAGTGCAATAAACATTCAAGATCAAGTTCCAAGCCAACCAATGATCAGAGAAGAGGGTGGAGAAACAAGAGAGTTGCACTGACCGAAGAACTGAAACAGCACTGCAGGAGGAAAAA
Source organism: Rhodeus uyekii (assembly GCA_037043235.1). Lineage (NCBI taxonomy): Eukaryota > Metazoa > Chordata > Actinopteri > Cypriniformes > Acheilognathidae > Rhodeus > Rhodeus uyekii. The sequence goes on along the minus strand of JAWRVZ010000021.1, from coordinate 988,441 downwards.
TAGTTAGGAAAAATCAACAGCTTGTACGAAATGCCCAAAAGTATCCGATCCAGTTTAATAAGGACTAATATTGTAATCCTTTCAGGAACTCAGAGCTCCAACTTCATTTGCAGAGAAAATAAAGTGATGAAAGCCGGCATGAAGCAGGATGATTCTTTCAGTAGCCATGTATGCCATTATAAAAGCATTATGTTAAGGTGGGCACATTTCTCTGGGCGGAAAGCAGATTCACTTTATTGACGCTCTAATTAAGAGATGAACCGATAATGTTTCAGTCACAGTATTTTATATATGAAACTCGAGGAACTTACTGAGTCATGTCCAAAAAAATATTACACAACACTTAGATGTCATTGTACTGGTATTGAACTTGGATTGAATAAATTCATAATTCTCCACATCTGGCAAATATGCCAAAAGCGGTTTAACGTTCAAAAGTGGAAACCAAGTGGTTTCAGTGAGCAAAAAAATCTGTGTGTGATGACTTTCTTATTTGTCTGTTCATGTCAGACTCATATGTCTGACAGAGTCAGTTAGGGCTAAGTGAGATGTACAGACCAAGAAGGTTTAGTCATCAAAGTACGTCTGAAAGAAACAGCTGAAAAATCTTGCCTACTGCCATAATTTCATTTTAATTTTTATTACAGTAGATGGATCAGGGCACAGTTTTTTTTTTCTGGATCTATCATGTTTATCAGAGATACAGTAAGAATACAAATCATTCACTGAAAGAGCCAGACAATATCGAAACATTCTCATGGACTGCACCAGATTTGCAGGTTCTTGCTGTGAGATGTTACTCCACTCTTTCAACAATGGCACTTGCATGTTCTCTAACACATTGGGGAGACATATGGTTTGGTATTGTAAAGGCGATCAGCTTTCCTTCCTGTCTCCCTCTCCTATATCGCCAACTACTGAACTGGCAGCAGAATACAGTTTTAAGTCACTTTCATGGACTCGGGAATTTGAATTGTTTTGACAATTTTGTTATATGTGCATGAAAAATGTAAAGGAAAATATTTCTGTTTTCATACATCGTTTTTATGTAAGTGTTAGTTGTCACATTAGTGTCCTAAATTTTTGTGTGACCTTAAATGTCTACCACCTGTAAACTGATAAACAGTGATTAAGGGCTTTTTACTTCATGGTTATACCACTTGGGTTTTTTTTCTTTTCTTTTTTTCACAAATGAACTGGTATGTGTTTTTGACTATATGATCAAAAGAGTTCTGCTTTTGGGACATTATTAATTAATGATTATCACATACTTTTGGTGTCATTTATTTTAAACTTAATGTGACACATCTGCTCTATCCATAGTCTTCAGTAATGATTTTTCTTCATGCCTAAAAGTCTAACTCCCTCTCTCTCTAGCTCATTTGAACTGATATGATCTTGTTTCTGTAGAGATGAGTGTCTTTAATGAGGACTCTGCAGTGTCTTTGGTCAAATGTAGTTTGTTTAGTGAAGGATTTGATCTTTATTTAGAGGGCAGAATGTGAATCTTATATGTTGTACTAAAGCTGTTCACAAGGCAATATCATCTTCTTTTTTATAACCTGTTACAATGGCATAGTCTCAGAAAGTACAAAAGAAAGTCAAGTAAGCAGGTTAATTAAAACACATAAGGCGGACCAGTCTGAAGATTTTATTTACAGACTATTCAGTTGTTGTCTTCAAATCTACACATCCTCTGCAGGAATGAATTTGAAGTCAGTTGACCCTGACACCCACCCATGACCAGCATTCCATGGTAGGATGCCCACGAGTGGCTCTGCTGAATGCAATGCCTGCCAGAAGCCCCTCCATGCTCTCCTCTGGTGTCAGGTGTCAGAGGTGAGTGCTGTCTCACAGTAAATGAAGCATCCAGAGGAGGTGAAACTACACAGTTCACATCACAATACAGAATCATTGACCAATCAGAGCTGAGTTTTTAACAATACCATAGAATATAATCCAATAGGAACGTGACTGCACCAACCTGTATGTGGCATCACAGTTAATACAGGTCAGTCAGTGATCAATACTGACTCATGAAACATACATGACTCCCAATTTACTGGTGATTGGAACTGGTGATCCAATCAATCCAATTCTAATTTCCTATTTGTAAAAGTTTCACCAGAATGGCATTTGAGGTCAGATTTCTTACTAGGAAGGTTGGAAAAAGTTTTTGTCAAAATGCAAGGCAAGGCAAGGCAAGTTTATTTGTATAGCACATTTCATACACAATGGTAATTCAAAGTGCTTTACATAAAGAAGAATGATAAAAATAAAACATTAAAAATGATTAAATGAATAAAAAGATAATACGTATAAAATAAAATGCAAACAGTTCGGACATAGCACAGTGCTCAATCTGCAAATGCATAGGTAAAAAGATGTGTTTTGAGTCTTGATTTGAATGTGGCTACTGTTGGAGCACACCTGATCTCTTCTGGAAGCTGGTTCCAGCTGCGGCTGGCGTAACAGCTAAAAGCAGACTCTCCTTGCTTTGAGTGAACCCTGGGTATTATCAAGTGACTTGATCCTGATGATCTTAGTGATCTGTTAGGTTTATATTCTATGAGCATATCTGCAATGTATTGAGGTCCTAGGTCATTGAGTGATTTATAAACAAGTAACAGTACTTTAAAATTAATTCTAAATGTAACTGGAAGCCAGTGCAAGGACCTAAGGACTGGTGTGATGTGTTCATATTTTCTGGTTCTGCTCAGAATCCTGGCAGCAGCGTTCTGTAGGAGCTGCAGCTGTCTTATGGTCTTTTTGGGAAGGCCGGTGAGGAGCCCATTACAATAATCCACCCTGCTGGTGATGAAAGCATGAACAAGTTTCTCTAAGTCTTGATTGGAGACAAAGCATCTAATTCTTGCAATATTTTTGAGATGATAATATGCTGATTTAGTTATTGTTTTTACATGGCTACTGAAACTCAGGTCTGACTCCAAAATCACACCAAGATTCCTGACCTGATTTTTAGTTGTTTAACCCCTAGAGTGAAGGTATGTATTCACTTTGAGAACTTCATCTTTGTTTCCAAATGCAATGACTTCAGTTTTGTCTTTGTTTAACTGAAGGAAGTTTAGGCACATCCAGTTTTTAATTTCATCAATGCATTGACACAGGGAGTCAATGGGGCTGTAATCATTAGGTGATAACACAAGGTAAATCTGGGTGTCATCTGCATAGCTTGTAACACTAGTGAATGTTACGTGTATATATTTTGTTTTTCTTTAATGCATATATTCCGTTAGCAGCCATTAGAGGGCGCTAGAGATAATTGGTGGCTGTATATAAGCCAAAAAAGTAGTAGAGTGAATGAGTTGTTTGGTAGAGGGAACCGCATGGTTGAGCTCACGGCTACTGAAACGTCCTGAGTCCTGTTTTGAGAACTGCTCAAACAACAGTTTATGCTCAAACAAAAGGACCTTCTATTCTACTCCTACTTATATTCTTACTGCTACAGCTACCTCAGCTAATGCTACAACTGCTGTAGCTGTTCTGTCCATTGGTTGCTGACTTTGGTGCTCTCTCTGGACATTCAGCGAGATCTACAGAGCAGCACATTTCATCTCTCCCACACTGGATTTATTGGATTGTACCATTGCTTCGCTCTCAAACAAATATTTGGATCTTCTGCATCACTCCTCATCCCATCATCATCATCTGTTTCATCAAACACTGGACACTCATAAGTTTTTGCTATTGACTCTCTTTAAATGCATTTGACTTAAAACTGTTTAGTTTAAGCATTGTTGCATTGTCATTGTTTATCACTCATTGGGTTTAGGGAATAAAACTGAGAAAACGTATTTGTTTGAAGAAGCGGTTTTTGTTATCAGTACCGTATGATTTCTTTGCAAACCTTCAGAAACAAACCTTCATAAAGGGAGGTGTTGCAAGCTGTGATATGCAATTTGGTTCTTTCTCATTATTTGGCTCAGTGGCAGCATATATAAGTTGAACAGGAGGGGTGCAAGTATTGAACCTTGAGGGACTCCGCATGTCATGGAGGTCCACTCAGACTTATGGTCACCGATACTCACATAATAACCTCTCCCTTCTAAGTATGACCTGAACCATTTAAGAACCATCTCAGAAAGCCCAACCCAGTTTTCCAGCCTGTCAAGGAGAATGTTGTGATCTACAGTGTCAAACGCAGCACTGAGGTCGAGTAAAACCAGCACTGATAATTTACCTGAATCTGTGTTAAGACGAATATCATTTATTATCTTTATGAGTGCTGTCTCTGTGCTGTGATGTGGTCGGAAACCAGATTGAAAGTTGTCAAAGTATCCATTCAAGCTTAAGAACTTGTTCAGCTGATTGAAAACAACTTTTTCAATGATTTTGCCTATGAAAGGTAGATTTGAGATTGGTCTGTAATTGCTCAATATGATGTTGTCCAGATTGCTCTTTTTCAGAAGGGGCTTAACAACTGCAGTTTTTAGGGATTTTGGAAAAGTCCCAGAAAGAAGTGAGGCATTTACCACTTCTATGATATCTGCTTCTAAACAGTTAAACACTCTTTTGAAGAAAGATGTGGGAAGTATGTCAAGGGCGCAGGTTGATGTTTTAAGGTGCTGTACTGTTTCTTCCAAAATTTTACCATCAATTGCTTCGAAAACAGACATAATAGCTACTTTCTGAGGTTGTGGTCTGATCTGTTTCACCCCGGTGCAGCTCAAGGATGTGCTGATTGCCTTTCTGATATTATTTATTTTCTCTGAGAAGAAGGAAGCAAATTCACAGCATTTGCTGTCTGAGAGCATTTCACTGGGAATCTGACTTGGGGGATTTGTTAGTCTCTCTACAGTAGCAAAAAGAGTGCGGGTGTTGTTTAAGTTTCTGTTTATAATATTTGAGAAGAAGGTCTGTCTAGCTTTGCCTAGTTCCACATTGAAATCAAGAAGGTTATCTTTATAGATGTTATAGTGGATTTCAAGATTTGTCTTTCGCCACATGCGCTCAGCTTTTCTGCATTGTCTTTTCATATTTTGCACTGCTGTTGAGGTTCTCCACGGTGCATTTTGTCTGCCACTCTTCTTCCTGACTTTCACAGGAGCAATGTTATCAATAACATTCTGAACTTTTGAGTTAAAAGAATCAAGAAGAAAATCAACAGAGTCTGCAGATATGCTTGGTGTTAAAGATATAGCCTTCATAAACAGAGCACAAGTATTCTCATTTAAGCATCGCTTTTTGACCGAGATAGATCTAGCTTCAACAGTCGGAGAGATCAATATATCAAAGAAAATACAGAAATGATCTGATAGAGCTACATCCTTACTGACAATGGATGAGATGTTTAGACCCTTACTGATAATTAAATCTAGTGTATGTCCTCGATTGTGTGTGGGTCTATTTACATGCTGAGTCAGATCAAAAGTATTCAAAACTGTTAGAATTTCTTTTGCCATTTTGGATTCTGCATTTTCTATGTGGATGTTAAAGTCCCCAGTAATAGCAAAACAGTCAAACTCTGAGGAAGTTGCTGATAACAGTTCTGTAAAGTCCTCCACAAAGGCTGGAGAGTATTTTGGAGGCCTGTAAATGACTAAAAGTAGAATGCGAGGAGCACCTTTTAACACACCCACATATTCAAAAGACAAGTAATCACCAAATGACACTTGCTTGCATTGATAGACATCTTTAAATAGAGCAGCTTCACCTCCACCTCTCCTAACAGCTCTGCAGACACTCATAAAAGTAAAGTTAGGAGGGGCTGTTTCATTCAGGATTGTTGAACTGCAACTGTCTTCAAGCCATGTTTCATTTAGAAGCATAAAATCTAGATTGTTTGTGGTTATTAAATCATTGACTAGAAGTGATTTATTTTTAAGTGAACGGATGTTTAAAAGTGCTAACTTAAAAGACTTTCTGTCTTTACAGTAATCTTAGTTTGACGTGTAATATGCAACAGATTAAATGGGTTTGCCAAACGGTTTGAGAAGGCCTTTGGCTTTCTATCACGTAATAAAACTGAAATAGCGAAAGCAACAGGCACACTGGGTTCCCGCTTGTTCTGTAAACATTTGACAGAGTCACTGTTATCATAGCGGGGACCCGACACACATCACTGAGAGTTTATCAGTTGTTTTTGGTTCACCTAGAACAGATGGAGGAGGGTGAGGGCCCTGGCGTTGTGGTAGAGGTCGAAGAGCTCTCGCAGGAGGAATGGGAGGTTGAGCTGGGCCGACAGGCTTTGGTGGTTGTGGAGCTCGCCGCTTTTTTGTTGATGTCTGGGGGCTCGCAGCAAACGAGTGGGCGAGTTTGGTTCCAGCATACACCAGTTCCTCCATTTTCTCAGAGAAACACAGCAGAGGGGATGCTGGGGAGAGGGATAACGTATCTGGTGAGAGAGGCTGTTGCTCTGGTGTTACTGGTGGCTCTAATATGTTGTCCTGGCTTCCCTGGTAAAAAAATGCAAGTCTATGTGTAGCACACGGGCTTGTGGGCAACACATGCACATACTTTGAAAATTCAGTTTCATATATATGAAGGTAAATTATTGGAGTTCTATTCCATTTTAAGTCTACTTCCTTAAATCCAAATTAAAAGTTTACATCCTGTTTGCTATAGTACCTCAGTTCAAATTCAGGAGTTGAACTGCAGTTCTCAGTTACATTCTAAATGGAGAACAACTTCTTCCTGATAAGTAAACCAATCCCTTTGTCTTGTTTTTTTCAGGGCCTCTTTTATCAATCAGCAAAATACAGATTATACCCTCTCATAACTTTTTGGTACAAGCCAGAAATACATCCATGAAGAAACCTACACACCCCAGCACTTACACTATAAAAACCACAGACTGAAACGGTCATGGTGGGGTCAGTTCAGCTGGTTCACATTAGGAAGAGCACCAATATGTTTATATTATCCTTCAAAGGTATCGTCATCAGATATTATGTTTCATGTTTGTTGGTTCATGTTTGAATAAATTGTATAATTCAAAGTCTGGTTACAAGAGTTTAGCCATGACAATAAGCTTTGCTTTGATGGAAAGAGCTTTGTGTGAATTTCATTTGGCTACAATATCTATGAATTTGCTGTATGTTTACAGTCCATTGAAGAGTTCACAATGTGATTTTAAGGGCCTTTAAGCAGTCCCATTGTCATTTGACATCCACAGAGAAAGAGGAGTCTGCTGGGAGGAAAACAGGGGAATTCGCTTTGGGATCAGTACTTCACACACAAAGTGCTTTACGGCTGTTGGTGGATTTACTCTCAGACTCTTGATCTCAGCAGTACTGAGAAATGAGCCACAGGCCTTAAAATATGATGCTTCTTCCCCTTATTCAGTCTTTAGCACAACACTCATATAGATGTTTGCATATCAAAACATAAACCCCAATCTTAATCTAAACCTCCTTCTTTAGCTAGAGGTGAAAATCTCATTGTTTGGTATCAACAAAATATCGCTCTAGCATAGATCTATTTCAACTCAAATTAAAAGAAATCTTAATGTGCAGAAATTGTGGAAACTTTTGACAAATTATGTTTTATTAACAGAGTTTAGGAGGAGCACGTTCAAAGGATCAGTGCAATCAACTCGTCATCCGCAATAATTACACCTCATTATCAGCATGAGAAAAAGCGCTCGCCTACATCTCTTGAAGGGTTTGGCATTTGGCTCCGCCTTACTTTTGCTGCATGATCCGCTGAATTTGTTTATTAAGTATGCAGGGCAACCACCCAGTAGGCATGATCCACCCAGAACGCATGAACTAACTTTTCCGCATTTGTCTTTGAGAGCATATGTTGCAATTTAAATTTTTTTTTTTTTAAGATGGAAGAATGCTGTTTTACAGCTGCTAGAAATGTGGCTTTCAAATGAAAGAGTGGTATTAAAGAGCAGTAGGAAGAAAGTAGAAAGTTATTAGTCTTCCAAATTTGTATATCAAATATTTATTGGCCTACTTGGTACGACTTGAAAGCAAGATGGCGCCAGTGTGTTTGTTTTTCCATTTTATCCTGCAAACACTGTGTGTGTTCGTTGTTCAAAATGTCGACTCTTTATTGCTGTATGATCGCCAAACTTTACAAAGTATTCAACTGCCAACAAACTCATTAACTTGAGAATAGTGGGCACAAGATATTGCCCCCATTCCTATCTGAGATTCCAGCTCACCTCTCCCGCTTTCCGGCTCTACATTAACGGTGTAAGCGTGCGTCATCGTCGCCGGGGAAAACGTAGTGGACGACTGGAGAAAATGAAGGTTTGCTTGGCGCACCTTTCCATGCTTTCCTGGGCAGAGTGTCGAGCGTCAGGCTGCTACGTGTCATCATCCCGGATGAGGTGTTCCAGCCCCGTGCACCTCGCTCTCCTCGCTGCTGCTGATTGGCTGCTGGTGCTGGGTGATATGCGTCGATCAATCTCGGCAAAGAAAAATAGTTCAATTAAAAGCCATTTTATTCTTAACATTATTGGCCTTTTTAACAAGCTCTAATTTTACCTTCTGCTTATGATTCCCTCATTCTCTGTTCTCTGCTCTGCCATTTTTGATTGAGTTTGAGCCTGTGTCTGTTTTAAAAGAAAATGTTAGTAAGCTAAAGCCCTCAGGTTTTCCACTTGATGCTGTCCCTGTTCGATTGTTTAAGAAGGGTTTCTAGTGCCAACAGTTGTTGAAATTGTAAACAGCAGTCTATCCTCAGGTGTGGTCCCTGAGAGTTTTAAGCATGCAATAGTGCATCCCCTGGTCAAAAAGTCTGTTCTGGATCGTGCAGATTTTTCAAATTTTAGGCCTATTTCAAAGCTTCCTTTTATTTCTAAAATTCTAGAAAAATTGTTTGCAGCCAATTAATGGCTTTTTTAAAAGACCACAATATTCCTGGAAGTTTTCCAGTCTGGTTTTAAATCTCTTCACAGCACAGAATCTGCTCTTCTGAAGGTTTTTAATTATATTTATTTAGCAACTGGTGCTGGAGAGTGTGTAGTTTTGTGCTTCTCGATTTAACTGCTGCATTTGACACTGGACCATGAAATTCTGATCTCTCATTTGGAGAACTGGGTGGGCATAAAAGGCATAGCACTTCAATGGTTCAGGTCCTATTTGGAAGGTAGGACTTTCTGTGTTAGTTATGGAAACTTTGAGTCCTCCTCTGCACCCCTCTCTTGTGGAGTCAAGGTACAAATTGGACTTAATATTGGACTTGAATTGTTGTCAATATGATAATCATGCACTGAGTACTGGTCCCCCGACTGAGCCTGGTTTCTCCCAAGGTTTTTTATCCATTCCGTTCTTCATTCATTACGTCTCCTGCTGGAGTTTTGGTTCCTTGCCGCTGTCGCCTATGGCTTGCTCAGTTGGGGAAACTTAACACTTAATATTCATCAATTGTATTAATTTGCCTGCTCTTTTAAGGCTGCTGTTCAGCCTTTGTTTATATGGTTTTCCCATGACCACTGTAAAGCTGATTTGAAACAATCTGTATTGTAAAAAGCGCTATATAAGTAAAGGTGACTTGACTTGACTTGACTATGAGACTAAACAAACCTCCTCACTTGCTTACGAGTTGGTTGGACAGTTCTCTCCTTTGGTAGTCCGAGCCCACTCAAACAGGGGTATGGCTGCTTTCAAAGCTTTTCTGCTAGAAGTGCCTCTTGGTGAGAATGCTCTTTTGTTATGTGCCTTCTTCAGTTCTCCATGGGTTATATAGTGTTGGAATCCAAATAATTTTTAGATGTTGTGTTGTTGTTGTTTTTTTGACTTGAGGATAGCATTGACCATAACATTCGTTTTGAATAGCTTGAATGTATGGTAGGTGTGTGGCTTTTCTGTGTCTGGGTCCAGGCTTTGGAATAGCCTTCCCTATCATGTGGTGTCTGCTCCTTCATTGGACAAATTGAAATATATTTTTCAATCATATTTTTATTGTTTAGCTTTTGGAAACCCGTAAGTGTTGTTTTTATCGTGTATACTTCCTTTGGCACACTTTATAGCTCTTTGGATCAATTTGTAATGTGTTTAAATATGCTCTATAAATAAGTGCTGCTGTTGTCTGATTAACAAGTCTTAAGTTCCAGTTCAAAACATACATGTTTTTTTTTCCCCACACAGTCTTTATAAAACTTTTTTGTTTGTTTGTTATTTCAGTTGATTTAGGGATGATGTACTGAATATGCAGAACCATTATCATAGTATTTTAGTAGTGTTCTTTAAGAATGTAGATGCTATCTTCATAAAAATCCTTCAGTATTTTTTTCTCTCCAAGTTTTAATATTTAAATTGCTTTGCAAACCAAAGTGCAAACTATTGCCTGTTATCTGAATCAATTCATGTCATTAGTGAGGAAATTGAAAGAGAGCAAGAAAAAACTAAATTGAATGTCAGAAAAAAGCCTGGTGATGTTGATGATGGATTCTCCCCTAATCGAAACAATTTGCTTAGTTTCCCAGCTGGGTTTCATGTGCTTTTGATTACTCTCTGCTATTTAGTTCCACAAAATTACATGCTGCTTAATGGGCTTTTAATGGTTATAGGTTTCTCTACTTTTTAATGAGGTTCACCAGTTGGTTGCTAATGCCCTATGGATATTTGGCATGTGTCCAGATCGAGAACTGTTTTAGTCTTTATTCTAGTTTACAAATCGGTTTTCTTTGTGGTGTAAAACCTCAACAAGAACTCCATATATCTTGGGGCGTTAGATGCACTTAAATCTGTTTTTAATTTATCACCTAATCCTTATCCCAGAAGCCAAATAATTTAATCATTAAATGTTTGATCGCTAAGCTTCTGGATCTTTTTCTATTTTCAGTCATTGTTTATGTTTGTGTCATAACAGTAAAATAAAGTTGTTGTTTTTTTTTTTAAATGGTGTATTTCAGCTTTTTTTGTGTGCTTGAGACAGTCGCTGAAGTCAGTGATTTATTGCAAATCTTCGTAAATTGTCTAAACCCCATGGTGGGGGGGATGCTAGTATCATTGATATATAGGTTTTTAAAATGTTGCATTAATTTTTTTTCTTTTTTTCACTTAAATTTCACTTAAAGTTTTAGTAATTTAAAAATATGTATTAGTTTTTGTCTTTTCAAATGTTCACATGTTCAAATTAAACTAATGGAAAATGAGAGATGTTGCCGTTTAAGATTTTTTTTTAAAAAGTTAACTAAGTTGTAAGTTAACTTTTTTTTATTTCAAGTAATTGAAAATGTTTTTTTATTTAATATGCCTTGGTAGTTAATATCGGTAATAATTGGTAGCTAACAAAAATAAGAAACGGGAAGAAGAGTGGAGCTGCTTGTTACAGGTGAGGCTCCCTCTCCGCTTCTTCCGGATCACCAGAGGGAGCCCTCACCAGAATATTGATTCTCATTCGGACTACAATTCCCACTGACACTCATACCTTAGACTGATTACGTACACACCTGCATCTCATCACATACACTATATTAACACACAACACACACCACCAGTGCAAAGTTTTGATTTGCTATGGTGATAATTGCTGAGCGTCTATTCCTGGATTGCTATTCTGCTTCTGATATTGGACTGTTTATCACTACTTTGACCCTTTTGCTGCATGCCCTGACCTTGCCTGTTTATCTGGATTTGTGTATGTTTGCCGCCTGCCTTGACCTTAGTGGTGGGCAGAGTGAGGCTTCATGAAACACTGAAACAGTTGAATCAAATGTGCCGTATTGTTTCGGAGCTTCGAAACTCTATACCGACACCCGTCTCGACGATGAGACCTAGTGGTCAATTGCACGTTATCTGAAACAACTTTGACAACATGCCATTTAAAAAAATTAAATGTGTTTTTGTTAGTGTGGTGAGTTTTAAACTTCCTCACTATATAGCTATAATATATAATAATAACAACTAGGTTATTTTGGTCATAAAAAAATGAAAATGAATAAAACAAATCAATCAATCCGCAATGGTCTCATTTTAGTTTTTTACAGATTTGTATTCAAAACTATTAATTGCTCTGCTGTGTAAGGAATCTATATATGAAGCTATATATCTATATATACATTTATATATCTACGAATCTCTCTATATATCTATGAATTTGTCCATCGATCTATCTATCTCCTAGGAAATTCTATGTTCCGCCGAAACAGTCGAAATAATGACTTGGTATCTCAAAGTAATGAGAAACTGTGGAAATAATGACTTAGTAACTCAAAATAAGAGAAACTTTCTCGAAATAATGACTTAACTTCTCTGATTCTCCGCATGGGCAAAGCGTGTAAATGCGAGATATGGAAGAGTCTGTGAAAACTGTTGCATGAAAAATGCAAAACTTGCACGATTTACAAAACTGTCAGAGTATCGCTGGATTTATTAGTTAAATTTAAGTGTAACGTCTTCATAATATGCATGAGTACATTTGTTAATATTAACGCGAATTTCACGGATGCTCTTTGATGTGCAGGTTCATCATAAAGAGTCACTACAATACAATACAACACTATAATTCAACAGTCTATAATTCCTCTGTTTTAAGTGATCCATGGATCACTGTGCTGCTGCTTGTTCATACACAAAAATACAAATGAATAAAATACTATATACTATGGAATCCCTTTCATATACTGATGATTTATCATTCATGTTCATTTAATTATATTATTGATTAACACCCCCACTTCAACAGCAGTTTTACAGAACGTGTTATGTTTGCTGTGATCTCGCATTTACATGCTTTGACCATGCGGAGAAGCACGAGAAGTTGTCATTATTTCGACTTAAATAATCTTTTTTTTTTCTCAACTGTGGCGGAAACGGACTTCCATAAGGCGAATTTGCATTAACTCCTGTCAATCAAACGCAGACTCGGCAAACACCGCCTGTCCAAACACTTGTGAAACGCGCAGAAGCTTTGTTTAGCCAGAGTCACATGACATGGGTGTTTTGAATCACATCACGGGATCTCGACACTGTGTCGAAACGCAAGTTTCACGTCAGCCATCCCTACTCGACCCAAGCCTGTCTCTGTTCATGATTCTGTTTTGCCCCTTATCTGTACTCTGGTTATACATTGAAATAAAGCTGCAGATGGATTCTCAATCGGCTGACTCCTTGTTACAGAAAACTTCGCCCTGCACTGATCCAGCAGCTGTGATGCAACTATCTTCTGAACTGTCAGCACAAGGCACCCAGCTCGTTGTACATCAGCAACAGCTCAATCACCTAACCCTCTTGACGGAGGAGCTCTTCAAAACGTTGCAAGATCTACACGTTATACCCTCTGAGGCTGCGGTGGGACCCACACCGTTTACCTCTGACGTTCCAATGCATCATCTCCCCAGCGCGAACTCGCATTGAGCATTCCCTGAATTTTTTTTTGTGAACCGACAAAATGCAAGGGATTCTTGTTGCAATGATCACTGTTTGTAGACCAGCAACCCACTTTGTATCCCACGGATTCAAGCAGCATATCTCTCGTCAGCTCACTTCTAACTGGAAAGGCTTTAGAGTGGGCCACCGTGGTGTGGAGATACGATGGTACTGCATTTCCTTCTTTCAATGTATTTCTGTAACGCTTCAAAGAGGTATTCGATCATCGACGATTCCGATTTCTTTATTTCACCCATGTGGAGTGGCCCGGACCCTCAACGGGGAAGCATGTCCGGCCGACTCATAAGCTAGACAGATAGCCTCGACTATCCACCTGCTTAGGGTTTGCTTAGAAGCTAGAGCCCCCTTAGGGGTCCCAAATTAAACTAACAGTTGGTCCGACTTACGCCAAGTGGCAGTCTTGAAAACGTAAGCGTCCAGTGCTTGCACTGGACAGACCTTGTTCTTGTGCTCCTGCTCATGATCGTCAAATGGGGGAGGGCAGAAGGCCTGCAGCATGATCGACCGAGCCACATTCTTCTCACAATGCTTCTTTTCCTGATTCTCTACAGTGCAGACGTGTATCTCTCTCCTCTCGCTCTCCTCTCGCTTCCTCGCGCTTTTGTATTTTGTTGTCTTTCTTTTTCACTCCTGAGAATACTGAGATGGAAAGGATTTTCTATATGATTGGATTATTGATGGCGGGGTTCCTATTCTTTAGCTTTGGGATTGCCCTGACCTATCAGAATACTGGTAAGACAGCTGCAAGCAAATTCACCCAGCTGTTTGTGGAAATTAAGAAATGCTTCAGGGTTGTGTGTGGCCATTTGAAGGAATTAGATCAGAGAGTGATACAGATTGAGGAACTGAATCGTAACAGCGAAGTCCGGACTGCTTATTTGGGCTCCATCGAGAGTCAGACCGGTGAACTTTTTACGGACTGTAACCGGTCTGGCCATGAGGCTAGACGTGATGTCTAGGGAACTGTACGGACCGAACGTGACCGGAGCTGATTGATTAATTATGATCCGGACATATTACCGAAGATCAACAAATGGAATAAAAATTAACTCGAAACTTCACTTGTCCCTATCTCTTGGGAACTCAGCATGAACAGCCTGGTCTCCGTATCTCCCTTCAGGGACAAAGCCAAGGAACTGAACTGAACTGAACAAAAAAAACATCTCATGTTTTGGCTATATTCTCTCTCAACATCCGTCTGCCTGTACTCTCCTTATCTGTCCTTATCTATCTCCCCCCCCCCCAACTCCACTGAAAAAATCCCAACACGAGTTTTACGTGTAATGTGTGATGTATATTATATTATGTTTGTTTGTGTTTTGCTATGTAAGGCTTGCTAAACTGCATTCTTGTATTTCTTGTTTTCCTGGAGAAAAAAACGGCGCATGCTCTGCTGCGACAACACGTCTCTGAAAACAAATTTCCCGTTAAGGGACAATAAAATTCTATCTATCTATCTATCTATCTATCTATCTATCTATCTATCTATCTATCTATCTATCTATCTATCTATCTATCTATCTATCTATCTATCTATCCATAGCCTGGCCTCGGGTGGAGAAAGGCTTTCGCCATCCCGGGCGCGAACTCGAGGCATGAGGGAGCCACCGAGAGGGCCTGAAGATCCCCGACCCTCTTAAGCGAGGTGATGGCCAGCAAAAGAAGGGTCTTAAGAGAGAGGAGCTTAATAGGGAGCTCCTCTACAGGTCTCAGCCTTAGTGTGCCACGGAGGAAACGAGTGACTAGGGGGTCCCTGCCCAAGGATACCCCACCCAGAGGTACATGGCAAGCCGGCATTCTCAAGTGCCGACCGCGCATGCTCCACTCCCAAACAGACAACACACATAACATGTGTATCCCTGTCCATTATAAAACGCGGATAGGGAAAAACACAAGGTCTAAATGTCTGTTCATTCGCCATTCTCTTTTTCACACACAATTCCTGATTTTTAAACTAGCATAGTTTCAAATCACTCTCACACAGACACAGCACGCTGAAGACACTCAGAGCTGGCGCTTCCGGGTTTCGGACGAGCTTTATGCCCTTCGTCATGACGTCACCGGCACGTGCCGGCGGTGACGCATTCACACGCGTTCGTCTCTCATTGGTTGCACAGATCTTCACGTGACTGACGCAAGGCTATTTCCCCTAGCACTTTGGAACTGGGAACTGGTTTCTCCACTTTTCGGGGCACTACGAGTATCTGGTCATGCCATTGGTATTCCAATCTTTCATTAACAATGTCTTCAGAGACATGCTGGACAGATGGGTAATAGTTTATATAGATGACATCTTGGTCTACTCCAATTCCCTTAAAGAGCAGTACTCGAACGCCTGATCCAGTACCAAATTTTCACCAGAGTTTCACCAGACATCCACTACCTACCTGGGATATGTCATCAGTCAAGAGGGGGTGGCCATGGACGAGAACAAAGTAAGGGCTGTGCTCGACTGGCCTCAACCAAGTACAGTGAAGGAACTACAGAGATTCCTGGGGTTCGCTAATGGTAGCTGCACCGATCACTGCCATGACCAAACGCTCCCCCTCACATCTCTTCTGGTCACCTGACGCCCAACAAGCATTCAAAGACCTCAAGACACGTTTCACATCGGCTCCAATTCTCCATCATCCCGATCCAGATCTCCCTTTCATTGTGGAAGTAGATGCTTCCAACACAGTCATAGGGGCTATTCTCTCGCAGTGTCACGGATCCCCAGCAAAGATGTTCCCATGCGCATTCTTCTCTAGAAAGCTAAGCTCTGCAGAAAGAAATTATGATGCTGGTAACCGCGAGCTCCTAGCCATGAAAGCCGCTCTAGCAGAATGGCGGTCATTACTGACCATAAGAACCTAGAACATCTACGCTCAGCAAAGCGGTTAAATCCTCATCAGGCAAGATGGTCCATGTTCTTCACTCTGTTCAACTTCATTGTTACTTACAGACCTGGGTCCAAGAATACCAAAGCCGATGCACTATCACGCCAGCTTGAAGAACCAATCCCAGATAAAACTGAAGAGAATGCAGAGAACGTCATCCCAGAAACACTTCTGGTTGCACCCGTACAGTGGGATATCATGTCAGAAATTACCCAATCCAACATCCAGAACCCTCCCCCATCAGATTGCCCACCCAATCTCACTTTTGTTCCCGAACCTTTGCGAGAAACACTGCATCAGGTACACACAACTCCTAGTTCAGGGCACCCTGGAGTCACCGCAACTCACCATCTCCTCACCAACCGATTCTGGTGGTCCACAATGCTTGCAGATACCACAAAGTTCGTAAAGAACTGCATCAAATGCAACACCTCCAAAACTCCCCGACATGTTCTTGCTGGTCTACTACAACCTCTGCCTGTCCCTCAGTGCCCTTGGTCTTATATAGCCATTGACTTCGTTATGGACCTCCCTAATTCCCAAGGCAACACCACTGTACTCACCATTATCGACCGTTTCTCCCAGGCCTGTCGTCTCATTCCCTTACCTAAACTCCCCACCGCATCCCAGACAGCTGAAGTACTATGCAACTTTTTGTTTCGCTTCTATGGACTACCCGAAGATATCGTTTCCGACAGAGGTCCCCCATTAACATCTAGAATGTGGTCAGCCTTCTTTCAACAGCTCAATATAAACATCAGTCTCACCTCTGGCTACCACCCACAATCCAATGGTCAAACTGAACCTCTCAACCAGGAACTCACCCGTTTTCTCAGAACCTACTGCCAACATAATCAGTCGGACTGGAATAGATATCTCATGTGGCCAGAATATGCTCAGAACTCACTTCTGAAACCTGCCACTGGCTTGACCCCTTTCAAATGTATCTTAGGCTATCAACCACCTTTATTTCCCTGGTCCGGTGAACCCACCGATCTGCCCTCTGTCACGGAATGGTTTTAGCGGAGCGAAGAAGTCTGGAATAGAGCACACACCCATCTGTTACACACAGTACGCAGACAGGAGCAACAGACCAATCGTCATCGTCGCCCAGGCCCTGAGTACATGCCTGGTCAATGGGTTTGGCTATGCACAAAGGACCTCCACCTCAAACTTCCATGCCATAAACTCAATCCTAGGTATGTGGGTCCTTTCAAAATTCTTAGACCGATCACACCAGTTTCATTTCGTTTAGAGGCTAACGATCTAAGTATCGTATTTCTCCCACGTGATTTTTGATTTGCTACGGTTTTGATTTGTTACGGTGATCATCTCTGAGCATTTATTCCTGGATTGCAATTCTGTTTCTGACCTATAACTACTTTGACCCTTTTGCTGCCTGCCCTGACCTTGCCTATTTATCTGGATTTGTGTATGTTTGCCGCCTGCCTCGACCCAATCCTGTCTCTGTTCACGATTCTGTTTTGCCCCTTATCTGTACTCTGGTTATCCATTGAAATAAAGCTGCAGATGGATTCTCAATCGGCTGACTCCTTGTTACACTGCTGACCTGACCCTTATCAACACTGGACTAGGGGTTTTGTCACACATATTGAACTAAAGCCCATGCAAATACAAACTTTTGACGAGCTTTCCACTTGTGAACAACCACAGTACATTTAGTCTTTCTTTTTTGGACAGGGATTTCACTTCCCCTACCTAATTAAATTAGAAGAAAATATGTGCAATATTTATGATGAAATTCTGCCCATGCAGATGTAGTAAATAATGATTATTTAGTGGAAAATGTAATTTTTCCTCTCAAACATAATTTTGTTTTCACATTCCTCAACTCCTGGAATTTGCATTGTAGTCATAAAGCCAGACTGGAGCTCGCAATTCTTTTGAGTACTTTTTAGTTTTACGTGCAGGATGTATCAGACTGTTAGTGAACGGACTGAGCTGGTTTGTTGATGTTCCATCTCAATATGAGAATATGTGATATTCTCATTGAACGCATCACACTTAGGAAGTGCATTTGCGATTGCTTGAAATTACTGAAAATATTGATGTCTTGTTACTCTGACTCTCGGCTGTCTCAAATCTGTGTCCTTTGACCTTGCTTTAGCTAAAACTATGCCTAGTGTTTATTCATTCATTTTAATTTATTTTGAAGTCACTGCCACATTTTTTCATGTTTAAAAAGATCATCATAAATCATAAATATGAATGTTTAAAACTATAAAAGAGTCTGAAATCCCCAAAATTTGTTTCAACTGGAAAATTCAAGCTAAATTTCAAAGGCATTTGCATAATATAAAATGTCTTTATATTTGTGGCTGCTTTTCTGTTATACCGTGGTTTTCATTTTCCAGTGATATTTTATGTGGCTTTCCAGAGCTGTGTAGCTGCTTTGAGATTTTGAACAAAGCTCTTCAGGCTTTGTTCAACTATAAAATTGGATGAAAGCTTGCCTGAAAGCTCTCAAAGGAGACAACAAAGCCATTGCCTCTATAAGGAAAACTAGAAAAGCCTGAGTTTGTGGCTCTTGGATAGATACTCCTACAGCTCTCCTTTCAAGCCTGCACCCTATACTTCAATAACAGCACTCCTCATTGCCACAGTATCCTGAGAATTAATTGTTTAAACAGTTTTAGACTGCAAATATTTGATCATATTCCATGCAAATTAGTTGTCTTTTGCAAATAAATAATTCGGTCTAATTTCAGTCAAAGCAACCAAATCCCTCCAAAAAGAACATTCAGGTCAATCTAATTCAAGGTCATTTACATCTCAAGACACTATTTGCTAGGGTTGGGTGATACTCAAGATATATTTAATGACTTTGCAAGTGAAAGGTCACATAGTTAAGCAAAATATTAACATTTTAATCCAGGTCATAAAAGATGTTGTTAGAGATGCAGACAAAAGATCTTGTAACACTGGTTATATATCCAATAGATCATATTTGTTTAAATAAATATTTGGTAGAACTTATTAGAGTAAATGGAATAACGGTGTATATCTAGGTACCAACATTGAACTTAAACCTTAAAACCCTAAACCTAACCTTAACCCATGTAGCCACCAATATTTATACATTATATATTATATTACCATTATTAGGTAAGTACACTGTGCATGTATACACAGTAAAATAAATTGTGATCAAATATCCTTTTGTGAAAATTGTGGAACACTATAGGTTGCAATCTGCATTTCATGTTGAATTTAACTTTCATGAGATTTAGTTGCTATATAAGACTATTACCCATAAGACTATTTAAAAAAAAAATCAAAAATAAAGCTTTCACCTTCCTTTTTGTCCCTCCATTCTCCAGGTTTATACCACTTCAAGCAATGTTTGAAACTTTGTATTGTGACACTTGTGTACTTTTGCATCTTCAGGAAGAATCGTTTTCGGTATTCCTCAAATCGAAAGTTGCTTTGGATAAAAGTGTCTGCTAAATGAGTGAATCTTTCTTGTGGATCTTCATTGAAAAAAGGATTCAATTTTAGATTGTGAACAGTGTTATATGAAGTATAGAGTTGAGATTGGTTGAAAAATACAGCCAAAAAGGAGTTTGAGAGTTTTTATTTATTTATATATATATATATATATATATATATATATATATAAATGGATGGTAAAGAAACAAACAAAAGAAAGTGTTAATTGATGGAATTACGGTTCCTTTGATTAAAAAAATGCATGGCAGTTTGAAATTCTGATGAGAGGTTCGTTAGTTTCATTAGTTTTCCTGTTTTAGTGGCAGAAAAATATTTGTTTTTAAAATAGGGCATAATGTTCACTGATGAAACGATGGTTAATTTTATTTATTTTTATCTTTACAAAAAATATATTTTAGAGCAATTTAGGGCAAATATTTAATGTGCAAATGTACAGTCTAATCTTCTATAAAAAAGGAAAGTGTTTCTACAGCAGTGTTGCACCGTCCTAAATATTAAATGCCTCGTTAATAACCATTCTGCATAACGAAGACAACATTTTTATAGAAGGTTACAGAACAAGCATTTGTGACAAAGAATTTGTGTCAAAGAGTGCAGAGTTGAGTTGAGTTGAGTACAATGGTATTTTGAGGCTGTGCAAAACAGCTAGACAAAAAGAGCCACATGTGCATGATTGTGTCAGAGTCCAGATGACCTGGTGGTCAGCCTGTGGGTGCTGGAAGCGTGGTTAGAGTACCAGACTGAGCTTCAGAGGAGAGAGCATGGCTGCGGTTTAGCAAGGGAGAAGAGAGGCCCGAGGGTTTGGACAAATCTCTCTCTCTTTCCTCTGATGTGTTTCTCACATGGGACACTCTTCACGGCTGAAGGAAAAGAGGGAGGTATCATATTCCTGTCCCGTACAGCTGGAAAAGTCCCCCTCTGCAGGTTTTCTCTGGTGAAGTTTATAACCACCTCGTGAAGTAGTTCGTTATTAATCCATGAAATATCCACTCTGTAGGAAAACTGTGGTTATTAGTGTTGTGAGACGTCGGGTTGACAAGCAGCCAGTGTGTATTTGTTGTTTTCGTTGCCTTGGAGGAGTGCAACGCAAGCACACATTTCACCCACCGTGTTTGTCTCAATCTGTTTCTATCCCTAGATTTGGCTGTGGCTTTAATACGTCTTTCATCCACAGTGGGAAAAAAAAACTTTGAGTTACTGCTCAGATTTATGGACCTTGTTAAATTTTTTTGTTGTTGTTTTTGTTTTTGTTTTCCTGAACTGAGCAGAGCTAAAATTAGTTCAGTGATACCTGATCTCTTTTTGGCCTTGTGCTTCAATTTATGACATATTCGCAATGTGCTTGTGTAGTCGGTTGTGCACAGCGAATATGAGCAAGTATTGTTGCTTCTGCAGAGGGCAGTGTAATACTTCTGCATGGTAGGAAGGGCAAACACACACACACACACACACACACACACACACACACACACACACTCACACACAGAGGCCATGCCAATGGAGCGGTAACAAGACACCGTTGACTGAGGCTGTGTAGAGGAGCAGGGATTAAGATTGGAATGATAATGCTTTTGGCTATTGTGAACCCACACAAATGAGCAAGCTTTGTATCCGTTCCATTGCTATGTTATCTTTTACATTATGTTCCTCTGCAAAATAAATCAGCCGATCAACAAGTTAATGTTGGACATGAAATGTGATATCTGCCCATTCCAGCCCACGCAGGTGCCCTGACAGTATAGCTTCAATGAAGAAGCATGTTAGCGGAAATATGTTTTAAACTATTGAACTGATCTATTGGTTAGGTCAATAAATATTCACCAATATTTGGCATTTTGAGCCAAACCTTGCCAATTTGGATATTTTTTATATACATAAATGAATCTGTTGATATATTTGGAAATGTTACAGACCTGGGTTCTTCCCCAAGACCATTAGAGAGAACATTAGATGTGATGTTGATGAAAACCTGTGGCTGATGCTAGAGAGAGGCAGGATTAGCCCTTCAATTATTTGTTCGAATTACAGTATGCACTTTTAGTTTCTACCTTTTTCTCATTACTGTAAATCTGTAAATTACTACAGACTATTGAAGCAAACTGCTGATTTTCATTTACCTTAAATAATTATGTTTTAAAAATGTAAATACTGTAAATCATGTGAAAAAATGTCACTCAGCTCTTTGAAGAAAATTACTTTGTATGAAGTCACTGAAATTGTTCAAACTAAAGAAAAGTTAGTATTTTCTGTATTGGTGTTTGATGCTAGTGTTTTTACTCTCAGTGTGTTCTGAGTGACAGTGTGTGTTATCTCAGTGAGGGCTGTGCAGTGTGTGTTATCTCAGCGAGGGTTGTGCACAGTGTTTGGCCGCATGAGCTGTTTTGAGGCATGTGTTAAGAGTTGTGTTGCTTGGAATGAGTTTTGCAGGTGATGTGAACTGTTCAGCTCAGGTGACTGTTGGTAGTGCAGATTGTAGTTAGAGTTTTGTACATGTGACTCCAGTTGTGCCCATTGCTGCTTAGCAATCGTAAAAAAACAATAATAATACAATAAAACCTAAATCCAAAATAAACGTAATGGCGGCAATCCCTCACGGACGACTGCCGCCCACACAGACACAAAACTCACCATAAAGTCCAGGCCTGGTCCTCTCTCGTCCTTCACTGTCGTCACTTCTCCTTTTATGCCTCCACTCCTCCATGAGATACAAGAAACCGGTGGCTTCGCAGGTGACGCTCATTATCAATCACGCCACCGGCTCTCCTTACGCTCTCACGGTCCCTCGACCCCGTCCTGCTCGCCACAGTTTTCATTTACTGTAAGGATGTAACACTCACCTGTTTGTATGCTGGAAAATTAGCATGGCAGATGCCACTGTGGATCTTTGCAGACTGGGTTGCACCCTCAACCTCTCTCAATGAGAGACCATAGTTCACGACATAGTTCAAGTGTAGCCCTTATTTCATCTGAAATAACAGCTATTTGTCTTCTTTGTCTTCCTCCACATATCCACCCTCTTGATTGTCTTCAGCGTGCTGTGTCGCTTGTGTTGCTGGTGTGCACATATCTCCCTAGTCTAGTTTAAAAGAAAAGAGATTTCCTTCTTATATTTGGCGAACAAGCTGTGTGTTTTCTAAAAAAAAAACAAAAAAAAAACAAGAGAGCTGCCCGCAATGAATGTCACACTTAGTGATACACACAATCTGGGCTCAAAGATGGGCTCCGCCTTACCTCAGCTTTCCTCGCAGGATCCGGTCTCTGTCATGTTCGGATGCACGCTGTTTGAAGCGTTTGCCTCCGATCAGGCAGAGGCAGATTGATGTAGCGCTCCAGCTCTGAGGACTTGGATGTGTGCCAAGGCTGGAGAGGAAGTTTCGCCATCTCCCTCTCTAGTCTATGAGGCTTGTTCGGGAGTGGAGCACGCTCAGTCAGCTGGCTGTCAGCATCGCGAGCAGCACTTGTTGCTTTCGCTCTGCTCTCGCCTCGCGCAGAGTGCGTGCTCTGCCTCGCGGTCTTTTACCAGCCGCTCACATTTCTTCAGGGCAGTCCCCCTGCGGCGATCGGTACCTGGGGATCCGCATCAGATCCATCAGCGGGGGTTGAGATGGGCGCCACCCTACCTCAGCTTTCCCTCGCGGATCCAGTCTCTGTCATGTTTCAAAAGCACGCTGTATGGAGCGTTTACTTCCAAACAGGCAGACTGACACTGCAATGGTCCAGCTCTGAGGGGTTGGACGTGCTAGTGTCAAGGCTGGAGAGGAAGTTTAGCCATCTCCCTCTCTAGTCTATGAGGAGAATGTCGAGGTTCTGAATTGTGCTGTCCAACAGCCAATATTATTATGGCTGCTGAGACTAGGGATTTAATCCTATAAATACTTGGATTACTTGAAGGATACTTGAAGGACAAACCTCCTTCATTTTACATTTCCCTGCCATGTCATTCTGTCGCGGCTGCAAGTGCGTCATTCAACCCTCGCCCCCCGTCAACGATCGCGCATCGCGTCCACCCAGTCAACGATCGTGCATCACGTCCATACCTCCCCCCCCCCCGTCAACGATCGCGCCTTTTGGAGGGGAGCTGGGTGAGTTGTCTCAAAAGGGAGGCCTACTGTCTCAGACTTTGAAAACATCTGGTTTAGGGGGTTGCCCCTCCCAGGCTGTCGCTACTCGCTACCATCCCTTAACATCGGATGGTAGGGCTGACATTCCTAAGCCTTCGGCACAAGGCTGGATCTGAGGACCAACCTTTCTGCTTCTCTAGCATCAGGAGGTTATCTCCCTTTGGCGAGTCTCGGATAGTGTATCTACGCTTACCTGAGGTCTTCCTTTGGGTAAAAAAAAAAAAAAAAAAGAGAGACAACTTGCTCATCGGCTTGTTGTCCTTAATACGGCAACATTGCAGAGGTCACCTGTCAGTTGGGAGTAGGCGTCCTGTCGAGGCAGGCGCCTAGGGTAATGGGGCTCCCTCAGTTCTCTGAGGGTTTCTCTTCCACTTCCAGACCTGCTCCGGCTGGTTTCGAGGTCCAGACGTCACCGAGGCTACGTCTGTATTATTCCCCTTTCACCCTGCTCCTGTGGCTTGGGTCCGACCAGCTGTTCCTGGAATCCTCGAGTGGGTCCCGGCCTCTATCTGGGCAGGGGGATAGCTGAGGCTGTCTCTTCTGAGCGTCCAGACCCACTCCACTCGGGACGTGGCTGCTTCCAAGGCTTCCTTCTGAATTTCCTTGGCTGATGTCTGTGATGCTGGTCCTCGCCGCACACATTCATGAGGGTTTATCATCTTGACCTCTCCGCTTTCGGAACGAGGGTGCTCGTAGCGAGCTGCGACACTCCTACGGCCGGCGTCACTGAGGTGGAGTGGGCATATCGTTCCCCTAGCGCTTTTGACGCAGCTCGAGTTCCCATGAAAGGGAACGTCTCGGGTTACGTATGTAACCCTGGTTCCCTGAAGGGGAACGAGACGCTGCGTCTCAGCCTCAGGTCCTTGCGCCTCC
Organism: Rhodeus uyekii; assembly: GCA_037043235.1. Classification (NCBI taxonomy): domain Eukaryota; kingdom Metazoa; phylum Chordata; class Actinopteri; order Cypriniformes; family Acheilognathidae; genus Rhodeus; species Rhodeus uyekii. Next base: position 963,787 of record JAWRVZ010000021.1, on the reverse strand, counting down.
GGGCCCGCTTCAGACAATCAAGTTGTTGTTCCGGGTTCTACCCCCTTTTATGACCTGGTTCATGACGTCACCGACCCGCACATGCATTTACACGCATTTGTTTCATAGTACTTCAGAAGACTATCGTCAGGCATTTTCCCTAGCGCTTTTGACGCAGCGTCTCATTCCCCTTCAGGGAACCAGGGTTACATACGTAACCCGAGACGTTTTTACATGTGTACAACTGTTCTGATCAGTGATTGTTAATCATGTGCTGATTTGCATCTTCGAGCTAGGCTCAAAATTATCTAAAATTGTCACTACCAAAACAGTCACGACCGAAACATGTCTTGAAGTTTTGGTTGTGACATCATTGTTTTGGTAGTGAAAAAAGGGAACACATAATCCTTTATTAATCCGGAATAAACAAAATTTCTGTACACTGTAAAAAAATCCAATTTATGTTTAATCAACTATTTAACAGGAAAAAAAGGATAACTCAAACAAAGTTTGTACAACTATTGGCCCTAAGTTGAGAAAACTCAAAAATGTTCTGCAGCTTGTTGCCTTAAACTTTTAAGTTTTCTCAATTTTTTTTTTTTTTTTTTTTTTTTTTTACAGTGTACAGTTATGCAAGTCATTACTACTGTAGTATGTTTTAGCAGTGTTTTAGTATACAAGTTCAAATTATGTAATGTGATATGGTTACAATTAAGCGTGGAGTCAATGAAATGTAACAGTCCGACTCAGGGTTTGAGTCCCGCTTGGAGGGGGTGATTCCAACAGGAGGGATTATAGATAGATGATAGCGTTGGATTGTTAGGTTGTTGTCAATAATGTTAATTTCTATGATATTAATGCCTAGAAAGACTAAAAGAGAGAGACAGAAAGTGTCTCTATGTGGTTCTGGAGAATTATCTGAATGAATATGTTATACACTCACCTAAAGGATTATTAGGAACACCTGTTCAATTTCTCATTAATGCAATTATCTAATCAACTGATCAACATGGCAGTTGCTTCACTTCATTTAAGGGTTGGTCTTGGTCAAGACAATCTCCTGAACTCCAAACTGAATGTCAGAATGGGAAAGAAAGGTGATTTAAGCAATTTTGAGCGTGGCATGGTTGTTGGTGCCAGACGGGCCGGTCTGAGTATTTCACAATCTGCTCAGTTACTGGAATTTTCACACACAAACATTTCTAGGGTTTACAAAGAATGGTGTGAAAAGGGAAACGCATCCAGTATGCGGCAGTCCTGTGGGTGAAAATGCCTTGTTTATGCTAGAGGTCAGAGGAGAATGGGCCTACTGATTCAAGCTGATAGAAGAGCAACTTTGACTGAAATAACCACTCGTTACAACCGAGGTTTGCAGCAAAGAATTTGTGAAGCCACAACACAAACAACCTTGAGGTGGATGGGCTACAACAGCAGAAGACCCCACCGGGTACCACTCATCTCCACTTCAAATAGGAAAAAGAGGCTACAATTTGCACAAGCACATCAAAATTGGACAGTTGAAGACTGTTGCCTGGTCAAAAATGTTGACAAAAATGGCAACAAAAATGTTGCCTGGTCTGATGAGTCTCGATTTCTGTTGAGACATTCAGATGGTAGAGTCAGAATTTGGCGTAAACAAAATGAGAACATGGATCCATCATGCCTTGTTACCACTGTGCAGGCTGGTGGTGGTGGTGTAATGGTGTGGGAGATGTTTTCTTGGCACACTTTAGGCCCCTTAGTGCCAATTGGGCATCGTTGAAATGCCACGGCCTGCCTGAGCATTGTTTCTGACCATGTCCTTCCCTTCATGACCACCATGTACCCATCCTCTGATGCTGCTTCCAGCAGGACAGTGCACCATGTCACAAAGCTTGAATCATTTCAAATTGGTTTCTTGAACATGACAATGAGCACTAAAATGGCCCCACAGTCACCAGATCTCAACACAATAGAGCATCTTTGGGACTTGGTGGAACGGGAGCTTTGTGTCCTGGATGTGCATCCCACAAATCTTCATCAACTGCAAGATGCTAGCCTATCGATATGGCCAACATTTCTAAAGAATGCTTTCAGCACTTTGTTGAATCAATGCCATGTAGAATTAAGGCAGTTCTGAAGGCGAAAGGGGGTCAAACACTGTATTAGTATGTTGTTTGGTAATAATCCTTTAGGTGAGTGTATGTGCTGACTGCATATGTGCAATATAATTATTTGTATTAACATAAAATTATTATATAATAATTATACATTATATATTATTATATAATTTATTGTATTATATTTATATTACATATAAATTATTTGTATTAACATATGTTATTTGTATCAACATAAAATGTTGAATGTCTGATTCAACTATGGCAAACCAAGTATTGTGGTCACTACCAAACCAACCTAATGAATCCTTAACTTTAAAATCAGTATGATAAACTTTATGCCTTCTACAAAGAAAGTTTGGGATCAAAAAACTACAAATCTCATAAATTGCAGTTCAAATATTATAAATTTGTATTGAATTATTGAAAAATATACAGTGATATCTCGGTTTACGAGCGACTTGGTATATGAGCAAATCGGTGTACGAGCATGGGGGGTCAAATCGGTGTACAAATTTTACCCACACCCACGCGCATATTTTGTTAGGAAGCTCAGCATGGTCTGCGCATTTTTACAGGAAATATCCTAATGACAGCCTCTCATAACACAGTCACGGGGTTCCAACCCCTTTATCACCCCTTAACTCTTCATTCTCTCAGCGTCGCTTGGTTTGCCTGCATCATTCACCACAGTGCATACTTTTAGAATTGATTTACAGCGGTTTTACCTCCTGTTGTAACATTTATTAATTGTGATCGCTATTGTTCACGTAGTGAAATATACACGTACAGTACCTCTAAGCAGTAACAGTTCATGAATTCATTGTCCAGTTCTGCCTGTGTGTGTGTGTGTGTGAGAGAGATTGAGAGAGACACACACCTCGTTCTCATATCATCTGCCTATTTAGTTCACTTCTCTCCACTCTTCTCTTGTCCAGTCCTTCATTCACGGCTCCAGCGCGCGTCCATTCGCGCCTGCGTCTCCCATGTGTGATACACCTCTGGATTATCACTTCGTTTGTTTTATACACTGTTATAATAAATTCACTCATTTGCACTTGAATCCTTGCTTTGCCCGCTCCCCCCTCCTCCCTCCTCCCTCCTTCCTCCTCTCATCTCCTCCATGCAGGCTCCTCAAACCTGAAGTGCATTACAGTAAATTGTCACGTATTTTTATAGTTTAATCGTCAATTATTAATTAGTATTTTTACAAGGTTTTAATGGTTATAATTTTAACTTTAATTAATAGAACGAAAATGGAAAAAGGACAAACTAACAATCTCATTCGATATTCTGAAAAACAGTTTGACTCTGTATCAGTGTGCTGTAAAGAGCGCTAAGTCTCTCTACTTCTCAAATTTGATTGATAAACACCACCACACTCCTAAAATTCTCTTTTCGGTTATAAACTCAGTGCTAAATCCCCCTGTAAGTACTTTTCAAAATCCCACTTCTACACTTTGTGAAGATTTCTTGAGACATTTCGGTGACAAAGCAATGAGTCTGAGGGCCCTGATACAAGCAGCTGATCACGAAATCTCGGCACCTGGAAACCCACCTGCCTTTTGGACTACATTTAACTCTGTCTCTCTACAATCACTCAAGGAAGTTATTGTAAAACTTAAACCTACCCTTTGTCCCTTTGATACTATACACCCTCGTTATTTGAAACAATTGATTGACATTATTGGATCAGGACTGGTGTCCCTGTTAAACAAATGTCTGCATTCAGGGTCTGTCCCAGACAGCTTAAAAATGGCCATGGTAACTCAAGTTCTAAAGAAACCCTCACTGGATGTTTCTGTCTTATCAAATTTCCGGCCCATATCTGTTTTACCTTTTATTTCTAAGGTAATGGAAAAAATTGTGTTTTTACAGCTCCAATCCTTTTTAGCAAATAATCACATCTACGAGAAATTTCAGTCCGGTTTCAAAACTATGCACAGTACCGAAACTGCCCTTATCAGAGTCCTTAATGACATCCTAATGGCTACTGATTCAGGCGATTCTGTCATTTTAGTTATGCTTGATCTGTCCTCAGCCTTTGACACTGTTGATCACGAGATTCTTGTCTCTCGCCTGGAATCCTGCATCGGGCTACAGGGGGAGGTCTTAAGCTGGTTCAAATCTTTTTTAACCAATTGAAGTTTCTCAGTTAAAGTTGGTAACTTCACTTCCAATCCAAGCAATCTATGCTGCGGTGTTCCTCAGGGCTCCATTCTAGCTCCTACCCTTTTCTCTCTTTACTTGCTTCCTTTGGGCTCTATCTTTAGCAAACATAACGTTTCCTTCCACTGCTACGCTGACGACATGCAAATCTATCTGCCTATAACCAGAAAAGGAAAGTCTACTCTCCATACTCTATTAGCATGTCTAGACGATGTTAAATCTTGGCTCTCCAATAACTTTCTTTCCCTAAACTCAGATAAAACAGAAGTCATTGTCTTCAACCCTTCTGACTCCAGAACACAAAATCCTATTGATCTTGAGTCATTAAGCTCATTTATCTCTCCCAAAGTGAGGAATCTGGGAGTGGTCTTTGACAACTGTTTAAAATTCGATAATCAAATTAGCACTGTTGTTGGTTCTAGTTTCTTCCATCTTCGCTCTCTCTCCAAAATTAAATCCTTCCTTTCCGAGGGTTCTTTAGAGACAGCTATCCATGCCTTCATTACATCGCGACTGGACTACTGCAATTCCCTTTATTACGGGATCTCAAAGGCGCAAATTTCTAGGTTACAAATAGTCCAAAATGCGGCAGCTAGATTTCTTACAAGGCGTAATAAATTCGATCACATTACGCCCCTCCTGAGATCTCTTCACTGGTTGCCTACCCAGTTTAGAATTCAATACAAAATTCTACTACTTGTCTACAAATCTCTAAACAATCTGGCTCCCTCCTACCTGACCGATCTTCTTCACCCTTACACTCCCGTGAGAGAACTGAGATCGGAGGATAAACTCCTCTTAAAGATCCCCAGAACCCGCCTAAAGTCAAGGGGAAATTGAGCTTTTGAAGTGGCCGGCCCCACACTATGGAACAATCTTCCTGACCCTGTTAGAATGGCTTCCAGTTTATCTGAGTTTAAATCTTGCCTTAAAACCCATCTTTTCTCCCTTGCGTTTGTTGATGTTTAATATGTAATTATTTGGGGTCTTTTTGTATATACAGTTGTTTATGCATGTATATATGTGTATACATATGTGTTTATGTGGATATGTGTACGGTTTGACTATGTCTCTTTGCCTCTGCCTCTCAGTTTTTGCTTTTGACTGTTTTCTATTTTTTGTTTTGTTTTCTATTTTGCTTTTTATTTCTTATTTTGTTTTCTTTCATCCTGTTGTACAGCACTTTGATTGGCCTTTGGCCATTTTTAAATGTGCTTTAAGTTCAGTTTCAGTTTCAAGTTCAGTTTATTTGTAAAGCACATTTAAAAATAAACTGAGTTTAAAAATAAACTTTACAAATAAACTGAACTTGAACTTGAACTTAATAGGGTGAAACCAAAAAAAAATATTTAAAATGGGCATTTATGGTCGTGTGGAACGAATTAATTGATTTTTAGTGCATTCTTATGGGGAAACTTGTTTTGGTGTACGAGCATTTTGGTTTACATTGTGTTTTGGTAGTGACAAATTTGGGGTGTATGAAAATATTCCAGCATTTTCTGAAAATTTTCTTGAGAACTAACCACACAATTACTAGAAATGTATACCTTGGATATTGTACAATTGCATACGTGCAAAATTTGTGGGGTGAAAATAAAAAATTTCAAGATGTTTCTAACTCTGTTTTGTCACCAATTCTGTAGAATGGCCCATATATATATATGCACACACACACACACACACATATATATATATATATATATATATATATACACAAACATATAGTTAGAGCTTAGAAAGACTAATTCATGACTCATATATATATATATATATATATATATATATATATATATATATATACAGTGGTACCTCGAGATACGAAAGGCTCAACTTACGAAAAATCCAAGTTACGAAAGCAAAGACGATGAATTTTACTGCTCTACATACGAAAAGATACGACAGGTTTCGGAAAGTCCGAGATTCGCCCCATAACAATTTTGAAACTCGCGCCGCACGCCGCCATCTTAGTTATAGTAGACTCGCCACTATCCTCCTGCTCTCCCATTGGTTCCTGATGCTAGCCAAGCCATGAGATCCTTCTCTCTAATTGGACAGCATCCCTCCCATCATGCATCTTCTATACGTACGTGCTGGCGTGCTTTAGCTCAGCCACTCCGCACCCGAAACTTTACATTTTTTATGTGTTTTTGTAAAGTTAAGTGTACGTATGTACCAGTGGCGTAGCCACGGGGGGGCCTGGGCCCTATGGGATCAAAATCCCGCCAAAAGTATTGCGGTCGTAATTCAAAAGTTTAAGTGTATTTTAAAAAAATTGCAAGTGTAAATCAAAACTTTAAACGCATAAAAAACGATTTTGTGCGCAAAACTTAAACTTGTTTGTTGTTTCTTAAACATTACGCTTTCATTCCTCAGTTTTTTGTGTTCTCTTCCATTTTCTGCTCACTTGATATTTTTCTGCTCGCTTGCAATCTTTTCCTCTTCGCTCTCGTTTCCAAGTTCTGCGCTTACAATTCAAAAAGTTGCAGTTCAAGTTTCATGTAAATTAGGGCGGGCGTAAGTGTCACCATTGGTTCACTGGGATTGACAGCTCTCCTCCAGCCAATCAGTGGAAGAGAGGAGTTGACGTCACTCAGGTGGGACTCAGACAGTCACGGCTTCTGTGATTCACTCATAATAGTGTAAAGATGGATAATCAACGTCAGCCTGCAAATGCCGGACAATCTCATGTAATTTAACAAATATATTGTTATTAAGTGACAGGTTAGTTTTATTGAATTTAGCAAAGGTGAAAGGAATTGATCGCAGTGTTAAGGCTCCTTTTAGAAAGATTATTGTCACAGTTACTGGAAGCCATGCAGCGCTCGCCTCTGGACCAGGATTATTTATATTTTATTTGCACAAATGACTTGATATTGATCACTTCACACACAAACATTGTGTACATATGCCTCAAGAGATCCAGAAGATCCTCTAGATTGTGTCAGGAGATATTGAGATGACTATCAACATATACTGTGTAAGACTCAATGAAACGTTTTAGACTCTGTACTAAATTAAACGTGAAAAGCGTCTGAATGCGAGTTGCGCGGGGAAAGCTGCTTTTTGTCGAGCTGTAAGTGAGGGACCGTGAGAAAAGTGCATGTTTTGTTTATCGTTTTCTGTTATAATTTGTTGACTGTACATAGACATGAAACCACTGTCATTCAGTCAAAGGGGACAGTGGACAACTTTCACAACCTCTCTTTTCAACCCTACTGGTGTTCATTAGGGACATAGAGACTTGAAACCACAACTGTGGAACACTTTGACAATTGTTTTTGAAAAGTTTGTTAAAATGCTGCATTTGTTTTTATATCAGGAATTAAATCTTAAATATGCTTGGATTTATATATATATATGCAAAAATGTATACATACTTTTTGTGTGTGTGTATATATATATATATATATATATATATATATATATACACACAAACAAACACACACTGGAAAGTGTTTGCTTTTTATGTAAAATCCACTTTTAAAACAAATCTACCATCCTCTAATTTAATATTTTTTCCTAAATTTTACTCCTGATGTTTGATATCATGTCTCTTTTCATTTCTGGCAGTGGTTTCGTGTCAACGCACATTTAAGAAATTATAGCACAAAACGAATAACACGTGCACTTTTCTCACGGCCCCTCACTTACAGCTCGTCAAAGAGCGAGCTTTCCCCGAGTAACTCACATTAAGACGCTTTTCACAGGTCACTGCTCATTATATCAAGCGAAAATAATGAAAAATAAGCTTGTGAAACAATATTACATATGTATACATTGAGAGTTATTGCCATTTTATGCTGAATGTGTGACGAAAACAGAACTAATTTAACCTAGCTGTTGTATTGTCAGTAATACAATAATCACTGTGCATAAAAGAGCTGTGATCTGGAGATTTCACTGTCATGTGTAAAGAATAAAGCACTTGGTCTATAACATATCTGTCTCCAAGTACTATGTTTCCTAAAGATTGTGTAGTTTACTTTAAAAGTCTGTATGAGTTATTCATAGCAGCCGTGAGTCGCACTGGAGTGACGTCAACTCCCCTCTTCCACTTGGCTGGAGGCGAGCTGTCAATCTAGAACCAGTGGACCAATGGTGACGCTTACGCCCGCCCTAATTTACATGAAACTTGAACTGCAACTTTTTGGATCGCAAGCGCAGAACTTGGAAACGAGAGCAAAGAGGAAAAGATTGCAAGCGAGCAGAAAAATATCAAGAGAGCAGAAAATGGAAGAGAACACAAAAAACTGAGGAATGAAAGCGTAATGTTTAAGAAACAACAAACAAGTTTAAGTTTTGCGCACAAAATCGTTTTTTATGCGTTTAAAGTTTTGATTTACACTTGCAATTTTTTAAAATACACTTAAACTTTTGATTTACGACCGCAATACTTTTGGCGGGATTTTGATCCGATACGGGCCCCCTCATTTACATGTCCGGCCCCCTCAGATTTTCAATTGTTTAAAATCGCGACTGTGAAAACTGAAGTGAAAGCACCAGCACACAACAGCACACTGTTGCTGTTACTGTGACGCAGCCGACACGTGATGTGATGACATCATCGGTAAACAAAAAAATATACGGATTAGCCGTCCACACGAGTCCGCAAGGGTGTCGGATTCAGATCTATCCACTTTAGGACCCGGTATAAAAAGTGAGCGGATTCAGTCTCCCAAATCGCCGGATCCGTGTGGATGGAACGACAATCCGATAAAAAATGTATGCGGATGCAGTGATCCACGTCTACGTGTGGACGGGGCCTAAGGCATAGCTTTGTTGATCACATGTTTGACGGGTTAGTGACGTGGCTTGTCGAGAACAACAAGTTATTTCGTCTCCTGATGGTGCCAGTTAATCACCTCACAGATACAGACCATATTATCACACACAGATACACAGCTTCTTCAAGGCTCAGGCTCCAACTGAGGCTTCAACTCAACCGAGAGACTCTCAAAACATTCTGATAACATGTTCTATCTGTTGAGAAGTGCTGACAATATTCTTCATTATTCTATGGAATACTACATAAAAGTAAAGAAAGGTTTTAACTAATAAGAACAAATGAAAAATAAGACAAAGAAAAGAATATATTAAAACTAGATAGAGGAAGTTTATGATATAAACTTCAGTTGGCTTGAGAAAGCCTATCCTGAAAGTTACATTTATTTGTAAAAGCTTAAAAAGTTGTTTAAGTTTACAGATAGATAGATGGAAAGAATTAGATCTTGAGCATATATACACTTGTTAGTTATTGCTTTGCGTTGTTTCTAGGCAGTTACTAAGGTGTCGTTATGTTCTTTGATCATAATTTAATCTTTAATCAATTGATGATCAATTTTGCTAGCAAGATTTAATGTTAATTATCTTGTTGATAGCAAGATTTAGTATGAATTCCGAAGTCTTTAGCAACATTTAACATAAATAAGCATGTTGCTGGCAAGAATTAGCTGAATTAGCATATTGGTAGCAAGATTTATTGTTAATTAACAAGTTGCAATCAAGATTTAGCATGATCTAGCATGTCACTAGTGAGAATTTGCGTGATCTAGCATGTTGCTAGCAAGATTTAACGTTAATTAACAAGACGCTATTGACATTTAGTGTGAACTAACATGTCGCTAGTGAGATTTGTTAATTCGTAGGTCGCTTGTGAGATTTAACATGAGTTAACATGTCACTGACGAGAATGAATGTTATTTAACAAGTCACTAGTGAGATTTAATGTTTTAAAGAACACAAAAGTCAGTTGACGCAGAGACTGGAGGTTATTGATGATTCAGCTGAACAGTGAGTGGTCTGAAATATCAAAGAATAATAATGAATATTAAATCTAAATCTAAAATAAACAACATTTACATTGGTAATAAACATGAGTAAATTATTAATTGATTACAGAAGTGTTGCAATACTTGGTTAGTGCACAAATTGGCATCTAGGGTACATACATGGAGTTTTTTCATCAAGAGGGATCATCGGTGTTGTAACGAAATACCAAAAAATAAATAACAATGCTTTTTGATCCCCAAAGTGTTGGAAAATTGCAATTAGTTTATAAAAATGTTTACGGTTTAATTACATCCTTGGCTTTTAACGGTCAGTTTTCACTAATGTGAATAATACTTTGTTTTATTTCTATTTTAAAGATGCAATTAAGCATTATTAATATAGTCTTGCCACTTTTAAAACAGACTGCAGTTACACTACAAGTATATGGAGCCCTTTATACATTTATTTACTATATAAATGTGTGTATAGATAGATAGATATGTATGTGTATATATATGTATATATGTGTGTGTGTGTGTATAAAGCCTTTCTTCATGTGAAATAAAATAACTTAAATATTAGTATTTCTTAAATCATTCCTGCACAATTACAATGGGGATAGTAATGCTGTTTTTTCTAATCTCAAGCAGTTTTCAGATTGAATCGATCTGCCATGTCAGACTTCAGTTCAACACGGCAATTATAGCAGATAAAGGAATCAACGCAATGTAATATTTGTATAAAGCCTTCCTCCATGGGAAACAAAATAACTTAAATATTAGTATTTTTAAAATAATTCCTGATCATGTAATGCAGCAGAGTAATGCAGTTTTTTTTAACTCAAGCAGTTTACAGTTTGAATCGATCTGCCATCGTTTTTGCATCCTTTTAAATACCTTATTTCATTTATTGTTTAAGTGTTCACAAAACATCGATCTATCAGCGAATCTGCTCAGGAAGCGCGTTTGAACTCGAGAACAGGAGTCAGACTTTAGTTAAAAGCAGATAAAAGAATTAACACAATGTAACTATATACTCAAGAATTAGTTATAAATAACTTTGACTGTTAGACGCTGCATTTGAAGAGAGTCAGCGCGCGCTGCTCAGGGAAGCATTTTACATGTGTCTTCCCCATGAAAACACGAGCGAGAGTCAGAATTCGGCAATAAAGTACATAAATGAGCGCTATAAATAAACGTAGGCGCTTAGACGGTTATGCTTTGGCGCGAGTCCAGGAGGACGCGCGTTTAAACTTCACTTACCTTTCCTATAGTATCATAGTGCTCAACAGCGAAAATCCGTCGCCATGTAAAGACGAATGAGAGTCTATATAAGTGCATAAATCTTCAAGGAAACACGCTGCAGCGGTTACTTGATAATCGGAAACAATTTCCGTTTGATCATAAACTCTCTCACATAAATCTATTTTAGGAGATTATGATCTCTCTCTCCAGCAGTAATGGCGTCTTTGAAAAGCTTTGAGGCTTTGAATTGCAGCGCTCTGATTCGTTCAAACTTCAGTGTTCTCACTGACAGGGGTGTAATTTTGTAATTTGTGTAATTTGTGTAATTTTTCAGGATTTAAAAAAAAAATGCATGCCCATTGGAATGGACATGTTCACACATACTGTATTGAAATGTATTATATATCAGGTGGAATGTTGTGATGTTACTAACAGATGGAGTGGACGCTCTATCTAAAATTCAGTTTTCACTTCATTAGTGAAAGTCTATGGAGATTTTATGACTTTAATCTTCAGTTTTATCAAAAATCATAAGTCTGATCAGTCTGAAAAGGGATAGCAACTCAAGTCAGAACAGGTCTGAAGTCTGAGCAGAGTTTAGTGGTTGTAGCTTTAAAGCTCTAGGAGGAGATGCTTTGAGAATTTTAGGTAAGAATAATAATAATAACTAGATAGAGGAAGTTTATGATATAAACTTCAGTTGGCTTGAGAAAGCCTAGCCTGAAAGTTAAATTTATTTGTAAAAGCTTAATAAGTTTTGAAAGTTTACAGATGGATAGATGGAAAGAATTAGATCTTGAGTGTCAGGTTGTGTGGAAGGGGTGAATGAGGACTCAATGATGCAATGAGACTGGGGATTTATTCATAACAAAAACGTAAATAAAAACTGAACATAAACAACCCCGTGGGGGAAAAACAAGACTAGAGGACAGACTCAAACTAGGACTAGACTTCAGACTTCAAACTTGACAGACTTGACTCAGGACTAGAAACAGGACAGCATGAACACTACGTTGAAACGACGAGAAACCAGCACAAGACAACAGACACGGATGGATTAAATACACACATGAGGGATGGTAATTGAATGAGACACAGCTGGGAACAAATCAAACTAAAACAGGGAAACAAGGTGGGAGGGTTACACATTGACGAGACAAAGACGACGCGCAGCTGGCGACAACCGAATTGCGCGTGACAGAAAACACAAAGCACGCGGCCGATTGAATGCGAACCGCGTGCCAAACATAAACACACGGACGAGAGGAGGCGCGGCTCGCGCAAGGCTTGAAACCGCGCCCACTCACATAACGTAGAGCTCGCAAGAACGAGTTCTCACGAGCTCACGACAAGGACTAACACACACGAGTTATGAATGCCCGAATCCCGATCCAAAACCGAAACTGAACCAGACCCAAGTATCGGGACCGGACATCATAACTCGTACGAAAGACGTCACAGACAAGCGCGCGCGCGGCTCGAATCCTCGACGCCGTGCGCACACACACCAAACACGAGACATAACGGTAGTGTCAGAGCTCTGCCACAAAACCAAGAAATGACTACTAGACCGACTGTGGCAGAACCCTGACATTGAGCATATATACTCTTGTTAGTTATTGCCTTGCGTTGTTTCTAGGCAGTTACTAAGGTGTCGTTATGTTCTTTGATCATAATTTAATCTTTAATCAATTGATGATCAATTTTGCTAGCAAGATTTAATGTTAATTATCTTTTTGCTAGCAAGATTTAGTATGAATTCCGAAGTCATTAGCAACATTTAACATAAATAAGCATGTTGCTGGCAAGAATTTGCTGAATTAGCATATTGTTAGCAAGATTTATCGTTAATTAGCTTGAAAAGTTTTGAGAGTTTAAACTTAAAAATAAGTTATAATTATGCTTTTTGATCCCCAAAGTGTTGGAAAATTGTAATTAGTTTATAAAAATGTTTACGGTTTAATTACATCCTTGGCTTTTAACGGTCAGTTTTCACTGATGCGAAAAATACTTTGTTTAATTTCTATTTTAAAGCTGTAATTAAGCATTATTAGTATAGGCTAATCACTTTCAAAAGAGACTGCAGTTACACTGCATGTATATGTAGCCTTTTATATATACTAAATAGATGTGTATGTATATATATATATATATATATATATAATATGTATAGAGGTGTGTGTGTGTGTATATATATATATATATATGATACTGTGAATAATACTTTGTTTTATTTCTATTTTAAAGCTGTAATTAAGCATTATTAATATAGGCTAATCACTTTCAAAAGAGACTGCAGTTACACCACAGTTACACTATATGTAGCCTTTTATATATACTAAATAGATGTGTGTGTATGTGTGTATATATATATATATATATATATATAAATAAATGGTACTGTGATACTGTGAATAATACTTTGTTTTATTTCTATTTTAAAGCTGTAATTAAGCATTTTTAATATAGGCTAATCACTTTCAAAAGAGACTGCAGTTACACCACAGCTACACTATATGTAGCCTTTTATATATACTAAATAGATGTGTATGTGTGTGTGTATATATATATATATATATATATATATAAATGGTACTGTGATACTGTGAATAATACTTTGTTTTATTTCTATTTTAAAGATGTAATTAAGCATTATTTATGTAGTCTTACCACTTTCAAAACAGACAGCAGTTACACTGCATGTATATGGAGCCCTTTATATTTACAATATAGATGTAGATAGATATGCATGTATGTGTGTGAATAAATTTAGGCGCTATAAATAAACGTAGGCGATTAGGCGTGGACGCGCGAATGCGGGAGGACGCGCGTATATGGAGCCTCTAATACATACTTTTTAGATGTATATGTAAACAGGGGCGTCACTAGGCCCTTTTTAGGGGGGCTTCAGCCCCCCTAAACTTCTGCCCAGCCCCCCTAAAAATTTTATTTGATTAAAACGGCGGCAAGCTGCGTCAAGTTTCGGCTCCTCCCCTTATCTGAGTCTGCTTGGTTTTAGCGCATTTTTCAATCTGCAGGGGCGCCGAGCAGAGTGAACATCAAGGTGTGTGTCGTGTGTGCGTGCATTTATTGATAGATTGCTAATGCTATGATATTACACCTGTATCGGTGCAGTTCTTTGTCATAAATGCATTGCAGTTTACATAATGTAATCATGGAATAGTGCAGGGTGGCCAACCCGCGGCTCGCGAGCCGCATGCGGCGCTTTGACTGCTCTTTTGCGACTCTCATCCAGCCCGCGGAGACCTTTTTGTCTACGGAAAAAATACCATAAATTTACATGTATCCTGCCAAGATCAGCCGCCGCTCACGTGGACATGATGTTTTTACCGAATTCAAATAGAGGCGCGCAGAAGCGCGTTCCCTTTCGAGAGTGGGAACGAGATGTTTAATGAAATGCATTTGGGAACTCCTCCCCTTCACGTCATTTCTGAAACCTTATGGATAACAGCAGTTGACAACTGGCCAATCGTAGCGCGATGCAGATCTGGCTGCCAGACGGTATAAATATCTTAAATAGCATTTCCTTCACACTTCTCTAAACGGAATATGATAAAATAACAGAGGTTACGATAGTAACCGGAGACGTTTTCCAACCGATCACTACATTACCAAACCGTTGCTTACTTTTTATACTTCCGGTCACCGTCAATGAGATGATATACCGTTTTTTCCCGCATATATAATTCACAGATGCATTCACTCTGTACGCTTATATAGCTCGCGGGTGTCATAAGTAAAATGTATAAAGTTTTTATTTATAAACATATAAAATGTGTGATATATGTGCGAGACCTTTCTAATGTCAAAACCCCATCAACAAATGCGAATTCAACTTTTTATGCGGCTCTCCGCAGTCATGAGCTTTATTTTGTGGCTCATCATGCTGAACAGGTTGGCCACCCCTGGAATAGTGGATTGCAGTAAGGTTAGTAGCATACCACCCTACCCTAATAGTCAAATAATATTTTTTTAATCATACCCTTATTGGGGGCTGAGCCCCCCTAAAATCAAAATCCTAGAATCGCCCCTGTATGTAAATCCTTCCTTCATGGGAAACAAACTTAAATATTAGTATTTTTAAAATAATTCCTGCTAAAGTACAATGAGGAGAGTAATGCAGTTTTTTCTAATCTCAAGCAGTTTTCAGATTGACTCGATCTGCCATGTCAGACTTCAGTTCAACACGGCAATTATAGCAGATAAAGGAATCAACGCAATGTAATATTTGTATAAAGCCTTCCTCCATGGGAAACAAAATAACTTAAATATTAGTATTTTTAAAATAATTCCTGATCATGTAATGCAGCAGAGTAATGCAGTTTTTTTTAACTCAAGCAGTTTACAGTTTGAATCGATCTGCCATCGTTTTTGCATCCTTTTAAAAAACGTATTTCATTTATTGTTTAAGTGTTCACAAAACATCGATCTATCAGCGAATCTGCTCAGGAAGCGCGTTTGAACTCGAGAACAGGAGTCAGACTTTAGTTAAAAGCAGATAAAAGAATTAACACAATGTAACTATATACTCAAGAATTAGTTATAAATAACTTTGACTGTTAGACGCTGCATTTGAAGAGAGTCAGCGCGCGCTGCTCAGGGAAGCCTTTCCAATGTATATTCATGTTTCTGCATTCCCTATGAATACACGAGCGAGAGTCAGAATTCAGCAATAAAGTACATAAATAAACGTAGTCGCTTAGACGGTTATGCGTTGGCGCGAGTCCAGGAGAGGACGCGCGTTTAAACTTCTTTCACTTACCTTTCCCATAGTAATGTGCACAGTGAAAATCCGTTGCCGAGTAAAGACGAATGAGAGTCAGAGTGGTTGTAGCTTTAAAGCTCTAGGAGGAGATGCTTTGAGAATTTTAGGTAAGAATAATAATAATAATAATAATAATAATAATAAGTTTAGATACAATATCACTAAGTTGGCTTTCTCAAGCCAACTTAATAATAATAATAATAATAAGTTTAGATACAATATCACTAAGTTGGCTTTCTCAAGCCAACTTAATAATGAATATTAAATATAAATCTAAAATAAACAACATTTACATTGGTAATAAACATGAGTAAATAATTAATTGATTACAGAAGTGTTGCAATACTTGGTTAGTGCACAAAATGGCATCTAGGGAACATACATGGAGTTTTTTCATCATGAGGGATCATCGGTGTTGTAACGAAATACCAAAAAATAAATAACAATGCTTTTTGATCCCCAAAGTGTTGAAAATTGCAATTAGTTTATAAAAATGTTTACGGTTTAATTACATCCTTGGCTTTTAACGGTCAGTTTTCACTAATGTGAATAATACTTTGTTTTATTTCTATTTTAAAGATGTAATTAAGCATTATTAATATAGTCTTGCCACTTTCAAAACAGACTGCAGTTACACTACATGTATATGGAGCCCTTTATACATTTATTTACTATATAAATGTGTGTATAGATAGATAGATAGATATGTATGTGTATATATATATATATATATATATATATATATATATATATATATATATATATATATATATATATATATATATATATATATATGTATGTGTATATATATATATATATATATATATATATATATATATATATATATATGTGTGTGTGTGTGTGTGTATAAAGCCTTTCTTCATGTGAAATAAAATAACTTAAATATTAGTATTTCTTAAATCATTCCTGCACAATTACAATGGGGATAGTAATGTTGTTTTTTTCTAATCTCAAGCAGTTTTCAGATTGAATCGATCTGCCATGTCAGACTTCAGTTCAACACGGCAATTATAGCAGATAAAGGAATCAAGGCAATGTAATATTTACTCAGGCATAAGTTATAAATAAACTTAAGTGCTTTGACGCGAGTGCGCGAGGACGCGCGTTTGAAGTTCATTGAGAGTTGCCGTTCCCATAGTAATCTACTCAGCGGGCGAAAGCCTTTGCCGAGTAAACACGAATGAGAGTCAGAATTTGGCCATATAAGTACATAAATCTTCAAGGAAACACGCTGCAGCGGTTACTTGATAATCGGAAACAATTTCCGTTTGATCATAAACTCTCTCACATAAATCTATTTTAGGAGATTATGATCTCTCTCTCCAGCAGTAATGGCGTCTTTGAAAAGCTTTGAGGCTTTGAATTGCAGCGCTCTGATTCGTTCAAACGTCAGTGCTCTCACTGACAGGGGTGTAATTTTGTGATATTATGTATGTAAAATAGAGAGATTTAACTTACTAATTAAAGTAAAAAATCGATTGTAGACCTGCAAGTTTTTTTTTCAGGATTTAAAAAAATAAAATGCATGCCCATTGGAATGGACATGTTCACACATACTGTATTGAAATGTATTATATATCAGGTGTAATGTTGTGATGTTACCAACAGATGGAGTGGACGCTCTATCTAAAATTCAGTTTTCACTTCATTAGTGAAAGTCTATGGAGATTTTATGACTTTAATCTTCAGTTTTATCAAAAATCATAAGTCTGATCAGTCTGAAAAGGGATAGCAACTCAAGTCAGAACAGGTCTGAAGTCTGAGCAGAGTTTAGTGGTTGTAGCTTTAAAGCTCTAGGAGGAGATGCTCTGAGAATTTTAGGTAAGAATAATAATAATAATAATAATAATAATAAGTTTAGATACAATATCACTAAGTTGGCTTTCTCAAGCCAACTTAATAATAATAATAAGTTTAGATACAATATCACTAAGTTGGCTTTCTCAAGCCAACTTAATAAGATAAATAAAATAATATATATATACAAGCAATGAGAACGAACTAGAGTTTGGTCGACATGAACTGCTGCTGTGCAGACTATAGTTAGAGTTTTGCACATGTGATTCCAGAAGAACTTGGAATTCGGGCAGTTTGCCTTGGAATCGATCTACGCCGCCTGCCGCGTTCCTTTACGTGATGAAACCATCAAGATGCTGTTCTGGATCGGGGCTCGCCATCACTTCTCTGTGAGCTTTCCAGACAGGAAAAAGCTTCAAACTTGGATCCAGACAGCCAAAGCTGCCAGCCACAACACCGCTCCCGAACCCCGCGACCGACCGTAAACGTCGGAAACAAAGCAGAAGTCCTCCTGCTGTTCCCCCCCGCTTCCCTCCGCAAGGTGTGCCTCATGCGGCGTGAGGTCACGCCTTGTGGGAGGGGGCGTACTGTCACAGTCTTGTCACGTTGTTCACATCTAGGTCCCTTCTATGTATCTTCCAGGTCTTTCACGCACCTGTCTGTCTAATCACTTACCTAAGTCTCGTCTGCTGGTTCCCATGCCATTTGTTATAAAAGCCCTCTCATATTCCCATGTCCTGAATTTGGATGGTATTTCTCCATGATTTCCATAACTGTTTAACATTTTCTTAATTTCCAAAAGCTTTTTTTTTTAAACATCAAACTTTTAAAATTCCCTGATATACAAGTTTTCAAAGACCATATACCTCTGATTTGAACTACTGATTTCATCCTGCTCTTGTAATTTTTTTGTGTGGGTGTGTCATCTGAGGCTGAGACAAGCTTGGATGTCACACTAAGGTCAAGGTTACTTATCTGCTGGCATTCTTATCAGATAAGTAACTCATCATTTATAAAAAAAAGAAGGATTGAAGAGAAGAGGGCTGATAGGTCTTGTTAGTTAAGGTTTATGAATTTTAATAGAGGAGTACATTTTTGTTTGTGATGGTGTAATGGCAGTTGGGCTGAAGGTTATTCAGGCTATAGGAATAGAGCATAGCCTTCTTTCTTAGAAACGGTAACATTAAATATTTTTATTTAGAATGAGCCTATTCAAATTGGAGAGAAACCTAACTGAATGCAGCACACGTACACTTTGCACTCCCATCAGCATTTTGACTCTGTGATCTCCTTCCATTTTATCACTCTGCAAAAAAAAAAGAAAAAAAAAAAGATTTGAAGCTGAATCAAGTTCAATAAACAACATGAATTAAATTATGTAATTTTTATTCATGATCAGGCATTACACATGAAACAAAGCATATTAATAAAAGAAAGTGAATTAGTGGAAATACAGCACATTAGCCTATAGAAGGGATCTCACTGGCTCTGGCACAGATGCCTTCTGATTAGATAAAGGAGCCGAGCCCCTCCCCTCTCTTATTATATATCCTGTTGTTTGATTTGATAACATACATGGCTCATTTCAAACCACGCTCTAATCAGATCTCGCTAACTTTGTTATGTGCATTTGTAGATGTGGTGGATAGGAAACCTGGGCTAAAACCTCTACAGTAAAAACTGTGTATTATGAATATTTCTTAATAGAGAACCAAGATAATTATACCACTGCATATGATTTAGCCCAGTTGATTGAAAGGGATTTTTGTTGGTGATTCTTTGTCACTTATAATTAATGTAAAACACAGTTTACTAAAGCAATTAGCCTTGTGAAGTCCTGTGTTCTAATGGTTTAACCACAGGTAAGGGGTGTTGTTACCTATGACGAGTGGTAACATCACTGTAACATACTGTACAGGCACGAGTGGCTTAATGCTTTATAGAACAGCTGCAACAATGATAAAATGAAAGACACTGTTCAATAAGTATTATAAGTAACTTTGAACAAAAGCATCTGGTAAATATTACCAATTAACAGTAATATATCTCAACACTTCCACAAAGTAATATATTTTTTGCATTAATATAAAATGTCTAGAGTTGTGCATTTATTGACATTTATGTAGCTTGTCCAATAGGAATTTGACCTCGGAAGTGCCGATTTCATAAAACTGTAATGCTCAGAACTCACTTTAGATTTATTTGACCAAAATATAGAGAAAAAAATGTAATTTTTGGTAAAAATATATATTATTATATTTGAATATATATTTTGTACATTTTGACATTTCAGTGTCATAAACCTTGAATGTTAATGTTGAATACTTATTTTTGTCACCCTCTTTGTTCTCTTTTGTTACCAATTAGCTCTCACATGTTCCATTGCGCTTTAATTGCCTGTATAAGTTTATAAACCCTCTGTTTGTTCAGTTCAGTGTTCTGTATTGAGGTTATAATAGATGTGTTAGCTAAATCATATTCTCTGTGTTTATTAAAATTTCTTCGTTTATCAATAGTTTTGCACCATGTGTCTCTTCTTGAGCTGTACAGCCACTGTGACAGATATTTCCAAGTTTCCAACTTTAAAAGTATTCTGTTATTTCACAACAGAATACCTTCCAGGGAATATTGATTTTACATGTCTTGCATCACTCCAGAAATTATAATTATTACCTCAATGAGAAAGGCATTATGTTAAACAAAAATCATGTCACACAAAAATCATATGTGTTTGAACATGTTCACACAATTTTCTGTGACTTGTTCTATGATTTTTGTTTAGCATAATGCCTTTCTAGTTGGGGTAATAATTACATATTCTGCTACAATATAAAAATGCTCTCATGATTACTGTGGAATGCTCGCATGATTACACAAGGAAGCTCTGTTCTGCCATTGGTAGAAGTTATGTCCTCCAGTTCCAAACTAACCAAACCCATTAAGCAAACTGTGAAAGCGGCTTTAGATGCATGCCACAGACATGGCAGCGAAGCACACAGTGGCTGTGGTCAGGTCTGGAGGATATAAGATTGAAGGGCAAGCCAAAGCAGCATGGTATTGTTGTGATTTAATAGCTCTGAATATAAGTCCCTTTTTGAAGTGGAGATCTTTAAGAGCACTGACATAGGCCCCTGGCAGACTAGCAGGCCTCTAAGCATGTAATTACGGGCAAGGGCAGGGCAGAGACCTGGTGGCGCGGGGCTTTGAAGAGTGC
The DNA here is from genome assembly GCA_037043235.1 of Rhodeus uyekii. NCBI lineage: Eukaryota > Metazoa > Chordata > Actinopteri > Cypriniformes > Acheilognathidae > Rhodeus > Rhodeus uyekii. The sequence continues at coordinate 942,709 of JAWRVZ010000021.1, read as the reverse complement.
AGAGGTCACGAGAGATGACCCCCAGGTCTGACGGGAGCGAGAAACACACAGAGGAGTAATTCATCTGACCTTCTTCAAAAATCACCGCTGATAGAAAATCCAGTATATGCCATCGAAATTAATATTAATACATTTTTATTAATTAACATGGCTTTGGTCTTATTTTGCACGATTTATCAGTGTGTTGTTCTGATCAAAACAATAGTTTGGCTTTTACCTTTAAATGTTCGGCTTAACCTTTATCAAATGTGATACTTGTTTGATTGAATATCCTGTATCCCTCAAACACAATTGTTCAAAATGTTGTGGTCAGTAAGGAAGAAATTAATGAATTAATTGTCAAGTGCGAGAGATAATTTGATAGAATTTTATTATTTTATTTAGTAAGGCTGCATTAAATTGATCATAATTCAAAGTAAAGACATTTATAATAATACAAAATGTTTTTTAATTTTTTTTTTAAAATTCAGACCCTGCAGACGAAAAGCAATACACATGTTTTCATCCAGCAGTTTGTGATGCGATGACCCAAAACGCATAAAAACAGGTGGGTGCAAACAGCTAATGAAACTAAACCGAAAAAGATAATGAAACTATGATCTTGACAACACATAAACATGACTTGTAGCCATAGAATTTCTAATGTAAAAATCTGTCTATGTAGATTTTTTTCTTGCCTATATTTGCTACTTAACTTATTAATAATATATAATTTATAATTTATTTTTAACAGCTCAAGCTAATTAAGTTTCTTCATGGATTCAAAGGCTTAATTGAGTTTTAAACCATTTAAAAAAAGAGAAAGAAATCCTACTAAGCTCCAGCTTACTAGGAACATTCTCAGAACTTTGACAAACATTCTGGCAAAGTTCTCACAAAGTTATGGACAAATGTTAATTCAGTATCAGCCACCGGAGGTCTCATTCACCTGTTGTACTAACATTTTGTATTCAAAAGAGCCCACATATCTGGACTGATTACTGCACACTTTTCACTTAAACCACTTGTTTTGTTTGCTCCAACATTATTAATCTTAGTGCTGTTCTGCACGTTTGATCTACAACTTGTGTTTGTCTGGGCTATTGCTCTTGCTGTTTTCTGCCTTCCCCGATCCTTTGCCTGTTATGACCACATTTACTGCTATGCCTCTAATATTGTTCTCTGTTTTGGTGTTTCAATTCACTCCTGTCTATAGTCTGAACTTGTTTTTTTATTTATTTAATAAACCTAGTCCTCATTACAATTCACACATTTACTATTTTCTACATGGTGTACGGCACATAGTGCACTATATGGGGATAGGGAACTATACTTTCCAGTGGGGAAAATAAACACTCCCATAACATTTGATGTACTCGTTACATCACAAGAAGAATGGCATCTACGCTGATATTAATCTTCGTTTATCTCAAGGTTACCATGGTTGGTTGGATCCGGGCCGTATACAGATCAGATGAAGGACCTGCACCTCGACACGAACCCAACACATCCCTGAAGTGTCTGCAGAGACCGTGACTCTACTGACTCTACCCTTCCCTGTGAAGATCATGAATCCCATCTCCAACCAGACCGAACTGGATTTAATATTCTGACATGAATTGTTGTCAAGATAATAATTATACACTGTTTGGCTGTTGGCCAGAGGAGAACTGGTCCCCCGACTGAGCCTGGTTTCTCCCAAGGTTTTTTCCTCCATTCTGTTCTTCATTCACTGTGTCACCTGCTAGAGTTTTGGTTCCTTGCCACTGTCATCTTTGGCATGCTTAGTTGGGGACACTTAACACTTAATGTCCATCAATATTATTGATTATTCTGCTCTTCTAGGCTTCTTTCCTGTGACCACTCTAAACCTGCTGTGAAACAATCTCCATTGTAAAAAGCGCTGTATAAATAAAAGTGACTTGACTCAAACTGTTGCAGAGTGCATTCTGTGGCAATTCTGCAAAAAAAATGCTATATTTAAAGTCATATGGAGGTGATTAGGAGGAATCAGTGATTTACCGAGCTGAATGGCTATGGCCGAGCTGTGATATAAACAAAAGATTGGCTATTTTAGAAAAGGGGGGGGGGGATGTTTAATATATCCCTCCCTCTCTTCCTGTTCCAGTGGAATATACATCAACATTGAATAATGTGTGTTTCAAGGCACTTCAGTGTACCTATAAGTGAATTACAAGTTGAAGTAGTTGTTTCAGAATGTTTAAAGAACATGATGTTCCCAAAATGTTTACTTAAAGTATGCAGAAAATATCTTATTTGATCTTCAGAAAATCTAATTTGTATTTTTTTATTTATACCTTAATCTTTACTTAATTAAAATGTGCATAGCAATTACTAAATACAAGAGTTAAAACAGCAAAAATCCATCCTAACTTGTACTCATGCTAGAAGCCTTCCTTGTGATATTTACTATTCTACTGATCTTTGAAATAACCTTCTTCAAAGAGTTGAAATAATACATGACATCACAGAGGGAGAGGAAAGGTGTGTCAGAGCTGAGAAATGAGTGCGCTCTTTGTTCATTGTGAAGTCATCCGCGGTGGTTAACACAGATTTGAAGGCTAGTGCCAGCCAAAGCTATAGTGGGTATCCGTGAGCACTTTCATTTACTATGTTCGCTGCTTTGGTGATGATGAATGAGGTTTATGCTTGGACTAATATCTTGACTTTACAGCGTCAGAAGTGTTTTAGTCAGGGGCAGGTGGCCTGGCGTGCTGCTCTGGTCAGCCTCTGGCCAGGCCTTTCTGCAGCTCTGATGGATGAGGTGGTGGATCAGTGGCTCTGCTAAAGTGCTCTGGCACCAGTTTCTCTTCAAACATACAGATGCGATTTGCCTGACACTGTGTTTTCTTACAAGGTGTGGCTAGGTGGGGTGTATCGAAGAGGAGCCAAAGTTTATAGGGCTTGTGTTTCCTGAAGTAAATATGGATTTGGCAGACAATTTTTATTCAAAATATGGATTGATTAGCTTCTGTTTGGTGTGACGGGTCACTTAAAAACACTAACATGCATGCCTTTTTCTTGAGGCCTCTTTGTAACTGAGGTATCTACTGAGTATTTCAAATGTTTTGAAGTAAAACTGCTTTTACAAACATCTGGTAGTATTCATGATGTTGTTTTTCTACTTTTGAAAGCAATTAAAATATACAATTAAAATTATTCAACCCCTGAATAGAAAGAAATTCCACTAAACAAAATTTTATGAAAACCCTTGAGCTAAAGCTATCATAGACAGTTTATTAATACACATTTGAATATGAAGTTCAATCAATCAATCAATCAATCAATCAGTCAAGTTTTATTTATATAGCGCCAAACGACATATCGATTGAACGACATTTATATAACATCAAACGACAACATAAAGAAAACAAATCAAAGAAATGAAATCAGAATCAAGTCCAATGCTATGTGTTAAAAACTTGACTAAAAAAGTGGGTTTTCAGCTGTGCTTTGAAAACACTCAGCACCGTGATGCTTCGGAGGTGCACAGGGAGTGCATTCCACAACTTTGGTCCCTGAACACTAAATGACCGGCCTCCAAACTTTTTACATCTGTATGTTGGATTCCAGTGGAGTGTTCTGGGTGGCTGATAGACTTTTACTAAGTCAGTGAGATATACTGGGGCCAGGCCATGAATGGCCTTGACAGAAACAACAGGACTTTATACTCCACCCTAAACTGCACTGGGAGCCAGTGAAGCGAGCGGAGGATAGGGGTGATGTGAGACCTCTTTGATGTGTCAGAGAGAAGATGTGCGGCAGCGTTTTGCACCAGTTGAAGGCGACTGATGAGTGATGTATTTAGTCCAGTGTAGAGGTCATTACAGTAGTAGATCCTCAAACTGATGAAGGCATGAATTGCTTTTTCAAGGTCGGCTCTTGACAAAAAATATTTGACCTTACTAAGAAGTCTTAACTGATTAAAAACTCGCCTTCACTACTGTACCAATCTGTTTATCAAACTCCAAGTTTTTGTCCAAAATAACACCCAGGTTACGCACAGATGGAGCGAACTGAGGTGTCATGGGACCAAAGCTAAAAGCACTGTTGAGTGAATCCGGGCTGAACAGGATGTACTCAGTCTTATTTTCATTTAAATGAAGGACATTCTGTGAAAGCCACTGTTTAATGTCCTGAAGACAATTATGGAGAGGGTCCAGTGCCGAACGATTACTCAGAATCACAGGAAGGTAGATCTGAATGTCGTCGGCATAGAAATGAAAATGAACATTGTGTCTGGAGATGAGTTGACCAAGTGGCAGCATGTAGAGTGAAAACAAAATAGGACCAAGAATGGAACCCTGTGGCACTCCAGATGACAAAGGGGCAACTGAGGAGGAAAAGTCATTGAGCATTACTGAAATGGTTCTATTAGTGAGGTATGAGGAGAACCAATTCAGCACCGCTTTCTGCAGACCAGCAACATGTTGAAGACGAGAAATGAGAATATCATGATCCACAGTGTCAAATGCAGCGGTAAGGTCCAGTAAAACCAGAACCATAGAGCTTTTTCTGTCCAGTGCTTCAAGAATGTCATTATGCACCCTCAGTAATGCAGATTCAGTGCTGTGCCTGGTCCTGAAACCAGACTGGAATGTATCACCAATGCTGTTCAGTTGGAGATGAGCCTGGAGCTGGGGGTAAACAAGCTTCTCCATCAGCTTTGACAGAAATGATAAATGAGAGGGGTCTAGGTTGGGTTTCTTAAGCAACGGTCTAATAATGGCATGTTTGAGAGCAGTGGGAACAGTACCCAAAGTAAGACAGTTGTTTATGAAGGAGACAAGGCAGGGACCAATGATGTCAACAGCCCCCTTCAAAATCCTTGCAGGAACAGCATCTAAAGGGCAGGTGGTAGGCTTCAACTCAAGGACAGCTTTTTTGAGGTCCACAAGAGTAACTGCCTCAAAGTTCTCTAGCACACATTGTGACGCACGAGACAGCATGACAACAGTAGAATGTTTAGTAATGGTTTGCCTGACAGCCAAAACCTTGTCTACAAAATATTGCTTGGATGCATTACATGTATTTTCAGAAACATCATTCAAGACAACAGACACCGGATTAATAACAGAATTAATAATGTTAAATACAATTCCAGGACGGTGGCTATTGCTGTTGATGAGATAGGAGAGGTATTGTCCTTTAGCATCCTTCAGTGCTCTCTGATATGTGGCCAGACTGTCTCTAAACATCTCCAATGACACCCGCAACCTATCCTTCTTCCATTTTCGTTCAGCCTGTCTACATTGGCGCTTAAGGGCCCTGGTTGTGTCATTGAGCCAGGGGTCCAGAGGACCATTAGTCAACTTCACCTTGTAGGGTGCAACAGAGTCCATAATCTGGGAGCAGATGGTGTTGAAGGAAGAAATGAAAACGTCTGGGCAAATTGGTGATAGCTCAATAGAAGCAAGATCAGAGACAGAGAATGAAGCAACAAAATCTTCAACAGTAGACGAGGTGATAATGCGACAATGATGAGGGGCAGTAGTTGAAGGTTCTGGCGAAACAGCACAAATATCAAACTGTATGATGGAATGGTCAGAGATGGGAAAATCCACAACATCACAAGCTGACACAATCAGGAAATGATATCATTGAGGACAAATGTCTTGTTATTTTAGTGATCTGGTGTTGCAAAGTGTCAAGTGGAGCGTAGTCAAATTGTTGACAGGTGGCGATGTCACACAGGGAATCGGACAGAGGTTTTCCCGAACGCAACCCCGGGTAGATGTTCCAACCCGGCGAGAACACGGAGAAGGGACGCCAGTGTAGAGGCCAACTGGCATTCCCGCGATCTTCTAGCGTATCCAACTCCAGACTGATTTCCACCCCTCTGCGATGACGAATCCAGGTAAATCCTTAGCCTGACAGCAGACAGACAGGCAGACAGACAAGGGCGCCTCAGGAAATGGGGAATTGATAACAGCAGTGGTGGCGGAAGTTTAAATGAATGTGAGTTTAAAAGGCGGTGAGTTGTAAGACACAATTCCAGCAGCGTTGAGCGGTCGTAAACAGTGAGCGACGATACTATCGCGAAAACAAACACGAGAAAACAGACGAGCAAGTAGCCAGCCAAACATAGCGGCGCCATCTTGGATCCTTCCAAGATGAGCCCTGAAAGGTTTTTCTGTCATGCAAAACATTGGAATCTTGGAAATGCCCTTGACCATAGACCATAGATATTCTAATGTAACAAAACAACTTCTCTGTAGCTTTGTGAGATGTTTAACTCTTTTTTTTCTTGGCCACGTTTGCTACTCAACTTTAGCACATGAATGGACTAAATTTATGTACGTGTAAAAGCTTAAGCTAGCTAAGTTATGGAGCTTCCAAAAGCTTAAAGTGGGGTGAACGTAATTTTTACCCTGCCGTATTTATAGTCACAGATAGTATATTATGAAAACATAGAGAAGAAAAACCTACCAGATCGACATATTAATTAATTACCTGAGAAAATTAGTATTCAGCCAATATTTAATATAGCACTACACATGTGAGCAGTGCAGGTGTGATGGTTGGTGAGGAGAGGTGTTTTATAGGTATAGGTTGGCAGTGTGCTGGGAGACAGGTGGTGGTAGGTTATTTCAATAATAAGTAATAATATCATCAGCTCCCCCTCAGCCTGGGGAAACACATGCTGATGCAGGGTGTCAAGATATCCCAGCATGCTTTGAGGTTGTAAAAATAGCCCCTTCACAGCTGTGTGTATAGTGAACTACAGCCAGTCAGTGTCTACAAGGACAAAAAAATGCATGATGAGCTTTATATTATACAAATCTTTTTTAACAAAACATTTCTTAATACAGTGGGTAGTATATTAAAATCACTTTAAAAAGGAAAATCATATTAAATAGGTTTCTTTTATTTATTGTAATATACAACTAAATTGATAATTTCACTTCTTTAATTTAAAAATAAAAAAAACTTATTAGTAAATTTACCAGTTTTTTCTTTTTTCTTTTCTCAAAATGCCTAAAACAAAACCTTTTCTTTTAGTTTATTGCTTTTTCTTATGTAATATTTTTCTTTCCATCCTTCTTCTTAATATTAAATATTTCCACACAGTATTAGCCATTTGATTTAGGTAAAACATCCAACCCTGCTTGATAAAAGTATAAAGTATAATATCAACATGTTTACAAATCTAAAGTGTAACTACATTGCATAAGCCTTCAATCCCCTTTAATAAATCACTGACTTTAGCTTGGTTCTTAGTTTCCATCCTGATAGGCACCATATTCTCTCTCTTGTAATTTTGTAAATGTACATTTAATTGAATGAATAAGATGTAATACACACACACACACACACACACACACACACACACACACACACACACACACACACACACACACACACACACATATATATATATATATATATATATATACACACAAAAATTTTCCACTGGGAGGCACCATTATCTATGTCTTGAACAAAGCTGCTGCATTATTTTATTATCTGCCTTCATCTGAAGGGTGACACACACACACACACACACACACACACACACACACACACACAGCCAACTGGAGATCTGCCCCTCAAGCTGCTCCTGAAGGCAACACACATTCTGAACACAACAAGGGCATACATACATAGTCCCTCTCTAGAAACCTCTGGAGGTCCTAATAAATCCTTGTAGTATGTGAAATTTACTGAAATTATGCTCTAGGCTTAGAACATTAACTAGTGCTGATATGTGATTTCTCTAACATTTTACCTATGTACCTATGTAACCCCTCTTTTTTATTGCTTCTTTAAAATATAGAAAGAAATAAAATTACAGTGGAGTTCGGTTATGTCGACAGCCTCAGGGGATGCAAAAAAGCATTGAGGTAACCGATGGCCGAGATAACCCATATAACATATATTACCGATTACTTTGAGTAAGCTCACATTTCGAATGTCAAATGTTGTTCGCATGATGTAAATTATCCATAACTGTTCAGGCTTGGTACACAAGTCAGAATCAGAAGAAAAAGAAAAAGCAGTCTCGTAGCAGCAGCTTGTTCCTTTAAGAAGCGTGTCTGATGAGATGAGAAAAGCCTGCCCTCACGGCAGCACAGCCAATCACATCTTCTTGCATGATTGACAGGTCAGACAGCCTATCAGTGCCAGCTGCAAGCGTGGTGCACCAGCTGTCAGAGTGCCAAAGAGAACAACCCTCACAAGAAAGAAAAATGAACATTTATTGAACATTTGTACATGATGTGAGTTATTAAATGAGAATGTACATGCTCATGTTTTTGGTGTCTTTTTACACAACAGTGTTGCCGCGATTTGTTTGAAGCGATCGGCATTCATCTAAAAAAAATGTACTCACTGTACTGTGTATATGTTTTTTTAATTTATGTGTTGTCTTTCTCGATCAAAGAAAGACTTCTCGTACATTTGCTTTATCACGACGGCCTTCTTTTTCCATCCTGAAATGGTGTTTGCTGGAATGCCATGCTGACTGACGAAGTTCTGCTGGTTTTGTTCCTTTCTGCAGTACTTTTTCTCTATTGATTGATTGTACAGTTTTTTCTTAACACCTCCAGAAATTTTTAGAAGAAAAAAAAAAACAGAATAGCTACAGCGTTATCCCTCAGACAAGATCAATGACAGTCAGTGAACCGTGAGCGGACCACGATTCACGTGAAAGACAAACTCAGCGCATGCGCAGTGAACAAGATAACAATGTGAAGTGGCGAATTTGTTACTCTTTTATGCTCGAGATATTGGATTTCGGCGACGTAAAAGAATCGACATAAACCACAAGAAAATGCTAAGATAAATAGGGAGTTTGGCGGTTCCACTTCAAAAACGTCGACATAATAAGATTGGCGAGTACATTTTAATTCATTGTACAATCCAAAGATTAATTGGACTCTTGAATGTTTTTTATTTATTTATAGAAAATTGTTATTTTACATAATTTTTTCACTGCAAAAAAAACGAGAGGTTATAATAATTTCTTTAGTATCTCAACATTTGTAAAACAATATGATTTTACCTGTTTAATATTTGCATAATATATGAAGTTTTTTTTTTTTTAGAGAACATATCATACCATATATATACTATTTTATATATATACCATATACAATAGAGTTCACTTATCTCAACTAATGGTTAACTCGATGGGTGTGGGTTATGCCAACGATTTTTTACACAAAACCCGCTGGCTTTATGAGTGTGCGGATTATCTGCGTCTGTAGGAAACATATACATATATAGTTATATATATATATATATACCTGTAATATATATATTACATGTAGGAAAATCAGTAATATATGTTATATGGGTTATCTCTTATCTGCAGTGGTTTAAAGAGGTCCTTAGAGTGTACGAGGAGGATTTAACCTTCTTGATCCCCCCAGGAACCTGGTGATCAGGTTGTGTTTACCCACAGACTTACAATTTACTATATGGTGATGGCAATAGCAGCAAAATACACTTTCAGAGTGGAGGGAGTGGAAGTTCCAGAGGGTGGGTGCCAGAGGGTGCCCCATTGCTGAAAAAGCAGGTGCGCTGAGGTGCCCTCAGAGATGCGCCAGGATGTGTAGTGTTGTTGTGTTGTAGTGAGGAGCATGAGTTTTGGGAACCAAGTTCGGTTGAACCAGTAGGGCGCAAGACCTGGCAAGACCTTCTTCTCGTGCTCCCTTGGTCAGAGAGTAAAACAACGGGGTGTGTCTTGAGAGTCAAAAAGGTCTACCTTTGTGATTCCGAAACGTCTCCAGATCAGGACCTAGGGATGGAGCCTCCATTGTGGAAGCTGTCATGAAAGCTTGTAGGCTGTACAATTGACCTTGCCCTGGATGTGAATGGCTCAAAGTGACCTCAGATGCTTCTGATTATAGACGAGGAGATGGCAGACAAGTGATGACATGTGACTCAAGACTGCATGCAAATTGTACGTGGCACTCCAGTTGGAGTCTTGTTGGAGACAACAGGATGACTGGACACTTATTTTAGGGGATCTCCTGCCCGAGTAAACACAAGGTCTGACCATAAGCTGAATTGTCAGGCTAGGGTAATTGTCAATTGGTGGGTGCCGCGTTGTAACAAAGTTTGTTTTGGCTGTAAAGGTGCTCTAGAAGAGCAGAACAATCAATAATATTGATTCAAGAGTTCACACTTACAAATGATTCAGGAGCAATAAATGGTAAGCGTATTTGGCGTGCTGTCCGAGGAGAGGGCTCCGAGCTCGGTATTTAGCCCGAACCTGGAGCACTCCCCCCGTATCCTGACTTTGATAGGAATGGTTAAGTGTGAGGAGTTGGGGTGGTGGAGGGATGCCGAAAAATGTCGAGATGTGTGGGTGAGTCGAGACATGTCTATTTATACACGTTTCCTCTCCTGCTGATAGGATGAGGTGTAATTGCTGATGACGTGTTGATTGCATTAATCATATGAACGTGCTCCTCCCGAACTTTGTTAATAAAACATCATTTCAAGAGTTCACACTTACAAATGATTCAGGAGCAATAAATGGTAAGCGTATTTGGCGTGCTGTCCGAGGAGAGGGCTCTGAGCTCGGTATTTAGCCCGAACCTGGAGCACTCCCCCAAAAATTGCAACCTAGTCGGACAGCCGCTAAAGATTTTGATGACCCCCCAAAGAATTGCAAGGTTACAGCTGAGGGGGGGTTTAATTGAGAGTTCGGGAGGGCAGATAGATGTTACTGTAGAGGGCTTGAGGTGCGGAGGGGATGATATGGCTTTAGCATTGGATATGTGTTTGTAGTTCAATTTGTTGCAAGAAATTTGGGTGTAATTTGGTTTCTGGGAGTATGAGGGGTACCTCTGAACTCCTCCCCTGGCTGCCATAGGAGTGGGGAGGTATGTAGCCACCACGGTAGGGGAAACCCCCGTGGTCACTGCAGGAGCAGGAGGCATGTCGCTGCCGTGACAGTGGAAACCCCTCGGGGCCGCTGCGGGAGGCAGGAGGTACGTCGCCGCTGCGATGGTGGAAACCCCTCGGGGCCGGTGCGGGAGGCAGGAGGTACGTTGCTGCCGCGACGGTGGAAACCCCTCGGGGCCGCTGTGGGAGCAGGAGGCACATCGCTACCGTAGCAGTGGAAACCCCTCGGGGCCCTCACAGCAGCAGGAGGCACGTCAACATCGTAGCAGGGGAAAACCCCTCTGGCCCCCGCATCGGCAGGAAGCACGTCACCGTTGCAGCAGGGGAAAACCCCTCTGGCCCCCACGTTGGCAGGAGGCACGTCGCTGCCATTGCATTAACAAAAACCCTCGGGGCTGCTGCAGGGCCAAAGAGGTACGTCGCCGCTGCGGTGGTGGAAGTTAGAGAGAGCTGGCTCCTGCGGGAGCGTCACTGCTGCGGCAGTGGAAGGTAGAGAGAGCTTGCTCCTGCGGGAGAGTCACTGCTGCGGCAGTGGAAGGTAGAGAGAGCTTGCTCCTGCGGGAGCGTCACTGCTGCGGCAGTGGTAGGTAGAGAGAGCTTGCTCCTGCGGGAGCGTCACTGCTGCGGCAGTGGAAGGTAGAGAGAGCTTGCTCCTGCGGGAGAGTCACTGCTGCGGCAGTGGAAGGTAGAGAGAGCTTGCTCCTGCGGGAGCGTCACTGCTGCGGCAGTGGTAGGTAGAGAGAGCTTGCTCCTGCGGGAGCGTCACTGCTGCGGCAGTGGATAGTTTGAGAAGCCTTGCTCCTGCGGGAGCGTCACTGCTGCGGCAGTGGATAGTTTGAGAAGCCTTGCTCCTGCGGGAGCGTCACTGCTGCGGCAGTGGATAGTTTGAGAAGGAGTGAAGGAAGATTTAGTTTGGGAAAGGAAATTAGGAGAAAAAGAAGCCGGGGCCGCATGCGGAGCAGCCTCACGCTTAGGTCGGCCCCTGGGACTTGGGGAGGAACGGAAGGATTAAAAAGAGGGAGAGTTTGGGAAAGAACATTAGGAGGAAAGAAGCCGGGGCCGCATGCGGAGGCAGCCTCGCGCTTAGGTCGGCCCCTGGGGCTTGGGAAGGAACGGAAAGATTAGAGAGAGGGATAGTTTGGGATAGGAAGGAGGAAAAGAAGCCGGGGCCGCATGCGGAGACAGCCTCACGCTTAGGTCGACCACTGGGGCTTTGGGAGGAACGAAAAGATTAAAAAGGGGGATAGTTTGGGGAAAGAGGTGGGGAGTCTGGGCCTGCACCGCTAACGGAGGCAGCCTCACGCTAGGATTAGATGGGGGGGGCTGCAGGCCAGACGTAAGGGAGAGGGTTAGGAATGGGTATGAATTGATGAGAGTGTGCAGTGTCAGTGAGTGACGGGAGTGTCAGTGAGTGTCATTGCTGCGGCAATGGAAGTAGTGGCCATGAAGTGTAAGTGGGGAGGAGCTGATGCTTAAACGGAAGACCTTGTTTGATGTGCAATCTGTTTGATTTGATGTGGCTCTTGAAGCTTCTGAAGACCAGCAGCGCAATGCTTGTATTTGCTGTTGGGAAAGGCCTTTGCGCAGCCGTGGTTGCTGCACCTATGCGAAATGAATGGCTGGATAAATGGTCTGTTGGGAATCCGGTTTGGGTAGTGTAGCTTTAAGAAGTTTTGGAACCGGAACGTGTAATGAGGTTGGAATCGTCTATGGAGAATGGGTCGGATGGGAGTTTAGCCTGCGAGTTTCTGAAATGAAAGTAGGCTGAGTGGATGTGATGGTGAGTTATAAGCGTCTGAGGAAACCAAAGCCAGTATGAACATGGCTTCACTGCTGCGGCAGTGGGAAAATTCCCCCTTGGCTGACTCCTGCGGGAGTGTGGGGGAACATCATTGCTGCAGCAATGGAGGCGGCAGTGGAATAATTTCCATTTGAATTGAGCTCATGCGGGAGTGTGGAGGTGCATCACTACTGCGGAAATGGAGAACTTCCTCTGAACTAATCGCGTGTTGGATAATGGAGATTGTCTATTTCCTCGACTTCTGTTGTCTCTTGTGGCGGTGAAAGCCATTTCTGGAGAGACTGATTTGGTCAAATGTAACTCCTGAAAGCTTCCGATGACCTGCGGCCCAGTGCTTGGATCTGCTGGTTTTGGAACAAAACATGTGGTGGGGTGATTTAAATCTTCTGTGAAGAGTGGGTCGGATGGGAGTTTGGCCTGATCTCTTAAATGAAGGTTAGCTACGAAGGATTGTTGCTGTTGAAGCCTTATGGTTTGGTCTCCCTTACTTTCATTGTGCAGCGCTGACGAGTCAGAATATGGATGGATTTGGATTAAGGTTGGATGTGATGGAATCTGAGGAACTGAAACCTTTATGGCTCGACCATGGCGTTGAGTGGTCAGACGACATTTGGGTGGAAACCTTGGCAGAGAGTAGGGATACGGATTTCCAACATAATTGGTTGACTGGTGTCTGAGCTGGTGGGTTGGGTTCTTGATATACCTTTGATGAGCAGAGGATTAGATTTCGGCAGTGAGAAGTAGATTTCGCCTAGGTAACCCATGGTGAAGCTGGCTTCGAAGTTCTTGGCGTTATTGGAATGCAATATGAATCGGTGGTAGTGGGTAGAGACCATGTGAAGCGGACTATATGTGGAGTGGAAAGTCTTGAACTCTTCCGCTCCACATATAATCTTCCAAAAGAGTGGTTTGAAGCGAAAAAGGCTTGAAGATTGGACATTTAGAGGCGTCGATAAATGTCAACTCTGAATATTGATATACTGGTTGGGAATAGGTCCACCTCTGGTGGCAGCAGCCTTAACTTCAGTTAGGATTTGTGTTCAACTGTCGTTGGCGACAGAGCTAGTTCCAAGCAGCAGTGTTTGAGGAATGGCATGAGCATAGCAGAGAACAGGATGAAAGGAGGATTAGCATGGTGGAGAGAATTAGGTGGAAAAAAGGCCAGGAGCGAAGCCACTTGCGGAGGCAGCCTCACGCTTGGGTTGACACCTGGAGCCCGGAGAGAGACAGAAAGCGTAGAAAGGGAAGATAAGACATTGTCGGGGCCTGTGCTGCTAGTGGAGGCAGCCTCACGCTAGAACCGGAAGGCAGGGCTGCGGGCCAAAACATAGGGGAAAGGTTAGGTACGTGCTGCCGTTGCTGAGCCTGCACCGCTGGCGGAGGCAAGCTCGCACTTAAAGGCGGCGTTTGTCACTAGATGCTGGCATGTGAGGTGCAGTGCTGGAGAACTGCAGTGTGCTGCTGCGTCTTAACGCTTGAAGGTTTGAGGCATTTTGAAGGTAGAGTTGATTTGGAGATGGTACAGCTGACTGGAGCGAGACCTATTCTAGTTAGTTTTGCTTTGGTCGTCCTCCTTTACTATTGATACAAGTGCTGAGGTGTCTTAGGAAGTTGAGCAAGAAGAAGGTGGATGTCTTGATGGTGGAGGTGAGGGCAAGCCTCGGCATCATAGGGTGCGACAACGGAGCGGAAGAGCTGATGACCGCGTGGTGTTGTTGGAGGCTCGGTTGCAGTGTTTGTTGAGTGCAAGAGCTCCTTTCATCAGTGGGATACAGTGAAGGAACTTGAGAGAGGAAGAGTTTATCGTAAAACTGGTACATCTCAATCTTGGACAATGTGGCGAAAGGCGGGGCATCACATGATCGCCTGCTAAATTTGAACACATTGGCTGGCGCTGAGCCAAAGAAAGCGCTCGACGCTTCTTACTGTTCAGTGTTTTCAATCTCTTGAAATTATTTTGGTTACGGACGTGTAAATACACGCAAGAAATAACAAAATCAATATGGTTTGTAAAATACATTGATCTCCATAAGTAAAACCTTTCAATTATAAAATTAACAGTTGATTTTTTTTTTTTTTATATCAGAACCTATTTATATCAGATGCATGTTGCATATTTAATTTCAAAACAAACTTACCTGATGGAATTCGGAATATCAAGGTTTATGGAAGTTCACAAACTTATTGGCTTTGAATAAACCCTGAGCAGAGGTTCATCCAAATATCATAGACTTATAAAGCTTATCATAGACTTAGGATTGAAAACAGTGAAGGCAGAGAATTACTTTGAAATAGGAAGTGCATATGATTTCTTTCCAGTGAGTCCACTTAATAGCCGATTAAGTTGAAACATCAAGGCAGCGTTGGCAACAAGTGCTTGATTCTTGTGTGGGCGGCTGAGCGCGCGATCGACTGTAATGAGCGCGATCTGAAGCGGCGCGTGCGATCGGACTGTACTGCGGTGCGCGCTACTGCTTGAGCTGCGAGGAAGCGCGCGTTACTTTAAAAATAATCACATTTCAGACGTGGGTTCCCCGGAACAGAAGCATTGAGATGGCACAAACTGCTCGTGATTTAGCGATGCTGAAATAAAAGCGCCGGGAAGGATTACAGCTGCTCTTGTTTGTGTGAGCTGACGGACAGAGAGAGTGTGAGCTGAAACTGCAGCGCGGTCTGCTGCGGCTCGCGGCAGCGGCGGCGGCCTGGCTAGCAGGAAGAAAGCGGCATTGCTTGTTGTTGCTTGGGACCCGTTTGTTTGGTCTGGCACCCGTGATGTATTGCTGAGGGTGATATAATATAGTTAGCATGGTGTAAGGCGGATGAGGATCGCTACTGGGTCCGGAGGTTTTCGTAGAGAATCCATCTAACGAGTGGAGCTCGATTTCGGGTGTATTGTGACCAGAAGGCGGAGCCACAATGCCGTAAACTGTCGAGCTGCCGAAAAATGTCGAGATGTGTAGGTGAGTCGAGACATGTCTATTTATACACGTTTCCTCTCCTGCTGATAGGATGAGGTGTAATTGCAGATGACGTGTTGATTGCATTAATCATATGAACGTGCTCCTCCCGAACTTTGTTAATAAAACATCATTTAATATTAAGTGTCCCTGACTAAGCAAGCCAGATGCGACAGAGGCAAGGAATCCAAACTCCATCAGGTGACAAAATGGGGAAAAAAAAACCTTGGGAGAATCCAGACTCAGTCGCAGTTCTCCTCTTACCAATAATCAAACAGTGCATGATAATGATATAGACAGCAGTTCAGGTCATAAATCAGAATTAGTCTTTTTTAATATAAATAAGTTCATTCTGGTTAAAGATCAAGTATCATCATGCAGACAGTTTTCATCCAGCCGTAAGTATTCTGAACATGGTGGAGGTCGACACTCTCAATGGCTCGGGAATGTATGGGTGTCAGCTCTGGGTCAAATTTGAACAATGCTACCATCACTGATGGGGGTAAAGCAGGCACGTCTCTGATTCAGCCCATCCTCTTATTCAGTAAACGACATAAAATATTCTGCTGGAGCCTCAAATTAAATGCTGGATACCCCATGATAAGACCAGCAATCTCACCCAGAAGCTCCACAGTTTTTTGTGCACAAGAGTGAGGAGCCCAGGGAGATTGACTCGTCAGGTTTGCCTCCAATTTTACATTTATTAATTTAGTTTTCAGTGTGCTTTAAGCACAGGCACAGTTAGCAGTGATCGTGATTGTCAAGGAGGCCCAGGTAAATGCTTTTTTTCAACTACTGAACTGCACAGGGGAAAGAAGTTGCAGCACAGCTTACATAACTGCAGGAAATGGAAAGGAAATGCTCTTTTTGAAGCAGGATGTGAGATCGCAACCACCACTGATGCGAACACCAACGAAGAGGTTCCCTTGACTAATAATCTTTCACTTGCTTGATTATCATAGAGCAGGAATGAGAACCACTCTGCTCCAATGCTTAATGTGCAAGTGCATCGGCTATTCCTTATATACTCACTTTCCGGGACAGAGTGCATGATTCAAATCTCACATGCTAATGTGCATTGCCTCGTTTAGTTTCCACTTGAAGATTATTTGTCTCTCAGGCAAAATCCCAATTTGTCAGTTCAGTTGTGACAGAATGATAAGTAACAAACTTTGTTTAAATTGTTTTCCTGTGACCACTGCTTTGCAACAATCTGTATTGTAAAAAGCGTTATATAAATAAAGGTGACTTGACTTAACAAGACAGTGTGACTTAATTGTCCTAATTCTTTTTGAATTCCTAATTTATTATTATTATTATTATTATTATTATTATTATTATTATTATTATTATTATTATTATTATTATTATTATTATTATTATCATTATTATTATTATTATTATTATTATTATTATTATTATTATTATTATTATTATTTATTGGAGTCGTAGTATTAGTAGTAGAAGCATTTATTCATCATGTTTTACTTATGATTTATACTATTCTAATTGATATTCTCCATTTTCAAATTCTTTTTAAATATCACAGAGCATGAAGGACATTTCTGACATATATTTTGTGCTTGAACTCTCTGTTCTTTAAGTGAAGTGATTACAGAAAGATTTACAACCCTAAAATCTAATACCTAGCTAAATGTGATCTACTTCCCCTCCCTCCAGAATCCATCCGGTTGGCTCAGAGTTGTGGCTTTAATAATCTCCATATCTTTGCTCAATTCCACCCGTTCAATGGGCTAAAAAGTTGGGTGACATCTTACACTTTCCAAACATATGTGGAATAATTTAGTTTCACTTCAACAAGGAGGACATTTTGTTTATATACCCCCCAAAAATTACAATGTAGCAATTAAAATAAATCTTCACTTGCACTTCCATTAACCTTGGCTGGTTTTGCGTTTCACTGCCAGAGACCCAGCGGATTTGGCCTTTCTTTGATTTATGTTGTCTTCCTCCAGAAATCAGAGAGAAAAACACGCCCAGACTTTTTTTTGGGGGGGGATGGGGGTGGTCCATATATAAACCCCTCAAGCGTTTTTTGCTCTAAGGAAAAATAATACATTTTCCACATCTATTAGAATATGCCATAAATCTCACACACCTAGCAAAAGGCTTCAAGGCAATACGTAAGAGACAAAGGCAGAATGTTATATTTCATGCTCAGTGTCTCAGCTGTGTATGGAAATATATTTATGTAATGTCAACATAGAGTAGTGTGTTCTGGAGGAATGTTGAGGTGTGATAAAGGAATAATAGCAGTAGGACATTGTACAGCCTGTAGAGGACATGTTAGGAAGTCATCATAAAACATAACCAAAGACTTAAAAAGTTCCCTTTTCTTTCCAAGATAAACACTGAACTTGAGGTGCAGGCCAATCGAAGATCACCATTAGCCCAATTTAGAACTCTGAGATTCAAATGATGCCAGTTATTTTCTTTGTAGTATTGTCAGTGTCATACATGCTAATTTGGTCATTTTTTGATCTATAGTAATTTTGGATAATAGTAACATAATTGGATAATAATAATATGAATAAATGTTTCATTATAAGGTTGCATTTCCTGGAAGAATATAAATATAAAATATAAAATAATCCCTTTGTGAAAACAATATTAAAATTCATGATACATATTTGCAAAAACTGTATTCAACCATTAAGAAAACATTAGCTTATTTTTGGTAACACTTTACAATAAGGTAGAACAATACTTCCACTGTTAATATTAATTTCAAAATGTACTAATCCATTATTACATTTTGATCACATTGTTACACTTTGTTTTGTTGAAAGAAAACAAAGCAAATATCGTGAAAACAAAGTTAATTTTTATAAGTTTCATAGCAGTGCTTAATTGTTTACTACTATTGACTGAGCTACATTTTAAGAAATGTGTGTGTGTGTGTGTTTCTGCTGGTACACACATTCTTTGTGAGAAATCAGAAACCTACGGCGCTCACTTTAACAGGTCAGTACATGGTCTATATGAATAAGTGCATGGGCCAGCCTTGCTCTGGGCCAGAGCTCACCAGACCTACTCAATTAAAGAGATAGTTCACACAAAAATGGAAACAATGTCATTGTTTACAATCTCAAGTCATATGAACAACAGACAAAAATACCTTAAAAGTAGTCCAAATTCTGAAGCCATACAGAAAAGCAGACCAAAGTAAAGATTTCCTGATAATCTTCCCCTTCACCAAGGCCCTGAAATGGACTACAAAATCAGGTGTACTGTAAAAATGGCACACTGGTACGCCGAAGCTAATGATGCATTCAAATCATGTCAGAAAGATTGTATATATTCATATTGTCAGTCTATTTTATTTATATGAGCAAAATGCCTGCAAAAAAAATTGATTGCATTATAATATAAAAATATAATATGTAACAGTAAAGTTAACAGTTGCTTCCTAAATTATTAAAAACACAAAAAAGAAAAACACACCCAAGGCACTTTTTTTTTTCTTCATGCTCTAGTCTAGAAGTAGAATAAAAAATATCTTGCTGCTTTACAGCCTTCTAAAAATTTGACAGTCAAGTTAAAATAAGTTAACTCTAGGTGTGTCTCTAGACCTTTCAGACCTTCACATTTTTTAACTGCAAAAATGTATTCTGTGTAAAGGCCCTTATTGTGGCCTTCAAGTAGAGTTGTATGTATTGTAACTCCGGGTTCTGGGCATTAACGTCCAAGCAAAGTTGTATTTATAAGTAGGAAACTTGGATCAATGAGTTGTCAAAATGTGATGATGAAAGGAACATTTTAAATGTTACAGAATACAAAGTTTGTAGTGAATTTTAATGATTGATTTAGCAAGTTTTATTTTTACATGCTTAATTTCAATCATTTTAAAGGTACAACAAAGCTTACAGACAAACAAAGGTATTGTCATGGTGCAGAAGGAGACTCAGACAGTAATAGTTTGAACGGAGTTTATTTAAGCAGCAGACAGAACAGCAATCAGATGAAGAGGTGAATGAACAGTCTTGTCGGAGAATGACGATGAAGATGATGATGATGATGATGATGTGGATGATGATGAGAGAAGCAAGTCTTTGCAGAAAAGCTAGCGTGTAGCTCAGAAGGAGTCAGGCGAGGGTTCAGTGATGAACTCGTAGACCAGACAATGGGAAGTGGAGTGAAGGCAGTTTATGAAGGGTGAGGGTAGAGTGGTTGCAGGTAATTGTGATTAAAATTCCGGTGATCGAGATCGGGTAGGTGGAGAGTAGCGGTCTGATGCTGTGGGTGTGGTAGAGTCCATGGCAGGTATTATAACCCATATTTTCATGATGAGTTCAATGTTTTATGAAAACAAATTTAAGTTAGATAACATATAAATAAGTTACAGTATTTTGAATTCATATAATTATTCTGGTTTATTGTTCACAATATGGTTTTGCTTGGGTTGTTTCTGTGTTATGTTTATGACATGAATATGTGACATGTTGTAGTAAAAAAATCACAGAGCTATGAGATTACCAGGTGCACGTCATTTGTCATATTGAATGTGAGGAAGGAATACTTTTGGAAGATAAATTTAAATTTAAATTTCAACATTCCTAAATTTCTTTTCTGGGTTGAAAACAGGGTTTGTCAGAATTGTACGTTTGTGGTTTTGAGTACAGAGTAACTGTCAGGGTTCTGTCACTTTATTTTGGGTTTCTAGTAGGCTAGTGATGTGACGTTTGACACCGAGGCTTAGAAGCAAAAAACGAAACATCTCACAGTGAAGCACTGTATCGGAGCGTGATTCGTTTGGCCATAACCACGTGATCAGTGACATCCAAAGCTTCGTTTTCTCCCTCAACCACGTGACTGCTTCGTAACCTGGTTCAAATGTAGCGCGAACCTCTTGTGCAGGTTTTGAGTGTCAGGCACTTCGGTAAAACGGTAGCGAACTGACTCGAAACAGAGGACAAGCTCTTTTGAATTTTGATTATGGAACCAGCCAAGAAAAGAGGCCGTTCCGAAGTCTGGCAGCATTTTCAGGTTGTAACAAATAAAGTAAGCTCGTTGTTGTTGTTATTATTAAAATCAAGAATTATATTGTAAAATAATAAATAATTATAAGAATTAGGCTAATAGTAATATGAATAAATATTTACAAGAATACTTTTATGTACTTTACTAATAATTTGTCTTTCCTCATCTTCATCATCTTGACCTAGAATTTTTATGCACTCCTGCCTCCTCAGTCCCATGTGAGAGAATATATTCAAAGGCAGGGGAAATAGTAAATAAAAAAAGAAATAGACTTAGCCCCCGTACTGTTGATCAAGTTCTGTTCCTTAATACAAATCTTTGATTTCTTCAATTTCCCACAAAATAAAAACTCCCCAGTTCACAATCACTTTCATCACTGAGTTCACAAGCACTTCACCATTCCACAGTTATTTTCTTTTATTTTGATTCTATATGCCTACATGCGACTTGCCTATGAATTCATAGGTTTAGGACTAAGGCTAAAGTGTATGTAAATAAGGCTGCATGTGTTGATCAAAGCAGATTCATAAAATAGTTTCTATAAACATTAATTTGTCCCATTTATTATTTTGTTTCATAAATTCATTAATAGGCTAATTTGTTCACATGTTGTAAGTAGCCTATCAAATTAACAAATGACAAAAAAAAAACCTTTATTGCTTTTATGGATTTCTCAAAGTGAATTGTTACATGAAACAGTCCAATTGGGTCCAATGGGTCCTCTGGCACAAGCTGCTCTTCAAACTTTGACCACAAGATGTCGTTAGTGTGCCCCGTGTTGAAAAGCTTCGAGTAATGAACCTTTTTACGATACAGTTGAGGGGAAAGCCTCGGTGCTTCACAAAGCTTAATTTCGCCATCACTAGTTTCTAGTGTGTTGGTTGACAGAACTCTGACACTAACCCTTTGTTGTCTCTTGTATTTTGAAACCCCGCACATCCTGTTCCCTCGGTTCCCCTTATTGATCCCAGCTGTTTCTGGTCGTTACCTTTCCTCATGTGTTCCCTATTTAATGCGAGTATGTTTGCTGTCCAGTGTCGTTGTCATTCTATGGCGGTGTTTCCCGTGTCTGTGCTCACCTTTCATCCGGTTTGTTGTGGTCCTTGTTATCGTGTTTAAGTTAATGGTTTCCCCCTCGTGGGTGTTTTCTTTTGTGTGTTTGTTCACTTGTTATTAAAATAATCCTTTCCCTGAGTCGCCATTCGATCTGTGACAGTAACATTATTTAACCACATGTACTTGCTATTGTGTTATAGTTAGGGTTTGGTTTAGAGTTAATTACTTGTAATTAAAATTTACTGTTATTTTTATAGTCAGTAGGCTACATGTATTAATGTGACTACTTCACCTTAAAATCAAGCTTAACCATTTTTTGTTTACCTCTATTGTCTCACCTTAATGCTATTAATCAGCCCCTTTAATACTAAAACCTCACATAATCAGTGAGAATAATACTTGCGTTCATTTACTTACTATTATGAATGATGTTTCAATAGAGAGAGGACCTCTGTTGAGCATTGTCAGTTAGTTATGCACAGGCACTGTCTCATCAGATGAGTGCAGAGAGATTCCAGGCGTTTTTTTTAATGGATTATATATTAAAGAAAATGAAGATGAGTTATATTCTCAAACATGATATTTTCCGTAGTCTCCTGTGAATGTTGGATGAGCTTTAAAAATTGTGATGCTCAGATTACACATTCCCCTACACATCAGAAAAGCGCATGGAAAGAATGAGGATTTATTTCTCTTTCATGCGCGTATGAATGAACAATCAGTGCAGGTCTTCCTTCTCGACTCTTTGTACTTAGGAATCAGATACATCTCCGACAAATAAGAGGAGCCCCCTAAGTCCCCTCTCTTTGCCCTGGTATCCTCCCTCTTGCCCTACAGTCGATCCATTCTTATGCGGGCCTATCTGAAGCGCAGCCCAGCCGCAGGCATCAATGGGTGGCAGTGATGGGGCTGAAGCTCTGCGCTTTAATAAGGCTTGTCTGTCAGCGCTGGATTCCAGCGGTCACACAGCCCCACCCTGATCCTGTCAATCATCTCTCTCTCTCTCTCTCTCTCTCTCTCTCTCTCGCTCTCTTTACTTCTCTCTCATTTCTCAGGACTTGCTAGAACCAGGAAGTATGAGCATATTAACCTGGTTCTGTCAACAATGCATTGGCTCCCTTTAAAACACGGTGTACATTTTAACATCTTGCTAAATACTTACAAAACATTCAGTGGTTTTAGCTCCTCGGTACTTGAGCAATCTCTGAACAAAAAATTATGGCCAGCTGGTAATAGCTAGAATATCAAAATCAACTTCTGGCAGTAGAGAACCTATTTAGCGCCTAAACTCTGGGTCAGTCTCCCTAGCATTGTTTGGGGAGCAAGCACAGTCTGTCAGTTTAAATCTAGACTTAATACACATCTCAACCTGAGTGTCAGGGTTCTGTCAGTTCAGTTTGGGTTTCTAGTGTGTTGGTTGACAGAGCTCTGACACTGCCCCTTTGTTGTGTCTTGACCCTAACCCTCACATTTTGTTCCCTTGTTTCCCTTAATTGACCCCAGCTGTTTCTGCTCGTTACCTTTCCTCATGTGTTCCCTATATAATCCTGGTGTGTTTGCTGTCCAGTGTCGTGTCATTGTCATTATGTTCGTGGCTCATCGTGTGTGTTAGAGTACCACTCCATCCGGTTTGTCTGTGTTCCTTTGTTTTACTCTATATCATAGGTGTCAAACTCAAGGCCCGCGGGCCACATCCGGCCCGGCGTGTAATTATGTCCGGCCCGCGAGAGCATTTTATTAATGGCCCGCGAGATGTCCCGCGCTCCAGCTGACCCGCCGAACACTTCCTGTATTAAACAGGAAGTGGCTAATGATGCTTCGCGCTCGCATCGCGCGATTGTTATTGTCAATTATCCATAACTGTTCAGGCTCGGTACACAGTGCTTGTGCGCGAAATGCAAGTGTTGATCATCAGACGAGAAGAGCCCGCCCTCATGGCAGCACGTCTTCTTGCATGATTGACAGGTCAGACAGCATATCAGCGCCAGCTGTCAGAGTGCTCGTACAAGCGCCAGAAAGAAAATACAGAGAAAAAAAAAAAAAACATTACGTCCTTAGAGACGTAACAAATATATTGAAATATTATTACGTGTAAAAAAAAATTGTGATATAGTTTGTAAAATCTGCTATAACCCATGGGTTATATGCGGTATAATACGGTATATGTTTACTGACATACTGCCGGTATACCCGTGTGTCTCATTTGCGGAGCTAATGTGGCAGTAATTAAATAATTTAATAAGACGGCACTATAAGACAAATGACATAAGAGCAAATTCAACTGAATGATTTGATTTGTTATTGCTGAAAAGCAAAAATTGTATTTAGATTTCCAGGTTTTGTTATGCAGCATGTCCATATTTTGAATTTGTATAATTTTGACAGGATATATTTTTATGGAGAGCAAAATCTTTTATATATAAATCTTTTTAAGTTTTATATAAAATGACATAAGAGTAAAGAAATTTGAATGTTTGTTCTTTTAACTTTTACTTTACTTACTTGTTTACTTTATTTCTAACTTGTATAATTTAGACAGGATATATTTTAATTTTTTTAAGTATTTTTTAAATATTTTTATATTTTTAAGTTATTTAAGGTATAAGTTGATTTATTCCAGAATAATATTTCTGTCTGTTTTTATTCACATCTAATTTAAAAAAGGTAAGTTTTAAAAGTTTAGTTTTAGTGTTTTCAATAAATGTTTATCCTGTTCGGCCCGCGACCTAATTTTTTTTTGGGATTTTGGCCCCCTGTGCAATTGAGTTTGACACCCCTGCTCTATATTGTGACTATATTGTTATTGTCTTTGGTTACCTGTAATGCTTTTCCCCCTCGTGGGTATTTCTTTTGTATGTTTATTTTATTGTTAATAAATCCACCTTTCTCTGCATCCTGAGTTATCCCTTACTTGTAACGTGACACTGGCATACACATAACTGTCACAGTTCTGTCATGTTTCTGTCTACTTCCTGTTCCTCCAGTAAGCTCCCAGTGTATTTCCACTCATGTCATCATCAACTGTCTTGTCAGCTGTGTCTGATTTACTCATTCAACCCTTGTGTATTTAAAACCCTATTCCTTCAGTCCCTGTCAATAGTCGTCAACACGGATGCTGTCAACGGATGTGTTTTGGATGAATTCATGAACGCATATGACATTTATTAGCACATATTAATGCTTTATTCTGCATGATCACATTCTACATCCCATAGTCCAACACAAAACCTAAACTTAGCAACTACCTTACTAACAGTTAATATGCAGTATTTAGGAGTTTACTGAGGCAAAAGTCATGGTTAATCAATAGTGACAATTGGATCCTAAGCTAAAGAATGACCTTTTATTTTTTCTATTTTTGGAGCTTGACAGGAAAGTGTGTACATTTAATTTTGACCTTTTGTGTCTACAGAGAAAATAAAGTTGTATGTGTCTGGAAAAATGTAATAAGGACACATGCAATTTATCCCTAATATATGTAGTGCCGCTACATTCAAGATGACTTATTGAAGTCCATACACCTATAATACATTGAAGAAAAGCTGCTGTGATTGGACAGGATTCAGTGGACACATTCATGTCCACAAATTAGAATATTTGTGAATCCAATCTACTTTTAAGCTATTTATCAGATGTTTGTATTTAAAGATTTGTAAAATAGGAAACAATGCTTTCCAGATGCAGGCGTCTAGATGGCATACTTGTTCTATCTCAGCTTCTTTGACTTCAAATACATGCTGGCAATTGGATCACAGAAACAAAACGTATAACTTGTGGAATAACGTCTCAGGTTACGTATGTAACCATAGTTCCCTGAGAGGGAACAAGACGCTGCGTCAAATGCTTTGGGGAAATACTCGAGCGCTGTCTCGCGAAGCACATTATGTAAACTTCCGTCGGTGACGTCACAAACCAGGTCATAAAAGAGCGCCGGTAACCCGGAAGAGGTAGCTTAGAGGTGTCTGAGCAAGCCCGGAAGGCGCAAGGAGCTGAGGCCAAAGACGCAGCGTCTCGTTCCCTCTCAGGGAACTATGGCTACACACATAACCTGAGACGTTCCCTTTCAAGGGAACTTGCGCTTCGTCGAACGCTTTGGGGAATGATATACCAACGCCACCTCAGTGATGAAGCAGTGACGAGTGTCTCGTAGCTCACTATGAGAGGACCCGTGTTCCTGGACCGGAATTGAGGTTAATCTGGTAAAACCTCAGAAAGGTATACGGGGAAGACCACCCTTCCGCATCACAAACATCAGATAAAGACACACCTGATATAAGGGCCTTAGAGGCAGCCATGATCCTAGTAGAGTGGGCACGGACCCTCAGAGACGATGGGGATCCGGCCGACTCATAAGTCAGGGTGATAGCCTCAACTATCCACCTGCTTAAAGTAGGTTTGGATGCTGGGGCCCCCTTGGGGGTCCCAAAGCAAACAAACAACTGGTCTGACTTACACCAAGGGGCAGACCTGTGGACGTAAGTGTCCAGTGCTTGCACTAGACAGACCTTGTTTTTAAATTCCTGGTCCTGGTCACCGAAGGGGGAGGGCAAAAGGCCTGCAGCACGATAGACCTGGCCACATGAGTAGGCACTTTGGGTACATAGCCTGGCCTGGGATGGAGGAAGGCTTTTACCATCCCAGGCGCAAACTCAAGGCAGATAGCGCCTGTAGATCAACAACTCTCTTTAGCGATGTTATAGCTAATAAGAACAAAGTTTTCAAAGTGAGGAACTTTAGGGGAACCTCATCCAAAGGTTCAAAGGGTGCCTGGGACAACCCCTGGAGTACTAGGGATAAGTCCCAGGTAGGAACCTTGGTCTGTACTGCAGGCCGCAGCCTAATAGTGCCATGGAGGAAGCGTGTGACAAGGGGGTCCCTGCCAATTTACATGCCACCCAGAGGTACGTTGTAAGCGGATATGGCAGCCTCGTATACCTTCAGGGTGGACGGGGACAGCCCTGCAATGAATCTATGCTGCAGAAACTCCAGCACTTTGCCAATGTGACAGGTAACTTGGTTCACCTGCTTTTCGCTACACCAAGAAGCAAAGAGTCTCCACTTCAGGGCACACAGCTTCCTCGTGGAGGGAGCTCTGGAGTATGGTCTCAACAACCTCAGTTGAGAGACCAGAATCTATGAGCTGGTCCCCCTCAGAGCCCAAGCCCACAGTTTCCATAATTCTGGGCAGGCGTGAAGAATCAAGCCATCCTTTGTTCGCTGCCTGGGACAGAAGGTCCACTCTGACTGGGATCTCCCAGGGGACTCCGTCCAGAAGGGACACAAGATCCGCAAGCTACACTCTGCCCAGCCAGCATGGAGCAACCAGTGTGCAACGGACCTTGTCCCGGCGAACTCTCTACAGAACTCCCGGGAGCAGAGCAATCGGGGTAAAGGTGTACAGACATAGCCTCGGCATCCATGGCATCCAGCCCGAGCGAGGCTGGATGCAGAAGTGCAAACCACAGAGGGCAATGAGTTGATTCCTCGGATGAAAACAGATCTACTTGTGCTCGGCCAAACCTTAACCAAATCTGCTCCACCACCTCGGGGTGGAGCCTCCATTCCCCGGCCTTGGCCTCTGTCTCGACAGAAAGTCTGCTCCCACATTCTGGGTCCCTGGGTCCCACATTCTGGCCGTGGTTGGAGCAGTCTCCCTTGGGACCAGAGGAGGATCTGACTCGCCAGTTTGTAAAGTCGTCGTGAACACAGACCCCCCTGATGATTCATAGTGGCGCTGTCGGTCTGAACAACCACATGGTGGCCAATGAAGTCTGGGAGGAACGCTTGGAGCGCCCTCCAAACAGCCATCGTCTCCAGCAGGTTTATGTGCCAGGATAACTGGTGTTTGTGCCACAGACTTTGGGCGGAGCGACCCCTCAGGACCGCTCCCCAACCCGTAAGAGATGCGTGCATAGTGTAGGGGAATTTACAGTTAAGACCCGAGGACCAGATATGTTGAATGAAGACCAGGAGTCAGAAGTGCAGTCAATAGAAGAAATTTTAGTGAAGTTTAGTTTGCAGTTTCATCAGCAGAAGCCAGCTTCAGGTCTCACAAGGAGTTCGTAGGCCGCCCCACTTACAATAACATTGTTACAGCAATTATACTCTAACAGAGGGTGCTAACTGTCAATGATGATGTTTAAATGATTCTGATTGGCTAAGAAAGAAAGATAAACAAAACTAGTAATTTTCCACACAAGAGCAGACAGTCTGAAGCATATCTTCGTTGATCACATGGTTGACGGGTTCGTGACGTGGCTTGTCGAGAACAACAAGTCATTCCATCTCCTGATGGTGCCAGTTAATCACCTCACCAATACTGACCATATTAACGCACACACAGATTCACAGCTTCTCCAAGGCTGAACTTGGCTCAGGCTCCAACAATCAACAGAACCTTCCCAAAACATTCTGATAACACCATTGAGAACTGTTGAGCTGTGCAGACAATATTCATCCTTACACGATGGAAAAACTACAGAAAAGTAAAGAAAGGATATAACTAATAGAAATCCCTATCTTGATTATAAATCACTCTTTACAAATCATTCAAATAAGAAAAAGGAAAAGAACATATGAAAAATAAGACAAAGAAGCATATGAAAAATAAGAAAAAGAAAAGAATATAGGTATAAATAGGAAAAATAAATAATATATACAAGCGGCAATGGATTTCCGAATCGTCCCCACAATAGCATTACACGTCGACAAGAAGCACCCAATACAGGTCCTTGAGACAGAAACCAGGGTTTCTTCCACATATCCAAGGCACGTAGGCATTGCCGCGTGACCTTGATAGTGCGGAAAGGGTTGCCCCTCGGGGAAAATCCTCTGGTTCTGAGCCATCACTGTATTTGCCTCATGTGCAGCAGCCCGAACGGGATCCTGGGGAACGCGAGCCTGGGCGGTGTCAGTGTCAAACACCGCCAGGCGAGAGCGGAGCACCCGCAGCGTTAGCTGGCTGCAGTGATCACAGTCAGCGCTCATGAGCGCTGAACTAGCATGCTAAGCTCCCAGACATATTATACATAAAGCATGCGTATCTCCTCCCGAAAGGTAACACGGGCAAGGAGACGCACACTGTATAAATGCCTGATTTGCCATTTTCAGTGAGATCCCTGTTCTTTTAAACTAATCTCGGGAAAAACTCAGAAAGCCAGCACAACTCTCACACTCTTTTTTCACACTGTGCTTGCGAAGAACCGCTTCCGGGTTACCGGCGCTCTTTTATGACCTGGTTCGTGACATCCCC
Source organism: Rhodeus uyekii (assembly GCA_037043235.1). Classification (NCBI taxonomy): domain Eukaryota; kingdom Metazoa; phylum Chordata; class Actinopteri; order Cypriniformes; family Acheilognathidae; genus Rhodeus; species Rhodeus uyekii. Next base: position 913,785 of record JAWRVZ010000021.1, on the reverse strand, counting down.
GACCTGCGACCTCACGCACGCGACGGAAGTTTAAATAATGTGCTTCGTGAGACAGCGCTCGAGTATTTCCACAAAGCGTTCGACGCAGCGCGAGAACCTCCCTTTTCCATATAGTGAGAATACAGTATAGGTATCTGGTAAGAAAATTATTTAAGCCTGTATAGCCTCCATGTATAAGATGACATTACAGGAGATTTGACACATGGTTATATCCAAGTAATGTTCTGAAAATGCAAAAAGAAAGAAAAATAAATAGTTATATCCTAAGGGCAACTTATGGTAAAAGCATTTTCTGACAGTCAGTTGATCTGGTAGTTGGTTTGATGTGGGTATGTATGGCCTGTGTGATAGTCCACAGCATGTGTCCAATCTTGTGAACTGAGAGAGTGTGTCAGGTGCTCAATCCTCCTCAGAATGGGACACAAACATGTGCTAACTTCGCAAAGACAATCTAAATGTTCTGACAAAGGATGTGAGCCATGCAAACGAATGAATCATCACACTTTCTCATCTCTGACCTCATCCAGGAATCACAGAGAAATCGCCTTTAGAGACAGTTGAAGATGGAAATGAACCACTTGGTGGAAATGGAAGAAAATACAACACTCAAGATGGCACAACTGTGAGACTGATGCCGAGCTTTCTGGCCAAGAGAATGTCTACTCTCTGAGAAAAAGGAAATTTCTGGAAATTTCTAACTTTCTCTTGCAAAATTTGTATCCCCATCCGAGACTCAATCACATTAGTATCGCACCTCTTAATCTTTCTTTACCTGCACCCCCTCTTCCAATTTCTCTTCTCTCCAAATGCTGATGTCACATGAAATTCCCCCTACAAATCAATATGGTTTAATGTAAACACCTATACATGTTTTGTATCATTTGAAATGTCTCAGTTGGGCTGGGACAAAGGTCTCATTCCCACAGAAGAACACCAAAAGGTAATAAAGGTTTTAAGAGATTAGAGATATTTTTTCTGACTCTGGTAGGTGTGCGCTCTCCCAAGGAATTTGAAATAACCATTTTCCTTATTGGTAAATACAGCACCTTGTCTTATTTCTTTGCTAATGTGTGCATTAGATTTACTGACCTGTAAAACTGTCTTTTGCCCTCATTTTAACCAATTGTTTTCCCCAATTGTGTCAGATTCTACTGGTGCTATTAAAAAGTTCAGCCAACAGCTTTGTTTTTGTTTATTGTTTTTTTCACCTTCAAGTAGATAGGAATTGCAGGTTACTTGCATTATCACATAAATCTTTTCAAACCAGGAAATTACGTAGGGGTGTTGTCACGATTGCCGCCAGAGAAACTGACTTGGCTCAAAGGAAAATTGCAGCGTTCATTGAATTTAGCACTGTTCCATTTTTTCAGTTGCTAGAATTGACCATGATGATTGACCATAGAGATATTGCTGGTTAAGTTAGTCAACCAGACAGTTACATTTGTATTCTACACTGGTATATTGGTCTCATGCCACACTGGCAGAACCCTCTAGAAAACCTTTAGGAATCCTGTTCACGGTGCCTGAAATATACTATTGTGTACTCAAGGAAATACTATATAGATTTCAAGTGCCTAAAATCATTTATCCAGTAATCAGGTTACTAGCTGTTGACAGTCTTTAGAGTTCTTGCAGGAACTTATAGGTTCCATCTTGAAATTTTGCAACAACTTTCTGTAACAACAGTAATAATAATAATAATTCATTACATTTATATAGCGCTTTATCAAAGTCTCTCAAAGCGCTTACATGGAAGTGGGGAATCTCATCAACCGCCACTAGATTGACAGTGATTCTCCAAATGGTTCTGCTGGTGTAGCAATTTGTATGTGTATTTAATTTGTATATTTTAATTTTAACAGTGCATGTTGACCACTCTAAACACAACTGATGCTGGTGACTATCTATGCTGGTATATTCTGCTGGTAGTTTAAGCCACTAGGGGAATCCCCAGACCCTTGTGCTTCAGACCTAAGCGTTGTACTTGACCAGTTTGGGACTTCAACACAACCAGCTCATCACCTCTGAATTTCCCCCAACCATTAATGTGCCTGGAAATCAGCTATCACTGAAATCTCAGAACTCTACAGGTGAAAGAGAGGAGGTTTGAGGGCCACACATTCCTGGCTTTAAATACCACAGAGCCTTCAGAACTTTTCTCCCACAACTGTATATGTCACTTCTTTCATGTCAGTGCCCTTGTTTCATGTCAGTGGTTTGTGGTGGCAGTACAGTATGAGCATGATTTGGTATTGGGTGTAAAATAGAAAAAGTGATTTCACCACCAAGTCCTTCCCGTAGGGAAGGATATCTAACAAAGCACATTCCCCTCTATACCTTTGGCACCCTGTCAGTTCTCAAATTAATTGAAATGCGAGGAGGGCTTGGTGGTTAATTAATGACGTTCATTAGGCTGCCTCTAACTGTTACCATTAACCTTCACAAACAGAGGGACAGCAAGTCTCTTTGCTCCCATAATTCCCTGCATTCCCAGTGTCAACCAGACACATGCCTTCCAGTCGAAATGTAGTGTGCCCCCTAAAATAGTTCCACTCCAGATGGACTTTCACTCAGATAAATCCACTGAATCGGCTACTTAAAGATTTGAGGTTAATTAACACCATTGCGTATCATATCAGAGCTTTTAATATGATTTACACAGTGCAATGTGCTTAAACTTATTTCTGTTTTGAAGACAGGAAAACACAGGGTGAGGGAAAAGGGAGAAATTTATTCTGGTCTCGGCACACCAAGCCAAGCACTAAGTGTTCATTTATCACCACTGTCTACAACGGTAGCTGTCAAACATGCATTTAGTGTTGGAATTTACCTTTGCAGTTTTGCATGGGGAGTCTATTTATCACATTCATTAGCACTCTGCATTCATCTCCCTGTGGTAAGTTTAATGTACAGTTTGGTTGTGGTATCATGTCATTTTGCCTGCATTAGGTATCCGCTTCACCCAAAGTCTTAGTGTAAAAAGGTTCTGAGCTCATGGAAGAAGAAGACAGGGGATGGTGTCGCTGAGGCTCGTAAAAATTTATTGTGTCTCAACAAACTCAAAATAAACAAACAAAACGTTCGCCATTCGGCAGTTTCGGTTTCGCTTCCGTATTTCACATGTGCCTCTCCGAGCCTCAGTCCCGGTCTCTCTCTCCCGCTCATTCATTTCCTGCGGGCTTTTATCCGGTCTCTCTAGGCCAGTTACTGCAACGAGACACAGGTGTTTATGATTTTTCACTTGACCTACTTACGCACCGCTCGTCTCCTGTCTCTCTCTCCTGCTGCAGCCGGCGCTGAACCACGCCCCCCCCCCCCCCCCCTTTTTTTCCTTTTTAGTGAGGTCAGTCAGCGGGCTGGTGAGGTCCGAATATCTAGGTATAAACCGCCTATAATATCCCGCCAGCCCCAGGAACTGCCTCACCTCCTTTTTGGTCTTGGGCCGTGGGCAGGTTGCAATAGCGGCTGTCTTATCAATTTGGGGTCTCACCTGCCCATGACCCAAGTGGAAACCCAGATACCTGACCTCCACACGCCCAACCGCACACTTCCTTGGGTTGGCTGTCAGGCCGGCCCGCCTCAGCGGGACCGCCCGTAGGTGCTCCATATGCCGCTGCCAGTCATGGCTGTAGATGATGATGTCATCCAAATAGGCAGCACCATGTGCAGTATGCGGTTGTAAGATCTGGTCCATGAGACGCTGAAACGTGGCCGGGGCACCAAACAACCCAAACGGTAGCGTGACAAATTGGTGTAATCCAAACGGCGTGGTAAATGCTGTTTTTTCTTTGGATAGGGGCGATAAGGGGATCTGCCAATATCCCTTAGTTAAGTCCAGTGTCGAATAAAATTGAGCCGTACTGAGCCGATCAAGCAATTCGTCAACCCGCGGCATTGGGTACGCGTCAAATTTTGACACGGCATTCACCTTGCGATAATCCACACAGAATCGAATCGAGCCGTCCGTTTAGGCACCAAAACTATCAGGCTCGCCCAATTGCTGTGGGACTCCTCTATTACCCCCATGTCCAGCATCGCCTCTAATTCTGTCTGAACAACCTTTTTTTGTGTTCTGGCAGCCGGTATGGTCGACTACGAACCACTATGCCTGGCGGGGTCTCAATATGGTGCTGAATGAGATTTGTTCGGCCGGGCAGGGGCGGGAACACGTCAGCGAACTCCGCTTGCAGTTTGGCAATGTCAGTGAGCACAGGTGTTTATGATTTTTGCACCGCTCGTCTCCTGTCTCTCTCTCCTGCTGCAGCCGGCGCTGAACCACGCCCCCCTCGCCACACTTAGTCTTCTCATATACACCAACACACGCCATTTCATTAATCTCATGCTCTGAAATACGACATATTTTCCAGATCACAATGGGTTCAGACTGAAAAAAACTGTGAGAGGAAATTTGAATGTTATGGTGTCACCCTATACATCTTACATCATTTGAAAGCACCTTTATAATGTCAATTGATATTGAATAAAAGATCACTAAGGGGGGGGGGGGGGGGGGGGGGGGGAACGAAACAGAAAGGCCCATCTTTTTCACATATAGGAAACTTACCAGAAAGACAACATGGGCGGACACTTTCTGTGTGAATGGCCACTGGCACAGCACTTTTCTCCAAAAAAATTCTCAAAAAAAGTGATAGATGATCGCTTACGAAAATGTAAAATAACACACTCATCAAACAATAAACAGCATAGTGTTAGAAGATGAAGAAGAAAACAATTAAGGTTCTAGAAACAAAAGAGTTTTAATAAAAACAAACAAAGGTACATCCATCCATAAAGGCAGAGTAATAACAAGTCAGCAATAAATGCAGTAAGACATCAACAACCAACAAGTGATAAATAGCTGTGATGGTGATTAGTGTCCATTGTGACTGATGAGTGGAGGGAAATTGAAACAAAGAAACACGTGACTGAATGAAAACAGTTCAACCCTGCCCAGCATTACCAAATGAAATGTAGACCCAGGAACATTAACAACTGTGAAGCTCTGGGGATGGTGATGGGCTCGATCTGCTCCATCTTTGATCATTTTTCTGAATCCGATCTTTTTGTTCATATTGGGGGTTTTTTCTAGCTCAAAATGTTTTTAAAATGGAAAGAGTTAAGGTACAGTTGAAGGTATTTGCTACAGTTAAAGACTATGCAAAAGCTAAATGGGTTTCACCCAAGAAAGCGACATTGTGGGTTAGGTTATGTTTTAAATAAGGATTAAGTCAGTATCAGTGCTGGGGTAAAAGATAGGTCAAGTTTATCTTTATTGACATTTTCATTAGCAGAGCTCATATTACAACGTAAGGCCTGTTAGGGTTAAGCAAACTTTTGATTTTATGAATTTTATTATTGATTTTGATTTGTTTTAAAATGGGTTTTTATGACACCTTCAAAACCTGTATTGTTTTCATGGCTTTGCTTTATCCAAACGATATTTAAAAAAATATATAAATCTTAACAAGAGACTGCATTTATGCTAATAAAAAACACCTGAATCTAACCTTTTTTCCTATTATAACTTTCTTTTCTATATCTGCGTAATAGTGAAATAATATGTGCTAAAATAAGTTAGGCTACACTATCGGAGCATTCAGTTGAAGGAGATGTGCACAAAGTGCACACATATAGCACAAATATAGCTCCACCACTCTTTTTACAACTCCCATTCTGACATGCAGGAGATCACTCGTTGCTCACTGAGTGAGGAGCATACAGAGCAAATCAGTTTATACTATCCTGAAGTATAGATGGAAAATTTCATTATGTACTTGCTTATAAGAAAGTAAAAATTATTTAGTATATTTTTTAATGAAGAATCGCTGACCATCATGCAATGAAAATTGAGATTTTGGGACAAAATCCAAGTTTTTGTGCAAAATGTCATTAAAATCACATAGAATACCAAACATTAACACCATCGTACACAATCCAGTTGGATGCTGATCGAGGGCAAGATCAGAACTGTATTCCAAGACATGCTGTAGATAATAAATGCAGTTGAAAAGGTTGCTCTTAATGTTAAAGGTTCCCTCCTCTAGAGTTTTGAGAATGAAGGTTCCAGTCAGTCAGGGTTCAAACTCAACAAAATAAAGCAATTGTTTTAAGATTTGATTTGTTTAGCTAAGCATACGTGATGATTTTCATGGGGTGGTTAATTTCAAGTGTTGTCTCTTTCTCACAAACTCTTGACCTTTTAACACCATCTTAGTAGCGTCAACAGCTGCCATGCTCTGAGGACAAGCCTGTGTATGCATGTGAACATAAAGGCTCCACATGTGCCAAAGTGTTTGATTATGCTGTTCCTGTTGGTTTGATCTCCTGTCACTGTCAGGAAGCTGTGTTGATTTTAACAAGTCAGACTTGTAAATCACTGCTGAGATATGGGCTCTCCTTCTCCCCACACATTCTACCCCTTCTCCCTGTTAATCTTCCATTCAGACTCTTTCGGTGGATTGGTGGTTTAACAACTATAGCAAGTAAAAACACGAAAACTCATTCCTATGAGTGAAGGTATGACAAAACGAAAGAAAAAGAGAACGAAAATAGTAATTACCTCAAAACCTACTCTCGCCGTTTCATGACTACATAAGCAGGTGGCTTGTAAAAAAAAAAAAAAAGTAAAACAAAAGTTTTTTTTGTGTGCAAAGTTTGTTTAATAGACCTAGATAATGCTTTGTGTGGCTTGGCAATGCATAGATGCTATTCCAATGCGACAACATTTCTGCTAAATGCTTACTGTACATTACTTCTTACTGTACTTAATGTAAAACATCTTTTTTATGTTTCACAAATTTGACAAATTATATTTGTATAATAGTTATATAAATATATACAAATAAATCATATTTTATTGCTTGTTTGTTCATACTGTGTCCATGCCGTATACTTGGACAGACAGCGAAAGAATATCTTGACTATGCACAAAAACAATACATACGAGTTTCCCTCTTCTCTCATGTCGACTAAAATGTTTCTACAAATGTGTCACATCATGCATTACGCATGGTAGTGTTGAATTATGGAGCAGCTTTTAAGACATTAATGCACCAATGATACATTAAAATGAGGCTATAAGTAGTCCAATAGGTTTTACAACAGACTGAGAGTGTTCACTCCAGACGTGCAGATTTATCTGTTCTAGCCATGAGAGTGGCGTGTTTTCGGGACAGGTGGAGAAAGGCAGTGAAGAGCAGGCAGCTGCCGAGTAAGTGAGGAGGTCACGTCTGAACCGCTGCCATAACATGAATGTCAGCCATAAATTTTGCTGCTGCCGCTCTCATTTCACACTATGGCCCCTTGCATCTCTTCTCCTCACACTTTTTCTCTTCCTGCACAGCCCACCACTGTTTATTTTCAGCCCGCTGCATACTCCAAAGGCCAGTGAAGTAATTATTTCATAAAGTAACACCTCAGCCCCAGCAGATGACTGATCTTGGCGTGCACTTTAAAGGCTGAGGTGTGATCGAGTGTGGCCGGCAGGCAGCCAGGAGAGAATGACATGTCTACATCAAATTGTATGAACACTCGGCATGGCCAAGCGATGGGAGTGCCAGTGGGCACCTGACACTGAGACATCCTGCCTCTCAACCAGAATTAATTAATAAGTTAATATACAGAAAGGCAAATTACTATTTTTGCGGCTCTGGTCACGGAAGAGAAATGTCTGTATTTAAAAATGTGAATAATTTCATAGCTCATAGGTCCTAAGAGCAGTGGGTATGATCACTACATTTATTCATTTAGCACATGCTTTTATCCGTTGGAACTTACAGATGAGGAATACAACAAGCGATTCATCTTAACTCTTGCCCCAGTATAAGTAGTAACTTTAACAAATTGAATACAAATTAATCATAAACTTATAGATTTGCATGTTTTCACTGTTATTAGGTAGGGAGAGCTATTATGCATCTTCTTAACAAGTACAGAGTCTCCAGATCAAAAGACCAATGTGATCATTGTGAAGAAGTAGAAACAAGTGATAGCATATGTAAGCAGATGAACATGTAAAATAACACAATCATCAACATTAAACAGCATATAATTCAATATATTTTTAATGAAAACACTGTTGACCCAGGACCGACAAAGTCTTTGAATTTTTTTTTATTTTCTCATATTTCACAGTGTTCGTAAAAGAGATTGCAGGAAGCTAGAATACATTTTTTGTTTGTTTGTTTGTTTAAAAGTATAGGGTCTGTTTTTCTTTTGATACATTGCATGTTCATGCAACTAAATATTCTGGAGGCCATGAACATTTTGTGAAAATGGTCAAAACAATGCTGCTGTTGGCTGACAACTTTTTTCAATAACATTGGGGAGGAAAGAGTAAATAAGGAAATAAACACAAGAAGTGCTAGTAATGCAATGTTTCAATCATCGTTCAAGATTTAGTACAAACTATAACAGGGATGGATTAAGGAATACTTAGATCAGAGAGGAAGAAATTGTGAAAGCATAGAGGAGATTTTCTTAACAGGATGCATTTAAGTGCTCACAGAAGAGAAAACTGTGAGAGATTCGGTTGTCCGATAAGGTTAGGAAAATTGTTCCACCATTGAGGAACAGTGAACGAACTTATCATTGAGACTGATTCTGTGGCTCTGTGATGCCACGAGGCGATGTTCACTTACCGACTGCAGGCCTCTGAGATGGAAACTCATAAGAAAGAGCGGAGGAAGTAGGAGGTTGCAGAGCACTAGTGTCTTGAACTGGAAGTCAGGGCATCAAAGCAGGAAATTTGTGATATGCTTGGTGTTTCCTCTATGAAGGACAGAGGACGGCAGTATCATTTCCATTTTAGTGCACTAAACAGCTTTGGTTGCATAAAGTATGTAGCCAGCCAGCAGATAGCAGCAGATGCTACGTGTTTGTGCTTGGTTCCCTTCCAGAGGCCTCTCTCTGCTCTAACACTATTTCATTCAAGGTTGGATGTGGGATCTCCAACTTCCGACCTCAAGGTCCTTTCATTGACTGATGCCCAGAAGATATGGAAAAAAATGGCAATGCTATGGTTTGCTTTGTATTTGTCTGATTATCATCTAAGAGGTTTCCTTGCTACTGAATTGTGCAAGATAAACAGTGCTATGCAATACCTTAATTTATTTTTCAGTTAAATGATTACATTTATAACAAACTTGGCTAAGGTAGCTTTGCTAAGACCACGACCAGCTGACAAATACACCAAACACCAGCTTGGTTAAACTAGATAACTAAACTAGCTTTGGCTGGTTAATTTTTTTTTTTTATAATTTGCTTAAGTGAAAGTTATTTAACTGAAAGTTTATCATTAACTGCACATTGATCCTTTCTTGTTTGCATGACATAATTGCATTTTGGTGAAATTACAATTTTTTTGTTATGGTTCTGAGTTAAGAAGAATGAAGCATGTGTGCACACCATGCAGAGCCAGTCTTACCTTAAAACCACACAACAGCATGAGGCAATGTTTTGGAAGAATCACATTCGACTCCACAATGCCATGTGTCTGTGATCCGAAGACACACAAAATTATGAACGCCTCCCATTGGGACTACATCACATTTTCCTATGGGGGAATCATGAGGACGATGTCATTCTAATAGGACTTTTTAGCTTGGCCACACTCTGGCTCAAATTAGATACGCATACTCGATTTGGTCCTTGAGGAAACATGCCCACTACTGCAGCGTCAGCTTGTCACGCATACATGCACGGATCTTATCGTATGCATTTTCAGATGATGTTTGATGACAGGACTTCCTGTGCCAGATTATTGATCAGTTGCTTGCTAAAGAGACAGGTTTCTTCTCACGAACATAACTCAAACTCAGTGGTAATCTTTCAAGTGAACTAATTTGTTCACATAGACTGCTATGTACTAAAGTAGGAATGCAACAACTCCGAAAAGCTTCGGCAGCTGACTTGTTGCCATTACTCTGCAAGCTAAGGACTTCTCAGACAGTGTTTGTATTCAAAGGTACTTTCCAAAACTGATTTCATAACAGCCTTTGGAGTCAAGACAATGAACCGATTATATAGATTAACAACAATACAGAGAGAACTTTGGTGATAACCAATTGAGTATATACATGTACTGATTTATCGTCTAATAAAAGGGCAAAAACCTACATTTTTATTATATGCATTTATATTGAAATGAACTAACATATTGAATTTATACTTTTTAGTTTTTTTGGAATTAATTAGTCTGTCACAATGCACATGAGATTGAATTCTCTGCCAGCAATAGATGTGATTCTACCTCAGAATCTTTCCAAAAAATTGTTTTGCCCCACAGAACAGCCTCTGCAGTGCTTTAAAATTCTTCCTACATCGACAGCTGATAGTGGTGATATGTAGTTTTTGGGCCGCAAACCATGTCCATGCATTAGCTTTGACCTTATTGTTAACTGCCCCCTCAGCTTCTCTTAGAACATATTGACATGTAAGAACATGAGTATTTCCAGCAAGGTTTTACATCTAAGGGAGTGTGTTTGGGGCTGCCCAGAGGCCTGCTGTTTCCTGCTGATGTACAGCTTGAATGATTTACCGGCTCTCAGATAAAAGACAGGACCAGTGTGTCTTAAATCAAATCTGAGCTTGCTCTCTTTTTCCCCACAGTTAATGGTTATGTGCGGCACAGTAGAGCTCACACATGCTCACCAAGGATCGGGGCCTGCTATGCACACAGATCATAAAAAGACCAAAGACACAAAGGCGCACAGTCTCCGTTTTTTCAAGTTATAAATAGAAAAATGCTAATAAACATTTATAGTGTGGTCATAAATTCCCTCCAGTATAAATGGTTGACAATAAGTTCCGTTATCTTCTACAATGTCATTTCAATGCCCTGTGCAGCTCAACCCATTAGTCATATGGTTGCCATGCAGTCACTCCCCATGGCAGTCATGCCCTCTCATGTCCACCAATCAGCTGACTGAAGCGAGACGGACTATGACCCCGGGTGTCCTCTTCATGACTTCCTAAACAGGCTCATTCCTCTGCAGGCCAGCTCTCCAAAATATTTAAGCAGGGAGATCAAAAACATTATTTTCTATTATTACATGGCTCTCTGGAATACTCAATTAAAATTGATCATTGAGTTGCATAATTAATTGTATGCTAGTAAGCTAATAGATGGCTAGTCTCTTCTCACATAATAAAATATGCACAAATTAAAAGTACATAAACAGACCAATGTTTTACTTTGAATGAAAGATACTTTCATGTGTCATCCAATGAGAATTTTTAGGTTTCTATCTGCCATTTGTGCAGTGAAAGCCATGAATATAGAGATAAAATTAACTACAAACTTATTAGTTTACATTTACTTCTTAAATCTGCTGAATCACTCCAAAATCACCCTTCAAAATCAGGCCAGAGATTTCATTAGATTGGATTACAGGGAGTCAGAATTTAGCATTATAGCCATGCTGGGGATTCTGATAAGTAAAGTGTATTTTACCTGGATTTTTGTGTACATTGTATGTAGAAAGTACATATTGAAATGATTTAATTCCTTTCTTAATACAATTTTTTTTAAATATATATTGCTTGGTAGAGTAAGAATATGCGTTTGTGTGTATATGTAATTCTGTTTGTGTGTATCTACGTCTGTGTCGCTGTAACAATCACAAGCAGTGATGGATTGTGTTATTTTTTTAAAGCTAATTAGCGTCTGGGCCAGTATCTGGCCTCATTAATCTTCTGCCCAGTAAATAACCAAAATTGACAAAATAACTGAGTTTGGCTAATGATAGTAGATGTTGCCTTTGTTTCTAATGATGGTCATTAACCTCTCAATGGCTAAATAATAGCATCTTAATTAATTTGTTTCAAAGGGAAAGTTTTTAGTGCAATTTAATTATATTAATGGGCAGCCACAAGGTGCATGGCAAACGGCATAACGGCCTGCCTGCCTACATGCACATGTACACTCGCATACTCTCGCACGTGTACAGGTGCTTTTGCAGCTGATGCACCTGTCGCCTGCCAAACGGCATTGCAGCTTGGCACTTGACTGTGACGAACACACCTTACTCAGATGAAGCACAAAACAACATACAATAAGGTTTTACCTCTTTGCAGAAGACTGCACACTCTACCACAAAATACAAGCTAAGTCTACACAAGCCTGCATATTTATTAAAGAACTTAGCACACTTCTTAAAAGCAGACATTAACCACAAAATCTTTCTGACAGTGTCTCTACAGATTGTAAAACGTTACATTAAGTTATGCAAATTTAAAATCTGGAGCTATATTCAATAGAAAATCATCCAGACACCCAAGGGTGTACATTTACAATCTGGTGTATTTTTATTTATTTATTTGTCAGTGTTGTATTACAATAATTTCTCTTAGTTACATTTTTCTATTCTTTTATTAGATTCATTTCCAAATCATACATTAAAATCAAACCAAACTGTGAGCAAATGGAGAAATTCAGGGTATGTCCAATAAATTAAAGTATAATTCTGAGTACAGAAAAACAATCAAATTGAATAATTGTCAGAGAAAATATGCTCAGCAAAGTAAATATTTCAATTCAAATGAAAGAAACTGATGTGAGAAAAATATAAAGAGCAAGGAACCAGCTCACAAAGAGATACAGTCCATAGAGAAGAGAACTTGTGCTTGGATATGGCTATTGTATGAATTAACATTATAGCATTGTTCAAATTGTTATTGTTGTAATATTGTTGTAACAAAACAAAAAACATGATCATCTCAAGTGGATGCTTCGCCAAAAATGACAAGAAATATTAAACATATTCATCTGGTGAAGTGTCATCTTTGTGAACGTGTGTCAAATTCATAATAATTTATGGAGCCTATAATGTCGACTATAATGATGTTGTAATATCTAATATATATATATATACAGTGTATTTATCTTGTGTATAAATCACTTATCTCGAGCTCGGTTAACTCGCCAACCCTATTATGTCAACGTTTTTGAAGTGGAACCGCCAAACTCCCTATTTTTCTTAGCATTTTCTTATGGGTTATGTAGACTATTTTATGTCGCCGAACCCTAATATCTCGAGCACAAAAGAGGGACAAATTCGCCACTTCACATGGTTATCTTGTGACTAATTATCGTATCTAGTTCCCTGCGCATGCGCTGAGTTCGCGTTGCACGTGCATCAGTCCGTATGGTTGCTCACTCACAGACCTGCACAGCTGCAGAAGATCTTGCGGAAGTGACGGAAAAATAAAGTCTTCTAAATGCTATGTTGGAGTTAGCATCAGTTAAGTAAGCAGGAGTTAGCATCATTGTCCAGGAGTTTCCAGATTACATTGATATCGACAAAGACAAAGCATTTTAGCAACAAAGGATTTTAGAGTTTGTTGTAGGGGAATTTACAGTTAAGACCCGAGGACCAGATATGTTGAATGAAGACCAGGAGTCAGAAGTTCAGTCAATAGAAGACATTTTAGTGAAGTTTAGTTTGCAGTTTCATCAGCAGAAGCCAGCTTCAGGTCTCAAGGAGTTCGTAGGCCGCCCCCCCATACAATAACATTGTTACTACAATTATACTCTAACAGAGGGTGCTAACTACGTCAATGATGACGTTTAAATGATTCTGATCATGAAAGAAAGATAAACAAAACTAGTAATTTTCCACACAAGAGCAGACAGTCTGAAGCATATCTTCGTTGATCACATGGTTGACGGGTTCGTGACGTGGCTTGTCGAGAACAACAAGTTTTATGGTGCCAGCTAATCACCTCACCAATACAGACCATATTAACACACACACATACAGTTTCTCCAAGGCTGAACTCGGCTCAGGCTCCAACTCTCAACAGAAACAGTACCCAAAACATTCTGATAACATTATCTATCTGTTGGGAAGTACTAACAATATTAATCTTTACTCTATGGAAAACTACAGAAAAGTAAAGAAAGGTTTTTAACTAATAAAAAGCCTAACTTGATTATAAATCACTCTTTACAACTCATTCAAATAAGGAAAAGTAAAAAGAACATATGAAAAATAAGACAAAGAAAATAATATAGGTATAAATATGAAAAATCTAATAATATATATATAATGTAAATAGAAGAGACAAGAGATTTTGATTATCCGCCTTCATTGTAAAGAAACCATAGCAACCGCGTGTGCAATACTGTCTAGAACTGTGTCAGAGCGAATTGACTGTGTTATGAGTGGATGTGTTCATGTGTGTTGTGACTGTGTTTACGCTGTGAGCGAAATTGTGTTTGCAATGTTGGAGAATATAATTAAAGGTTTTTGTCGAGAATCAAAGGTGTTTTTATTGTATACTGGTAAATATCTGCTGTTAGTTGGTGCACATATACCTTTTGTTGTTAGCAAATATGTACAGTGTATGGACATTTTTATATCATGCTGATCACTTCATCAAATATATCGCCATATTTACTTTGGTTATCTCGATCATCAGTTATCTCAATGTTTTTTTGCAACCCCCGAGGTCGTCGACATAACCGGATTCCACTGTGTTTATATACATATACACACATATATATATATATATATATATACATATATATATACATATATATATATATATATATATATATATATATATATATATATATATATATATTGTGACGAGATATCGCTTCCGCCACACTCATCACCCATGGCAACACTAATCAGTGGGTACACCTGGCGATCCCAGCTGACAACAAGGAGACAATCATCCAGAGGGGGATATAAACGGCTTGAAGCAAGAAGGAAGGGGAGCTGTATGGACTCTCCCTGAGTGTGTTGCTAACCGCTATGTTCTTTGTTTCCTCAGAGAGTGATTGACTTTGCAGAGAGAGTGTGGATTGCCCAGCAAGTTGTCCTAACTCTTGTCTCTTCACTGAACACTGAGGAACTGCACTTTTAAACCACCAAACATTTCACCTGCACTATTCAGAGACTGAGTTTGTTTGCACTAAAACTTCACTGCTTTAACGAATTAAAACACACCTCCCGGGGTGACACTTCACTGCATCCCGTGTCTGTTCTCCTCTTTTCCCGTAGTAGAGCGCTACACTGGTGGAGAATGCGGGCAGGAGACCCCAGGCATGAGGAGCCTAGTGAGGCAGCCTCTCGGCCAAGTGTGGATGATGTAATTCGTCATCTAGCCGAAGTGTCAATTCGCAAACAACAGCTATGAGAACAGTTGGTAGCAGGACAAAACCAGGTGGCTGAAGAAGTGGTGCATCTTCGTTCAGACTACTCCAGGACCCTCTTGACAGAGGCCAGACCCATGCCCCAACCCACGGCCCTTCCAAGAATGACTGAGCAGGATGACCCAGAAGCTTTTTTACACACGTTTGAGGTGATTGCAAAGAGTGGGGGCTGGGGAAAGTCAGAATGGGTCCAGAAATTAGCACCTCTTCTCACTGGGGAACCGCAACAGGTTTATTTTTCCCTCCCACCATCCCACCAGGGTGATTATGATTTTCTGAAGAGAGAGATCCTGGCTCAGGTAGGCCTCTCCCCTGTGTCTGCTGCCCAGAAGATTCACGATTGGGTGTATGATACGCGGATACCCATTCGCATGCAATCAGCACAACTGACTCGGCTTGTTAAGCTGTGGTTATTGGGAGAGGATGTCACCGTGATGGAAGTTGTGGAGAAGGTCACAGTTGATAGGTTGCTACGTGCGCTACCGCGCCCCCACCGACGCACTGTGGGACTACAAAATCCCAAAACTTTGACAGAGCTGATTGAGGCGGTGGAATTGTCTGAAGCGGCCATGGCAAGAGAATCAGGAGAGAGAGCTGCCTCCTTTCCCCAGAGGTTTACTGGAGACCGGAGAGGGATGAACAGCAACCCCAAGTCAGTGGGCCTGGTGAGCCCTTCTCAGGCATCCCGGCAGGATGAGCCCATGCTGACTGACCCAAACCCACCGGAAGCTCAAGCCTGGATGGCTGGGTGCATTCTACACCACAGCATTCCCCGGGGTGCCCCAGAGGAGGAAGTCCGAGTGAACGGTCGTCGAGTCCGAGCCATACTGGACACAGGCAGCAGTGTCAGCCTTATCCAACCACAGATTCTTGGAACCACAAAACTTGGGCGGTCCCTTCTCCCAATCACCTGCGTACATGGGGACACAAGGTATGTGCCGGCCCAAACTGTCTCCATCTCTGCTTCCCCAGGAACCTGGATGGTCGAGGTTGGGGTGTTGAAGGATCTGCCAGTACCTGCCCTCTTGGGCCGAGATTGGCCAGGTTTGGAGCGACTGCTACGACGTCCTGATAACCCTGTGTGTCGAAAGGGAGGGACCCCATCCCGAAAACCAAGGGCTCGCCAGGCTTACCTCATATCAGAGAGTGAAAGAGCGGGTGAGTCTTCTCAAACTAATCTTGAAGTCTTCTCTCATATCTTTTTCAGCAGATAACAGGGAAGGGCTCCCTAGGAAGAGAACAGCGAGAGGATCGCTTGAAACACTGCTGGTCACAGGTCAGGGTAGTAAACGGCGTCGAACACCAACCACCCCCACACCCCTCCCCACACTTCGTTGTAAAGAATAACTTGCTGTATTGTGTAGCGGAAAGGTGGGGGGAATTAAAGGAATTGCTGGTACTCCCTAGGGGGAAAACAGAGATGATTCTCCAGCTGGCACACTCCCATCCCCTTGCGGGACACCTTGCAGCAGAGAACACGTTGCAACGAATCAGAGATCGTTTCCACTGGCCTGGGATGAATTCTGAAGTACGGTGGTTCTGCCAGGCCTGTGCTGTGTGCCAACGCACTGCTCCTCAAAGACCCGCCCCTGCTCCCCTGATTCCGCTACCAGTAATAGAAGTGCCATTCTCCCGCATTGGAATGGACATCGTGGGGCCGCTGCCGAAGTCTGCACGGGGCCACGAGTACATTCTGGTCTTGCTGGATTATGCCACCCGCTACCCTGAGGCCATTCCTCTTCGTCGAGCCACGGCCACTGTCATTGCCCAGGAGTTGTTTACCCTTTGCAGCCGGGTGGGGATTCCATCTGAAATTCTGACGGACCAGGGCACCCGCTTTGTCTCCCGGGTCATGACTGCTCTGTGTAAGTTGCTGCAAGTGAAACATCTCCGAACTTCAGTTTACCACCCCCAGACAGATGGCCTGGTAGAACGTTTTAATCAGACCCTCAAGAGAATGTTAAAAAGGGTAGTCGCTGAGGACGGTCGCGACTGGGACAAAATGATTCCCTATGTGCTCTTTGGAATCAGAGAAGTGCCCCAAGCTTCCACCGGCTTTACCCCGTTCGAATTACTATTTGGACGATAACCCCGCGGCTTGCTAGATGTTGCCAAAGAGCCCTGGGACCAACAACCTTCCCCACACCGCACGGTGGTTGAGCATGTTCAAGAAATGAGAGAAAGAATTGAACGTGTAATGCCTTTGGTCAAGGAACACCTGATTGAGTCCCAACGTGCCTAGCAGCGACTCTATGATCAGCCAGCGCAATCCCGCGAGTTTCATCCCGGCGACCAAGTCCTGCTCCTGGTACCCAATGTTGCCTGTAAATTCCTGGCAGGGCCCGTACACCGTCGTTGAAAGAGTTGGTCCAGTAAACTATAGACTGCGTCAACTTGAGAAGCGAAGGGGTGAGCAGATCTACCACGTCAACCTCTTGAAACGCTGGGTCCCAGAATGGTAGCCTTGATGGCAGACAAAGGAGATCCTGTGGTAGACCTGAATCCACAGCTTGACCCAAATCAAAAGAAAGAACTAGAAGTCCTGGTCCGAAGCTTCTCTGATGTCTTCTCTAACTGTCCGGGACACACTTCTGTACTCTCACATGACATCCGGACCCCTCCCGGCGTCACAGTTCGGCAGCGGCCCTACCGAATTCCCGAATCTCGTCGGCAAGCCATTGACGAAGAGGTAAAAAAAATGCTCCAGCTAAAAGTCATTGAGCCTTCCTCCAGCCCATGGTCCAGCCCGATTGTGCTAGTCCCCAAACCAGATGGCACCTTCCGCTTCTCTAATGACTTTCGTAAACTAAATGAAGTCTCTGAGTTTGACAGCTACCCCATGCCTCGGGTGGACGAACTAATTGAACGTCTTGGCAGAGCCCGGTACATCTCCACGTTAGACTTAACAAAGGGTTACTGGCAAGTACCACTCTCCTCTTCGGCAAAAGAGAAAACCTTCAGTACACCGTCAGGGCACTGGCATTACCGTGTCTTACCTTTTGGCCTGCATGGGGCACCAGCAACCTTCCAAAGGCTAATGGACAGAGTGCTCCGACCTCACCAGTCCTATGCGGCCGCCTACCTGGACGATGTGGTGGTCCACTCTGAAAGCTGGGAAGAACATTTACGTCGACTGAGGGAGGTGCTGTCTGCGTTACGTCGGGCTGGCCTAATGGCTAACCCTCAAAAATGTCACTTAGGACTTTCGGAGGCACGTTACCTGGGTTATCGCATTGGACAGGGACTGACTGAGCCACAAGAAGAAAAAATAAAAGCTATCAGGGAATATCCCCGGCCCTCTACCAAAAAGCAGGTACGTGCCTTCCTAGGTTTAGCCGGCTACTATCGTTGTTTTATTCCTGGTTTCTCTTCTCTGGCTTGCCCCCTTACAGACCCTTACCAAAAAGGGCCAGCCAGATAAAGTGCAGTGGAATTCTTTGGCCGAGCAAGCCTTCCGACAACTACAGACCGCGCTGACCGCAGCACCAGTCCTACATGTCCCAGATTTCTCCCTGCCATTCATCCTTCAAACGGATGCCTCTGACACAGGCCTAGGAGCGGTACTGTCTCAAATGGTCCAAGGGGAAGAACATCCTGTAACCTTCATCAGCCGGAAACTTACCCCTGCTGAAACACGGTATGCGGCTGTCGAAAAAGAGGCCCTGTCGAAAAAGAGGCCCTCACATAAAGTGGGCTGTCGAGGAGCTCAGGTATTATCTTCTAGGTCGTTCATTTACCCTGGTGACAGACCACGCCCCTTTACAGTGGATGGCAAGGGCAAAGGACAGCAATGCCAGAGTCACCAGGTGGTTCCTGGCTCTTCAAGACTTCCATTTCGTGGTCAAACATCGAGCTGGTTCGGTCAATGGCAATGCTGATGCTCTGTCAAGGATGTATTCTGGCTGGTCAGGTCTGGTAAGGGTCATTCCCACCCCCCCTCCCCATGTAATAAATTCTTCTGCTCACAGGAGACCCGCCCACAAGCAAAGGGGGGGGGGATGTGACGAGATATCGCTTCCGCCCCACTCATCACCCATGGCAACACTAATCAGTGGGTACACCTGGCAATCCCAGCTGACAACAAGGAGGCAATCATCCAGAGGGGGATATAAATGGCTTGAAGCAAGAAGGAAGGGGAGCTGTATGGACTCTCCCTGAGTGTGTTGCTAACCGCTATGTTCTTTGTTTCTTCAGAGAGTGATTGACTTTGCAGAGAGAGTATGGATTGCCCAGCAAGTTGTCCTAACTCTTGTCTCTTCACTGAAGACTGAGGAACTGCCCTTTTCAACCACCAAACATTTCACCTGCACTATTCAGAGCACTATTGAGTTTGTTTGCACTAAAAATTCACTGCTTTAACGAATTAAAAAACACCTCCCGGGGTGACACTTCACTGCATCCCGTGTCTGTTCTCCTCTTTTCCCGTAGTAGAGCGCTACACATATATATATATATATACAGTAATACCTCGGTTTACGAGTTTAATTCGTTCCAAGAGCGAGCTCGTAAACCAAAATGCTCGTAGACCAAAACAATTTCCCCCATAAGAACGCACTAAAAATCACTTGATTCGTTCCACACGACCATAAATGCCCATTAAATATTTTTTTAGTTTTAACCTATTAATTACATTTCAAATTATAACCATTAAGATCTCATATAAATACAAATTAAGTATTTTTAGAGTTTAACTGTCATTATTAACTATTTACTGTAACATGCACTTTACCTCTTCACTGCTGGCATGATCGAGATGAGAGGAGAGGGGGGTGGGGTTACTGCTTAAATATTTCACTACATTGTAGTGTTGCTTCTTTTAATAACCAGACAGGTTCCTTCTCATTCAGAGATTTTATTGAGAACTATCGGATTGCGGTTCTGGCTTCAACCCACGGCGTACATAACAGAAGAATCAAAACTATCTCTGCTTATGAGCTCTCTCTCAAATCCCTCAGAACTCAACTCTCTCTAGCGCCGACTGAAACCCCGCCCTCTTAAAGTGACAAGACTGTTAACTTAACACTTATTGACACATCAGATTAACTAGTTCCTTCAACATTTGTAACGATATTACAACGTGAAGAATAGCGATCACAATTAATGCAACAACACAAGGTAAAACCGCTGTAAATCACTTATGTGCATGATCTGTACAGAGTTATAACTGTTATAGTATGCTGTTCTCTAAAAGTGTATGGCCCTTTAAGAACGTCATTGGGTGCGTTGGACTGTGAACACACGTGAGTCTCATTAGTATGCAATGTGTGGTGTTGGTAACATGCTCCATTAATAAAGTTTCATCATATTCACATGTAATCATATTCACAACAACTTATAAAATAATGCACTGTGGTGAATGATGCACCCATACTGAGAGACACTGAGAGAATGAACGAGTTAAGGGGTGATAAAGGGATCCTTTCGACGCAAAACTGCGCATGGGTGAGGGAAAAAATTTCTCATACACCGAGACAATACTCGTACACCGATACGACCCTCCATGCTCGTACACCGATTTGCTCGTATACCAAGTCGCTCGTAAACCGAGGTATTACTGTATATATATATATATATATATATATATATATATATATATATATATATATATACACACACACACACACACACATACATACATACATACATACATACATACATATATATATATATATATATTAGTAAAGCATTTCAAAAAAGCCTGAACCTGCTTGCTAAAGACACACAGTTAAATGCTAATTCTTGATCAGCACAGAGAAGTCTCAACACTGCCTTTAAATAATGCTGCAGGATGTGGCTGCTAAGTGAAATGAAAGTGCAGATTCAGCATTCTCAGAGAGCTGGGCCTCTGTAATGGCTTCCTCTCTCTGGTCTCACTCTTAACTGGATAAGAACACAGTAATGAAGTAAATCCTGGAGCAATCAGCTTCAGCCTGAATGCTGCACTGACTCATGCGTCTCCTTCTCTCCCCCAACCACCCGTCTCTCTCCGGATGTAAGCATGGATTTATCATTCTGCCCTGTGGAGTTAAAGGAAGAGGACTTTGATTTTGTAATGCAATTACACTGTGAGAGGAGAAAGGCCCCTGTCCTGCTGTACGAGTCAATAAGGGAGATGAGTCTGAACTTATAACTCCAAACAGAAGTACAAAATCAATCAGCTGATTGAATAATGGTATCATGGGCCATACATTTGGATGCTTTTATGTTAAGACATGAAGGACATGCTCTGCCCGTCGTCAATCCTTTGTGACACGGAACAACCTGCGTCTGACACATAGCTCAGTAGATCAACAGTGTTTTATATTAAATCTCCAGCCATGGGGTGGCCAATGAGAATCACTGGATACGTGCTAACCACATTTAACATTTTCCCTATTTTCAATTTGATTCTGTCAATAGCTTTGTTCAATTGAATTTGAAGTGATTTCTGAGAGACTTCAGACTGTGATATGTTATTTGTCGACTGAGTGTGTTTTTCTCATACATGTAAAGGAATGCAGTCTGCAATTTAAAAATATACGGCACCATGGGCAAAACGTAACCTTCCTCAGTCCAATCTCATATTCATACACAACATTGACAAGTATGAAAATCACTTGGAACACGTCATGACCCAAAGAAGAGCTTAAATGAGAGCACTCATTCAGTAACCAAGTGACCACATAAGGGGTGCTCATCCCTGTTTTAACCTTCATATAATTAGTCACTACATGTGAAAATTGTGTCTCCATATGCAGACACTTAGTATCTATGCGGGACCCTTTATCTTCTCTGTATGCACATGCAGTCACTATATGGGCATGTATTTATTTTCTCATTATAGCAGATTTATTTCAAAATATATAGAAACAATCTATATTAATCTTTGTGTGTGATCATTTAGCTTTAATATGTGGATGGTAACAAGCAAAGCCATCCACCTGGGTTCTAGTTCCACCCATCATGATGTAGGAGTAGGCAAATGAGGGAACTTGCTGTCCATCGGTGGAGGAGTCTAAGGCTGATCACCGAGGGGTATCCAGTGTCCCCGCCAGATATCGCAAAAGAAGTTCAGTCAAGGACCGAGAGGCAGTGCGTTTTGGGAATCGGAAAAATTATTTTAATTATTATTATTATTTATTATTTTTTTCTTCCTCTCTCCCCTCTCTCGTTTTTGTCTCTCTTCATCCTTCCGTCTCCTTTTCTCTCGCCTTGTTTCTCCTCAGAACATCTTTCTTGAGTCCCATGGAGGAGCTCTGGAAGGATAAAAGGAGCTGTGAATAGAATCAGGCCTGTGACATAATGTTGTCCTTTTGGTTTAGTTTAAGCAGCAGTCATCCATTTTTTTAAATATTTTGTGACTAAAGTTTAGATTGAGCTGGTTTCAGCCTCTTCTTTCCCTGAACTTTACCATCTATTGCATTAACATAGCCTTTGCAGTCTTAATTTGGTATTTTATATTAAGTGCATGGACATTTAGTAACTATCTGTGGACATTTAATCTATATGCATGGACATTTAATCTGTGTGAAGGCCAAATCTAAACATTTGGTGTCCATTTAATTGATCCTAGGCTCCATGTGTGGACATTATGTCACTGGATTGAGGGAGGACTCAAGTGCAGGGATAATGAGGTTTTATTAAAACATAACATGAACAAGATCAAAATAACACACAAACCTGAGACCCAAGAATATGACCCAAGATGAGACCCAAGATGAGACCCAAGATGAGACCCAAGATGAGACCCAAGATGAGACCCAAGATGAGACCCAAGATGAGACCCAAGATGAGACCCAAGATGAGACCCAAGATGAGACCCAAGATGAGACCCAAGATGAGACCCAAGATGAGACCCAAGATGAGACCCAAGGAAGGACAAGAACAACAACGAGACCACGAAGGACAGCAAACACAAAGGGCTATATATAGGAACACATGAGGAAAGGTATGGAGCTGGGAACAGCTGACAACATTCAAGGGAAACGAGGTAACAAGGTGGGCGGGGTTGCACGATGACAAGACACAATAAAGGGGCAGTGTCAGGGCTCTGTCAACAGACACTTGAAAAGACCAAACTGGAATGACAGAGCCGTGACACATTAACCCTCTATATGCGGACCTTTAGTTCATCTCAGTTTCTGTGTTTGGACAGTTGGTCTTTTGGCCTGTCTTAGTTTCTATGTAAGGATTTTACATCTCTATACATGGACTATTAGTCCATCTTACTCTCTACGTGAGGACATTTGGTCTCTGTGCGAGGACATTTTTGTCACTATATGGACTTTTAGTTAATCTTACTTTCTATGTTTATATACTTGGTCTCTATGTGAGGACATTCGGTTCAATGCCAAGATATTTAGTCTTTACATGGGGGCATTTAGTCTCTCTCTGAGGATATTTATTCTCTGTTTGGTCATAAATAATGCACACTGAAGCATCAAGTGAACTAACTCATGTTGCAGCATGGTAAATACTATGGACTACCCTTCTACATAAATGAGACATTACTAGAGAAAAGTCTCAAAAGACAATCACGAGCCACTCTGTGCCCATGGCCTGGACAGGCAGCAGGCTGAGTGGAGCCTTGTCAGGATCTCAGTGCCCCCGAGCTATCAGTTTGTCAATAGAGATGCTGTTCTCATCAAACAAACCTTGCTACTGAGTGAGAAATGTCAATAGTGGAAGGTTCCCAAAGCTACTGAAGGCTAATGAGAGGGTTTAAAGCAGGGCTCATAAAAGACAAGAGCTCAGATACAGAGATAAGGCATCATAAATGATGCATGATGACTCTGGTGCGGAACAGGTTAGATATGGTAGCAGTGGGAATAATGGAACTGAGAAAACTTCAAATTAATGGGCTAGCCAGTTATTAGCACATCTAATGACATCTCAGATTGATAATTCTCTCATAAAAGTGAATGAAAATGTTAGATTCTTTAATTTTAGCAGTGGCATAGATCATCTGGATTGGATGCCAGGTGTATTTTATGTGAAGTGAGCTTAATTCATTGATGGATTTTGTATGGTTTTAGAGTAAGTTTAACTTTGCAAAAAAGGTCTTATATTTGAGATGGCCATGATGAGGGCTTTCATTTGAAATTCCAATCCAATTATCTGCAGATCTTTGAGAGGATTGAAAATATCATTTTTTCCCACTCAATGATAACGGAAATAGCTCATTATTGAAGCAATGTGATGGCAGCTTTCAAACCCTCCCTCCACCAAACTGACTTAATAATTTCCACTCTTTCTAAATCGCTCCCTACATTCTCCACTCTTCTGGTTGGCTTAAGCTTTGATGTCCATATGTTACAATGTACACAATCTTATTTGAAGCAGAAAAAAACAAACCTTTGCAATTTTACTTTTTGTGTATATATTTTTTTAAACCTTATTACGCTCTCTTGCTGGTTCAGGGGCTGGGACTCCTCTTACATTGATGCGCAAATTAATTATGATTTATTTTTTCCACCCATACAAAAATAAAGCGAGATTATCCATGTCTCTATGAGATCACAATAGTGGGTCAATCCATTGGGCACCCCTGTGTGATCACTTCCTAGTAATTATGTGTGTTTAGAAGGGAGGTGGGGGGAGGGGGTGTTAAGTATGTCAAATCTAACCTGTGAATGATGGCTTTGAAGAAGTAATTTAAGGCCCCGTCCACACGGAGACGCGGATAACTGCATCTGCACACATTTCTTATCGGATTGGCGTTCCATCCACACGCATCCGGCGATTTGGGAGACTGAATCCGCTCACTTTTTATCCTAAAGTGGATAGATCTGAATCCGACACTCTTGCGGACTCGTGTGGACGGCCAATCCGTATATTTTTTGTTTACCGATGATGTCATCACATCACGTGTCGGCTGCGTCAGAGTAACAGCAACAGTGTTGCCAGATTGGATTGAAGATTCCAGCGCAGCTACAGATTAAAACCCTCCCATTTAAAAAAATACCAGCCCAAAGTGCGTACTCTTATAAATAATGAAAAATGTGGAGCGATTTTATGCATCAAAAACCATCCCAAATTTTATCAACCAGCCCAATGCATTTTCCCGGTCGGACGTGACAAGGTAAATAGCAATCTGGCAACACTGAACAGCAACAACAATGCGCTTGCTCAAAGTCTTCTTCTCTGTGTATAGTGTATTATCTGTGGCAGAATTACAGCGCCCCATACTGGTCTGGCATACAAACTACACCGGATTCAGTCGGTTTCAGTGGTATCGTGTGGACGCTGATTTTTTTTTTGAACGAGGAAAAAAAAGATTGGATAGTGAACGCGCCGGCATCGTGTGGACGTGGCCTTATAACTGCTATAAAATGTCCACTGCTGACAGATTTTCTATTCCATTTTAATGCATCAAACTGTGATTGTAAGGTGAGGGATTGCTGAAAGATGCCAACACCCATTAGCTGTGATGACTATATTCACAATATAGCTTTGGCTACTAAAACTGTATTGCTTCCTTGAACACTTTAAGAGCATTTTATTTGTTAGTCTAAAATTTTAGAAACTTTAAAGCCCTGACATATTCATATGCACAAATCAATGTATTTCACTTAGGCTGAAGTGTGTGAGTGAAACAGAGAGACTTTTTATTTTTAATGTTGTGAAAGTAAGAACGAATTCAAATGAGAGGGATTATTAAGAGGATTTGACATAGTAGTCTTCTTGGTCGGATGAGTAATGTCTGCCAATTTAGAGAACCCTCTTCACCCCCTCTCTCTCTCTCTTCCGTATTTTATCAGTCAACCATCAGTATCTCTATTTACAAAGAGACATGTCTATCAGTTACAAGGACATGACTTTGCCAAGAGAGAGCTAACAAAGGAGGAAATCAAGCAGTGGCCTCCCCTGAAAAGATGTCTCTCTTTTCCCCTCTCGCCCCTCATCCGAGGCCCAGCTCGCGCTGAATGGCCCTCTTCCTGGCAAGGTGCCTGGCGTGGCCGGCGATAGTACATTTATCCTCCCTGATTAGATTAGAAATTATTAATGGAGGGCTGTGAAGCAGAGCAAAGGGTCATTTGGAGTTTAATTCTATTCTCAGATAACTTCATTTTGCCTGATGTGATTGTTATTGCCCGAGTGCTAGATGTTTATAGGAAACAATATCCTCAATAACACATTCAGACATCCTATTTAAAGGGTCAGCCTAGGCCATTAGATAACAGCTTCTGTGGAGTCACATGTCACGGACGATTTAAAAAGGTCAGCTTGTGCTCAGATCAGAATAATACGTTAAAATCATAAAAAGTGCATGCGAAAATATGCTCTTTTCTGAAACCCAGTGAGGTAACATATTTTAAAGCTGGGATGCAATAGTTTTTTCCCCTATTGTGACATATATCTCAGTGAAACAACCATTTAGTCTAAAACTAGTGTTATTCTTTAGGCAGGAGGCATCTCTAGGTTTTGAAACGGGTATAATTGTGCGTTACATTGAACGAGTGCAAAAAAAGATTATGACATCATAGAGAAGCTTGGACAGCAACAGCATGAATCTTCACAAGATCTGGAGGGAATATGCATGAGGGCATCAAATCAAAGCAAACATGAACAATGGATGACGTCCATTTATAATGCATTGTCAGTAATAGAGGAAAAATAAAACTGTCTGTGTATCTGAGAGATGAGAGAATGAGAAACTGAGACAAAGGAAGAAAGAAATAGTCATGGATACAGGACAATCTGGATACGGTTAGCCTGTTCAGATAGTGTTTCAATGGCGCTGATTTGCAACTCTGTCAGTTAGCTACAGTTACACACCTGTCTCTGGACAAAGGGACTCATCTTTCTACTGGCTTGGTTGGCTTTCCGTCGCTACTGCTGATAGCTCAATCACAGGCTAGTGCCAGCCAGCTAATGAAGTGCTCTCCAGAGGTCAGCATTCCTCTGGGTCGGGATAGGATAATCATGCATTGGCGGCACACTCAACCACCGCATTTAGAGCATAGGAACAGACTATGTTCGGCAAGACTGGGCAGACCGTGTCTTGGTCCCACCTGATCTATGTAAAAAGAGATACCAGCCATTTCGCTTTATTACTAGATTATCTAGATTATCTGTTTCCCAGAGAAAGCCCAGAGTACACAACATGCTGAACCATTTTGATTAGGATAGAAAGACAACAGCTCACCCCAGGTTTGCATGTAAGATGACCTTTTGTCTAGTAATATAAGAGTATTGTTAACCTTATCTTTAACTGAGCCTTAGCGTTATAACACGAGTATCACTGGCAGTTGTCTGCCAAATACATGTACATGTAAATTATAGCATCTAGGCTTACGGCCCGACCAAGGTGCGGTCTGGAATGGAAGGTTAGCGCTGCAGCTTTGGGGGGTGGATGTTGGGACAGACACCCACTGATAAAGTTTCCCATGATGGATTGAATTGGCTGGAGGCAGCGTGTGGTGCCACATCACATTTAATTGCATGCATCTTTCATGCAGAGGTGCATGTGTGTATGCCTACCTCCTACCTCTTTCTACATTCCCTTTGTCACACAGTCAGGACTGCTTGGAGTGAAACGTTTCACACCTCTGATTTGTTTGAGCTATTTAATATAATATAAAACGTTTGTGTAATATAATATAATATAAATCTATATTTAAAATATCATTTTCACATCACATTGAATCCATTGTAAAAAAGGCCCAGCAGAGACTGTACTTCCTTCGTCAGCTGAGGAAGCTCAACCTCCCACAGGAGCTGCTGATACAGTTCTACTCGGCCGTCATTGAGTCTGCTTTCTGCACCTACATCACTGTCTGGTTTGGTTCAGCTACCAAATCTGACATTGGGAGACTACATCGCACAATCCGGACTGCAGAGAGGATTATTGGTGCTTCCCTGCCAGCCCTCCAGGACCTGTACTCTTCCAGAGTGAAAAAGAGAGCAGGTAAAATCATCACAGACTCTGCTCACCCTGGAAACTGCGACGGCGACTACGATCACTGGCCACTAGAACATCTAGGCACAGGAACAGTTTCTTTCCACAGGCCATTTCCCTCTTGAACAGTTGAATTAATAAGAGATAAAATGCTGGGCAGAGCGCAGGGAAAGAAAAACAATGCAGACGGATGTTATGGCTGACAATCTATCCCCCTCTCCCACTCCATACAAAAAATCCCAGCATGTGACCACATGTACTGTGTATGTTATGTATTGTTATTGTTATTTGCTATGTAAACTCATGTTGTGTTGTATATGTGCACTGGAAGCTTCAACACCAAGACAAATTCCTTGTGTGTGCAAGCACACTTGGCAATAAAGCTCTTTCTGATTCTGATTCATTTATTATGGTTTTTTTTTCAGCTAGTACAACAAATTTCTAAATATTTACATTTCCACATAGGAGAATTTTGTGATCAAAGAGAACTATATTATCTTACATTCCCAATGATCTCAATGACAGTTGCTTAGCATGCAGCCATGGAAGTATGCAACCTGGATGTTGTCATCTTTGCTTCACAGCTTTATTTATCTTATTTGTTTGGAGTGGACCTTTGTGTGTTTTGGTCCTTATCAGCAAGGGCAATTGTGATAATAGCATGTGGTGTGGGGTACGTGTATGTGTTTTCCAAAATAAGCTAAGCTCATAGTATAATAAAATAGACCTTTTTTAGGTTTAAATATTTCAACGCATGCTATCAAAGCAATTTTGATTCTTTTTTATATGTACAGATTATATGCATGGAGTGTTCTCCACTGGGAACTCCAGTGAGGCACATTTATGTGGCTCTTTATTGGATCAGGCCAACTGGTTTTCCTGTGGCTTCACACATTTCAATTGAAGCCTCGGAGTGGCACAGTCATTTTTTTGTATTTGGCAAGCTGTTCCAGTTGCACCTTAGAGATAAAAGTGTTACCTGTAAGTAATTAGAATTTACTGTTAATGCAATGTGAGCCTTATTCTGGCCAATTTTCAACTGCAATAGAAATTTGAGTGTTAATGAGCAAGGGCATCCTGTTCTGGTTATAAAATGCATGGAGGAGATGAAGGTAAGGATTTCAAGACATAGCAGAGACGTTGCACAAAATACAAACTCCCCAATTCAGGGAAATCAACTCTAAACCAAGTGTGTGTGCTGTGAGCTAGGAAACATATGACCACAAGGTTGTATGCTCTCTCTCTCTCTCACACACACACACACACACACACAAACACACATGCTGTCAACACCTTCGCCATGATGGATCCCTCTCATTTTCCGAGCTAGGATCCGATAAAACTAGCAGCCGATCTCTGGGGCCTGCCTTTCTCTGATTACACCTCAATGTCCCAGAGCAGATGTAGCTGAGGAAGCCCGTCCAGGGCTGGCTTGCACAACGAACGCTACATTTACCCAACCATTCTCAGCTGCAACCTCAGCCTCGGGCATTCCACCATCAAATTTTCATGCGACCATATGGAAGAATATTAGTAATAGAGATTTACTGTCATGGCCATCCCACTGGAGAAAATAAAGAAACTGTTACATATTGCTTTGGGTAAATGAAAGGGAGCCAGGCAAGGAAAACAGAGCTGTCCTTCTTTGAGCCATCCGATCAGCTTGCTGAGAAGTGAGTGGAGGCACTAAAGAGTGCTTTAAGTGCAATTGAATGGGATGAGTCCTTGAAACAACATAGCGCTTTGTTGGTGGGGTCAGGGAAGTGAATGATGATGTCTTGTCTCTGTATCTCTTCCATGTTCGTGACTCCTGCATACCGTCAACAGGTCCGGCAGGTTCGGGCTGTGATCAGAGCGCTGGCCTAAATTACAGCAGGTTGACAGATAAGGAAGCAGCTCGCTGAATGCACACAACATCAGAGAGAGGGTGGAGAGGGCGGTATTGTCTACCTCGCTCACCTCACACTCTCACAGTATGCCTGTCCATCAGCATATATCATTAAGAGTTATTATCTACTCCTTTAGACACCATTGGCAGGAAAAATAAAATTTAAGCAGGTTTTACTTGTGTGTCGCCATAGCACATTGTGCATTCTAGTGATTCAGTGATGCATTCTGTCCCTATGCTCTTGTTTCTCCTTTTGTCTTCCTGTTAGTTGAAATTATCTGTATTAAAACTCCACATCTTCTGTGGTTTTACACAAAAGTTATTTACTTTTCACTACCAATGAGGCACAGCACAAAGTGCCTGTTTCAGTTAGAGAAGATTTCTTTCATGCTGAAATGGTACTTCTTTGTAGGCTTTGCTTTGAACCTGAACACACCATACTGAATCAACACGCCGGTACAAATGTGAACCAGACTCAAAATTTGGGTTTTAGAAGGTTATGGTGGCAGTTGGCCTACTTCCTGTAAACTAAAGTCTCATTAACATTTATAAATGCAAAACGAGGGAGTTAGGGTTAAGTTACATTTTCAGATAGCTGATATCACTCCTCCCTCCGTATACCGCAACGCTGATCACACAAACACAACATGTCCACTCTCAACAACTAGGTGGATTAACCATGTGGGCAAGAGGGTCAATTTGCAGCCGACTCTTCTGGAACCAATTAGAAACTACATCTTTCCCTGGGGCACCCTGGTTGAGTAACTCTACATTAACTGTTTTATCTTTTGATATGCAGGGCATTATTAGTGGTGAGTCATTCACAGTGGCTGTGGTTAGATAGTGACAACCAAGGAAACAAGGATTGGCTCAGAGACCATGGGCATTTTGCGTTATGCCTACACACATAAATAGACTTATCCTCCCCTACTCTTTAGACCACAACAATCCCTCTTTTGTCAGGGATGATTGATGATATGTTGGAATTTCATTCATGGAGTTGTGTTTTGGAGTTGCTGGGGCGACCAGGTATAAACAGGCTCTGGCTGGGTATTGAGTTTCACCTCTGAACACCAAAGAGAAACAACGGCATTGGGCTTTCAAAGGTTAAGCAAATAGTTATGCTGATATCTTGGTGGAAAATAGCTGAATTATCTTACAAAATGTTTATTGTTCACATGGACGATCGATTGGAGAATAGGCATTCCACATCTGTGACTTCATCACAGAATAAAGAGTTCCTCCGGATTTGAAAACATCAGAGTCAATCTCAGTTCTGTAGAATTCAGTCTGTTAGTTTAACATGTTCATTTAGAGCATTGAAGGGGAATGTATTTTAAGCTTCGAACTGATGATAAGCTTGATTGAATAGGTGGTGACATGGGAATAAAACAAACTATAAATTGAATGTTTTTTTTGTTTTGTTTTTTGCCTGAAAGTTTTATTGCTGGGACCCCAAGATGTGATCAGTTCAATTAATACTATAATGTAATACACATTTATTTATGTATGTACACCAACCACAAATTTAGATATGGGGTATTCAATTAGTTTCAAGACGTTTATGTATTTCCTTCTCAACAAAGTCACTAATCACAACATACATAGTTTCAGTTGCCAGTATGTTTTGTATGGCTATAAAATGAGAGACTCAGTTTGCCTGAAAATTAGCTACACTTATTACATAGAGACCTTTATAGTTTTGCTGTGTTGCAACACTTTGTTGAACACTTCGTTTCCAGTGTAGATTTGTGTCATAGCCATGACAATCAGTATACCTGTTGTTTTCCTGGTGCAGTACGACAGAATGACCTTTACTCTGGGGTATCTATCTTGCATTAGTTCTTCTACTCTCTTAAACTTTTCTTTTCAAGTCATAGCTGTGAGCTTAAGAAATGGTTCCATTTCAAACCTCCATTTGAGGCAAAGTAGTGGTTCAGATAAAAGCTGCTTTACGCTTTGATTTATTAATGCTACGCTATTAATACTGTAGGGCTTTTGGAATAAGTCTTGTTGACTCTCGGTCTTAAACTGCTGGTTTTGGGAGGATTTCCTCAAAGAAGACACATCCTGGTCATCCTTCACACCCTTGCACAAACATTCAGTCACTGGATACCAAAGGCTTATGGGGGATTGTTCTGACGGGGCTTTCTGTGAGTGAAATCCTCAGTGGATTTTTGCTGTCCCTGCAGGTTTGGTTTATGGCATCTCACAAGTTTTATAATGTTTAACCATGCGTGAAAGCAAATAAGTAATTTGTGATGGTGGGCATGAATAAAGTTAAAACTGTCAAAGGAAATACAAACATAATTCTGCTGTTCCAAAATCTGCCTTACTTTCTACAGCACACATATAGCTGCCTTCTAAGAGATCATTACAACAGAAATCAAACATCATAACTGACTGATTTTGAACTCTTTAAATAGGTAGTAAAAACCGATCAAATTAAAAATTCAAATCATAGTTGATTTCAGTTTTAACGTTAAAGTTTGACGTTAGCGTGTTGCTCGGCTCTAATGATCTAATAATTAAAAATAATAAAAATAAACCAATAAAAATCTAACCAAGCAAAAATAAAAAAGAAGCTTTGAAACTTGCACTCTTTTTTAAAATATTGTTTGGTAGGCCTAATGTAACAATTCTGTTCAAACTGACATTTTGCTCACTTTTACTGCCGTCTTGGGTTGATTTGAATGCTGGAGTGCATTCTGGGATAAAGTTCAGTGCAAAGGGTACATATGATGCTGCTTTAGAATTTGGCCACAAGAACAAATCTTTATGCTGTCTAACTTTTGAAACTTTTTTTAAGTCAGATGAAAGTTAAAAAATTTGAATATTGGTGTGTTTCTCAGAGCCTGGGAACCCAATCCCTCCAAGTGGTAATTAAATGAGCCAACAAACAGTGAGATTTGCATGCCGACTAGAACATTTCTAAAAAAATCACTAAATTCACTTCAGAGCTGTGGCAGGGCGACATAACGTTTCTGTTTCCTCCTTCAGGGAACAGTGATAACGTTAGTAAACTAGACGTTCCCCTCCAGTCAGACATTCTACATTATGTCAGACTGAAGTCAAGGGGTCCTCAAGCACCACAGCCACTGAACTGTGTTATGAGGGTTGAAGAGGCAACTCTCTATAGTCATAACCTTCCCAGCACCCCAAGTAGGGTAGTTCTGAGGATATTCCTCCATACCAACAGCGGACAGTACTAACTGCAGGGATGGTCATAGCTGCTATTTCCTTCATGTGATATCTCACAGGAAAGAGTGCTTTGGATCCCAGTTAAAATTTGTTTTTCAACCATGACCCGAGTTGTTAACGCTGGGGAAGTGTTCGATAGTGGATGCTACAGAGACCATATCGGGAAGGTAGCATGTGGTGACTACACATATGGACTGATCCGAGGATCAGTGCTATATATGGGAAGTTTGTGTGTTAGGTCCTCGATTTCTATTTCCTCTATTCAGGGGTCGCCAATTGGGGAACTCACCTGAAGAGCAAGTGCTCCTATCCCCCTGTTAGAGGGGAATGGCATTGCATGCAAGACAATCTGTCTTACCATACATTACTTGTTTGTACCCAACACACAAGAAGAAACCAGCTCCACTCAGAGATTGTAATATCTCACGAATGTGATAGGTGTCACCCAGCCCACAGCTCTGCAGATGTATGCTAGAGAGGTGGCATGTACCAACACCCCAAGTGGAGTGAGCCCTTACCACCAGGAGGCACATTTCACCTTGGGACTGGTACGCCAAAGTGATAGCATCTACTTTCCAGTAAGCCTTTCACTCACAGCCTTTCCCTTCTGCTGGGCTCCAAAGCAGACAAAGAACTGCTCTGAGCTTTTGAAGCTTTGCGTGCGGTCCATATAAACAGGTAGTGCATGAACATGACACAGCACTGCAAGGATTGGGTCTGCTTCTTCCAGGAGCAGCGCTTGCAAGTTCACCACCTGGTCTCGAAAGGGAGTGTCCCAACAGGGACCACAGAGAGGTCCCAACAGGGAATGAGGAATGTCCTAGGAGGATTTAATCTCCTGGTGCCTTTCAGGAGCCTGATGACCAGATCAAAAAAATCTTGATGTGTTGCAATGGCGACAACGCAGACCTTCAAAGTGGAGGGGGACAGCCTCTGCTCCAAGCTTCCAGCAGGAAGTGATAGAGTCTACCTAGCTGAAGTGACAGTGTCTACTACCACAGGCTGTAGGCCTCTAAAGCTCTCCGCGTGCTCAGCATCGGTGAAAAAGGCATCTGTTGTGACAACAAAACGCCTGGATACTTTGTTCTAAAGCCACTCCAGCCCACAGAAAGGCAAGGTCCGACCACGGTCTGAATGTTTGACGACAGCATGGTGTGATGGCACCATGCCCATTTCGGGATTTGGCTGTGTAGCCAGTGCGAAATCAATCTCACATGCATCAATCTGAGTGTTCATAGCTCGACTGCAGATGCCATATGACCCAGGAGTCACTGAAACTGTTTCAGTGGGACTACTGTTTTCTGCCTGACCACCTTCAGGCAGTTCTGAATGTGTCTAAATGTATTCTCTCATTATTGAGATGCGCTGTCATAGTGACCAACTCCAGACTGAGAAAAGAGATGTTCTGAATAGGACAAATCTTTCTCTTGTCCCAGTTACATTTTACATTTACATTTTTTACATTTAGATTTATTCATTTAGCAGATGCTTTTTATCCATAACGACTTAAAACTTGAGGAATACTAAAAGTGATTAATTCTGAAGAGGCAAATGTTGAGTGCAATACAAAAAGTTTTGAAGAGTGAGTGAAGTAGTATAAGCCTGGAGAATGGAAGGATTAAAGAAAAGTGAAAGCATAGGAAAGGTTTGTGTGTGTGTGTGTGTGTGTGTGTGCTATGTTAGTTGCTCACGGAAGAGATTAGTTTTCAGCTGTCTTTTGAATATTGACAGGGATTCTGCATTCCGAATGAAGGCAGGAAGATTGTTCCACCAGCAACAAACAGTGAACAGCAATGTTCTCGAGAGTGATTTTGAGCCTCTCTGTGATGCTACCATGAGTCATTGGGAAATTATTCAAAGGTTTTTGGAGGATATAGCTATAGATTTGTAGTAACGAGTGGAAGAGGGTGCTGAGCCTCTGTTAGCTCTGTAAGCAAGTGTCAATGCTTTGAACTTGATGCGAGTTGCAAGTGGGAGCCAGTGCAGAGAGATAAAGAAAGGTATGACATGGGCTCATTTGTGTTCAGATCAGATCAGATCAGATCAGACCAGCTGCAGCGTTCTGGATTAGTTGTAGTTTTTTTTTATTGCATTTGAAGAAAGAATGCCAGAAGGCATTGCAATAATCAAACCTGTAAATGACCGTGGCCTGTACGAGAATTTGTTTTGCTTGCTCAGTTAGCAACGGCTTAATCCTCCTGATGTTGTGAAGTGCAAACCTGCACAATTGGCCATCTTTGGACCTATCTGAGAGATAGGATTCAAACGAGTGAAGTGGAGTTCCTGTGATATCCAGTGACGAGAGGAATCCAAGCAGATAAATCCAAGAGAATGATAAATGATGATTTGGAATGACCAAAATCATCATTTCATTTTTTATCAAAATCATCAAAAAGATTGGGGTTACCCAAGCATTCTTAAAAGTCTGGAGAGATGTGTTGATAGTGTGAGTGAGTGCTGGTGAAGGGGTAGGACCTGAAGGGCAGGTGGTAGGGTGGCTGTAGAGAAGTTTAGTCTAAACTAAGTGTAGTTTAGTTGACCCAAAACCCCAGATAATTGAGGTGTCAGAGTACTAGGTCCTGATCACTAGACTGGGAAAAAATTAACTAGTCATTGAGAGAGGTAAAGGCAGCCTCCGTGACTTTTGTAAAGATGCAGAGAAACGGAGACAGCACAAATGAAAGGACTTTGAAAGAACGCAAAGTGAAGAAACAGTATGCGTTGATGTTGCTTGATGTTGAAACAGAAACTATTAACTCTCTCTTTTCCAGCACTTTAGACACTGTTGCTCCGTTGCGCTTAAAGAAGATTAAAGAAAATAGTCCAACACCGTGGTACAACGAACACACACGGGCCTTCAAGAGAGCAGCCGGAAAAATGGAGCGGAGCTGGAAAAAAACTAAGCTTGAGGTTTTTCGCATTTCTTGGAAAGACAGCTCTATTGCATTCAGAAAGGCCTTAAAATCAGCTAGATCTGCTTACTTTTCTACCCTCTTAGAAGAAAACAAATACAACCCTAGGTATTTATTTGATACAGTGACTAAACTAACAAGAAATAAAGCCTCAACCCCAGATGCTTTAAAACAGCACAGCAGTAATGACTTCATGGACTTCTTTAATTGCAAAATTCATAATATTAGAGAGAAAATTATAACCATGCAACCGTCTACTACAATATCACAAAATACAGTAAATTTTAGTGTCCCCGAAGAAAAATTCCACTCCTTCATTGCTATTGGGGAGGAAGAATTGTCTAAACTCTATAAATCATCAAAATCAACAACATGTATGCTAGACCCAATACCAACTAAGCTACTGAAAGAGATGCTTCCAGAGATCATAGATCCTCTTCTTAATATTGTTAATTCATCTTTGTCATTAGGATACGTACCAAAAACCTTTAAACTAGCCGTAATTAAACCGCTTATTAAAAAAACACAACTTGATCATACAGAATTAGTTAATTACAGGCCGATATCAAATCTACCTTTTTTGTCAAAAATTCTAGAAAAGGCAATATCTTCACAACTATGTTCCGTTCTAGAAAGAAACAGCATCTACGAGGATTTCCAGTCAGGATTTAGACCATATCATAGTACTGAGACTGCTCTCATTAGAGTTACAAATGATTTGCTTTTATCATCCGATCGTGGTTGTATCTCTCTGTTAGTGTTACTGGACCTTAGTGCTGCATTTGATACAATTGACCACAAAATCCTTCTAAATAGACTTGAAAACTATGTTGGCATTAGTGGAGTTGCATTAGCCTGGTTCAAATCGTACTTATCTGACCGTTATCAGTTTATAGCA
Organism: Rhodeus uyekii; assembly: GCA_037043235.1. Lineage (NCBI taxonomy): Eukaryota > Metazoa > Chordata > Actinopteri > Cypriniformes > Acheilognathidae > Rhodeus > Rhodeus uyekii. Next base: position 876,843 of record JAWRVZ010000021.1, on the reverse strand, counting down.
GTAAATGAGTATTTAAATCAGTAAATGTTTCTAGCATCTGTAAAACGGCATTTTTCCATCTTAAAAATATATCTAAATTGCGACATATGCTCTCAAAGACAAATGCGGAAAAGTTAGTTCATGCGTTCATGAGTTCAAGGCTAGATTATTGTAATGCTTTACTAGGTGGTTGCCCTGCACGCTTAATACACAAATTCCAGCTGGTCCAAAATGCAGCAGCTCGAGTTCTTACTAGAACCAGGAAGTATGAGCATATTAGCCCAGTTCTGTCAAACCTGCACTGACTTCCTATTAAACACTGAATACATTTTAAAATCTTGCTAATGACTTACAAAGCATTAAATGGTTTAGCTCCACAATACATGAGCGACCTCCTAACACATTATAGTCCTTCACGTCTATTGCGATCCCAAAATACTGACCAGCTTATAATACCTAGAATATCAAAGTCAATTGCTGGCGGTCGATCTTTTTTCCTATTTAGCTCCTAAACTCTGGAACAGTCTTCCTAATAAAGTTCGGGAAGCAGACACACTCTGTCAGTTTAAATCTAGACTAAAAACACATCTCTTCAACCTGGCATACACATAACACATTATACATACATTTTGAATCCAAATCATGTAAAATGATTGTTAGGCTGCATAATTTAGGTCAGCCGGAACCGGGAACATTCTCATAACATCTGATGTACTCGATAAATCAGAAGAAGAATGGCATCTACGCTGATATTATTCTGTTTATTCCGAGGTTACCATGGTCAGCCGAATCCGGGCCGTATCCAGATCAGATGAAGGACCTGCACCTGGAGACGAGCACAGCACTGCCCTGAAGTGTCTGTGGAGACCGTGACTCTACTAAACCCTCCCCGGTGTAGATTATGAACCCATCTCCAATCGGACCAAATTAGACTTAATATTAGACTTTAATTATCAATGTAATAATCAAACTATCAATCAATCAAATCGATCAATAATCATAACTTAGCACTTAATATTCATCAATTGTATTAATTCGCCTGCTCTTTTAAGGCTGCCGTTTAGCCAAACAAACTTTGTTTATAATGTTTTCATGTGACCAATGTAAAGCTGCTTTGAAACAATCTGTATTGTAAAAAGCGCTATATAAGTAAAGGTGACTTGACTTGACTTACCCAGCTATGTGGGTCCCGTGAGGGCAAGCCTTTTATAGTTTCCTTGTTTATGACGTCACCTGCCTCTAATGTCCTTTCACACCATTGGTTCTATTTCACATGTACTTCATGACTCAATCACACACACACACAGAGCTTTTCCTCAGCATCTTCAGTCCAGAGTTTTGTTACATCTTCAGGAGACCGAGAAATCTAAAGCATTGACTTATTATTTTCATATTATTTCACATATTCATTATTATTTCCATATCATATTTTTTTCCACCACCATGGCCCTTTAAGGGCTCTGTAATAACAAAGAAAATGCAGGTCCATAATAAGCGGGGATGTATAATAGGGGCTTTATAAATATTGTAAAGAATATTATAAAGAATATTTTTTGGTAATTGTGTTGTTCATAAGCAAGATTCATATCTAATAAAGACAAGTTACATTTTGGATTACATTTTGCAAATTTATTTCTGGGAATATAGTTTTTGCATATAGAATATAGATATAGAATATAGAATTCACAAAAATGTTATGTAAGAACATAAAATAATATACATGATTACCATTTCTTGTGTCAAAAAAAGAACAGAATTTTGAAGACACATCACAGTTATAAAATGATAACACTTTGCAATATGGTTTCATTACAATAAGTTAACAGTACTTAATAATCTTAGTTAGTTTTTAAAAATAAAATAAACCTTATTTAATTTAGCTTAATTTGACAAATGATAAAAATATTTTGCATTTTGACAATTGTGAAACAGTCTTTGTATGTTCATGATGCCTTAAAATGTTTCCTATGTAGACAGCTCAGTAGATTTTGGAATAGAACCCTAGGTGAGGGTGGGTAATGCGTGTTCCTCAGCATCGAGTGGCGTCATCACAGAAATGATAGGTAGAACCTTTTGTTTTCATGGATGGGTACATGATCGTATGGAAAAGTGCATCATTAGGAACTCTTGCGTTCCACAAATAACAAAGACTAGATGCAGTATTTATTCATCCTTAGTGATCACTAATGCTACTTCTATTTATGTGTGTGGGGAAAATGCAATTAGATTAATACATACTTGAACTATCGAAAACTGCTAATACACTGTATGTGGATACCTACTCTGAAGATTCTCATTTATTATTTATCATTTCTAATCTTATATAGAGGCAAAGGATTAGTCAGTACAGAGAAGACTTTACTTCCATTTGCAACCCGGAAAACACATGACATCTGTAAAGTGTGTGGTTCTCTCTCTCTCTCTCTCTCTCTCTCTGCCTCTCCCCCCTCTCTGCTCAGTGGATTCTGCCATTAGTTAGGATGAGATTAATGTATGAAAATGCAGCAGGTCAATGCTTACCCTCTTTTCCTGCTGCATGAATTATTTACAGCTGCATGGGAACTCCATTATGCATACTGACCACTTTAGTCTGCTCCTAACCAGACATCACACACATACACAAAGAGGATCTCTCACACACAAAAATGCACGTTTTAAAAAATTAGTGTACTTATGTGATAATCAGGCATATTACAGTGTTTTTAAAGGTGGCACTGTATTGATGTTCCACAACCAATCTACTGGTTCTCCATCTGTTCATGAATCAATTTAGCTAAAACCTTTTTTGTTGCCTTGAAGACACTAATGTTTTCTACAGGAAATTAAAATTCAGTTGCTTTATTATTGTTCTCATTAATAACCAGGGAGGAAGAAGAGTCCAGTCCTATCTTTGTTTTTCAAATAGTCTGCCAAAAAATAGTTATCGCTAGATGATGGAATGGTGTCCTAAGCAGCTTGTTGCTTTCTGTATAAACAATTTTTGAAAGGAAACATGGACAGACACACTAGATGTCACTATTGTAACTTGATGCAGAGCTTTTGTTACACTAAAGCCATGGGACAGAACAGGAGGGAAATACAATGCATCAGAGAGAGAGAGAGAGAGAGAGAGAGAGTAAACAGAGTAAAGAGAAACCACATAATAATAAGAAATGTATTTAATTTTGTTTTAAAAAATTTAAATTGCTTTATGTTGTTTATTGTTTTTATAAAAGAAAAACATGATAAAAGACACCAATGTTGATTTACATTTAACTACAATTTTATTTGGCTATTTGCCAAGCAACAAGGTAATATGGATCAGGGCAAGAAATGAACTTTTCCAGTAAGGGGCCTCTGGAAATTAATATTTCACCTTTATACAGACAATTGTTATAATTACTTTATTAAATGCAGATTTACCTTAAATGTTCTTACAACAACTTTGTCGTTTTCCGCGGTGACAAACTCCTCTGAGTTGCATTAATGAGCTCAACAGAAACATCTATTATTGGTCATAATGCTCAATGCTATAAAGATGTGACATAATGCAAGCAAATCATCTGTAAATGTAATGCTGTAATGGACACTTTTCATTCATTTCACAATTCACTTCAATTGTGATAAGCGTAAAAGATCTAGCTTAAGTAACAGACCTATCTTTATTGAGCCTTTTATCTTGAATTTGAGGGGCATTTTTGTTAACTTTGGTGGCATTCACCCCACAGGTGTGAGTAACCTTGTATCAACTTTGCACTCAGGGTATCCGATCACGACTTTTGGGACAACTTTTCCATTTATATTGATTTCATTTTTTACACATTCAGGGTGAAGGCATTGTTTAATTCAGATGGAGAAGATGTTTTGACAGTTTTGAAAAGCAATGATTAAAATTGTATTTAATACACCATAAATAGTTATGCGTGCTACATAATTATGATGGAAAAGCATTCCATTATTAGCTCATGAATAAATATATGCACACCTTTCATAAAACGTGAAGATATTGTAATGGGATAAATTAATTTAATGCTATTATGATTCTGATTGCTTTAAATTAAAGAACAGCTATTGGAGTTCTTAGACTGTCATGAAGTTGAATTTGTGCTAAAGAAAATAATATACCAAATGATTTAAAATAGGTTTTCTCATATCCTTCAAAATATTTATTTTGTCTGGAGGAAACTCATTCTGTGAGGTTGTCTGAAATGTCTTGAAATAGTCAGGACTGAATGGGTGTGGAGTCCAATGGAGATTTACTGTATTACAAAGATTTATTTTACTTTCAGCACTATGAAGCAGCAGGTGAAGTGTTTGTAGCACTATTTACACAAATTGTACATAAGCACACTGACGTCACTTGACATCTGAGCGGAACAAATGCTAATTTTCACACTGCTGGTTGTAGTCGTGAAGCAAGCAGGATCTAAGTGAAGCGGTACATTATTTTAAATCAACTTAATAATCAAAAAACACTAACACTAGAGTAAAACGAAAAGCGAAACAGCTGATGAGTCATGTAGTGATAACAGGACACTAGATCAAACTAAGAACAAAACAAAGCAGCAAACGGGTTGCTCAGGAAAGCATTTTGGAACAGGCTTGTGACTGAGCTCTGGAGATCATTCTGGAGCGACCATGTGGGTGAGCTCTGGAGAATATTCTGGAGAGAACATGTAGCTGATCTCCAGAAATCATTCTGGAGCGACCATGTGGCTGAGATCCAGAGAATATTCTGGAGCGACCATGTAGCTGAGCTCCAGAGAATATTCTGGAGAGACCATGTAGCTGAGCTGCGGAGATCATTCTGGAGCGACCATGTGGCTGAGCTCCGGAGAATATTCGGGAGCGACCATGTAGCTGAGCTCCGGAGCATATTTTGGAGCGACCACGTGGTTGAGCTCTGGACAATATTCTGGAGTGACCATGTGGCTGAGCTCTGGACAATATTCTGGATTGACCATGTGGCTGAGCTGTGGAGATCATTCTGGAGCAAATGCCATATCCTCTATCAAGGCTACATCTTTGCTGTTTCATGTGTCCTTTAGTGGCTGCTTGACTTGAATGGCAGCAGAGTTCAATCTGAGAGCGATCCCAACATCACATGAACAATTGTTTACATACTGCACTACCTCACTTTACACTGCCAGAACTGCACTACCTCACTTTACTACTTTTTTGCCCTTTTACATTTTTTATATATTTGCTCTTTTTATTATTTACATATTTATCTTATTTTTATTTTACTTACTTGTGTGACATTTACTGTGGACGGCAAAGTAAGAATTTCATTGTACAGGGAAACATGCTTTCTGTCTGTACACATGACAGTAAACACTTTGAATCTTTAAATCTTGAATTTGATGGCCAAAATACGAATACTTGTCTGGTTTGGCAGATAATGACCAAACCATAAAAGAAAAAAATCATGATAATAAATAATGTCAGTAAGATGATTCTATATCTTATTACTACTTATAGTTTTATGACTGATAATAACAGTAAGCAGAAAGACACACACACACACACACACATTTACAAAAAAAGATTAAAATCTGTATTAGATTGTATTACCATCAGTCCTTGGATCAGGAGTTAATTGAAAACACATCTCCTCCATCACCCACTAGAATCATAACCCTGAAAATATATTTTACAACAAACCATGATAATACAAGGAGGAGGCTTAAACCAAAGAAAAATGTTTTGATTATTAAGTGATATTTGCTTCAGTTCAATATGAATAAATAACTGATTTTTAACATTTTATTAATCGTGTCTGAAACCTAATAAGATACATAGTGCCATCACAAGATAAATAATGTGCTTTGGTAGGTAGTGATATAATTGGCTTTAAAAAAAGTAACAGGGTTGAAAGTTCTGCAGTTTAAATACAATTCAATTACAATTACAATTACACACAATTACAAGTCATAAACTACACAGTGTTTTTATAAAGGGAATTTACATTTCTGATTATCACTCTCAGTTGTTTAGTTGTTTAATTATGGCAACAGAGTTGACATCTTAAGATAGTTGCCTACTGACAAAAAAATCTTAATCTATTCTCTTAAAAAAGAAAATACATTGAAATGTCCTTGAAAGTTCACTTTTAAAGAATAATGTCTTTAAATAGTCATTTTGAAAGAATACAATAATAAGGTTCTTCAGAAGGGTTGACGGACCTGGAAACAACTTTTTAATAATTTCAAGTTTTAATTTTCTTGTGCTCACCAAGGCTACATTTAGTTAATAAAAAATACTGTAAAAACTGTAATATTATATATATATATATATATATATATATATATATATATAGATAGATAGATAGATAGATAGATAGATAGATACTTAAAAGGGCCAAGTAAAATGCATGAAGAATGCAAATATTTTTTTTTATAAAAACAACAGCTCTAAGAAATGAATTAAGAAATGTCTAAATAAACCCATAAGAACCTTTTACTATAACTGTATTGTTTCTCAGAGTTGCTCTCTTTGGACTGCTGTTGGTCTGAGTTGACTTCATTCCTGTGATATTCTGAAAAAGTAAACACTTGAGTTTTTAAACAAACTTATAATTCCAGTGTTTACAATGCAGTTGCACAGAGAATTTGATTATTCGGGAGTCGGGGGCCATTTATGGCCTTCTATCTCTCAGTTCATCTCAGCATGAGTACACCTACATTTTGGTGTGTAACGTGAGTGCCTATGTGTGTCTTCAGTGTAAGTGTGTGCATGCATGCTCCAAGCTAAGGTTACTGTTGGCAGATTTTTAATCTACATGTACGATGTGCCCTCCCGTGTCTTGTGTCTACTCAGCAGTATGTGGTCGAGTGTGATTTGGAGTGTTGGGCCGCAGCATATTGATTGGCTGTGCTGAGGTAGGGCGCAGACGAACGACACACTGGTGACTTTGTTGTAAATGCAGAACGGGTGAGTGGTGGGTGTCAGGCTTAGGGTGCCGACCAATCATCAATCATGTGCTGTCAGTCCTCCCTCTCTCCTTGCAACCCTGATTTTTTTCTACCTCAATGATCAGTCTTTGTTTAAATTGCACAGTAAGACTCCCGCCAGACCACGGGAACAACCGCCAAGTTGTTTGCAGGTGCTATCGTTCACAGCTGCCAATTAAAATCATGTGATTTCCATAACAGCCATAGGGCATGGTAAATATAATGCATTTTAATACATCTACACCATGCATAGAATGGAAAGGTGGACTTGGTGGTAGCCGTGGTCGATAATAATGTTTTTGAAGTTGAAATGCAGGCTGCTTCATTATGCTAATTCATGTTATGTTAATGTGTTATTCACAAAAGCATATGAAGACGGTTCTAAAATGATTGGATTTGCAGTATTGAAAGCCGTTCACACCAACGACGGCAACAGTAGCTATAAAGTTATACAAGTTTTAACAATGAATCCAATAAATAGGAATAGAGAGTGATATCATTGAAATCAATTTTTCCAGCTGGTGAAAATATAAAAACATTGAGAAAAAAAATAATAAAAAATGTAACTTTAAAATTCTTGCGCATTTAAAGTGGCAGATGTGTGCAGTCATAATAAACAATGTTATCGTCAATTGTGTGGAAGCTAATATAGTTATCGTTATGGTTATCTATATAGTTAGCTTTCTCTGGGCCAGATTTACTAACAGTTTGTTTTGCACAAACAAAGCAAATCTTGTTTTCCCTTTAAAAACCACTGTCAGGAATTATTAAAGACACGCAGTGAAAAGTTAGCACTGAAAAGGTGTGGACAGGGTTCTTTTTGCGGTCCTAAGCGGAGCGGTCATCCTATCGGGGCTTGCGGAGCGCTGACCGGGACAGAGTCGCTAAGTTGGCAACTGAAACGTTTCTATTTTCGGGAGCTTGACCAGTCGATCGCGATCGACGGGTTGGCGACCACTGCACTAATTTGTGCTGCTGATCATGGAAATGATCAGGCTGCGATCTGTGTTCTTTTTCTTTGTGTTTCATCGGTAGATCATGCGCATGCGCATATCCCATTGGCCCTTTTTTGGAATAGCGCTCTCAAGCTATTTGCCCTGTTTAATAAATCTGACCCTTGGTTTGAACGGTTATTTAGCATGAAAAAACCTGCTCTAGCTACTATCTAGCTACTGTGAATATCACTGGACATCACCCAGTCAAGCAATCTTGAGTAGTTTATGAATGATGGCTAGGATCTTCTGGTGATGATGGTGCTTAATGAATTTGCTTAATAAAATTATGTGTCTTCAATGTCATTTAGTAGTATGGCCTTAAAAAATAGAATAAAAAAAAACATTTTTTAGAATAAAAAAGCTGGAAAAATATAATATTTGGGGACCATGTATGAGCATATTCTCTGCTAACACATTTTCGAGTTGGCACATTAAATTGTCGATTTAATAATGCATCGTAAAGTGTTTTATTATCCCTGAATTACACTTTTGCTTCTTGTTGGGAAATGACATGTTGTAAATCAGTGGACCTACTTTTAACATTAAGTGAAAGTAGTCAGACTCATTCATATCACAGAAGAATAATAAATTTCTTGGCCTTTTTTCCCTTTAAAATACCATCTCTTGCAGCATGGTGCAGACTCACTTTAAGGCTGGTAATTTACAACACTCATTAGAGTGCTGAAAGCACCTCAGTCAATCTGAACTGAGACGCCACAGTCACAAACTATATCCTTACTGCAGTGCCTAGAAAAAATCAATTACACATTAAACCCAGGTAAAACTCTAATGTGGTCCTATGCAGTGTGCATGTCTATAAAGCTAAGCATAAATTCATGCAGTCTCTAGCATGTTCCAATGAATAGGGTACTATATATATATATATATATATATATATATATATATATATATATATATATATATATATATATATATATATATTACATTCCGTTACGTTTAGGTATATAAGGTTTAGGTAATAAATGTGTCCATCATGAGTTGATTTCATATGCGTAAATCTAGAAGACAGTCTAAATGCATGAAATATACTTTTTTAGAAAGGAAAATTATAAAGATGAAAAAGAAGAATTAGAGCGAATTGAGAAAGAATTATAATTTATGTGAATATTTTGTGAATAATATTGAATCATGTTTTTGTATATCAATAAAAAAGTAACTGTAGTCTGATTACAAGTATCAAGTATTTATTTTTTTCACATATATATATATATATATATATATACACACACACACACACACACACACATAACAATTTGTGTAAAGACTGATAAAATAGAATTCATATTTTATAATAATGTCACTTTTTTGGTCACAACTTTGACAAACATAATATACTCATACACATGAAAAATGATCACATTCTTCTTAATTTGCTGGTTGTAATTGGCATAATGGCATAAATGGCACAAAGTAAAAAGTTTCTGAGTCAGCGCTTTATTAGTATCTCAGACTCGTTTATTTATTTGTAAATGCATACTTGCATGAGCCTGCAGCTTGTGTAATTGGCATGGGAACTCCCACTTTGCCTGTGAAGCTTCGATTTAGGTTGTAATTTTTTTTTTTGGGGTGTAGGGGCTGATTTCTAGTTCAGCCTGTCTCCTCTCTTCTTTGCTCCACTGCTGATCTCATCTCCATATATGAGTTGCTTTGCACTTCGTGTGCCTGACACGATTAATTAGCCACATCCAGGTAAGGGAACTTCTGACGAAGTGCCAAGAGCAATAAACATTGATCATAGTCACAGACTTTTTACTGGCTTACTTGATGGAAGGGGAATGCAGCCTTGTGTGTGTGTGTGTGTGTGTGTGTGTGTGTGTGTGTGTGTGTGTGTGTGTGTGTGTGTGTGTGTGTGTGTGTGTGTGTGTGTGTGTGTGTGTGTGTGTGTGTGTGTGTGTGTGTGTGTGTGTGTGTGTGTGTCCCTGTGCATTCAGGAGTGCTTGTGTATATGAATATGTCTATGCATGAGGATGCACTTATATTCAGGGGCCTGTTTAATTATCGATTGCTTAAGTAAAACAAAACATAGCCAAAGACAGGACACAAATGCATGATATATACAGTATGCCAATGATCATCATGCTTGTTTGTTGCATGGAAAAATGTTATATCATAACATAAAATGTTAAAATGTTACATATTTGAAGCACAAAGACAAACAAACAAATGTTTCTGTATTAAGCAACTAATCTATGGAAGTCTACTACACTGGACTAAGAAAAAATATTGTTATGGCTGTGCATTTTAGTCAAATAACCTATTGTAACCTATTTTTTTTAAAGATATACATATTTTGTGTAATGCATTTATAGTCAGCTAATTTGAGTGAGCATTATAACTCTAGCTGCATAAACTATTATGCGTAGGCCATCTCAATCATGTAGAAGCATGCAATTGTGTGTTGTGACTAAAATAAAGAGACCTAATTTTAAAGGAATTTTCCTTCTTCATACTTCTGGCAGGCTTCAGAGAGCATCGGAAAAAAAAATCTCTTTTTTCAGAGCTGGATTTTCTAAAAATTAAAAAAAATACCACAAAACCAGAGCATAATGAAGTTGCAAACCAAAAACAGTACCTAAAGGAGAGAAAATACTGAGGGGTGTAATGGAGGCCAGATGAGCTGACAGTAACAAGTACCTCCATTAGCTGCCACTGATGGAAGGCTGGAGAAGAGGAAGAGGCTTTCACATGGAGGATTGTGAGGCAGGGAAGTATTACAGGATGTGTCGTGTCCATGTGGGACATGGGAGTCAAGTCGACCTGAGCGAAAGAGGACCGGAGAGGAAAGCACAGGAGTGCTTTTGGGAAGCCCACAGACCTGAGCTCTGGTGTATTTTCTGTGGAGTTTGTGTGTGTGTGTGTATTTGTAACAGACAGCTGGGATTTCAATCAGAGACTTCTTTATGCAGTCTTCTAACACATAATGAACTGAAGCACTGCTCAGCATGAGCAAGCCTTATTCACACACAACGGCAGTGTTTTAGCATCATTACGGAGCATACAAACACAGCTCATGCAATCAAAACCAAATGTGCTGTGAGCACATTGAAAAGACACATCAGAAATGACAATGTGCTGAACGGAAAGAGATTTGTCCAATCCGTTAAAAGTTTATATCAACAATTAGTTCATAATAAGTCCATTTGATTAAAAGCTGAAGGCTACAGGCTGCTCAGCTCCTCAGGGGCTGATCTGGTGTATAAAAGAAAAAATTACCTCACCCTAAACCTGTCAGCACACCATTACAGCCCACGCCGCCATATGATGGCATGCCAAAAGAAAAAAAAATACTGAAGCCATTGTAGCGAGAAGGTGTTGGCAGATGTAGGCTTAAGGAATGCAGTGACAGGGTTATTTGTTGGACAGAGTTTGTGCAATGGAGAAATGTTTAAGGGAAAAAAGCTTCGGTCTGTGGGTCCTTATCAGTAAGCCTAATAGAGTTAGATGGGGGAATATCTTGATGAGAAATCAGATAAAGACAGAAAGAAAAACAAAAACCTCAAAACACTAGCAACCAAAGGCTACAGTCTAGAGAAGCAATGACTCATGCAGGATAAGGAGCCAAAAAGAGGTTTGCAGCCCATCTGCAGGAACATGCATATTTGCAGAAAGAATAAACTCTGAAAGAAACACAAAGCATGCACTGTAATCTGCTGTGGAAAACCATCAACTGATGCCAAATATTTGTCATATCCCAAAACATGTTTTTAAATAAAATATGACGACTGGGATTTTAAATTAGAGGAATCAGAATGACTCCATATGACCCCATATGTGTGCACTATATATAAGTCTTCTTAAGTCATACAATATGTGAGGAACAGGGCGATTGTCATTTTGAAAATGACAATTGAAAAACAATTGACAATTGAAACTTGAAATAAAATCCAATTTAAATCAAATTTAAAAAAAAAAATTATATATATATATATTTATATATATATATATATATATATATATATATATATATATATATATATATATGTGTCAAATGACAAAAAAAAACACATTAACATGAAAACAGAAAATATTAAAATATTAACTAAAATTATAATAGTATATCAATAACAGTACAATGACATTGGTTAGGAACAAAACAAAATTTAAGTAATTATATTGAAACTGAAAAGGTTTCCGTTATCTGAACTCATTTGATAAATAAAATAGTTTTAAATGTTATTTTTGACAAAATAATTCAAAATGGTACATCAATGTGCCACACCAGGTTCAGAGTCACCGACATTTGACGTCAACACCATGGGCTTATAATGAGAATTAAATTCAGGGAATTAAATTGTTCTGTAGAAAACTTTAAATATAGTGCATGAGTAGCATTGACCACTTTATAGTGAATTTATGAACATAATTTCTTCATTGGTCTTTCACAAACAAATACCAGAACACATGTTCTACATAAAAAAGGCCAACATTAGCATATTTGGGTGAACTGTCCCTTTTAGCTCTGTAATTCCCCAGGCCGTTGAAGTTTTAGGGAATGGTGAAATGTCACGCATACTGTGGTGATGACGTTAACATACAGATAACACACTTTGTCAGAGGTTAAATTAGCACCTTTTTTAAACCCTAACTGGATGATGTGACTTGGTCAAAAAGTTGCTACTAGAATTATGAAATTACATATAAAATGAATTGGATAACTAGTCATGTAGCTGCATTCAAAATACACTTAAACAACCATATTTTTATTGAAATTGTGAATAACATGCAATTATGTTTCCGAACACATTACATTCAGTTCACATCCATATTATTTTAAATTATGTTAATTCCATAACAACTACTAAAGTACATTTATTTTTCCTCAAGAGACTTGGAGCAATTCATATTGACTACTAATTACTCACAACACTAGCAACCAAAGATTATATGAAACCAAAAAGATATGAGGAGCAGCGAGCCCACCTATAGAACATGTATGTTTACAGAAAGAATACACTCAGAAAGCAAAGGCAAATTAGAAATAAAAACTGTTCACCAGTGGCAGGTTCGTCATATCCTAGAAATATTTCCCAAAAATATACTCTAATAACGTCTACGGTCTTTTCAGTGAGTGAATTCAGCATATTCTGTGTGCAATCTGACCGACCTGTCTGCGCAGGAATGCTCTCATAATGGAGAAAACATCTTTCAGTTTAGAGATGCCTGTGGAGGGGAGAAGGCTCTGCTTTAGAGTGTGCATTAGCCCGTTCATACCTGGGGGCCAATGAATAGAGCCCTCAGGTAAGCCTTGTTGAAACAAATCTAAGCTGCTAATGACATGCACCGTGAAAATATTCACAGTTCATTTAGCTTGATGACAACTGAAACCCCTCTCTGCCCCCACTCTGTTTTGTGTATTAGTCATTCCTTCGTGTTGTAATCTGCGACAGATGCTATGAAAACAGGTAGCATGACATAATGGATGGGAATACCATCATATCATATCTAATGTGTGATATTTTATTAATATATCAGTATGACAAAAGAGTTCACACAAAATTTTTTAAATTTACATCCTCATGTCATTCCAAATCTTTATGATAATTTTTCTGTGAATCTCTAAAACAAAAAAAGAGAATTTAATAAGGTACAGCTTTTACGTAAATAGATATAAACTGGTACTCTTTTAACATTTTATCTGCACCCAGAAACAAATGAAGCCAGGAAACAAATCAAGATCTTTTAGATGAAATCTTTGAGATGTCTGTCCCTCCATTGACAGCAAAGCTGCTACCACTTTGACACTCCAAAAAGTTTATAAAGAGATTCTAAAATTAATCCATATGAATTGAGAAGTTTAGTCCAAATTTTCTGAAGAGACTTGATCTCATCATATGATGAACTGATTTAATTTAGGCTTTTACCCATTTACATTAACATTTATTAATTTTTTTATCCAAAGCGACTTACAACTTGAGGAATACAGAAAGAGACAAAAGTAAACAAGTGTGTGTGGGTGTGGGTGTGTTATGTTAGGTGCACATGTAATGTAAGCTGTCTTTTGAATATTGACTGGAATACTGAAGTCTGGATAAAGGCACGGAGATTGTTCCCCCAGCAAGAAATGGTAAGAGAAATTATTCTTGAGAGTGATTGTGTGCCTCTCTGTGATGGTATCGCTCATTAATCGATCGTAAGTTTAGGTGGTGGTAGGTGTGTAGATTTGTAGAAACAATTGGAAGTAAGAGGTGCTGAACCTTTTACTTACATAGGAACATTGATCATTTAACAAAAAAAGAAAAGAAAATATACTGGCTTGACACACAAAAAAACCTGGTTCTTGCTGAATCTCAAACGTAATGTGTAACACGAGAATGAACATCATTGGTTCTTGCTGAAGCTCAAACTACCTGCACACCACGAGAATGAACCTCATGGTTCTTGTTGCAGTTCAAACTTGTTGCGTAACACGAGAATGCACCTCATTGGTTCTAGTGGAAGCTCAAATGTTATGCGTAACACGATAATGAGCCTCATTGATTCTTGCTGAAGCTCAAACATGCTTCGTAACATGGAAATGCACTTCATAGGTACTTGTTGCAGCTCAAACTTGATGTGTAATACCAGAAGGAAAGTCATTGGTTCTTACTGAAGCCCAAACGTGCTGATTGACACGAAAATGAACCATATTAGTTCTTGTTGCAGCTAAAACTTGATGCGTAAAATGATAATTCATTGGTTCTTATGTGGAAGCTCACACGTGCTGCTTAAGCTTAACACAAGAATGAACCTCACTGGTTCTTGCAGAAGCTCAAACATTATGTGTAACACAATACAGAAACTCACTGATTCTTGCTGATTCTCAAACTTGCTGTGTAAAACAAAAAATGAACCTCATTGGTTCTTGTTGCAGCTCAAACTTGATGCATAACATGATAATGTCCCTCATTCGATCTTGCTGAAGTGCACACGTGCTGCATAACACAAGACTGAACATTATTTGTTCTTGCTGAAGCTCAAACTTGCTGCGCAATGAGAATGAACCTCATAGGTTCTTACTGAACCTCAAACGTTCAGTGTAACACAAGAATTAACCTCAACTGGTCCTTGCGGAAACTCGAACGTGATGCATAACAAGATAATGAACCTCTTTGATTCTTGTGGAAACTCAAACGTGCTGCATAACATGAAAATGAACCTCATTGAATCTTCTTGCAGCTCAAATTTGATGCATAACACCAGTTAGAGAGTCACTGGTTCTTGCTGAAGCTCAAACGTGATGTGTAACACGAAAATGAACCTCACTGGTTCTTACTGAAGCTCAAATGTGCTGCTTAACACTAGAATGAACCTCACTGGTTCTTAAGGGCCAGTTACACAGCTGATCACGCACGAATCACTCACAAATCACGCACAGATTGGCGCGCGAGAAATTGACCAAAGTATTCCACGAACATTCGACGCACGTCCAACGCATGAATCACTAACTGAGCGCGTCCAAACAACGAACAAGCACTTTCAGAATCCACATTGTCAGTGGAATGAACGTGATACGTGCGCCGTTCATGCGTCGTTCATGAGTGATATGAAGGTGGGGCGTCAATGGACGTGCGTGGTTTCGAACCAGTTCCGACGCATAAGCACTGACGGCCGACGCGTGTCCCGCGCATAGTCACGCATACTCGACGCATAAACTACGCACGCCGACGCATGAAACGCAAAATAATTTTATATTGCTTTTTATAACGTTATACAAAATGTTATATTTGCGCAAAATAACGCAAAAAATTTTGAACCGTTCAAAACTCAAAATCACGCACAAACCGCCTTCGACGCACATCCACTTACAATCACTGATGGTCCACATTCATTCCACCGACGAAATACGCATACGACGCACGCTCCGCGCAGATGTGCGTAATTCGTGCGTGATTCATACGTTTCCGCTGTGTGACTGGCCCTTTACTGAAGCTCAAATGCTCAATGTAACACGAGAATGAACCTCATTGGTTCTTGCTGAAGCTCACATGTGATTTGTTAGATGAGAATGAGCCTTTTTGATTCTAGAGGAAGCTTAAACATGGTGCTTATCACAAGAATGAACCTCATTGGTTCTTGCAGAAGCTCAAACGTCTCAGGGCAGTCATGGTCTGGTTGTTAGAAAGTCTGAATTGTCAACTAAAGGTTTCTGGTTCGATAGTCAGTACTGGCAGGAAATGACTGAGGTGCTCTTGAGCAAGAAACCTAGTAACATCCAGTCGCTCCCTGGGCACCACAATCATTGCTTGCTACTCCAGGTGTGTGCTACTGTTTGCAGTGTGTGTGTGTGTGTTCATTACCGGTACTCATTATTCCTAATGTGTGTGCACTAACTTGGGTGCACCAATGGACAAATTCTGAGTATGGGTTACCGTTTACCACAACTGACTTATTTGTAAATAAAAGCTTAAATTCATCATATAAAGTGATCATCATCTTCAAAAAATTTGGACTAAACAATTCAATTCATATGGATTAATTTGACGATCTCTTTGTGAACTTTGTGAACCATCAAACTGGCAGTTGCATAGCTGTCATTAAGGGACAGAAATCTCTCAGATTTTAGTAAAAAATCTTAATTTGTGTTCTGAAGATCAACGAAAGTCTTAGGGCTTTGGAACAACATAATGGTCAGTACATGCTGGTTCTTTTAGAAATCAATCAAGAACCTTTACTTTAAAGTGTAGACAATTTTACAGATTTAAAAGATAATTTTAAAGAACAGCAATGCATAAAGCTTCTTCAAAATATCTAATTTTGTGTCCCAACAGCACTTAGAGAGAGTGAATGACAGAAAGACCATTTTTGGGCGAACTATCCTTTTAATATCCGTAATTTCCCAAGCTGTTGAAGTTCTAAAGAACTTTAAACTTAGTCAATGTCACCCATACTGTGTTCAAATGCTGTTAACAGAGATAACGCGCTCTCTCAGAGTATAAATTAGCACCTTTCATCAATTCACTGCCTGAAGTGACTTTGGTAAATGGGGCCATGACACTTCATTGGGTACCATTGAGTGAAAGCGATTAGGTGTTGTTAGTTTTTGAGAAAGCGCAATGTCATTACTGTACATTAAGCTTTAAGACACCACATTAACATCTGCTCAAGAAGTTTTAATCTCCATCCACTAATTTACAGTTAGAATTTCCTTCTTGGTTAGTCTGAGAACTGTTATCTTGTTTCTGCCCAAACCAACAAGTATGCTGAAATGCAAATTGCATCTGGCACCAAGACACAGTAATTTGGCGTAATTACTACAGCTTGATACCAGTGCGCTCTCTCTGCATGGCACGGATCCATCACAATAATCAGTAATTGCTCTCCATTTTTTGATGCAAAAATACCGAAACACCCATTACTCTGTTCCACAGCAGCTTGATAATGCCACATTACAGAAAAATCCTTCACCAACTTCTATATTGTATGAACTCAACACCTGTAGGGCCCAGCGTTTTCATCATCTGCTTGGAATAAATTGTAGTCATCATCATAACCATAATCACAGTAATAAAAAAGTCCTCATCCTCTTGCCAAATTACTGTGGCATTTGATTTACAGTAATTGTGCAGGAGAGGAGGGGTGGGGGTTACACTGCAATATGCTATGCTACGTCTCGACCGGTGGAGTACAAACACGCACACACCTGCGTGGCTCCCACCTGAGAAGGGCCGGGGCTGGATCCCAATGATATGCCGACATTCCCAGAGGCACACAATGACTAACATTGTGACATATACAATAAACCAGGTGTGGAGTTTTTTTTTTTTTTTTGTATTAGCATAGAAAATGTCATTTTTAAAAGATTTATTTTAAGAGCATTAAACAATAAGAAGGTGATTAGTTATGAATGATGTTTAGACATCTGAACTGCTATTTCTAGATGTAGTTAATTATATAATTAGACTATTAGGCAATGATAGACTCGAAGATTGCAGTCAGTCAACGCTCAACATGTTTTAATAAAGACTTTTGGAAGCAACAATACACAATACACATTTGCTTCTTATTGTGCTTCTTTTAATACTGACAATTGTGTTGACAACAAATAATAATAATAACAACAATAAACAACCTTTAGCTTGATTAACGAAAATTAAAGTATTGTCCCCATTAACAGGTAAAGACTATGATCAAAAGACTAGACAAAATACTTTGACCATTTGAAAGTGACGTAACATTTGTAACTGCATATCAGGAAAATAAAGACATAATCCAAAATCCTGTTTTTTCACACTTCAAATGACACATGGTTAGAAATGCTTCATCAAACTGTAAAAAAATTGTCAAGTCTTGCAGACACCAGCCATTAATTTGACTGACAATACTCGCTTGTAATAACGGAACTGTAATGTGCGAGAAATTGCTTTTTCTGTAACTCGAGCCATTTAGTTCGGCTGTTAGACAGATATGACACTGCAGTACATTATTCAGAAAAGCATGAAAATTCTTCAAGTAACATTTCCATCAAAGAGACAAAGTAGTGTTCAACTCCAAATTAGTATTGGATTTGGAGGACTAAAATAAGATCTCCAGGCTGTGTCATAATGACATAATTTAGTTACAGGCCAGAACTTCCTTCCACTTCAAAGTGATGTCCTATGTAGGTGCTCCATTTTCTGGCTAGCCAGTATCCGTAATCTCCTCCTCGCAATCGCTTCCTGTTTCTTCCGCTCAATCTCAGCAGCTGAACATCTGGCTGTCGTATGGGAAGGAATAAAAACTGCAAAATAACAAAAACAAACATTTTGTTACCATTCTGGGGAATGTAACTGGGACTTTAAAAATAATGTGTTACAGTTAATCGTTCTCTACACCCTTTCTATAACAGTATGTATATAGAAGGACAGTCAGGCCCTGCTTACTCCTGATATTAAGTTTTAGTCGATTGGATTACAAGTGGTGGACTCTAAATACAGGTGTATACAGTCTAAAACGTTATGGGCTTGACCACTTTCAACCATCCAAGAGGTAGTGGAAAACAGACACAAAAGACTGTGTGCTTTCGGTGTACTGATAATGCGTGAACATTATGGGAAGCATTTCAGACAGATGGGATTTCATTTTTGTCAGCTAAAGACCCACATTTTGTATTTAAGATGAAAAAAATGAATGAATGAACATCAGAAGTTGTGTTGAAAGAGCACAACTTCCCAAAACAATCGCAAAGTCAGTCAGTGTTTCAACTGCAGAAGACAAATAGGATGAACACTAGTTTTTCCCTCTTTTCAACCAAGCTTTTAAATCGCTTATGAATACCGTGCCCATTTTACTTTCACTTTAGCTGCAATTGCTTTAATAGTGGGTTTATTATTATTATTATTATTAATAATAATAATAATCAATTAGGTCCAATGTCTTAATTTTGACAAATTTCGTAAATGATGAAATAAATGAATTAAAGATGAGAATTAAAGAAAATATCAAAGCATGTAGTAAATATTATTTTTTTAAATTAATTTAAACATTCAGCAACATTTACATTATAACATAACGTTCTGATGAGTCCACTATTGTACTACAATATTGATTTAATATACAATCATATTTATAGTCCATTTATTTATACAAATTCTGTTACAGAATGAATGCAACTTCCACATTCTCACTTGTTCTTTTACATAATGTTTTGCAGATACAAGGACACATCTGGACAAGTTAATTAACCCACAAAAAGTTTAGTTTACTGGTGGTCAATCACTGATCTCCCATTTCCAATAATTTCATTGAACTCCTAATATTATTGACTATGATTAGATTAACTGTAACAAAAAAATATTTCTATATTTTACTTGTGTGTGTTGCATTTATATTTTATTTCTAGTGATTCTCATAAACAGTAGGGTTTAATTAAATTTGAATTAAACACTTAGTTATTGTCATGATGCACATTTTTCATTATCTTCGTTCTCGCTGATAATTTTATTTTATTTTTTATTAACTAATATTTTTTATCAGTTAAAGACTTGGAATGTACTACAAAAATCTACTGGACGATGACAATTTTATAGTGCTTTGTTTTGTGCTTTCATTGAATTGAAAAGAGCATTGTGAATCTTCCTGAATAAATGTTTATGTGTTCCACAGAAAAAAGTCATGCGGGTTTGGATCAACACGAGGGTCAGTAAATGATGACAACATTTTAATTTCTGTTTAAACTATTGCTTTAACAGGTTAAGAAAACTTGCCTGTAGGAGTTCTATGATGCAATGTCAGAGAAAATGTGCTGCAGGTGCCACAACATACAAAGCTTACCTTTGTTAGTTAGCGCCACAGACTCAGACAGATGTCTTTTGAATATGTAATGGTGGGAGTCAGAAGTTGCTCTGCGTGGCATGACAGTCTGTGAGGTGCCCGTGGATCCAGCAAACTCAAGCAAATTTTTCACTTGACTCGATTTGTTTTGCGCATCTCCACGGCTCCCTAATACGGAGCTGGAACTTTTAGTTGTCGGTAACACACCGAAGCCCTGTTTAAATCCAGAGCTACCACTTGTACAAGGTAGTGAGTTTGAGCGAGCAAATACATGCGTGGACCTTGTGTGATCTCGTGATTGGCCCCTGCTGTTGATACTCTGAGAATATACGGGGTCAGAAGAGGAAGATGCATTAGATGCAAAGATTCTTGGTTTGCCGTGTGCAAAGTTTTTGTAGTTGTCACTGCGTCTTTGCTGTTCTTGACTAGATGCTAACTTTTCCACTTCATGGCAAGCCTGACAAAGAAGATCGTCGTCGTCTTTGTCATTCCACAGACCATCAGAATCAAACAGAGAATTCATGTCCGCATCTGAAGTGGTCTGCCTCGAAACTCCACAGTCTTTGGTCATTCTATCAAGCTTTGCTGGTCTTGTACTCCAGTACCCTTGCTGTGTTTGCAGTTTTTCTTGGTTCACAGATGAAGTCTTTAGCAGTTTGTCATTAGAATGATTTTGTTCAGAAGTAGGTTGCTTCAACTTGAAAGTGCATCGATTAGATGTCTGGACATCAGGAAGTGTCTTGCTAAAGGTGCAGCTTTTGTTGGTGCTCTCTTGAGTTTCAAAGCAGATGTTTCTCCCATTAGATAAAGAGGGATTAACTTTGGCCTCAAAATTACATTTCTTAGAGCAAG
This sequence comes from Rhodeus uyekii, assembly GCA_037043235.1. Classification (NCBI taxonomy): domain Eukaryota; kingdom Metazoa; phylum Chordata; class Actinopteri; order Cypriniformes; family Acheilognathidae; genus Rhodeus; species Rhodeus uyekii. The sequence goes on along the minus strand of JAWRVZ010000021.1, from coordinate 855,836 downwards.
ACTTGGAAAGAGTAGTGCTCTGTTTCTGAGCTACATTCAAAGGCACAGGGTTCTGTGTCATTTCCAACACAATCAAGTCATTCAGGAGGTCATCATTTTCCCAGTCATCATCAAACTTCGTCTCAATGGACTTAGGTGCATCTACAGGAGCTTTCTTTGATTTACTCTGTCCAGCCTGAGCTGGAGGTTCAGTACTAGTTTCTGGTGTGCAGTGTGGTGATGGTGGGCTCAGTTTCCCACTTATGTGCTGAGTGGGAGCATCAAACAGTGCCTGAAGCTCCTCTTCTTCTTGACGGGCTAGAGATGAGCGGCCAGTTAGCTGTTCCGACGAGACCGCTGCTGTACCCTCACTGTGTAGCTTACTGAGTTTATTTGTTTTTTCTGTGCTGTCCTGCCGAGTCATATTGATGTCAAATTGCTTGGCAAGTTTCTTGAGGTCCTCAACATTGCTCTGCCTAAAGGAAAAAGATGGCATATTAATGCAAATCTAAAGACAATCAAACATCTACGATATCAGTGTGTATGCCAAAACAAACTAAGGGTGTTTTACAGGGTGATGAAATTAAGAAACTAGAGTGGTGCAACTTTACAGCATCTCTTTCCTTTAAAGAATAAATATTATATATATATATATATACACAGTGGAGTTCACTTATCTCAACTCACGGTTAACTCGCCAATACTATTATGTCGACCTTTTTGAAGTGGAACCGCCAAACTTCATATTTGTCTCAGTATTTTCTTGTGGGTTATGTTGATTCTTTTACGTCGCTAAAATCTAGTATCTCGAGCATAACAGAGGGACAAATTCGCCACTTCACATGGTTATCGCATGACTGAGAGTTCACTGCGCATGCGCTGAGTTCGCGTTGCACGTGGATCGCGGTCAGTGTTGCCAACTTGGCGCCTTTGTCGCTATATTTAGTGAGTTTTAGCGAGACCACTGTAGCACAAATTTTCAAAAAAGCGACAAATCTAACAACTTTATCTGGAGTTATTGGAGACTTTTGGAGACTCTCTGAAGTGAAAGCACATATCGTTCTTACTCTTCTCAAGGAGCAGCGAGTGCTGTCGCATCCCCATCCCAACTCACAGCTGACCCAGTCCTCCCAGATGCAGGCAGAGCAGGAGATGTTCACTCCTCCACGTGCAAATGAATCGCGTGTGTCCGGGGAAGCTGGCTGATTACGCAGCATTAAAATATTCTTTGTCTAAGAAAATAATTAAATCACTGCACAAATATAAATCGCTGCATTTGTTTGACTCACACAGCCTCAGTCACGTACTGTCCACTGTGTGTGTGCGCCTCTCTATAACGAAAGCTAAGTAGCTGGCTTGTTTATCATGTCTCAGTCAAAACTGTACACCCAAAAATACAGGAAGGAGTAGGAATCAAACCCTGAATTCCAAGGCTGGTTAAAGCCGTTTATTGGTGATAATACGCGGGCATACTTGTTGAGAAAGCACATTAGGAAGGCAGAACGCAAGAAAGTATGCTATCTAGTACAGCCACACACACACCTGCTTCTATTCTGACACGCACTCTGCTCAGCGCCGCTGCGGATTGAAGAGCCGAGGTTATTAAAAGACGGGATGAAGCCGAATTTGTTGAGAAAGCACATTAGACAGGCAGAACGCAAGAAAGTATGCAATCTAGTACAGCGTGATGACCTCACGAATATCTTATGAGTGAATGTGTTTACACATGTTGTGACTGTGTTTACGCTGTGAGCGATCATTGTGTTTGCAATGTTGGAGGATATAATTAAAGGTTTGTATCGAGAATGGAAGGTGTTTTTTATAGTATACTGGTAAATCTCTGCTGTTAGTTGGTGTACATATACCTTTTGTTGTTAGCAAGCATATACAGTGTATGTACATTTTTATAGCATGCCGATCACTTCATCAAATAAATCGCCATATTGGCTGTTGTTTATCTCCCGAAACGGTTATCTCAACGCTTTTTTGCAACTCCCGAGGCCGTCGACATAACCGTATTCCACTGTGTGTATATATATACACATACATACACACACACAGACACAGAGAAAAGACAGTGGTCTCGTCGGAACAACTAACTGGCTGCTTATCTCTAGCTGAGAGTAAACTGGATGTGTAACAATATAATGGATCCATGCATTTGGTCTTAAAGTGACAGCAGCCCTAATGAACCTGCTGCTCTGTGTCATTAATTAATAAAACAGAAGAGAAAATTAATTACATAATTTATTAAATTAATATTTTTGTTAAGTATTTAAGTTTTTGTTAAGTACCTTTTGTTTGTAATTATCTTCATTTTCAATAAAACAAATTAGATAAAATAACACAAAACAACTATATCATGATAGAAATATATATATATTTACACACATATTTGTTCTGGTGAAATAAGAATTAGTTAAGCATTCAGCCTTTTATTGATTGTATGTTGACGTGTACCGTGCTCCGATCCTCCTGAGTCTGGGCTGCCTGATCTCAGGAGTGCAGGCAATGGCACTGTCCCCAATCCACTGGAGCATTGAATCCCCTTCTTTAGACCTCTCAACCTTAAACACAGCATGACGCATACATTAAAACTACCTTGACGCTCATATTTATTTTTAATATTTGGATATATATACTTACTTTTGGTGCAATCCTTTCGACAATTTCTGATATCTCAATGACTCTCGAATCTCCTGTTAAAGGTTACAAATATACAGTACTAAATAAGTAACATTAATCTGTAAACTGTGGTATTATTATCAGTGGCAATCCATTTCCTAATATATCTAGTTACAATTTAGATGACAATATAATGCATACAAAGATGGAGTAATGCAAAAATACAGAGCTGGATGTGTCCTAAACAAAAAAAGCTTGTAATTTTACAGTTTTGAACTTAAAAGTAAAGCAGAAGAGTGAAGGAGAAGCTGCAACCGACATGTTGTGAGTGTTATCAGGTGTTTCCAAGTGAAACAGAATCTAGAATAGTAATGGGGTTTCACTCTACCGCACCTCATTCATCAATGATTCAAAAATCATCTTTGGATTTTATTCAATATTAATAAAATTAGAGCTTGTATGTTGTGTTGTAAGCTAAAACTATATTTATTATTTTTATTATTAATAATGTTTTAATATAGATGTGTGTGGGTTTTTATAACTTCCTTAATATTTGGTGGGGGGCCACAAAAATTCAATCCAGTTCAAGCCACCCATTTGCCCAAAGGACATTCGACCCAAGCCGTCATCGAAGAGGGAATATGCATGTTTCCAGATTTGATAAAAGACCAACACATCAAATTAGTGTTTTTATGTCGATTAACGTTCACGGGTTAATTGCTCAGCACAATAATAATAATGTGTACTGGCAAAGTACATTTTTATTTCATAATGCTTAACGTCATTATGTGACGTGCAACTGATTAGAAGGGATGACAATGTCAATGTGTTTCTTGAATGCAAGGTAAGTCGCTTTGGATAAAAGCGTCAGCCAAATGCATGGATGGAAATGCAACTGTTGCAGTGCTGCATTGGTGTTTTAGTGTATTTTCTCCATGATGTTTCTCTCTGAATGAGAAGCGTGTCAGTAAGTGCTCACACTTGCCATTGAAGCCCTGCGAGGGAGAGCTGGAATCCCAGATGATGTCTTGAGGGGATTCAGTCTCACTAGGAGAATCTCCACTGTAACAGCCGTTCAATCTGGCTCTTGATCGACATTTTGGGGTTGTAAAAGCTGAGAATATAGATAATAATATCAATAACACTATGGAGATAAGGAACGCTGTTCTTTGAAGTGCACGATGATTCATCATCACAGATCATTCTCCACTCAATCATAACACGTTCAGTACAGCATGTACCTTTGCGCCCGCTGTATGAAGCGTGATGAGACTGTCTCACTCCGATCACGCGTGTCTGTGTTTTCATCTTCTCACATAACTCGGTTGAAATAGCAACAAAACGTTTACGATTTTTGTTTAAACTCTGAAAATGTTTAGCTCTCGTTCACACATCGCCGCCATGTTTTCTAAGCATTTACATAAAGACGCGACTCCGATTGGCTCATGGCGTCTCGCGAGACTTTGCATTCTCATTGCAAATGTTTGTTGTTGTTTTTGTCATCCACAACAGTTTGACCATGTACAAAATTCATTGAAAAAGTCTATATCAAATATTAAAACCAGTATTCAGGTACTTAAGAAAAATAATAAAAAGGAAATTATAGTATTGAAAAATCCATCCGTATTGTAAGTGAAGGTAAGGTGATATAGGGCGAATGTGTATTTTAAAGTATTTCAATTGTGCACACACTCGCACAAACTAATAAATACAAATATACAAACTCTTTAGCCAACACATTGCTCTAAAAAATATGGGTTAGTGTAATATATGTATAAAAAGCATCTATCTATCTATCTATCTATCTATCTATCTATCTATCTATCTATCTATCTATCTATCTATCTATCTATCTATCTATCTATCTATCTATCTATCTATCTATCTATCTATCTATCTATCTATCTATCTATCTATATATCTCTAATTGATGGAAATGCCATGTTAACTAATATTTAATAATTAATATCTCATTTATTTATTTTACCATTTTTCTCAATTGTTTTGGCTCAGTTCTTGAATGAGACTTTTTTTTCTCTCTCAAAACAATAAGTTCAGATCACTGAACAATTACCTTCTTGTTCACATAAGACTGGAATTTCTTATTGATCTGAGCAAACTGCAATTGCTTTGGCGCATGTGTGCAAACAGTAAGTACAATCGTCTTCAGTTTGCTCAACAACTGCAGTATGGTAATTGTAATTACTGTACAATTAATCTTGTTGATCAAAACTGTTCTCGATTCTCACTTAAACTGTCAAACTCTTCTCAACTTCTCAATCGTTTTTCATTGTGTAAGTCATCGCATTCAAAACGATTAATTCAATTATGAAAAACTGGTTTACATGCATGTATTTTCCATAAATATTCCATTGACATTGTTTGTAATGTGTGCTAAATTGGCAATTGAACTCTTATTTCAGTACAATTTGAATCAACCAATTAACCAATCAAGTTTTGGAACATATATATTCAGATTGCCCACAGGACAATCACTTTTGTAAAAAATAAAAAATAGAATGGTGGTGGAAAGTATATAGACAAGGAGATGTTTTCTCTCTAGTGAATGGCAATGAAGGACATAAGATGTGATGTTCATTAAAATCTTTGGTCACACCAACAAGAGCGACAGGATATCCAGCAAGACTCTTTGTCTTTGTGTGTGTGTTTATTTGTGGTAACATAAGACATTTGAAATGTACAGTACTTGGACAAGCAAGATTTCACTTTACACTTTCATACAAAAACGTACTGTATAACAACAAATGTTGATATACTTTTTATGTACTATTGACTCTTCTCAACAAATATCAGATAAAAAAGAAACAAAAAAACTGTGGTTGACTGTCATGATGAAAAAACATTTTGACCAGTGTGGCTTACACAATGACAAAAGTACTTTATATTTTGTTGGCCTTGGCCAAATTACTGACACAATATCTAGGTTTTGAAGCATGAATTAAATGTTTTTGCAGACATCCAAGTTTTACAGTTTTAAGACGGTTCCGAAAAATGTGTCAATGCAATTGAGAAAAATTGTAATATAAAGTATCTTAAATAATTTTTAACTTAAAATTATCGACCCAAAATAGGATCACACTACATTATTTGAGCTGTTTCTGGTTCAGTCATTAAACATTATGTCAATATTTAAATGAAGGGTTGTGTCTACATTTGTAGAAAAACACACTTTCAAGAACTGTCATGAATATCAATTGTATGGAAACGGTTCTTGTTCTAAAACCTCCTCAGCGTGGAGTTTCTTTTTAATTATTAGTTAACATGGCATTTCCATCAATGATAGATAGATACATAGATAGATAGATAGATAGATAGATAGATAGATAGATAGATGCTTTTTATACATATATTACACTAACCCATATTTTTTAGAGCAATGTGTTGGCTAAAGAGTTTGTATATTTGTATTTATTAGTTTGTGCGAGTGTGTGCACAATATTGTGGTGGCTGTGCGAGTGTGTGTGTGTGTGTGTGTGTGTGTATGTGTGTTGAGTGTGAGTGTGTGTGTGTGTGTGTGTGTGTGTGTTGAGTGTGTGTGTGTGTGAGAGAGAGTCTGAGTGTGTGTATGTGTAATGTTGTGGAGGCTGCATACTGAGTGTGCTGCTGACATAGAAATACTGTACGTTGCAGCCGGGCTCCCCTGCTGGAGTGGTGTGTGAGGGCCAGACGCTGCTGTCAGCACTCACAGCTGACACACACGCCTCAAACTCTACCTGCTGAGAGGAACCACTAGTCAAAATAAAAACCTTTAGTTGAGACATGCTCCTCTGGAATAAATGGACAAGAAAAGGTCTCTATGAAAGCAAGGAACCTTGTAGTAGTAGCGTGTCATGGACAAGTTCTGCTGTTGCACTTGCTTTGTTGTTAATGCACTGTAACAAAATTTGTCAGATTATGCAGCATGGATGTTCCGGCTTTAATCTGTGCCTCTGCAATATAAGTGACTGATATTAAGTGCCTGCAACTTTTATATTTGTATAGTCATCCAGGCTCACCACGCCAAATCCTACCTTGTAAGAGATCTCACAGGAATGTTTCACACCAAAATCAAAAGGGTGGGGGGGATGAATGTATTTTGCATATATAAATAAAGCTTTTTTTTTTAGGACCGTTAAGCACACAATTTAATAACAATCAAGCACACTAAACTTTTTGTGTGTGTGTGCAAATCCCATTAAAAACAGCTTTTAAAATTACTTAATTTAATTACATTTTTGTAGAGTCAGTGTGCCAGATATTACCATGATGTATGAGTATGTCACACATTAAATATTATTTTATTAAATGGTTAATCAGAATGTGATATTTCCCTTCATTATAGTAAAATTCATGTGCTTATCAGAATGCGTGTAATTGTTCTAATGGGTCTAAAACAAGCTGTTTTCTTAATATGAGGGATGAAATATGTTCTTGGCAGATTTGGTGCAATTCATACATTCACAGATACAGAAAATATATTTCGTTATTTTTTAATTATTTGAATCATAATTTGAAGTGTGGGTCTAGACATTAAATTAATGTTAATTAAGGGATGATGAGGGATATGCTCTATAATGGCATGCAAGCATCATTAATTATGATGATATATATAGACATAGTTATTATTCTTTCAAGTGTGTGTGTTGGGTCACATAGGCCATCTTCACAAAGTCATGAGGCACTGAATAGCGTCACCATAATAACCTCTGTCACACGAAATGTTAGCTTTTCACAGAGCTGGATAGTTAAAGAGGAAGGAAAGGGCAAAGATATGTCACTTTCAATCTGAATATGAGGCATCACACTGATTTTCTTTTTTTCATTTGCAGTGTTTTCCATCGCCTTTCCGCCACAAACGGCAAAATGCCAAAGGCCGCTGAGGGGGATCGTTTGGCTTTTCTTAGCTTCAGCCGCCCAACCCCTCCGCTCTCCTCTGCTTTTTTATTTATCTGTTCCGCCTTGGTTGTTTAGACCCAATTAACAGGCTAATTGTGGGGATCAGGGAGGATTGCATTGTTGTAAAAGTACAGAGCGCATGGCTAATTGCCGCAGCAGCTGCCAGTGTTTATGAAAAGCCGGGCGGTTCTGTGGTTCTCTCGGAGGAGAGCGAGCTCTCATCCTCCTTCAGATGTGGTGGAGAGAGCCAGGTGAGCGTCGAGCAGTCGCCAGGGTGTGCATTCCGGGGCGGAACAGAATGGAAGCTGCAGAAATAATTACCACCACGAGGGCTTCTCTTTCTCTTATCTTGGGCTCTCGCTCCCCTAGGCAGGCAAAACCTTGAGGATGACACCAAGCATGTGGTGGGACTCGGCGATATGGAAGGAATCCAGGACACAGATCCTCTGCCAGCTTTTATCTAAATGATCTCACACTTGTCTGTGCCAGGTGTTTTGGGTGGGAGTATCTGAAATAAGGCATGCATTTTTGAGTCACCACCGAGTCTGTTGTCAAGTGATGCTACTGGCTCCCATAGCAGATGGGTCTTCACAAAGTAAACTTTTTGAATTGTGCTTGAATACCATCATGCCACTTCTCAAAAACAGAACATGATATAATGCCCTGACTCTTCACTCTTTTTACATCTTTGGCATTATTAAATGCCTTTTAGGTTACGTGTGATTTTAAGATGCTCTTGTTACAGTGCAGTTATACATTTAAGTCATGGGTGTCAAACTCTGGCCCGGTAATTATATTTGCCTGATTTAAGTAATAATAATAATGATAACAAACTACATGTATTCTATGGTTAGGATTAGGAATAGGGTTGGTTACGTGTACTTGTGCATAATTTACTGATTGAATTACAGTAAGTACATGTAACATATGTAATAAGGACACTGTTAAATAACGTGTTACCTCCTTTTACATTGCGCCTTTGTTTGACATTACGAAAACCATCAACATTTGTTTTATCATTACAGGATTTCAGCAGTTAATTTGCCATTACAAATTTTTTTTTTGGGGGGGGGATTATGACAGTTTTGGCTACATCATTCATCTGCCATTAAGAAAATTCTATGACTGTAGTTACTCTTCCGATATGCTTTTGACATTTGACATTATTTAAAGATTGCAAGATTCTTCACGTTACGAAGCGTTTTCAGTACTTTTTGGAATTACATAATTCTATGAACTGTACATTGTGCAATTAAAAAATACAGTCATTTTAACATCATTTAACGTTATTTTACATTTTTGGCATTTTGGCAACATTTTGATGATTCATTTTTTTTAAAAATATTACATCATTAATTTGACATTTTTTGACATGGTAGAATATTAGACAGTTTAGAAATGGATAATGGAATTAGACAGAGAGAATTTTTGGTAATTAGACAGTCATAGAGGTTTTCTATGTGCAACATTTCAGTGCAGCAGAAAGATCATCTCTAGTCAGATGAGAATCTCTCACGTGCATCTCAGTCATGCCTTTAACTCTTCCTGTATCTCTTCTCCTCCGTCCTCCTCTCAGAGTGCTTCCACTCTCACCCTCCAAGGGAGGCCCAACCTGCCTGGCTGCCCCATCGCTCCTGCTCTCTCATTAATCTGTCCACAGGAACGTCCGGCTGCGCGGCAGCTTGACTGCTCATTTATTCTGTTTAGAATAGCGACGCCGGTGATAAATGTCCCGCAGAGCACACATGTGCTAAAATATTCATAAATTGGAACTCTTAATTTGTGAAGGTGGAAAACCAATAAATTTCAGGAGTGGTGACAAGTCATGTTATATTTATATGAATATACAGGCCATGGGTGAGACTCTGAGATTAATACGCAGCGTGCTTGCTATTAACCAATTCAAATTTCCTCTTTGTGAAATTAGCATGTCAACTGATGTGTGAGGAGACAATAATGTGTTTGATGCTTTGAATTGGTTTCCCACAGAAACAGACCTAAATTTTGGAATTGTTGTTGTTAATTGACAAGGCCTATTAAAGGAAGGAAATCATGATGCCAAATCTAAAATCAAGCAGCTCTGATTAAAGACAATGTGCACAGCTGTTTTAAATTACTTCCATTTCCAATGCACACCCTTCAGCATTGTGAAACATTTTCATTTAATTTTCATACATCAAGCCATTATTTCTTGTCAAGCAAACAGATGGCAATGAAAGCATCCCACTTTTAAAGTTACTCTTACTATAACACACCCTAAAGTCCACATTGTTCTGTTTTGCCAACAAAACTTTTCTCAATGTGTGTGGATTCCTTGCAGGTGAGCACAGGGTGACAGCTGCTTCCTGCAGTGTTTTCCTGCACAGGTCAGTCTCTCCTGGGGAAGCAATGACAGAAACTAGGCCAGATGGTGTTGGCAGAATGGGCTGCCTTCAGTCTGACCAACTGCACTGCATTCAAGGTGAGTGAAAACGATCTCTACAGGATAGAAAAATCTAAACTGAGATCTCTTTAATATCTGTCATAATGTCATTACTCATAGACAGCACTTATGAGTTAAATGAGTTGAATAAAACCAGCTCATTTAGATAATTTTAAGATCATTATTTTGTGAGTGTACCTACTCTCGGCTACTTTTTCTGCTCAAGTGATTCTTCCCAAAGCAATTTCACTTAATGTCAATAATTGCTTCATGAAAATGTATTTTTAGGAGAAACCTCTGCAACAGAATTGATATTTGAATGAAAGCAAGCTGATTTTTTACTTAGATTAAAACAAAACTATGAGGTCTTACATATCATTTCATTTTCAAAACTGTTTTCATGGAGTTTTGTCACCTTGCAATGACCCAGAACAACAACCACCTACTAAGATTTTTTAAAACATTTTTATGCAATTGGCAGATGCTTTTATCCAGAGCGCATTGCAGGAACACACTGAATAAGTTTTTGCTTTCCCTGGGATCGAACCCATGACCTTGGCATTGTAAACACCAATGCTCTACTGATTGAGCTACAGGAAAGTAGGTGATAGAAATGCCTAATAGAACTCTAGCAACGACCCAGAAAACAACAACACACTGAATCAGTTCTTGCTTTCCCTGGAATCGAACCCATGACCTTGGCATTGTAAACACCAATGCTCTACTGATTAAGCTACAGGAAATTAGGTGATAGAAATGAAATCATATAAATGCCCCCAAAATAACACTCTAGGTACCACCTAGCAACGCCTACTAACATCTCAGCCACCAGCAAAGCAAAGCATCACCTAAGGGACCTTCCAGAACACTGTAACATCCATCTTGCAAACTTATAGTCATCAACTAGTAATGTCTCAGCAACAGTCTTCCTATAGCAGTGTTAGTATAGTGACTTGCTATAGGAAGACTATTGTGATTAGCTAAGACTGAGATCTTGTTTTCAAAGGAATAATTTACCTTCATTGACTTTATAAGATTTTGAAAACATTGATTTTATAAGAATAATTCTTTTAGCTCATGCACAGCACATCTTGTCTCAAATTTCTCTCTCCTCTTGTCTTGGCTTTGATCTAAAATTGGCCTCTGTAGAAGACTTGTATACAGTAATTTTCATATGGGCTTTGAACATATTGAAAAGGCTCATAGCTGCCGTCGCTTTTATCCTCTGATTCCTTTTCCCTGGGAAACGACGAGCATATGGCAAACACCCTCACTGGATTCTCAGACAACGGGAGGGACCGTATTCCGATTCCTGCATCCTGTCATCGGCGAATCCCAGGGTGCTACCCGAACCCACCCTCCCTCGCACCCACCCTCCCTCGCACATACACAATCACAACACACCGTCTCCTCAAGACTTTGAAATGCACTCTGCGTTTTTCTGACATCTTTTAACTGGAAAAGAGTACTCTAATACGTCTATAATGTTGCTTTGTTTTTACCAGAATTTCCTTGACTCACAGCGCTGATTTTGTCAAGTTAAAACAGTTCAAACGAATCCTAACATTATTAACAAACAACTGGATTTTAAATCATTATTCTCTGAAAATCTTCTGAAATCTCATTTGCATCCATGTTCAAATTCAAAAATCTCTGTCTGAGACACTGACAACTTCATGTAGCTTGACAGATACAGTCGGAATATAAAAGGGCCTAAAATAAAATAGAAATAGAGCTTTAGAATGAAAAAAAAGGTGAGACAGATAATTCCGTATTGAGCGAACAATTTATTTTAATGTGTCTTCTGTATTTAATTCAGCTGGCTAGACCCCTGAATAGGAAGAATATGGATGATCCTTTTTCATTAATTCTACATATACCCTTGAAGCTTTGTTTTTAATGCAGGGGAATTAAGGCAGAGTTTTAATGATCAACGTGTCCTTCAATTGATAAACGAGCACATTTGATTTGAGAGCCACTTGACGCCATTGTCACCTGCGAAGGAGAGAGAACCCGTATAAAAGCCATTCGAGCCTCGTAAAATAACAGCTGACAAACTAAGCATTTGTTGGGAGGTGGTCAATGTAATTTATTACCTTAATTTGAAGATCTATTTTTTTCTCTTGTAATTAATGTCAAGAATGTCACCTTAATATAGAACAATCACAGTGATTGCCATTACTTAAAGAAGGAGTAAGATCAAAACTTAATTTGCTCAAGTGGGAACTCTAAATCGCTGGACTTGGCCAACTTTTGTTTGTGTTTATTATCTGTTATAAATATGAGCTCTGCGCTCCCCCCTCTGACCACCGGTGGGAGCGATCACACTTATACTGATACACATACACTACATTTCCCAGAAACCCACACATCGGACTGATTATCGCACCAGCTACGAACCATTACATGGACTATAAAGGACCCACACCCAAGCACACACATCGCAAAGTCTTGTTCTACCAGTGCTACCATTTCTGAGCATTATTATCCTGTTTTGTTTATCCTGTTACCGATTCTGCCTGTTAACCATGTTTGATTCTGTTCTGCCTGCCCTGACCTGTGCCTGGATTATCGCTCGTGAATGTTATCTGCCCGTCATGAATTCCCCGCTTGGATTAACGTTTATGTATGTGTGCGGGGTGTGGTTTAAAGGCTGATGCAGGTGGAGGAGGAGTTTGGGGGAGTTAATGGTTAAAGGACATGCCTCTTGTTAATGAAATCTAACAGGTGTTTTCACTTTGCAGTGAGTTGAGAGACAGGTTAAAAGCCGGGCCTGGGAGAGAGAGAAGCCTTCTTTGGGAGTAGCTGGAACACAGCCAGCTGGTATTGTGGAAGGCTGAGGTCTCAACTGAAAAGTTGCCATTTATGTTTATTACAAGCCCTCGTGCTGACTTTTTGTTTGTTGCTATTTATAATAAAAATACACTGTTTCTACTACTTACTTTTTTCATATATATTTTTTCTAAGGTATATAAATCCACAGCATGTCCTTAACTCACATAAATACTTCAGCTGATTAAATGTAAATTAATTGATAAGTAGGAAAAAAGTAAAATAAATAATGCAAAAGTTTAAGCCTAGGAATGGTTTTGGAGCATATCCTGATTTGGCTGAGTTAGATGTATTTCTGGGTCGACATATTTTGTTGATCCTGGAACAACATTCCAGGAAACATTTTTGGTGGTGAGTTCTGCACATTATCATCAGAAAATTGTGGGTTGTTCCTCTAGGGTTCACTCAGGTATATTGTCAAGTTTATGAACAGACCTAATTAAAAGAACATATCTAATCTAATTTTGAATTAAATTAGAGTGAAGATCGCTATTCTGTCCACATGGACTGCATTTGTTTATTGACAGCTTTTTTGATGTTAAGGTGAAACAATTACATCTTCAGTGCAAGCATCATGCATTAAGCATCTCCTAGGATGTGTATCTCATTCTTTCATCATAAAGATAATACATGTAGCGCTCATACTCAGAAACTTCCAATTACCATAGATTATCACCAACACAGCGGTTTGAAGTAATTATAACAGGTCCCACATCGTCCATATAATCACCACCCAATTTGAGCCTGTTTAGAATAGTTTTCTGCAAACATGCATTAAATGTTGCCTGTAGCTCTCCCTTGGAGGCATATCACAGAGGTGGGGAGAACGCTTAGCCAGACTTTTATTACAAATCGCCATGCTGTATGCCATAGAATTTCAGGGCACCAGTGTAAGATTTCAAGCACAGTGTAGGGCAAGATGATGCCAGATCTTGTTAATGTATTATTGGCAATAAGCTGGAATTTAAAGGATTAAAAACTAAAGCATGTCTACAAAATTTGTCTGTTTTACCATAGCATTCAATTCACATACATACATACGGTAAAGTTTTGATTTTTGTGCTGTCTGGGTACCTCAGTAAGTACAATAGAAGGGCGAACACATTTTTGAAATGGATGCAACCTGACTTGAGAAAATATTGACTTGTTTTCCCTTTTGCCAAATAGGAAAATTCAACACCCATAATACACTTGGCATGTAGTAGTCAAAGGCCACTAATACAAATTCGCTTGACCAGACTCGAATACTGTCTTGCTTTTGTAGGAAATAGTTCTTTGCAAACTTTTATTCATGATGGTGTTGACTTGTATTGTTCCCGATGAGAGAATTCAAAGAGTAAATGATTAGCAGGAGTGATCTAATTTTTGTTTCCAGTAAAAGATACAGGATGTGGCTAAAGTCTAAAGGCTCCAAAGAATACAGAATAGAAAATGGAGAGACGCTGCTACGTCCAAAGTGTTTAGGCCAAACGATGCAAAACCCTTTCGCCTACAAGAAAGTTGTTGCCATAGTGTTCCATTATAACATAATTCTGCCTAAAGAGTTGATGTAGCATGATACAATTTTCAGTGATAAACCTATTCTGTCAGTTCTGTTCTGTTCTGCTGCTTTCAGATACTTTCACATGAGCGCCCTTGCAAGTCATATTTATCACTGGACGAGTTCAGCGATATTCTGATGCACAAGTTACCGGGCCATATAAGCTTTAAATATGGCGAGGGGAGAACAACTGTTGCTGTGACTGCTATTCTTGTGTTAAAGTAGTGCATATTTATAAATATGAATAATCATTGTATATTTTACACACAGCAAAAATTGTTAGTATTTGTATTTCTAAAATTGTAAGCAAGAAGACTTGTTTATGTGTATATATATATATATATATATATATAACCGTGACAGTTACTGCTTATAGGGAGGATTTCGTACCTTCGTTCTATATGCTACATATATATTTCACTAAGTGAACAATAGCGATCACAATTAAAATTAACAACACAAGGTAAAACCGCTGTAAATCACTTATAAAAGAATGCACTGTGGTGAATGATACAACCAAACTGAGCGACACTGAGAGAATGAATGAGTTAATGGGTGATTAAGGGGTTGAAACTGCGTGACGCTAAATATCCTTTTGGCCTTTAATAGATTTTCTCAAAAAAGAGGTAAAAACCCAGATGTCCTATGAGGGCTGTTCTTTCTGATAACAAAGCACTTTAATGTGTCAACCTCATAATCGCAAATGCAGAAGTGGAAAGTAGAAAATGTTTTAGGTTAAACCCTGAACGAGACGCTGCGTTGAAATGCTAGGGGAATGCCTAGGCATGTAGTCTAATGAAGCACTGTGAAATTGGTTGAACGAGTGTGTGAATGAGTGTTGCGGGCCAGTGACGTCTTGAACCAGGATGAAAAAAAGATTTCCTTTCAAGAGAACTCGCGGTTCGTCAAAACTTTATGGAAACTATGTACCAACACCACCCTAGTGATGAAGGCCAAAGAGTGTGTCAGAGATCACAACAAGAGTAACCTGGAGTAGAGTTAAGGTCAAGCTGGTAGAACCTTAGGAATGTGTGAGGGGAGGACCAGCCTGCCGCATCACGAACATGGGCGAGGGAAAACTCCTGCCAGAAGAGCCTGAAAGGCAGCCACGCTCCTACCGGAGTGGGCACGGAGCACCATTGGGCAGCCCGGCTGCCTCGACTATCCATCTGCTCACATATGTTTAGATACTGGGGCCCCCTTGAGGGTCCTGAGCAGTAGACCAGCTGGTCGGTCCTACACCACAGGGAGACTCTGTGGACATACCTTATTCTTAAGTTCCTGGTCATGATCATCGAAGGGAGAGAGGACAGAACACCTGCAGTACAACTGAACGTGCCATAAGTCTTTGGGTGAGTGGTTTGGCCTGGGGTGGGGGAAGCCATCCCAGGCACAAACTAAGGCAACAAGGTGCTAAAGATGTAGCTATAGACCCCCTGAGCTCCTTAATTTTGTCATCAAAACAAAGAGTCTTTAAGAGAGAAACTTAGTGGGAATCTCCTCAAAGGGTGAACAGGGTCTGGAACCAGACCAGTGGGACAGGTCCTGAGCCGGCTAAGTTTTACTGCAGACCTCAGCCTCAGAGACACTACGGATGAAATGTGTACCAAAGACATGCCACCCGGAAGTACATTTAAGCCCAAGTCAGCCATGTAAACCTTACGGGCGGGTGGGGGTAACCCTGCAGTGAAGGTATCCTGCAAGAACTCCAGCGGGGTGCCATACTGACAGGTAAAAGAGTTTGGCTGCTTCTCACTGCCCCAGGAAGTGAAAAGTTTCTGCTTCAGGAAATAAAAAATAGTTCTGGGCAGTGAAAGGCCATACAGTCCTCCACCGGACTCCAAAGAGGGGGAGGTGCTAGGTCCAAACCCACCCAGCCCGGATAGCATGGTAACTCTACTTGGGGAACCAACTTCTCGAGGCTGGCCTCTGGAATTTGCATTCATATTTTTGATCCAGGCAGGGGAAATTAGAACAGCCAGGTACGGGCTGAGATAGGGCAGAGCCTGTTTCAAGCCATACCATCAGATCCATCTACGAGCCCCAGGACATAGATCGCCGCTGAGCCTTAGCAGTAGCATGATCTGAGCCCTGGGGAGCGTGGGCCTGGGCGGCCTCATTAAAAACGCCAGGCAGGAGTGGAGCGTATGCAATTAGAACTGCTGGCAGTGCTCATGGCCAGTGCCCTCAAGCGCTGACCGTGCGTGCTCCGCTCCCAAACAAGCATTTCGATGCAGCGCGAGTTCCCTTGAAAGGGAATTTCAGATTGCACGTAAAGGTACCATTAATAACCCTCTGTATAATCTGTAGTTTTCACAAAAGATTTTGATAACAAATAAATATGAATTTCTCAGTACAGGTAACATAGAGTAAAAATTGTTAATGTAACGTTTATTATTCAAAAATATTGTTGACAAAACATTATGAGAAAAATATCTTCAAAATATAACCAACGAATAAAGGAAAATTTGACATGCTGAAATACTGACTTAATTTAAAGAATATCTTTTGTCAATATACAATATGACTACTTTGTACATTACATTGCCTGTCATTGTGATTATGGCTGGTTAGGACAAAAAATGTATGCAGTTGTCACTTTACTGTGTTATGTCTGCTTAGGATATGGTGCAACTCTATATTAAACATCAAGTATATTCTGACTTACTTTGACTGTACACCTTTAGTATGAACAGGCATGCCTCGTTATTATGGAAAATCGTCATGGCCACATTACGGATGATGATGGAATTGACGAGTTTTTGTCTTTTCGGTTGATTCTAAAGTTCCACACTCTCTGTTGTCTTTCCTCCACCCACTTGGAGCAGCTGTTGAGTTCTTTATATCTGAAGCTGCTGCTAATAGGCTAGTAATTAGAGGCAGGAGCCCTGTTGAACAGACTCTCCATAGCAGGCAGGCTTTGAGAGGGACATGGCGCACAATGCCCCTCTCTCCCTTCCACCCACCACCCTCTCAGGGACGGGAACAAGTGGGAGATAAACCAGAACTTGACTTCACTGAATAATTGAAGCCGTTTTTACAAGGGTAACAGCCCTCTATCTGACCTCATAAAGCGAGTACAAGAGACTATCAGAGCCTTGCAGGAAGTGAGGGAGAGGATTTCAACTCGGCACAAATAACACAATGTTTGTATTCGGTAGACAAGGAACACAATGATGATTGCTTCTTTTGCTTAATATTATGCTTGGGGGTCAAAGTTCTTTTATGACATTATTCTTGGAAAGATTATACAGAATTTATATTATCTGAAAGAATATGACACGAATCCCAGCTCCTGTTTCATGTCTGACTCTGAACATTCGACTTTCTCATCCAAGCGCCGATGGCAAAATGACATGCCATGAAAGCGCATTACTTGCGATATTGTCAAGTGGTGTAACAGATCACAAAACTGACGGTTCACATCATTTTACGGATCATCGAAAAGAAATTGATTTGACAAATGTAACATTGTTTTCAATTTATTATTTGAACACAATTATTACTTGAACACAGAGCTTCAATACCACAACAAAAACTATAGCCTAACTAATAAAATTAAGTGCACATTCAGTAATAAAACAGGAAAAAATCGCCTAACAAAGTTACAAATAATGTCTAACTGGTACAGAAGTGTAAGAAAACACTATAGTGTTCACTGTGTACTGTTCATTGTTTCCTTTTTAACTTTTTATGTCCAATTAAGACATAACTGACTGTGTTTACTATAGAACACTTGCTGCTACGGATAGTTTGGAAACTGTGTCCATTCTAGATATTCGGCACGTGTTCTCTTTCAGCCCTTCTTGCAGTTGGTTTAAAATCAACTGAATGTTTATATTGCCCAGAAAAAAATGTGCAAATAAATATTCTCTTTGTGTTGGTTAACTTTGCACTGGATCCACATGTGTGCCAAACTGTGGGGTCTGGCCAAATACGATCCCATGCATTGTCTGTATAAGTTGTGAAGAACCTTAAAAGTTTTAGAGGCAAACAATATGGGAGAGGAATTTTTTTTTTACCTTGTATGAATATTTTGTTCTTTTCGCAAAAAAATATTTGAATATTATTGTTTAGAAAACATTTTTTTTATTTGCCTTTAACACATTACAGTATTTTTGTATGTCCACTGTGACAACCCAGCCAACAGTGCCCTGGTTTCCTCTATATTCGGCATTACAAATGACATGGTACAACAATGGTGTTACAAATAACAATGCTAGCAACATTATTTATTTTGAATAAAGCCATATTACACACAAAACCATTTTCTGTAAAACAGTTTCAGTTGCTATTTGCCTCCTCCTCCTCAAAATGATAGAAGAGAGAGGCAGAAACTGCTCCCATTGTGGGACTCTGGCTCCCAGGTGAGTCCTGATGTTTCATGCTAATTTCCAACTTTCAAAGCTTGTAAACTTTATCTAATTATACACAAGAACACACTACTGCGCCCAGGTTTTGGCAGGTTGCGGCTTTAATTTATGAAAAACAAATCTAAAATATGCAGATGTCTTTTGTTTGAAGCAGATGTTTAGTTCTGTTTGCCAGAATTCAATCAGCGGTCTCATGGGGGTCCTGTATGCTATACATGTCCAAGGGGCTGTTTGAAGTCTGCTGGGGACATGGCGTTGCGACTCAGTCACTGAGCTTCACCCCCGGCTTGCAGTCGCAGCCTGCACAAGAGGTTTGGGTGGCTTTGACATTGCTTTCAAGGAACTGTTATTGAAGAGCAGGCTGATTCAATAACGATTTTTATCTAGCTAGCTTATTTGTACCAGAGTAAAATGGTGAATCCTGAGATGTAATTCATATGACCCCTTTGTCTTCATGTCCTTTTCAGAGACAGTCGAGTTCTGAGCCTGTCATAGGATCAGATAGTTTCCATCTTCATATGTGCAGCAAAACGAATAGCAGAGAAAAGTGTTGAGGCAGACGGAAGAAGGATTTATTCCCAATGTAGAACTTCTTGTGTCTCTGCCACGATGTGTTTACATCAGATGTGTTCCGACAAACACTGTCAGCTGCATTCATTTTTAATTAATGGGGCTCATTAAATGATGGGTTCGAAAAACGCAGCAATTATCATTTATCTTGATATATTATTTACAAGGTCTCATTCTCCTGGCTGGGGAGGTAAATGTGTGGCAGGGGAATTCTGTGAGGTTACAGGAGGTTGGAGAACAGACCGTTGGGATTTTTAAGCACCTGGCATCAGAGAAAAAAAGGGCAGCGTTTGACTTCTAAGCAGAATACCAAGGACCATTGTTCAGAAGCGTGTTGTTTCGCTCCTTAATGAAGCTACATGAGGATATTAATGAGCAGTCTCTTCTAAACCCAGAACTCATCAATTATTTACCATTTCTTTACTCTCATCAGTTTGTTTTATTCGTCTGTTTCTTCCATTTGGCTTCTCCATTCATCTCTTCGTCTTGTTTCGTCTCTTCAACAGATGGGTGCCGGTCTGAATTTTCATCTAGCTTTGGCTGTTCTTTCATCTCAGGCCTTTGAGTGTTACCTAGCCTATTGTCAGCGGTACGGCGGAAAAACAAAAGCTGGAAACACAATATGACAGATTCATCCTTTTATTGCATGTTCATTGGAAGAGCAGAGCTGGGAATGCAGAGAGAGAGAGAGAGAGAGAGAGTTATAATGTTGTTGAAGCTTTGCTTTTATGTCAGATGGTAAAACCTTATCGTGTGTAAAATAAAATCATCTTGTCTCTAGATGCTGAAATGAAGATAGAAATCACTACTCAACATTTACATTTTGTCATTACTGTTCAACCCCCCATGTTTAGTTAGTTTCTTTTTACAGTAAATTCTGCTTAGCCGCATACATTTCTTGACACATAGATTGGAACATGAAACATCTGTTTCGGATGTATTGACAACATCTACATTTATTTATATATGAACAGCTTTAGATTTTTTAATGCATAGGTTATATTATATTCATATTATAATATTGAACAATTCTCTAGATATTTTGAGTCCCGAACCTTTACACTCTTAAATGGAAATGTTCTTTATTGCTTCAATAGAACCTTTACGTTGTGCAAAAGTTTTTTGTTTTGTTTTTATGGAGGAAATGTTTTTTTCAAATTATGTAAACATTCTTTACACTAAATAAAGATTGGAAACACTCTACAATAAGTTCTGTTTTACAAGGTCTCATCTCTATATATTCTTTATGTTCATGTTAGTTGGTATATTAACGCATTAGTTAATGTATCAAATAACATGAACTAACCATAAGCATTGCATTTGGTATAGTATTTTTTCATCTTTGTTGACATTACTTCATAAAATTCCAGCTTTTCAATGATTGTTCGTGTTAGTTCACAGTGCATTGAAATTAACATTAACAAAGATTGATAAATGCTTTGGAAGTGCAGTTCATTATTAGTTCATGTTAACTAATGAAACTATATTGTAATGTGTTACTAAATGGTTATTTTAAAAATGATGTCTGAAATATTCTTTAGTGAACCCAGAATGGTTCTTTTAAGGCATATCGCTGTGAAAACACCTTGTTTTGAAGATTGTGCTCTAAACCTAACTTCTTCTAAACTGTTTAAACCCTTTAATAGACATATACAGTCTATTTAAAATACAGTGACAATACTTTCAGCCACAGTATACCTTCCATACATAATACAAAATTAGATAAATACATTAAATAAATATGATTATTCTTTTTTTTACCTTAAATTTCCCACAAACAACTGTACTGCTTTTAAAAGACTAATTATGTACATTTCAGTATCTATGCAAATATTTAGTGTTTTAGTATCTATGCAAAAAATTTGTTCATCAGTCACTCTAAAAGTAACTCTCAGTAACTAAAGTTTTATTTGTAGCTGCATTTTGAAATATGTTGTGATGTGATACTTTTGAAAAAAGGCATTTGGAATAAATGTTGTCATCTAAATCTGAATATAAGAATATATAGAATATGAGAATCTCAACTTTTTTTTTAGAATATATCTTGCAAATGCGGTGATATATATTTTGCAATAAGAGTCTATCTTGATATGAAGGCAGAAGGATCCTTCATCATCATTTAAGGGTTTCTTGTGTTTAATGTTTATGAAACTTTTTTGTGGACTCACATGTGCAACCCTTGATGTCAGCCTCATTATATAACAGCTGCACATCAGTCATAACACTGCCATTGCCATGGCACTGCAATTAACTCACTCAATATTGTCTTTTCTCGCCCCCGGACTTCGGCTATAAGTAGATTTTGTCCCCGTCCCTGCTTTCCCTAACCATGTCTTGGCTTGGAACTTTTCCCCTTTTGTGGATTCATGACAGATGCCTAATTGAATGATGAATGTTCCTTTATTACTCTGTAATTGAAGTGCTACATCTGCAATTGGTTGTGGGGGATACGACTCATCTCTGATTGGTCGGGGTTCCATGTGGCTGGCAGCAACGGCCCACTATCCATCTGTCTGCACATCCTTCTCAGACCTTATTCTCACCTCGCCGATCCATCGAGAGGGTGGGGGCAACTCAGCGAATCATAATAAATTATGCAAACGAGGCGTTCAGCTGACAATGCAAACTCTGAGGTTTTGTTCAGGGCCTGCTCATCTCATCTTGACCTAGGCCTGTCTGATGCGGCCCTGTCCTGTTCTCCTGCTCTTCTTCTGCTCGCCTGCCTGACCTGACAAGCCTGCGATGAAGATTAATGACCCCACCCTGACTGACAGCAGCGGGAATAGAAGGGCAAAGGAGGTCGTTTATCATCCAGTGACAGGTGCCATTCAGTCCTGCAGCCGGCCCGGCTACCGACCACATGCCTTTTCTTTTCTTTTTTGTTTCTCCTCTGCCCCCACCCCCACCCCTTCTTCAATGCAAGCTAAAGCCAATGCCTTAATAACTCACCCAGATTTAAAACTCATTCTTTGGAGCGAGCCTGACATGAAAGTAAGAAAATCAATCCTGCACGTGTGGCGGGCTGATACTTGCTGACTCTGAGGCACTCAGCTTTAATTTGGATCGGGAAGCTTAGGGCCAGTGCAGGAAGACATTTACAAACCATCATCCATTATAATTTACCAATAACGCCAACTTTGGGGATCATTACTGCCCGAGCATTACTGATTAATTCTTTCATCTGCAGAGTTGTTCCCTCTGGGCTCCACTCGTAGCAAGTGAGGAATGCTTCTTGGAAATGCTCCTCGTACATACCAGCTCTGTTTAAGCCGCCTCTCCTTGTTCAAGATGTCTTATGTATTACTAGAAACACTATAATGTTGCACCTGTTTTGCTTCAAATGGTTTGGACCAGTGATTCACAACTGGTTTTGCTTCAGGACCCAGTTTATACATTGGACAGGGTGACCCATCAAAGAAATAGTTCATTATAAAATACAAAACAAAAAAGTATTACACTTAGTCAGTGAGGAATAATTGTGTGCGCAATAAACAATGCAATTTTTAAAAATATATATTTAAATATTTAAAATCATTATGCAGTTTTTAACAAATGTTTAAATTTAATGACTCAAAAATGTCATGTGGTGTAGCCGTGAAGTATGTAATAACCAACAATCTCTCATGGCAGTTTGTAATTATTTTAAGTTTTGGTGAATTCATGGCTAATTTGTATCAATTTGCATGATCTCAATTGTGTGCTTTCTGATCATCGGCAATATGACCACATTGATTTTTTAACTATATACAGTATGTATCCCAATATAGTTATTTTTGCTTACAATAATGATTTCATTTCATCATCATTTTTTTTTATTGTCATTGTTTTTGATATCATTGAAATTTCATAATTCTTGTCACCAATTTCAATATCATAAAAAAAAAACTTATACTTATAAGCTTATAAACATATCTTCACTGTGTAAATTAAACACTTATTAAAGTGACAAAGTGAGTTATTTAGTGAACAGTAGTTAAAGATTGTTTTGTTGTTTGATTAACATTAACGACACATGACAACAGGTTTTGGCTGCTGTCACTTTAAGACTGAATGCGCGGATCCAAAATGCTGTTCCACATTAATTTTCTTTGTCAACTGTTTACTTTTACTTACAATTTGAAATGACTGTGTTTATGAGCATATTTGAAATGATGGGTATTGTGTATTGTGTAACCATTCAAGCCCATTAAGGCAGCAAAATAATTGAGCAGTAACTTTCACAGACAGCGCTCAGAAACGTATGCATTTACGTAGCACATGCAGCAAATATGTGCATATATATTTGTACACAGTAAAAAAGTTCTCTTTCATTGCTTGTTTAGTTCCAATGGCTTGAAAAAAATCACTTGCTTTTGTTCGGTAATGCTTGAAACACATGCAAATGATACACTTTTGTGACACGCAGCACAGCAATGTCAAGTGACACCTTGATAGAGATGAAAGTCCAGAATCTCTACTGGTTGACAAAAGTTTACCAGTTAATTGTGGTATATTGCCCACTCCTGACATTTTAGGTCTGGGCCTTTATTGTCAGGCACGAGACTTTATTGAGTGAGACAATAGATAGAGAAAGTCCGAGAAGTCCGGGTCCGGCTGGCAACAGCGCAGGGACTCAATGGGTTCCGGTGAAGTAGGTGTAGTGCGAAGTCCAGACGGGTGGTGGTGAACGTGAAGACGGGACGCGGGACGTGGGAACTCTTGACCACTGACACGAGGAAACACAGAGACACATAACCACTGGAGGACTGCACGGGCACACATGGGGAACAAAAACACTGCAACGTGGTGATGGTGGAGAGGAACTAAATAGGTGAAGCAGATGAGAAACAGGTGAGACGGTTGATGAGCTGAGTGGGTGATCAGCGACCACGCCTCCCACACACTCGCATACACACACAGGCAGTAATTAGGAGACAACGAATTTATGAATCGTGACATTTATGGGTGTTTCTGCAACTACGGGCACTTTTAAGTCCCAGCAGGGAAATTTTAGATTAATGTTAAAATTTGTCATGTGATGCTTTATAAATATATCAACATTGTTGACAGAATGAGCCAACACACTACGTCACTCAGAAGATGCCAAAAAAATAAGGTAAACATCATATTTTCTGCGTTAGTATTTATTGTGCGTCCTTACCATTCAACTTAATAATTGTGTATTTTGAACTATATTTAAAAAATAAATGGATATTACTGTTGAAGTTATGTATATTAAGATGCTAAGAGTCAAAACGAATGTAGAATACCTTGCTAGCAGCATTTATCTAAAATATTAGCCAAAATGTCCTTACCGCAACATGTCCTTACCGCAGCACATTTAGATTACACATTTAGACAAATTCAAGGCTTACTGTATATTAAATTACAAATATTCAGTATATTATTAGTACATATACACATTTTTGATTTTGTGGCACTTTAACATTGTGTCCTTACCGCAGCACTGGTCTTTTTTCTATTTTTTCACATTTTCATTTGCAAAAAATATTTTAACACTTAAGTTGAGATGAGTTACACATTGAAATTGCAACAACTGTCATAAAAAGTTAAATATTTTATATTTTGTGTTTATGGAAACAATTGACAATTGAAGGTTACTGTAATGTTTTTACATGGCATAGAAAAAAACATGAAATTCCTTATTTTGTATATACATTTTTTATATCAGTATTTACAAATCTGCATAAAATTTGAAAAAGCTATTTAAATGTATTACATTTTTATAGAAATTAATAAAGAAAAATGTATAAAATTAGCGTTATTGTAACGTTGCGGTAAGGACAAATTTTAAGAAGATGACCCGAAAAACCAAAAAAAAAACATTAAAATCTTAACGACTACATTCAATTTTGTGTACATTTTTATATGTATTACAGACTGTGATGGTTAAAATGTAAATTCATAGAGGTTGATTTTTAAAAAATTGGGACAGTCAAAAGTGCCCGTAGTTGCAGAAACACCCTTATACACTTTTCGACAAAAGAAAAAAGGATGTTTTGATTCAAATCACATTGTGCGAATTCATACAAAAGCACTACCTTTTAAAATAGTTATATGTTCTCATTAAATCGGGCTGGTAAAAACATAGCCGGTTTTAAAATAGGTTTTTCAAGGTAGAATGTTTTTATTTCTTCTATAAATCATGAATTAATCCTTCAAAAAACATTCATGTCGTTTGAAATTATTATATAATGTATAATATATGTCTTGATACATACTGGAGATACTCTGATTTAGTTTTGGATATGTACTTTTCTCTTGTATCATTTAGACATCTAGTATATTTCTCTGCAGGAATCTTCTCCTGTATATTTATCTTCAATATTCCGTCGCAGGCTAATCAATCTCTGCCACATTAGCACTGAGCTGAATTAATGAAGTCACTGCTGCATTCTATCATTTAGCTCCAACCAATAAAGCAAAGAGAGTGTGTCTTTACCTGTCCTACAATGCTCTGGCAATTCTGAATTATTTTATGCACAAGGTTTATTAGTTAATGGAGCTTAATAATTCATGAACGATTAATGGAATCTTACCCAGTAATTAGCATTGTGTGTGAGAAATATGGGAATGTATCTTCATTAAGCATCACTGATAGTCTTTTCATCTTAATTACGGCCTCTCGTTGTCATTTTTCACTTTCTTATTATTCTTTTTTTCCCTTTTTTTCTAGATGCACAAATGGCTAGTACTGAGAAATGTGCTCATTACGGATAGCTAAGAATCTGAAGCGAAATGCTATTTGAAGGTGTAAAGAATGGCTCTGGAGAACGCTCAGAAATGGGCTCTAGCTGCATGCTTGCAGCAGCACTTAACATGATTAAGAATCAAGCTGCAATTCGTATTTTTGGTCTAATATAAATAAATCGTATAATGAAGCCATAAAAGTGCCTCCATTATTTCAGCAGGGGCACGGGATTAATTATCAGCGAAAGCTCCATTGATTGAAGGATCCTGCCGAGGTATTTAGTGTAAACCTCCAGACTACATTAAAGAGTCTGTGGTCGTCATTGAGAAATGTGATCCTTTGCTTCCGGCAGGTATTTAAGTGAAAAGGAGGTTAAAGTTGGGATTGACTTGGCAAATGTTCATTTTTGCTCTATTAAGTCTGATTCTCAAAGCCACATGGAGCTGTATGTTTTCTGAGGATTAATTTGTTTCTACACAGCAATGCAGTTACCAGTAGCTTCCCCCTACCAATAAAGTACTGTTCAGTACCGTAGCACAAGGATGGTAATTAATTATCAATTTGTTTACCATGTATGAACTACAAAGACTATCATGTTATTATTATTGTTGTTGTTAATGGTACACACACAATCAATATTGTCTTCACTTACATAGTGAAACAAACGTGTGTATGTGTAAGATAGGAAAACTCTAAAATAGTAATACTGGGAAATTTTCCATGAGAAAAACAGCTTATGCATTTTTTTTAAATGTAAAATTGCAGGACGTTTTCTGTGATTGGCAGTTTTAGGGTTAGAGACAAAAGCATTATGTATATGGGATGGAAATCAATGGGATGTTTTTTTGGGGTGGTAAATTATGGGTTAAATCAGGTATGAATAGCTTTTTAATATAAAGAATATAAAGACTATCTATCTATCTATCTATCTATCTATCTATATATATTGCAAGACATTGGATCGACAATCAGATTATCTCCACCCTAAACAAATGATCAAACTTATGATTTTATCGCATCACAGAGGGATTTAGACAAGTTTAAACAGTTGGAATGCAGGTTGAAGTATTGTAGTAAATTGAAATGATCTGCAAACATTTGCTGCGTGTGTTTTGAGCAGTCAGTGTAGTCATGGCAGTCCCATCCTCACCTTTATCTGCAGCCAGCTCTCTCTTCTACCCACCGAGCCTCAAGGGCACGTGTGTCATAATAGCCACATCGCTCCTTACGCCGGGATTCATAGGCCCTCTTTTTCCAGTTGTATTATCTTAATTGTCCTGGCAAGTATGTTCGGCGGTTATATTACCAATTTATTGCCCCTCTTGCCACCCCATTAATCCAGCCGTTAAAATACTGTAACCATTGGGTCTGCATAAAGCTGTCCCTGTGTTGCCAGTGGCTGTGTAAATGCCATTGACTGTGTTGGAGACTTTTTTTTTTGCTCTTCCTGGTCTGGCTGGGTCTCTGACAACTGTAGCCATTATTGTAGGGTTGACATAATATCTTCTAATAGGTTCTAATCTTTTTATTGGCCGCTGTCAATATTGAGTGTCATTTGTCCTGTAAGAGCAAACAATCTCAACGAGAGCTTTCATATCATAATTGTTTCTACAGTGAGAGTAAATGGAGACTTTTTCTTAACATGAATGCACTGTTCCTATCCAGTATTCTCTAATCTAAAGTATTTCTAAGTGAAACGGTTTGGGAGAACATTTAGGAAAAATTCAGTCATAATCAGTTAATTTGATTGTGAAAAGTGTTGTTGACCAATAGTGAGGAAAGTCATTTCAGAGGCAGTTCACATTTTGAAAACAAACAAACAAGTATTCATCCATCCATCCATCCATCCATTCATTCAGTAATTAATTAATTATTTCACTCATTCACTCTTAAATTAAATTATTCATTCATAAAACTTAAAATGTCAGTTATTTCTTCAATCATTCATAAAACATTGACTCATTCGTTAATTTATTCTCAACACCGTTCACTCATTCACTCAAACTATAGAGTGTGGCTCTTGCAATGCCAAGGTCATTTGATTCCTAGGGAAATCAAGAACTGATAACGATGCCAATGTGTTTCTTTAACGCAATGTAAGTCACTTTAGATAAAAGTGTCGGCCAAATGCATAAAAGTAAATTAAACATTTCTCGTCAAGTTCTTCCAATGCCATACTCTACACATACATTTTCAAACTCTATATACATACATTTATTTTGTTTTTGTTTTTTTAAAGGAAAGAGAACTGAGAACAACAGACAAAATTTAATTTCCATAATAATTCTTCAAAGTTTTTCACTTTAAACTCTACCATTTACAGTTCTTGTATCCATTTTTTTGTCTATTTTAAAAACCGCACATATGTTTTGTTATGGCTTTCAAGGTAATGTAAAAATTAAAAGCAGATTTTTTTCACATAATGAATGTACCAGTGAAAAGTCTCGCTATTGCTAGTGTCTAGATAAAATATTATTTGCCATCACTGGATGTGCGTTCATGGGTTATGTGCTTCAAAGGAAATGCTTGCAGTTATGTCACATGAAGAAATTATCGCTGGTGCCATCAGTGCCAGATCTGTGGTATGGATATCTATGTAATGCTAACAGGTTAGCGGCATGGGGGTGATGTCATATGTCAAAGGTTAAAGGTTTAACACTGATCCTGTTACAGCCTTTGGCCGCGATCCTTTAACTACCACATATGATCTGATGACTAAGAGAGCACTTGCTAAACGGATGATCTCCCTCACCTGCTCCCACCAATAAATATTGCTAAATAACAGCTATGATATCATATTTGCTGACATTGTTACCTTTAAGAGGATAACCCATCATTTTCTGTGTGCTGCAGCATCATTTAATCACTCAGTTCATTCATGTGATCTAGCCTCTAGAGAGATGGTTGGACAACCCTGCGTCAAGAAATACAGTTTAAAGATGCAGTAATGGCACTATACTGTAGTGTGACACAGGTAAAACACAATTTTTGTTATTGAATGTTTTATCTCAAATTTTTAAAACCGGTTGCATAAACATTTTGAGGCTGCTTTGAATATTTGCACTTTTAAATTTCACACCATTCACTGTGTAAGTAAACTTGATTTAAAAGATGGTAAAAAAACGACATAAAATCATTGTACACCAGCTCTTAAAATAATATTTACAGCTCCTGAAATATAGACAGTTCACAAACACTACAAGTAAAAAGTTTGGAATAATGAAGGTTTAAAATATATATTTTTTAATGATTTTGAAAGAAGCATCTTATGTTCACAAAGGCTGATTTATTTGTTCAAAAATACAGTAAAAGCTAATATTGAAGAAGTGTTTTCTAATTTAATATATTTTAAAATCTTGTATTATTGTGATCAAAGCTGTATTTTTACTCCAGTCTTCAGTCTTGACAAATCACTATATTATGATGACTTGATGATCAGTGTTTATTAATTCGTATTGGTGCTCAATTATTAATAATGGTTCTTCAGTTCAGTTCAGTTTTTGTTTTGTTGTGTGAGTGTGTGTGTGTGTGTGTGTGTGTGTGTGTGTGTGTGTGTGTGTGTGTGTGTGTGTAAATGCGATACATTTCTTTTGTTTTAGAATGATTTCATGTGACACTGAAGACTGCTGTAATTCTGTTTTTTTTTTCTAAATTACTGTAATTATAACGCAATATTTCAACATTGTACTTCATTCTTGATCAAATAAATGCAGCCTTAGTGTGCAACATTTTTTTCTTTCAATACTTTTCACCTATCAATTGATAAAATGTGTACCTTGGATAAATGTGTCTGTCAATTATATATATATATCTGTCAATATATATATATATATCTGTGTCTGTCTATATATATATATATATATATATATATTCAAAATAAACAACATCCTAAAGTCCTGATGTTGAAAACAAAAAGGAATTCCATATTATTCATAAACTATCCATTTTTTTAATCTTTGTAGGAGAGCTCATTTGTTTAATATTAGGCTTATACTGGGCTTATTTTTCTTCACTTTTCCCCCCTCTTATGTTTGTACAGATCCACCTTATATGTTAATGTAACATTCATTAAATGTAATTGAATTGGAGTGCCAAGAAAAGTGGCATTACCTGCTCTTGAAAACCTAAAGGTCTGCGCGTTTGAGAGGTGCTGTGCTGATTGCCTGAAGACTGTCATGGCTGCCTTGCAACTACCCGTGTGTGTCTGTGTCTTTCTATGTGTTTGTGTGTGTGTGTGTGTGCGTGCACTGAGAGAGTATGTGCATGTGTGTTTGGTTTTATCTCCCCATTTTAGCTGCCTCTCATGGAAAGTCTCACACACAATAATTGCCTGACCTTTACAGCAGTGGCATTGTCTCATTAAGGCTGATGGATAATGATAGCACCTCTGCCGAACGTGAACCTCGCTGATAATGAAACAACAGAGCAGCCCCGCCGCTCCATCTGGGGTCGTCAGATCATCGGCAGTCGGGAGGCATGTTCCCCGTTCTCTCCTCTCACACGAGCCCCCCACAAAAGCACACACACATTCATAGTGCTCGCAGACAAACACCACAACTCGTGCTTTTTATTCTCATCATTTCCCTCCATCCCAGAATTCAGTGCTGAAATGATCCATGGAGGGGTTATCAGAGGAGAGAGCTGTTGCCCGCAATGACTACAGCTCCATTCACCGTGTTCTCAGGCTGAAGTAAACATACAGTGGACACACAGTCTCTTTAAAGCAGTGTGCTAGAGGGGCCTGTGCTCTAGGGTTGCCTAGGGCAGATTGGAGGGTCGTGGGGTCAGAAGTTTTAGCCCAGGGTGCTACAGAACCAGCAGGGGGTGCTGACACTCTGGGAACCATGCTCTGCTCAGCCCCACCTTCTTTTACTCTTTCCCACTCTTCTTCTTTCAGACTTTCCCCATACCTTGTCTGTCAATGATGTCTGTGTTTGTGTAGTGAGAATAAAAATTGAGCTCACTGAGATGTGGATGGAGACTAACACTGCACAGAAAATTCACGTTCAAACAGATGATATTTTAGCTCACAGACCCTTATTTTAAAAGGCTTTCCTTTTATTTGATTTTCCCCAAAATATATGTGTGGAAAAGGAATAATACAAACTATAAATTAAATTCACAACAGGGTTTTGAATCGTTATTATGGTAAAGGACACAAATGCATTTCATATGAATAAATGAACACAATATATTTACAATGTTAGGAATTTTTGTGTATTTGCAAATTGCACACAAAACTGATTTGATTAAGAAAAATATCAAAATGTTTAAATTATATTTTATTATATAGGTAATCAATTGCTACAAATATATCCAACATGATCGAACATATATAATATAAACAATAGTTTGTTTATAATAAGAAACTTTCACATTTTACTTATATGAGTTTATCATTTATACAGTTTATGTTGCCTATATTGTTATTTTAGATTTTAAAAGAAATAAAATAGGGATTTAAAAAATAAAATAGTTTATATTTGATATTACTGCTAGAAAAAAATATTGTATGTTGTAATATTGATGGGCCATATCATATAACCAATAGTTTGTTTTTAATAAGAAATATTTTGTTTATAATTTATTTTGGTAAATTAATTATTATGTGAATTTACAATTTGTTAGTTTCTGTTCATTGTGATTTAAAATTTAACAGAAATAAATTAGCAAAATATCAGGCAGTTTTAATATTTGTAATTTTATTGCCTGGTTTTAATTTAAATTTAATTTTTTACTTCTTCTCCTTTTTTGTATTCAAAATCCCCATGGATAAGCATTTAATACAATGTGTTATGATAATTTGTTTAATTCCTGAATTAATTGTTTAATTTAATTCATATATGAACTGTAAATGGCGTGTAAATGGCGTGGCAGCCTGTACAGTGAAAATGTATTTTTGTGAGAGTTTGCCAGGCCGTTTGTAAGGTTTGTAAGTACATGGGCTCTGTGATTCTGCTGAAGCCTCAGGGCCCCCACCTCAGGGACGGGTCAGAAGTTCAACTCCCTTGTCTGCTGTTCACACAGGAACAGCAGACCCATAACCACACACACACACACACACACACACACACACACACACACACACACACACACACACACACACAGAAATATTTCAAACAGAGCTTGCTTTTCAAAATGGCCTCACAGACATGGAGCAGTGAACACAATAATTATAATAATTATAATAAAACAATAAATAAACAAATTGAATAAATGTTCATCTAGGTTGACCGTTTTGCAATTGTATCTTTTTTGGAAAGTCTAAATGCACAGTCGACAAAAACCTCTGCTCTCACTGGGCCGTTGGTCCTGTTTGCATAGCAGATCATTTCCAATTTATTCCAACATGTACCGTACGTTCATCATCGCAGGCCTGTCACTGTACTGTTTTAAATACCTTCATTCCCCAGAGAAATACATGTAAAGCATGTCAAAAGGAGTATATATGTGATCTGCTTCTCCAGAGATACATAAAGAAGAGGAAATGCCACGAAACGGCCCTTTCAAACAGTTTCATCTGACTCAAACAAGGCGCCCACAATGTGGTTATAGCGTAAGTGCTGTCAACAGCAGCAAACAAGCAACCCACTTGTATTTACTCACAGTTTAAAATCATAAAAGGAGGATTTAGATTGATAATCCCTCTTTAGTAATCTTCCATTTGATGACTGTGCCAAAAAGTGCCCTTGTTGCCCCTCAACGGCCGTGGTTTCCTATGTAGCAAAACAAATAAACGTTCACTCACAACATTTGCAACAACGCTAAATGACTGAGCGACTGCATGGCTTACCAAACTTTTATGAAGAAATTTATCTTCACACATAAATGCATTGAGAGACATTTCTCAAATGGAGTGAGGATTTGAAAGGCTTTCGATCGTATCCAGCCTTGTGCAGCAGCCATCTTGTGCTCAGGCGGAGCTCTCCCAAGGGCTGGAATGATCCCAGAGCTACAAGGATCTCTTTCATGGGGCTGGACGTCTAGAGAGGAGTACATCCCCTGTGACGGCACGCTGGCTCCAGCCAGGCGCACAGAGGAGCGGGTGTCAGGCCTAAATGTAGTTTCAAACTCAGACGAGACACAAATGGCATGGTTAGCCCCCAGTCATTTTTTCTTAACACTTATGAGTATTGTTTTAGAAACTTTTCATTGTGATATAGGCATAACTGAACACACAACAGAGATGTGGCAATATTTTAATGTTTATGTTTCCCACTGTTTAAAAAAAAAAAGAAAAAATAATGGTTTAATAGAGTTATATATATATATATATATATATATATATATATATATATATATATATATATATATATATATATAAATGATCCTGGGTGAAGGTTTTGTTGTTTTTTGCTGCAATTTGCTATGTGCCAAATATGTACTTTTAAATATGTACTTTTTCTGCTATATGTACAAATATGTCAACATGAAATGAACGCATCATGCCAGGTCCTTTTGATGGAATGGCAAACGTCAACCACCACAGTATTAAAGACAGGCATGACTCTTTCAGCTAATGCAATAGATTTATATGAAGCGTCTTAAGAGTTTGCACTCTCAACGCCAGCTTGAATGTTGTGACCTGTAACTGTTTTTGTCAGTGAACATGAATCTCTTGCACGTGTGGCCTCTGTAGCAAAATGGCAAACAGTCTGAACTCCTTTTTTCTTTCACTCTCCCTGCGACTACAAACTATTCAATTGCTCATCCCTCTGCTAGTGCCATTTAACATCAGTGCCCAGGTTTAACCTTCTATTTATTTGTGCACTGCTGAGAGTCAAAGAAAGCTGCATTTCCTACAAATGCTTCCTTTTGGAATTGCATAGCAGTGGCATCTAGCCAATGATAGATATGCATAATACTTCATTGGGAGACCCAGCAAATAGAATACCCTGCTGTGCTAAAGAAAACAATGTGTTTCTTAGCACCGAGAAATAATCCATCACTGCGCCGTCAGAGAAGAGGAGGTGAGGGGGGAAAACACCTACCTGTTTTTCACATCAGAGGAAAAAGAAAAAGGACAGGGCCTTGCTTCCAGAAATGTCTCTGTGCATTCATGTGTGATCCAAGAGGTCTTCTCAGACCCTAATCAAATGATTGCTCTGCCTTTGTTAGTGAAATGCAAGACAATTCTAGCAATTGTATCATTTCATCCCTTGGTATCGTCCTCTCAAGTGAGAAGGGCGAAATTTTGTGGGACTAATTGTACCCTTATCCTGGGGTCAAGGAAGCAATGCTTGCTCTTCATAATTTTTTTCTGCTGTAAAGACTTTACTTCATGCTCTTCTTTGGTTTAAAGAGGCTTGCATGCAGTAAACCTGAACGCGAATGTGGGTTTCAGAATGTAACACATGCTGTATGTTAGACCTTTTATTTTACTCCATTTTCACAACTTGAAGCACCGTCAGACAAAAAATGCACAAAAACATGCAAGAAATTATATCAGCTCTGTCATTCATTGCTCAGCGAGATGCTTCATTGTATGGCCCATCGGCTTTTCAGCCCCATATCTTTCCGAGTTGCCCTTGAGTGCCATTAAAAGCTCTGGCGTGGAGAGTAGTTTTACTGGGGGCCAGGGAAGCGGAGCACGGGCCTGCCAGCAGCTTTGGCCCATGGCCGAATATCCGACAGAGGCCTGATGGATGTGGTTGAAGGACTGAGGCATGAGTGGGGGTTTACTGGCCCTGTTGGGGGATAGACAGGTGTTTTGTGAGGACAAGTTCAGGCAGTCGGATCTATGGTGATGTGTGTGCCATCACTGGTTTTCAGCCCTGTCTCCCAGCCAAAGCTTGCTCCCTGGAAGGAAAGCATTCATTTTCTGGCCAGGGACAGCCAAAGGACCTCTCGTTCACACGGGCGCAGGCAGATACCTACATTATGCAAAGTGACTCCCGCTCCACTTCGACCTAAGGGAATGGCAAATGACATCAAAGTCATTACTAATGGTAACAAATCTATTAAAGTTGAATGATAGCCTCATTAAATGGTTCAAATATAAGTCCAAGCTTATGTGTTAATGATATGTTAATGATTCTGCCAATTATTAGAGCTTAATGGCACCTGCGGAAATAACATTACCGACTGGAATCAAACTTCCAGTGTGGTTCTCTGGCACAGTGTGAGACCTCTTCCATGTGGTGAAAGCACTCAAGACCAAGCCATAGAATGTCAGGGGACTCATTACCTGCTAACGCTGAAGGAGGAGATGTTATCACACTTACTGCATGTTCGCAGGAAATTACTAGGATTATATCCTATGGGGAGCATTGGTTTGGTGTTATGTATTGAAATCTCTTTTAACAGAAACTGTTTCCTCTTTTTGTTCTAATTGATTAATAAGCATTACACTTTAATCCATTGCATTTTGTTGCAATGTCCAACTACTGTTCATAATTTCCTCTCTGAATCTCAATGAATTCTGTGGTGAAGATCTAAAATAGGTTACTTCTGAACTCACAAAAAAAAAAAAATTGCTGAAGGAATAGCTCACCCAAGTAAAAATATTTGGTCATGATTTTCTCACACTTATGACATTCCATTTGTTGTACAGTGGAGTTCGGTTATTTCGACGGCCTCGGGGGTTACAAAAAAGCGTTGAGATTACCGTTTAACAGCAAAAGACATATGTGCGCCAACTAACAGCAGATATTCACCAGAATACAATAAAAACGCCTTTGATTCTCCATACAAACCTTTAATTATATTCTCCAACATTGCAAACACAACGATCGCTCACAGTGTAAACACAGTCACAACACACGGGTAAACACATTCGCTCATAACACAGTCATTTCGCTCTGACACAGTTCTGATAGTATTGCACACGCGGTTAATATGGTTTATTTACAAACTCTAAAATGCATTATTGCTTTTTGCCTTTAACGGTCTGCTTGAAAACAAATGCTTATATCAGTAACGACGTCTTTGTCGATGTCAACGTAATCTGGGAATTCCTGGACAATGATTCTTCACTGACTGAACGCACACACTCACAGCAGACGTGCTCGATTCACTGAACACAGACTCGACTCACTGAACACACAGACTTACTGCAGACGCGCTCGACTCGGCTCAACTTCTGCGCCTCACTTCTACGAGTTCTTCTGCGGCTGCGCGGGACTGTACGTGCATGCGCGCATGCGCAGTGAACTATGTGCGCTCATGACTCACGATATAACCATGTGAAGTGACGACTTTGTCCGAGATATTTGCTCGAGATATTTTTTTTCGGCGACATTAAGGAATCAACATTAAAGAACCGAAAATACTGAGACAAATAGGGAGTTTGGCGGTTCCACTTCAAAAACGTCGAGATAATAGTATTGGCGAGTTAACCATGACTCGATATAAGTGAACTCCTCTGTATTTTTTCTTCCGTGAAAGACTAAAGATGCTGGACAGAATGTTAGGGCTTCTATTTCCCATTCTATAAAACAAAGCACTACATAAATATAATAAAGGTAATCAATAAGTATGTATGTATGAATCTATGAATGTATTTGTTCTGAAACCATAAGATACTTATGAGGAAATGTCAACATTAGTTAAGCAAAAAGTATACTTTGGCCGCCTGTGTTCCGCGAAAGTCTGTGCACTTTGGCCTTTTTTACAATATGAATCAGCCTTTCCTTTCTTTGTATGGTATAAGGGTGAGTAAATAGACACAATTTGCATCTTCAAGTTGCATTTCAAGCTTTAATCTATGCAGATGTTAATCATTTAGATCCTCTTAGACATAGTCTCACCACTGCTGGGAACATCTCCCCGGTTCAGCTGTTGTGACCCCTATGGAGCCTTTTGGGAAGGCTGGGGCAGAGGTCAGGCCTACAGAAGGTCACTGGAGGTGTACTGGTCTCTGTCTCACCCCATCATCAGAACTCCACCTGTCAACTACACAACCATGGCAAAGCACACATCACATCACCCTGTACATTCCAGACCTTCTCTCTCTCCAACCCTGCTGACCTTGTTTGAGATGGAACCTCATCTCAACCGCATGCGGCCATGACGCATCAGAGAGCAGAGCATATGGATGTATGGAGAGCATTCAGGGATAGGTAACCATAATGGTAGACGGGACTCAGTGCTCTGGGATTCTAGCAGGATTTAAAAAAGAAGCAGATTTGACAGTGACAGCTCCAACAGTTCGAGAGATATGGAAATCGCAGTATCCCCAGAGATCACATTGAGACATGTCAGAATGAGCTATTATTCTGAGTATTGGATGTTTTGCAAAACCAGTCCCCAATGCAATGACATGAACCTCAAGGAGGCATCTAAAAAACTAAACAGAGATTCAAACTGTCAGGAAGTTTTGAAGTTTAGGAGGATGGAAATGACAAAGAACCTTCCATACTGATGGTGAAACGCCGGCTGCTTCCTCCATAAGGTGGATGTGGATTCTCTCTAGACCAATGCCAGCTGTGTGATCATACACTGATGTCTTGGCAGAAGTGGCTTCCACATTTCTCTCTTCAACCCCCCTACCCAATCCCCACATAACCCCCTCTCGTCCAGAACCACAGAGAAATCACTCCAAATGTGCCATGACAATCTGACAGGACAAGCATTGCTGGTCCGTTCCATCTGTTTCCAATTTAATTTTGTGGAGGGGGAAGCTGTTAGATGAACTGGGAGCTTTAGTGGGTGTCAGGCCTGTTAGATGAAAGTTGGATGGGTTATTTTCAAATGGGCCGCCTCACCATCTCCACAAGTGTGTCGGCAGTTGCCCGAATATTGGAACTCACCACTATGATAATTCCATGATCAAAGATCTGCAGCCATGAAGCAGACAATGGCTGAGCTCATTTAGACCATTATATTGAAAAGACCGCATCAGGCTGGATTGGTTGATGGTTCGGAGGTAGTGATGGGAAGTGGGGTAAGAGGTAACATCTTATTGTAGTTTACTCTTGTCAGAGGACTGGAAAAAGAGTACCATTACTAATTTAGGTCTGCAAAAAGCAATTTTCCTAATTATGTGATGAAGGAAGTCAAAGGTCTGGAGAATGTCAGACTGCAAGCAGTCCGAAAACCATTTAAATGCTTCCTTTCCCAGCTTACTAATTCACACTTTGCTTTAATTAATCAAGGTGTCTTAAAGTTAAAGTAATA
This sequence comes from Rhodeus uyekii, assembly GCA_037043235.1. Taxonomy (NCBI): domain Eukaryota; kingdom Metazoa; phylum Chordata; class Actinopteri; order Cypriniformes; family Acheilognathidae; genus Rhodeus; species Rhodeus uyekii. The sequence goes on along the minus strand of JAWRVZ010000021.1, from coordinate 817,791 downwards.
GCTGCATATAATGACAATGCTATTCACTAAAAAAATAATACAAAGCAAATAACAGGTTTAAACATGGACAACATTTTTTTTTTTTTTTATGGACACCACAACTGCCCATCTTTGGCGTACCGTACTGGGTCTCTTCACCATCATATAATCATTATTTGATAAATTACAGTTGTCACAATCGACAATAAGCCTATTTCCTTGTATGTGCTGTAAGAAATGACAATGACTTTAAGGATGTGCTCACACTCCCCATGTTTTGTTAGATTTAAGGGAACTCTGGTGCAATTGCTCTGTTATTGCGGTTAATTTGAATAAGTGTGAAAGCTGTCATCTGAACTCTGGTGCACCAAACAAGCAGACCAAGACTACTGAAAGATGGGTCTCAGTCCACTTCCCAACAAACTCTGGTGCAGTTTGAATGAAATATGAACATGGTCCAAAGACTTGAGAACGAACCAAAAACACAACAGGATAATAAAAAGGACAGAATGATAAAATATTTCTGTTTTTTCTCATCATAGTTGTGATATTACCCATCACAGAATCGCGTTTCCTCACAGCAGATCTTAGTTTGTGTGACGGAGGGATTCCTGCTGCTGTTTTGACATTTTACAAGCTCTTCACGAGTTCCGGTCAAAATACCATCACATATAGAGCTATGCACTTACAGCGAGTGCATTTATCCTAGAATACGGCATTGTTCTGGATGTTTGGTTAGTTCTTTAGCAAAATATATGTAATAAAAGTCGACCAATCAGGTTGGGAAAATATCCCTCTACTTTTAGGTTCAGTATGTTACACACTGGGCGCTGTGTGCGATGCGGAGACAAACGCAGGAACTCAGGAATCAAACAGAAAATACTTTAATTAAAAAACACAGGAAAATAAAGCGGCACACTTTAGTGCAGAACTCTGAGGGAAGGCATCCAACATAACGTTAAACACCGACAAAGGCAAGGGAATGGCAACCGGGTTAAATACACACAGCAATGACAACCACCTGGGGGAACTAACGAACTAAGTGATGAGACAGGTGCAGGGCAGGCACAAGAGGAAACCCAGAGAAGACCTGGAAGTGAAACACATAACACACCAGACAGGAAGTGACAAAGGAGTCCTAACAGACAGGGAGAGCACAAATAGGGTGGGGGACCCGGGGGAGGGCAGAACAGGGAACTACCAATAAAAAGCCATGAAGTGACAACCTAGAATAAACTAGACCTACAAAACACACAAGAAACGAAGGACTAAGTAAACCAAAAAAGGAACAAAGTCCATGGCAGATTCTAGGGCTGGCGGGCCCGGAGACTGAGGCTCTGGTGGGGCCGGCTGGACCGGCGGTGGCTCTGGCGTGGCCGGCTGTGGCTTTGGATCTGGAGGGACTGGCTGTGGCTCTGGATGTGGAGGGACCGGCTGTGACTCTGGATCTGGCGGGACCGGCTGTGGCTCTGGATCTGGCGGGACCGGCTGTGGCTCTGGATCTGGCGGGACCGGCTGTGGCTCTGGATCTGGCGGGACCGGCTGTGGCTCTGGCTCTGGCGGGACCGGCTCTGGCTCTGGCTTGACCGGCTCTGGCTCTGGCTTGACTGGCTCTGGCTCTGGCTTGACCGAATCTGGCTGTGGATCTGGCTGTGGATCTGGCTGGGCCGGGACGTCTAAGACAACCTGGGGAAACAGTTCATCGGCTGAGGCCTGTTGGCCCCTCCGTTTACGGCGGCGTCCGGATGACCGAGGATCAGCATTTTTGTATTTTTGGACTAAGCTTTCGTGTAGCTCAACCAGTAGAACATTGGTTCTTACACCGCCATGGTCGTGGGTTTTGATCCCAGGGAAAGCAAGAACTGATTGAATGTGTTCCTTGAATGCAATGTAAGTTGCTTTGGATAAAAAGTGTCAGCCAAATCCATAAATGTAAACTTAATGTGTTAACACACCCTATATGTGCAAGCAAAAACACTATATCAGTGCAGATTTAGATTTAGATTTTGATTCCTTTGGGAGTACATCAGTCTGAAGCATATTTGTACTTATTTATTTCTAATTGGTAGATATATATTGTACCTTAAGGTGTTCTTCTAAGGCTTCTTGAAAGGGATAATTTTATGACCTGAAGTTTTAATTTTCTCCCATATGTTTATCTCCTATCCGCTCAGTGAGCATCCCAGGAAATTGCTTCAAACTATTTTAAAGGAGCAGGAATATATCTACCCAATACAGATGGTATGAGTGGGGGTAGGGGAAGTCTCAGAGAACCTTGCGCCAGTCTCTCGCACCATCCATCACTCTCTCCTTGTTTTTCTTCTGCTTTTCTTCTAGCTTTCCGTCTGTCTCAGTCCAGCTTTATGTATTTTCTCCAGGCGTGATTGGTAAAGGAAGCGTTTGAGATACCTCCGGAAGAAATTAGTCCATGGCGGTTTTCATTTATGAACCATGGAACTGGCAGATACCACAGAGAAGAAAGTATGTTGAATTCTCCGGATCTTACTCCACCTTCCTCCTCCAGTCCTCAAGCATGTTCATTTTCATCAAGGGTCATCAATTTTCAATACAATTCCTGACCTTGCCCAATCATAAAACAGTAACAGCCGCAGAGTGGTGACTGTTCATGTTTAACTCAATTTGTTCAACTTGGTATATTGAATGAGAACAATACAAATCAAGATATATATATATACATATAATATATTGGACAATAAATCAAATGTTGGGATATGATTCTAGAAAACCCCAATGTAAAACAGTTTTTAATGGCCTCAATTTTTTTCAATCATTATCAACTACTTATTTTGGCATTCAAGATAATTTACACATTTTCCAAGATGACTACAAAAGTTTTGTGGACATTGCTTTAAGAAGGAAAAACAATACACTGTTTTATGTGAAACTGCTCTAAGTGACCATATGGTTGTAATGTAAGCCTGAGTAAGTGGGGACTTAGCTAGTCCAAGTCTCAGCTACTCAAATGACTAGTTCAACTTATTCAATTTGTGGAGGTCAAAAGTTGATAGCACTGTTTCTCCTTTCTAATGGGAGATTTCTTCTTTTAGCTTTGAATAGGCTTAACTTCATATTTCTGGCTCATTAAACAGATCCTAGCTAATCAAATAATCCACCACTTAGCGGAAACACAAAAGCAGAAAATTTGGCGTCGACATTGCTTGGTATTAGGGAGCTCAATTTGACACTTTAATGACAACATTTTATGAGCAGGCATCCCGAGTGCCAAAGGATATCTATAATTAGACCTACTCACATTTTCTAATTACTCTTACAGGTCTCAAAGTCATCACAACAAATATGTGAGCATGATACATCAGTGCCACTATTAATGGCTTGTTACATTTATCCTTTTGGTGCCTTTTAAAATAATCAAAATGTATATTTTTAATTACAAATTACTAGTGCAACAAAAACATGATTTATGATAACTGGACCATAATGCATTTGTGGAGTACATTTACCATCACTTAATAGTGTCCTAAAACTGACCTTGTTGATGAAATGCATGTCAAGAAAATGCTTTGGGAAGCAGGTGATGGTGATGATTCATGCCCAGCATCTCAGTATCCATATGCCCTTCTGGAAGTCGGGCTGTCCAGGCAGATGGTATGGACCAGGAATTAGTTTCTGGTGTTTAATTATGCTCATAATCAGGGGAAATAAAGATCAATTAAAACAAAAGAGAACTTAATGAAACGAGAGAGCCAGAAGCATTGCACAGTTGTCTGGGCAGTCTTGAAATTTTACAGCACAGCATGCTGGTGTAAATTCACATTCTCAGCAGGGATGAGCTCCAAATGTTGTTCCATTTACTATGGAAAGCCTGATGAACAGATCTTATGTTTCTTAAGTTTCAAAATTTGTACATTGTTTTTGGTTTTGCTTAATTGGTTTTACTTTCTTGTAAGCCAAATCCAACTGTTTTTTCATTCACACCCAGATCAGATGCACTTAAGTATACAGGGAAAGCCAAGTCCATGCATTACTGTGCTTACTCAATTGATCTGAGCTAGTGAATAGTCTGTTTCTAAATAGTCTGCTCTTAAACTACTCATAGGGTCATTCATGAATTGGTTCTTTTTGGCGTTTTTAGATTCCATGCCAGATCACATAAAATACAACTCTGTAATACACAATGTAGAAGTTGGCTGATCGGTACATGCAAGTACCTTTAGACTACAATTAGCACAAATCAAACAGAAATGTCTAATATTAGACACATACTGGATTTAGAGACAATTTTTGAAAGAGGTCCATGTATTAGAGATGTATTAATTTATCTGAGAGAGGGGGAAAATGGTATTGACAAACAGTGTATATATTACCATTTTTTTCTTGAAATGAATTCAGTTGATTTAATGCAGTTGCTGTCCATGCATGTTTAGAAATACAAATATTACCTTCACTATGGACTCTGGTGGTGGTGTTGTTGGTATTATGTAGTTACACTATGTGTTTTGATTTGGATTTTAGCCAGCCTTACATGTTTCAACAGACTTTGTAAGTTATCCTAGTGATATGATCAGCAAACAAGGAAGTCTGTCAAGTGATGTATGATACATACTCTAATGGAGTGCTTGCAGAATGACATCAATCCAATGAATAATTCAAGGGAAAAAGAGAAGGAAGACAGTAACTTTTGTGCCATTAGCATCACTAAACAGAATTATAAAGGTTGTAACTGTTTTTCTTTCATGACAACTGAGTGTTTGGCATGGTAGGAAGTATAACAATTCTGATGTATTTGGTCTTGGCGGAATAGATCTGCTGTGCTGCTGCTTTTAGTGTTATTGCTGCTGTATTGTAGAGGACTTGCTACTACCAATGCATGCATGACACGCTGCTGTGAGCAAGTTCATTGATGCAGCAGGGTCCAATCAGCTGTGCGCCATAGAGAATGATATGAATGAAAGCGTTTGAGTTGAGGCCCTATTAGCCTGAGCCATCTAAAGTTTCATTACAGAACTTTGTACTCTTTTGTATTCAGTTTCTTTATTGATCAAGACAATATTACTAAATATAAAATTATAAAAATATCCTAATGAGTACGAATGTGTTTGCAGAATGAATGTGTTTGCAGAAAAGGTAAAAAATAATCAGCATGCCATAGAGGGGTAGTACATTTCGGAGCTGTTCTTTTCATTGGGGCTTGTCTTCTGGATGCCTGGCATGGGTTCAGCTGCCCTCCACCAAGCTGTGTTTGTCATACGGTAGGGCCATGCCCACCACCTGAGCCAGAGAGACCATCAGAGGGCAGGGAGCGCTTGGGCACTGGCACACAGATGCCACTGCACTGACTGTTACCTTGTCAGTTATAAATAGACCATGAGCCATGCTGTGCCAACCCTCAGCTACCTGAGCAGCAGACTCAAGAAACAAGAAAAGACATCAGATTCAGGAGAAGTTTTATTGCTTAATGCAAATCACAAGAAAGACCCTTTGACTTCAAACCAGAGCAGAATCATTTTAATCAGATGGTATCAATATATTCCAGTATTGTAGGAGTGAGGGCAAGAAAATAAAATTCTCGATTTGAAAAGTAAATTCCATATGCTTGGCAGGCCATTTTTTAATTACATTAGCATAATTCCACCTTTACTAGGCTAATGCAATTTTCACAGTGAACATTTAAAAGGCTTACAGATAACCACAGATCATTAAACAGCTGAAATGTTGAAGCCGCACATGCAGTTTTATTGTGTGGCTGTACTGGCTGTGATAAACTGAAAAAAAGAATTAAAGGAATAGTTCACCCAAGAAATTATATTCTGTCATTATTTACTTACCCTCATGCCAACTGCTATGCTGTTAGATTTTCCATGGAACACAAAAGGAGCATTTTTAAATGAATTTCATAATTGTTGTAACAAAGTTAATTGTCAAGATTCATTATGTTTGGATTTTCAGAATGCCGTGTCATTCACGAGACACTGCAAAAGGTGCAAGCACAACGGTTAAAGATGTTCTTTTAGCATGTTTTCACATTTACAAATAGTGGAAAAGTGACAGTGGAATGGAAAAAGCCCTATGGGTGTTTGGCTAACACTTTTTGTTGCATTCAATGCATCATTTTTACATCTGACACTGGAATGAATAAGATGCAAGAGTTTCGATAGACAGGAAGATAAGAAACAACAACTTACTTTCCTGTTCCTTACACAAAGCCAACACATGTTAGAAGAAACATTAGAGTACAAGTAAACTATCAGTACTCTTTAAAAAAAATATATATATTTTTGTCTTTGGAGCTGTGTCATTGTTTATCAGAACTGTCCTTTTTTGTTTGTTTGAACTCTTGCTTTAAGAACAATAATATCACGTCAAAATGTATCAATTATGTAATTAGCTCTTGTCATTTACATCTAGAGATTGTTTAGCCCCAGGAGAATGCATGGTTGAGCACTATGGACATCCGTGGACTAACGTCAAGCTAAGTATGCAATGATGAATGATTCAATGATATTGTCTCAGACAACAGACTGCTAATCATTCAGATGTTCTCCATGGCTACCAATTTCAAACATTTAAACAAAGTAATGCAATAGAACTATTTTCTTTTCGCAACCCTGTGTTTCTGATCTCAGTCACCTTGTCCATAATAAACACTGCAAATGCAGTATGTCAACCCTTCGAAATCCTGCGGACTTGGCTCGTCTTTACATACTGTCTGTTTTACTAAATAAAGCTTACAGCTGTAGTCCCGCTCCTCCCTCGGTGGTATAAAAGTGGGTTTACATTATGGCTTTCGGCCCCTCTGATGTGCCTCAGAGGACTCGCTTGCACCGCACTAAAACTCTACACACACTGTCAGGCATATCCACTGCTCCGTCTAAATAATTCATTCATGCATCACTGCTCCTCAGACACTGTTTTTCAAATGCTGTAATGAGAAAAGCTGTAAAAAGGGTTGGTGAAAATGGGCGGATCAAGAAGCTGAAAGACAAGCTGGCCCACGCAGTCTTTCCCATAGACTTAAGTGCTAAAAAAACAAGTGACTTCAAAAGACTGACCTGCATTCCTCTACGCAATTAGATATTTCTAATGTTACTTGTAAGGTGCAATGTTCAGTCGACCTTGCAGCGGCACACAAAAGAGAAAGCAAAGGGGGACAAGAACGTTCTCCTTGATTGTCAATGTTTTAAAGGTGAAAACATGAGGCTGTGCAGGGATAAATTATTTGGATGGAAGAAGCTGGCATGAGTTCAAAGGGATTTCTTCCCCCAAGTAAACCAGATTGATTCTAGAGAACTACAATTGGTTTCTTTTCCTAGTCCCAGTGGTATACACTTGGCCCACTTGTAATTTTCCTTGTGCTTCAGCTAATTCTCTATTTCCAGGAAGGAGACTGGAAAAGAATTTCGTTATCACTATCACTATCACCAGAAATTGCTATGTAAGTATACCGAAAGCTGAAGGTTGTACCTATAAATTACGTACATGTAAGTATACAGGAACAATTTGTAAAATTTAAGGGAAAAAAGGGCTAACAACCATGAAAATTACTATTAGTTTGTACTGTAGGTATTTTCTAACTAAGGTCTATTCTAATATAAATTGGTATGTATGGCCAAGGCTAGTATGCCACATTTAAATTTACGCATTTGGCAGACGCCAAGGAACACATTGATATTCTTCAGTTCTTGCTTTCCCTGGGAATCAAACCCAAGACTTTGGCATTGTAAACACCAATGCTCTACTAATTGAGCTACAGGAAAGCTAAACAACACTTTATCAAGAGCATCCATGAATGTGCTCGATCACTTTCTCTCCACCTATAACGGTGAGCAACTGGATGTGTTGTATCCTGAACAATGGTAGTGACTGAGGAGAACACAGTGATTGAGGAGAGATCCCTGACATAATTGTGAAGTGTGTTGGGTGTTATATTTCATTCATACAAAAATTTTCATTAAAACATATTTTTATATATAGGCCTAGGTATTTTATAACCACAGGGTACATATTCTATTATTATAGGATGCATTCAGGATGTGGATTCCTGAACAACAATTGCAATGTAGCAGACTTACCTTTTGAAAGTGTATTGCAAACAGTCTGTCTCTGTCAATCACTTCGGTCACGTTTTCTAGTGTTTCAGTGACAGAGCTCTGACTATTGTCGTGTCTTTGTAGGAGCGCATGGCTTTGAGTTTTTCGAATCGCATGCTCCCTTTTCTGCGTAGCATCTTGTGTGGGGTTATGATGCTTGATCCCGACACTTTGGTCTTGTACAGTCTTGGTTTTTGTCATTGTCAGCAGCCATATCACCCGGTAGCCTAAGACTGGTTGCCCACTGGAGCTAAGCAGGGTTGAGCCTGGTTAGTACCTAGATGGGAGACCTCCTGGGGAAAAAAAACTACAGGGAGAGTAGAATTATTAGGCAAATGAGTATTTTGACCACATCATCCTCGTTATGCATGTTGTCTTACTCCAAGCTGTATAGGCTGGAAAGCCTACTACCAATTAAGCATATTAGGTGATGTGCATCTCTGTAATGAGAAGGGGTGTGGTCTAATGACATCAACACCCTATAGCAGGTGTGCATAATTATTAGGCAACTTCCTTTCCTTTGGCAAAATGGGTCAAAAGAAGGACTTGACAGGCTCAGAAAAGTCAAAAATAGTGAGATATATTGCAGAGGGATGCAGAAGTCTTAAAATAGCCAAGCTTCTGAAGCGTGATCATCGAACAATCAAGCGTTTCATTCAAAATAGTCAACAGGGTCGCAAGAAGCGTGCGGAAAAACCAAGGCGCAAAATAACTGCCCGTGAACTGAGAAAAGTCAAGCGTGCAGCTGCCAAGATGCCACTTGCCACCAGTTTGGCCATATTTCAGAGCTGCAACATCACTGGAGTGCCCAAAAGCACAAGGTGTGCAATACTCAGAGACATGGCCAAGGTAAGAAAGGCAGAAAGTCGACCACCACTGAACAAGACACACAAGCTGAAACGTCAAGACTGGGCCAAGAAATATCTCAAGACTGATTTTTCTAAGGTTTTATGGACTGATGAAATGAGAGTGAGTCTTGATGGGCCAGATGGATGGGCCCGTGGCTGGATTGGTAAAGGGCAGAGAGCTCCAGTCCGACTCAGACGCCAGCAAGGTGGAGGTGGAGTACTGGTTTGGGCTGGTATCATCAAAGATGAGCTTGTGGGGCCTTTTCGGGTTGAGGATGGAGTCAAGCTCAACTCCCAGTCCTACTGCCAGTTTCTGGAAGACACCTTCTTCAAGCAGTGGTACAGGAAGAAGTCTGCATCCTTCAAGAAAAACATGATTTTCATGCAGGACAATGCTCCATCACACGCGTCCAAGTACTCCACAGCGTGGCAGGCAAGAAAGGGTATAAAAGAAGAAAATCTAATGATATGCCCTCCTTGTTCACCTGATCTGAACCCCATTGAGAACCTGTGGTCCATCATCAAATGTGCGATTTACAAGGAGGGAAAACAGTACACCTCTCTGAACAGTGTCTGGGAGGCTGTGGTTGCTGCTGCACGCAATGTTGATGTTGATGTTGATGGTGAACAGATCAAAACACTGACATAATCCATGGATGGCAGGCTTTTGAGTGTCCTTGCAAAGAAAGGTGGCTATATTGGTCACTGATTTTTTTTTGTTTGGTTTTTGAATGTTAGAAATGTATATTTGTGAATGTTGAGATGTTATATTGGTTTCACTGATAAAAATAAATAATTGAAATGGGTATAAATTTGTTTTTTGTTAAGTTGCCTAATAATTATGCACAGTAATAGTCACCTGCACACACAGATATCCCCCTAAAATAGCTAAAACTAAAAACTACTTAAAATATTGATACAAAAATATTCAGCTTTGATATTAATGAGTTTTTTGTGTTCAGTGAGAACATGGTTGTTGTTCAATAATAAAATTAATCCTCAAAAATACAACTTGCCTAATAATTCTGCACTCCCTGTAGGTTGCTGCTGGAAGAGGTGTTAGTGTGGCCAGCAGGGGGTGCTCACCATGTGGTCTGTGTGGGTCCTAATGCCCCAGTATAGTGACAGGGTACTTCAACAAGCACCGTCCTTCGGATGAGACGTTAATATGAGGTCCTGACTCTCTGTGGTCTCCTCTCCACCAATAAGCTGATGTGTGGTGAGCATTCTGGTGCAATATGACTGTCGTTGCATCATCCAGGTGGATTCTACACATTGGTGGTGGTTGAGGAGATTCCCACCTACTATGTAAAGTGCTTTGAGCTCTGGAAAAGCGCTATATAAATGTAATGATTCTTCTTCTTGTCTCGGGCCTGTCTGTTTGTCCTTGTCGTGACTGCATAAGATAAGTGTTCGCTCATCCTTGTGTGCTCTACATCATGTGAGTGGGTAGGTTTCGAGCTTTGTTCAGGCCGCACTTTCTCTTGTCTTTGTAGTGTTTAGCACACGGTTCATGTTTTTATCGGCCTCGTGCTTTTGTTTTGTGTGGCACGCAGTTTGTTTTACTAGCCGCGCGCTGTTTTGTCTTGTTTCGTGTGGATGTTTCATGTCTATGTCTATTAACATTACTCAGTGAAAATAAACACTTTGATTTCTTGAGGATGCTCATGCATGCTGCGTGACATGAGAATTAACCACATAGATTTTTGTGGAAGCTAAAAAACTTCTTTTTTTATTATGTTGATTCACTATGGTAATCTTATTATAAGTGTTTATTATCTAGACCCGTCGGAATGTTTTTTGTGGGAAGCTGCGTACATGTGTCAATCGCTTGTGCTTGTTTTCATAGTTATGTCGTGTTTCGTCACTTTCCGCCTTCTGTGTCAGCCACTCCCCCTTGTTAGTAGTTTCAGATGCTCCCCATTATCCTGCCTATTTTAACCCTCATGTTCTCCCTTGTCTTTGTTGATTCTTAAAACTGTTTTTGTTGGTGTTCTCCGTGTGTGGATGCTCTTTCCAAGTTTTCCAAGTTTTGCAATGTTTAGGGCCTTTTTCTCTTTCTCCGTGTTGGAATAAAGTGTTCTCTTTTGGATCTCCACTTCTCCCTCGTCTCTTCACATCGCACACCAGCACTTCACTGTAACACTTGTCTTGTCATATCTGTATTTAGAGAAAAGTTGCTACTAGCATGTATATGAGATGGTAATGGCAGAGGTTAGTTGTCACATGGTTGACATGGAGCAGCTAAATCTCGAATCACTGGAGAATCACACAAAACAAAGGAATGTTTGCAATCAAAAATAGAATGCAACTGAGTTTGTGATAAAACAAAAATAAACATTTGCTTGGCTTTTTGGAGATGGTGAGGACTGAGTGATTTAATTTGTTTATCAATGTATAGCCACACTAGTGTCTTCAGCTATGCAGCTTGAGATATTTTCCTTTAAATTGATTTTCTCTCTTAAATTGATGTTTTATGATCAGTATAAAAATAATATTAATCCGCACACTCACACAGAGCTGAAGCACAACAAAGCCAACAAAACATTTTTAAAGCATGTTTTAATATTTCCCTTGAAATCAAGTCAAATTTTACAGTCAAATCATTGGGTTCAAATTATAGGCTTAATTAAAATAAAATAAAAATTCAAAACAATGACGGATGTGAGTGTTTTTAATTCAAGCGAGGCATGCTTTGAAATTAAGCCGAGGGGAAAGGCAATAGAACGTCACAAATCTTTAAAGATCGACTATCTTCGGTTTCCTTTGTTCATCTCTGCTAAGCAAACGCCTGAACATGAAACTTAATGAGCCATAGAAGTAGGTCTGTCACATAGAAAGCCAAAGCTTTGATGACAATTGCTGTACACATGATGTAATAAGCGAATTAGAAGGACAGTTTTTATATAATAAATGGTATAAGGCTTTCAACTTCGAAACACTTGGCGTTGCATGAAAGGACCCCGGCAATTAACACATTTCTTGAACTTCCCATGCTGATGCAATGTAACAGCAAACAGGCTTTAGAATATTGTGTTTCCAATGACCCCGGTAGATTTCTACTTTAATGTGTGTAATTGACTCTTATTAAAATTTCATTACTGGCACATAAGCTCTACAAATGCCAGTTTGGACACATAATGGCACAATAATAACTTTTTTTAAAGTTTGCGTTCTCTCACTTGCACACTGTGCTCTTCCTCGTTTACCCAACTACATTCTTCAGAGGGGGATGTTGGAAAGCATTTATTGCCACTGACTGTTAGATTGTAATCTATGTCAGATGTCTGGACTGCTTTTGTGTAGTAAGTAATATGTGTGATCATCAGCGTGCCAGAAGGTTCCAATCTGTACTGTGCCTCATGGGAAGAGGCTAGAGTAGCCGAACCCTCACATCTCCAGCCTCAGTCTGGGGTAACAGCGTCTTTAAAGAGCTCTCCAACTGTCCTTAAGCTAACGGCCTTTAGATTGGTTCAAGCTCTGCGCACATGCAATTGCATCATTACAGACTACGTTTGGTTTGGCCGAGAGAGAATACATGTTAACATTGAGTAGGACACTCCCTTTACTGTACTATGCTAAACTGTTTATAAAAAAATAAAAAAATAAAGCATCTCATACTTGTATGCTGCATGTTTTGATCAACAGCACAATAAAAAAGTAATATTGTGAGAAATTTTTACAATTTAAACGAGAGTAATTTGAAAAATGCAATTAATTAATGTCAACCCTCCCCTGTCAAGATCATGAACCCATCTCCAATCGGACCAAATTGGACTTAATATTGGACTTGAATTGTTATCAATATAATAATCATACTATCAATCAAATCAATCAATAATCAAAATTTCACTTAATATTCATCAATTATATTAATTCGCCTGCTCTTTTAAGGATACCGTTCAGCCAACCGAACTTTGTTTATTATGTTTTCCTGTGACCACTGTAAAGCTGCTTTAAAACAATCTGTATTGTAAAAAGCGCTACATAAATAAATGTGACTTGACTTGATAAAAGCTGTGTTTTCAGCAACATTACTCTTGTCTTCAGTGTCACATGATCCTTCACAAATCTTAATTTTTTTATTATTTCGTAATTTTTGTTGCTTAAATGAATAAGAATATTAATTACTGATTTGAGTTTATTCAAAATGATAAACAGTCAAACAATTAAATAATAGAATTTTAATTTATTATCTGATAAGCAAGACCATGGAGTGACACCAGAAAGACATTAGTGCAGCTCTAGTATAGCATAGCACAACTCAGTATTATATGTCATTATACAGAGAGTCTTAATAAATCAATGGTACTCAGTGTTCATGTGCCACAGTATTTACATGGTACTCCAATCGGGTCATGTCTAAAGAACAGTATTACAATGGTAAATGCTCAGTAAAACAATTGTGTGTGTGTCTGCTATGGTCTTTACTTTAAACTAACTCACTGAAGAAAGTCCTGTCCATGTCCATGAATGTGTCTTAATTAAATGCATATCAAATTAAGCTTGATACAGTATGACACAGAGCCAGAGACAATTTGTATGGTTGAAATTAGCATCTCTGCGCTATAACACACAGAGCTAATCCCTCTAGGAGTGTAGGCGTTAAGAGACACAGACATGAGTGTACACACAGCAACAGAGAGGATTACACATGTTAACGCTCATTACGTGCTGTTTTTGGCTGTTTTTAGCTTAGGAACAAGGAGATGAGTAAGCTGGTGGTGAGGTCATTTTAATCAAGCTAGTGTTTGCAATACTGTCTTTCCTTTAATTTAATTAAAACTTATTTTTGTTTTTACGTTTTTGCCCCTAAATAGCTGTAGGCAATTTCAACCTTTTTGCTCACTTCCTCCATAGAAACTTAGCGCCCTCATCTTCTGTAGATATGTTAGCAACCCGAATGTCTTCTTTTAAAAGCTGTTTACAGGCTATTACATGTTGCTTTCAAGTCGTATCGGGATGATTGGCACAACAATGTCAAAATTACCAGTGGGAAAACTGTATAATTTTTGTCCTGACTTTCAGAGTTGTGGAAATGATAATCATTTAGGATTCACATTTTGTATTGATCATAATTAATCAATTGCAATAAAGTTTGTCAAAAAATAATAATGTAACCAAACTTATGTGTCAAATCATGTGGTACGTTCAGAGTGAGGTTAGTGACACAAGCAAAGTTTTTGTGTCAATTGCGTAAAGCATTGATGACATAGAGCATTAAAGTCATGTGTTTGTTAAACGTAGCCCCACTTTCATTTTGACAGAAATTATGGCAAATTCATTCGCGAGTTAATCGAAAACAGTTTGACAAATCAACTTGATTTTGATAACTTTTTGTGAGTATTGTCAGGAGGTGATGTGATAAAATTTTTGTAAAAATCAGAAAAACAACCTAGGAGGAGTTCGAAATATTGTGCAATCGAATGGTCTTGAGTCAATGATTCGGTGGACATAAGAATTTTGTTTCTAGGCCTTGTGGTTAAATAGTTATTAGCATAAACGTAAGTGCAACTGTCGACAGTTGGTGGCGCTAGAGGGATTGAGTTAGAGACTCTAATTTTGCTCTGTTGACAGATTATGCTCTATTAGTGTGCCAATTTTCATAACTTTCCCGGAAGCGGTTCTATGGGCTGCCATAGATCTCCATGGCGGAATTTTTTTTTTTTCGAGAACAAAAACAATAGGCGCCTCTGCACGTTCGGTGCTTGGCCCCTAAAGAGATGGACTAAGTATAAATTACACTGGTTATGCGTGTGCATATGCACTCTATTTTCTTCCCTATTCTAATGTAAACTTGTAGGCATGTACATATGTAAAACGGGATTCAGTTTTGTCCATTGGGAAAAGATTGGACTGTACAATGGTTTGTCATAGCTTTGATCTCATGTGAGTTGTCCTGCCCTCACACTAACAACATCAGAGTGCAGGGGAAGTGCACATGACAAAAAGATAAAAAATAAAGATATGCACAAATAAGTAAACTATAGTCCCTTTTGATTTAATGGGGACTTTCCATAAGAACATAAAGGTGCATGACAATTTGAAACACTGTGACCAGTGTTTACCGAGCTTGATGACTGATGATCCAAAATAAGAAGCAGCAGCTGAATATGTTTACAAAGACACTTATTGAGATTTATACTTGGTTTTAATACATAGATTGTTAATAAAATATAGAACTTAAAAAAAAATCATTTTCCTTTTGATGTAACAATATTTGTTTATAAAAGAAAATTTTATAACAATAAGTTTAATGGTGATGAAAAAGAGGACTGTACTCCGAACACCGACTGAACGTTGAACTGAATGATTGAACGCTACTGCAAGATATCTGTCATAGTAGGGACATTTTGAAAAATAAAATTGCCCATAGCAGGTTTAATCATGATGCTTCTGCTGAAACATATGCTTGCTTTTATTATACAGTAAACCTCTCATATATGCACCTCAATCTTTGACATTTTTGCCCTATTTGACCTAGTAAGCAACAGTGTAAAAAGCTCACTAAATTTGCATGCTCCCCCATGTGTGTTTTGTTGTCTGGGGCTGTTCATTCACTGAAGATCAGGCTTTTGTAAAGGAAAACTTGCCCGATGAGATAAGAAAGCAAATTGCAGATCTATCATTTCTGTGTGTCTTTCTTGCCGGCTGGTGTTGACTAGCAGGGACTCTTGTGTGAAATCAGTGGAATAGCGGCTGCTTGACTTGATTTATGACTCACTCTGGGCTCGGCCTTATCAGGTGCACACAAGACCCTCTTTCTGATGCAGCTTGTGTCTGAATGATAATAGAAGACCAGCAGTATTATACTCCAGATTTTGCCCTGGCTTTCTGGACACCACAGATTACATCTAGTTTATTGATTTACGGCGGCCATCTTGAGCTGCACAAAGACAGAGAAGCTCTGTGCCATTGCAGTGATAGAGTCGTTTTTAACTTGGCAAACAGCATTTTTATGTGAACTTGCTCTAAACAACAAAAAGGAACATTTGCAAGGGCATTCTTGCTATAGTTATAAGCTCTTGTAAAGAATGGCCGTGGGAGGCTGTTTTTGAGACAGAAGGTTGGAAATTTGAGCGATAAAATGGCAGTCTTAGTACCATCCCGCGAGACGAAATGTTAATGTTTGATGATGGAAGAGGGAAAAAGGGAATAAAAATAAAAGTGAAATCTGGGGCAAAGAGGTTTCTTCAAAAAGCTCTGAAGGGGGAAGCAGTGCTCCATATTGCTAAAGTGTTTTTCCACTTTTTTCCCCTCTCCTCTCTGTAATTGAATCATTGCCATCTGTATCTCTAGAGATAAGATATGGTATTTGGGAAAATTATTTAAATTTAAGAAATGTGTTAGCTAATGTAATTAAGTTGAAATTACCACAGCTGCACTTCTTTGTTGGAAGTGTAATTATGTAATATAACACATTAAATGATGGAAATGAGCATCACTCTGGTGGACTTAAACATCGAACGCCTTTTGCGCCCAGCTGAAAAGTGAATTTGCTTCTGTTCTGAAGATCAAATGGAGATGACTGGAGCTATTACGTTGCTATTAGGAATTTACTGAGAAACCTCCTGTAGCATGGCACTAGAAATGCTATTATGGGTTTGATTTTAAGAGAACACTTAACAGTGGCATGAGATGAGGAAAAGTTACTACTCCACGTCTTTTTAGAAATAATTTCAAGTTCCATCTCTTTTTTTATTTGATTATATTTATGACATTCTTCAACAATCAAATGGACAATAATTTAATATATACATAATACAATAAATACATATTTAATATATGTTGTAATATTTTTGTTTTCATTATAATTTGATGTTCCTTTATGCTATTATTAAAGGTACACTATGCAAATTTTTTGTTGTTGTCAACCTTTAAATGATGAGTCCTATATCTTCAATCCTTTGTTCAAAATGTGCTTTGTATTAATCTGATTCACTATAATATTCTAAGTGCTTATATTTTCTTGCTAGCGGGATGGTTAAATGCATAAATGTAAATGCATCACTTGCCTATGTGTGTCTTGTCATTTCCATAAACAGGGAAAAGGTGCTCAGGCTACATTGGCACGTGTATAGGTGAGGGAGTGGCAGGTGTTAGTTGTCACAATGAGCAAGAAAAGTTGCAACTCCAAGGAACTCCAACTCCAACTCCAAGGAATCATTTCCCATTTTAAAACAAATGCCAAACAGTGAAGAGTCTGCTGGCAAAACGAGAATGTGAACGAGCTCGTAATAAAATAAGAATAAACATTAGCTTGGCTTTTCGGAGATGGCGAAAACTAAGGGATTTGAAATTTAAAATGTGAAATTTGAGGTGAGTAAGGTGAGTAAGGTATTTTTTAACAGATGAATTGCATTGTAACTTTCTAACACTGTTCATTGTAAAGTATTACTCTTTGAAACGGATCATACTCCAAACAGTCAAATACATGCATTTTGGTTTTTAATCGCTAAAGGGCCAAAAGTATAGCACAGTTAGAGTAACTTTAAAATTACATATTTAATGTGTTCTATTTTTTTTTGTATCTCTAAATGTAAAAAATGGAGTAATAAATAGCTACAAAAAACATTTCTATGCATGTATTACATTTTTTTCATGACCATTAGTCAACAAATCTTCTGTAAACACTTCAAATGTCATCGATGTTTCAAGCATACAGAGCCACCTTTACTTTGACTGAACTTGCTGTTTGTAAAAACTGTATCACTCACGGATCATAACTTCAGTTAATTTAAACGTTTTTGATGCGTTGAATGGGTTTTTTAATTTGTCCATTTCATCCACTTTGCCCCGTTTATGTGAATTTGTGAACTAGTTGCTATCATGATTTTCAAATTGACATAATAATTAGCCATGTAGAGTGATGTAGAGGCACTGTCAATGCTTTTACCTAATTTATGTCACATTTTGCCTTTCTCTGAAACCCCTAACATGTGAAATAAACAATAAAATTGACAAAAACAACAATAAAAAAAACTGTTTTCAACATAGATAATACAAATACATGTTTCTTAATCACCACATTAGAGTGAATTCAGTTTTACCAACCCATCACATCAATAAATATATTTATTAAAGATTTAATAAAGTAGACAACAGCTATTTTAAATTGTAACAATATTTCACAAAATTACTGTTTTTTCTTGTTTATCAAATAAATGAACCTTGGTGAGTATAAGAGATTTCTTTAAAAGTAATGTAACCCGGAGTGTAAATGTTTTGACCTTAATCTCTATTCCAGCTCTGCATCTTTAACCATTTTAAATGACACTGAATAGTTCCTTTATTTATTAATAATGACAGGGAAAGAGCATGCAAGCTGTTCGCAGATCGCATCTCTCTCTCTCTCGCTCTCTGCGGGCATTGTTTGTTTGTGTAAGCACTGACACAGGCATCTTGCTACACTTCCTTCGGCATGCCATATTTGCAAACTCCCCGGCTCCCAGTTGCGTATGTCAAGTGTAACCCAATCTAATATGCCTGGCTGCCTGTGTTCAGATGGTCTGTTAGTGTGTGTGTGTGTGTGTGTGGGTGGGTGCGCGTCTGGGTGGCTGCCCGCTCTGCACAGGCTGTGTGAAGGGCTGTCAGGGCTGGCTTCTCCTCCCAGCTCCCCCTTGGCTAAAGGAAATCACCCACACCTCTGCCACAAGTCCTGGATGGCAGCCGAGACACTGTCATGGATACGCACGTCAAATTGCCCTAGGATTAAACAACAACAACAACAACAACATATGGGCCACATAACAGCTCCGAGAGGGAGTGGAGCTCCCCAGAGGGAAAGTGAATAACAGGAGACAAGTGACCGGTGCCTTGGCAGCCAGGGCCAGAGGAAGCTAGAAGAGAAAGCTCAATAGCGAGGGATTAGAGCGCAGCGGAGCAGGGATTAGCCACTGTGAATACAACAGAGGCTGCTGCGCTAATGTTCTCTTCCTGACACACGTCGAAAACGTGCAACACTCTCTCGTTGAGATGTATAGAACGAGCTCGGCTGAGTGTGAGGGGTAGCCTTGCAGCAGATGTTGTTGGTTTAAGCGGGGGCATGTGGCAGTTTGAGAGGCATAACCCCATTATGAGCACAAAGAGTCCATAAAGAGCCTCTACTGACTCGCTTCAGAGCTCTGTACTGGGTAAGGCCCGAAACATATGCTGATTTAGATAAGCATACATGAACGCCATTACAATTACCAATGAGAATCATCATGGTGGAAGCAAATTGCTATTAGCTGTTTGTTTTTAAGGTGTGCGAATGTTGGCTGTCTATTTTGTGTAGCTACCATAGGTTAAAAGCATTAATCAATTTTGCCAAAAGTTTGTGGAGAAAAACTTCACATAACTGTTGGTAAGACATCAGTAATAAAATACAATCAAGTACTCACCGATGCACAGTTTTTGGTTTTGTATTTTATAGCATTTTGTTCATACAACAGTTTTCCTGATAAGTGAACATGATACTGCCCTATCAGAATAATAATACAATAATACATAATAATTATTATTATTATTAGCATTATTAGCATTATTATATTTCTTGCATAGAATTTAATGGTTTTAAATGTGGAATTTCTGTGTCTCATCAAATCATAAATATTTTTAAATGTATTTTACATTTATTTAAATGTTACAATTTAAAACTCTTTTTTTCCCACATTCAATTCTTCAAAAGAAAAAATATCTCTGTGCTAGCCACTTTAATTTGATAGCTCAGCTCCTTGCTTGCTGTGAGACAACAATTGTAATATTCGTGGAAATCATTTTTTATCACTTGGAACATCTCATCTCTTAAAATCGGACAGAAGTGGCAACAGACTACTACCACTATTACTACTTCTCACTATTGTGACACACACCAGAGTTAAACGGATTATCGTTTAAAACTAACAAAAAAAAATATTATTGAAGGAATCTGGTTCTAACCATCGTTAGTTGGATGGAGGCAGATCGATATTATAGCTTGGAGTAGACTGTAAGATGGGTTTTATTTAAGGAACTACAGAGATGATTGGAGAAGTATGGCAAACATTACATTTTAAGATATATGTTTTCAATGAAAATTAATTCTGCCATTGTAATGAGTTAATGAGTTTAATCTTTAATGAGTTTAATCCTCCACATTTTTTACATTAAGAGCAGTGACATATATAAAAAAATTAGAATAAAAAAGATGAATTTTCATTTCAACTTTACATGAAAACACCAAGAGAAAAACACTTTAAATTAATCAGAACTAAGTATCCTCAGCTATGAAATGAGTGAGAGTGAATTCTAACTGACACTGGTCTGCCACATTGGTCAAACTTTACCCAGTTTTCAGGAACTAAGAGACAGCAGGAAACAGAAAGTATAACAAAAAGGGTGAGTGAAATGCTCAGACCATAATTGTAGCTTGTAAACGTAATGAACTGCAGTAATGCTGTCAGCAGAAGGTCAGTGTGGTGGGCCTTCTTCACTCCTGTCGACATGCCTGTTGGGACATTGTGGAATACGTCCCGACTGCACTGTTTGGCTTTGAGGCCTGGGGTTTTGGCAACCCTGGAGGTATCTTTCCCTAGAGTTTGAAAGAGAGCTTACACAGAGCTCGCAGGACCAGAAAACAGACCTGTATTGTATAGTGGTCCAGTTTGCCTCAGCGATGCAGAGAGATCGATCGTGTTAAAAATTAGCTTATCATCACCATCCATTCTCCTACTTGAATGATCTTTATAATACCTTTTATTTAACTTGATCATCAATAAAAAAAGTATCTTTAATATCTGCAGTAAGGTTAAATGGAAAGCAAACTGAAAAAAAATGCCCCCTTCTTAATTTTTTCAACAAAAGAAACCCCAGTAATTTCAACAATGTTTTAAATTATGCTAAGATATCAAAGACCTCCGTTAAAAGTCAGAGATCTCAAACTCATTTCAAATTGAGATATTTACTTGATACTTACTCAGATTTACATTCTTTCCTGTGTTTCCTTTCTGTTTCCTAGGATACCGAGTATGCCCTTGTTTGTTGACATGGCTATTGAATGCGTGTGCAGCTATTTTTGTTCTGTTTGTTATATACTGTGTATACTGTTTAAGCCCTCGGTTTAGTGTATTTAAGCACCTAGACAGTTCTACTCACTGATCAGTATTGTCTTTGTGTACATCCTAAAGCTGTTATGTTTGTATTTTCCTGTGACTCCTGGTATTTTGATTATAGTCTTTGTTTTTTGTTATAAATGAAGTTACATAGCTACTTTCAGATTATGTTCCTTCATCGCTGTTGGTTTTATCCAGTCTCCAGTTACCTTTTTGCTGCTTGTTCCGCCCAATCTCCTGTCTCCTTCGTCACAACTGGTACCACACAGCCTCCTTCCAGCCACTTAATCTTCAACTCTGCTGGCTCCTCGGCTCTGCCTAAGGTGGCTCCGTCATGCCCTGGTCTTGAGCTTCCTGGTCGTGCCTTGATGAATAGACCCTTCGTTCCACCTCAGGCCTCCAAGTACATGATTCCACCTGAGTCCATCCATCAGTTCCACCTTGGTTCCATGCCATCATTTCACTGGCTCTGCCAGGCTCCTTTGAGCCTCATCCCTCTGGTTTCACCCCAGACTTCCAGGCCTCCAGCTATACCTCACCCTCAGCCCTACACCCTTCCACCCTTCGCCTCAGTCACTCTATGTGCCCCTCTTCAGCCCCTCAACACAGCCTCCAACTTTCATGGCTCTAACTCTTTTGAAAGTCTGCTTGTTTACGCCCAGACTCAATGTCGAGAGACCACCCTGGCTTCCTCCTCCATCGGTTCTGTTGTGGGCTTTCATCCTCATGAGTCAGATCTGGGTTGCTCCCTGGCTCCTCCCTC
This sequence comes from Rhodeus uyekii, assembly GCA_037043235.1. NCBI lineage: Eukaryota > Metazoa > Chordata > Actinopteri > Cypriniformes > Acheilognathidae > Rhodeus > Rhodeus uyekii. The sequence goes on along the minus strand of JAWRVZ010000021.1, from coordinate 796,061 downwards.
TATAAATTTCATTTCTTGTTTGCTTTACCAGAAGGTCTCCTTTGGCTCTTCTTCACATTCCTACATGGACTCTTCCTCCTGCTCCTCCTCCAATGGACATTATTCTGTTTTTGCCACAGCAACAACCAATTACCCCTCCCCCACCACCAACAGCACCACCACCACCACCACCACCACCATGTGTTTTGTGCAGTATGTTACCTCCTGTGTATGGAAACCTTCAGTTTATTTCAACTCACTGTCTAGTAGTATCTTTGTGTACATGCCAAAGCTGTTGCGTTTGTTTACTTCTGTGACTCCGGTTATTTGAATTTTCTTTTCTTTTTGTTTATAAATAATTTTATATGGCTGATTTTAGATATGCCTCTCCATCTCCTCTTACTTTGCCTAACCAGATGTTACAACTTAAGTGTCCTCAGAAAAACACTGTAGTAATCTTAGTTGTGTTTTGTTTAGAGTTCGATTTATTTTCCTATAAGACCAATTACTATAGGTTTATGCACAATTGTATATGTGATACACTTTGTAGGTGAACAGTTGTCTAATGTTTACCTTTTTAATTTCTCCTATAAGAAATTTGGATTTTGAGCTAAAAAAAATTTTTTTTCTGTGGAAATTTTTACTCTCTCAAACTGGAAAAATAATAAACTATCATGTGTCACAAACTTACATGAAACACCTGCTGCTTGTTTGATATGCCAGCAAACATTCTCAATTTCAGTCTATTTTCACTGTGCCTGTCCCTTCCAGATCAGCAGTAAATCAAGTACTTTCATTTTGCTGTGTCCTTCATTGTCCTGGCCCCTTTACTATAATCTGTCTACAGTTTTACAATGCGCCTGCACGCGTGTTTGTGTTTGCTGATAATGAGAATACAGCCCCCCCCCCCCTCCTTTTTTTAAACGACCATTGACAAACAAAAGGCAGGAGTGTGTTCCTAAATTTCCTGCAAGGCCATCAGATGGGGATTATTATTGTTTATGTCTCTAGCCTGCCTGGGCTGCTCGGCTACCCCGCACTGCCGAGTTGGATCTCGCCTCTCCCTGCCTCACGCACCTCCATGATGGATGACCATTAAGGCAGCTTATTGGAAATAGCTTGATTTATAACCTACCGCTGCCTCAGTCTAATGGCTTCATTTCTTTCTACCGGCACATGATGTCAAAGCCAAGGTCATTGTAGAAACGGCCCCTTTGTTGTGTTTTTTGCTTGCTGATGACCAGAAGAGGGTGGGAGTTAAGGTGTGCAGCTCATATACCCTGTTTGTGTTTTTTGCAGTGAGGTTGAGTGAAAACAAGGTGCATTTTACTCTCTGTGGAATAGACAGATATAATGATTTTAATTGTTCGGACTCCTTAATCATCCTATTGTGTTTTCGATCACTTCACATGACCTCTCTTCACCTTCACATGTGCTATTTTCCACTAGCTGACTGAGGCTTTATGGTAAAGTTTGATCTATCTTTTACTCACATCCCCTTTAAATGAGCTGCAAATATGCCTTGCTCCTATTAAAAATAAAATTTTCTATTGACTAATGGTCAAAAAAATGCCATTAGTACTATAAAGCCAGCCTATTTTAAGTCAAAACAAAATATTTTTCAAGATCAAGCTTTATCAGGTCCTTCAATGACTTTCTCATCAGTAAGTGGTTAAACTGTAGCAAAGAGAATGAGGAAAAACTGCCTCAGTGTAACAATGACTACTGATTTGCAATGAATTTGCTGGTGATGTAAAATTAAACAACACACCATGAATATAATTTTTTCAATGCAATATTTGGCCACTATTTTGCTTTGTCAGTGAAACAAAACACAACTCTGAGTTAGTGATGAACATCAAAAGTCTCTACATGGCCTTTTTCACACCCATATATACAGTGGTGTGAAAAAGAGTTTGCCCCTGTTAATGTGCTGGGTGCGGGAGGACGAAGGCGACGAAAATAGGTTGAACTGAAACTTCTCTTTACTTATAAACTGAAAACAAAACACTTCAATGTAAAAAAACAAAAAAAAACAGCACACTTGCGACCATCCACACATGACTAGACACAAGCAACAACTGATATAGACAGGAGAACACATGAGGGCTTTATACAAAGGATAATGAAAAAAGTTAATGTGGCCAGTGGGGAGTGGTCTAGAGGCTGCTGCAGGCGGAGGAGGAGTTTGATAGGGCTGATGGTTAAGGGACACGCCTCTGTTAACGAGATCTAACTGGTAAAGTAAGGTAAACTGTGAAAACGTGTCACAGTGGTGCCGAAACCCAGGAGATACACAGGGATCTGGCGTTTGTGATCATGGAATCGGTGCCTTTGGGTGAAGTTGTGACATCCCTCACCAACCTCCATCATGCACAGCACCAGGCCCTTATGGAGCTCAGGGAGGAAAACGACAGGAGGTTCCAGGCCCTGATGGAGCTCCAACAGGAGGACCGCCAGCTGCTGCGAGACGTGCTGACCCCTGGCGCTGCCCCCACCCCACCCTCAATGAACCCAGCGCCACCTCAGGTTCCTGTGCAGAAAATGGGGCCTGGGGATGACCCAGAGGCCTTTATTGAACTATTCTGAGCGACTGATTCCCCTGCTATTGGGGGATGCCCAGCTTGCAGCGAGGTAGCTGCCGGCTCAGGATTTGCTTTGTTACCGGAATCTAAAAAGGGCGATTCTGCAAAGGGTGGGGCACAGCTCGGAACAACACCGGCAACACTTCCGATCCCTCACCTTTCAGGAGTGCTCGTCATTTCCGGGATAAGTGTGCCTCTATGGAGGTGGATACGCTGATTCGGATCCCCAAGACGCCACACAGCGCCCCCGGTCGAGCCGGGCAGTATTATGTACCTGTAAGTGTCAGGGGAAATACCTATCAGGCTTTGGTGGATACAGGCTGTAACCAGACTTCTATCCATCAACGACTGATGCAGCCCGGGGCATTGAATACGAGCCGTGTGGTAAAGGTGCGGTGTGAGCACGGGGATGTTCGCGAATAGTGGAGGCGGCGGTTGATCCCCACCTCAGCCACCCGGTGATTTTGGGGTCATTATTTCCAAGGTTATAAAGGGGATTGTTTAGGGGTGGCGCCTGCAAAAATTAAGCCAATCCGGAGGTGAGAACCACTGGGGCGGGCGAGGGGACCCCAGGTCCACCTGAGACTGTCCCAGGGGCGGGGCCGGTGACCTTTCCCCCCTTCGGGGACTTCCCCCTGGAGCAGTCTCAGGATGAGACCCTGCGGCATGCCTTTGACCAAAATCAATCAATCAAGTGATGGTCACCTCGTGGAGGAACGTCAAAGTCGACTCTACAAAAGGGGTACTCGACTACGCGAGTTCGCACTGGGAGAGAAAGTACTTCTTTTACTACCCACGTCAGGTTCAAAATTACTCGCCAAGTGGCAAGGGCCCTTTGTGGTCCCACGGCGGGTGGGGGATGTCGACTATGAGGTAGTGCGGCCAGATAGAGTGGGTACACGTCAAATTTACTATGTCAACCTCCTAAAACTTTGGAGAGAGGTGGGTTCGGTGCAGTTGGCCACGACAGTGGGAGAGAGGGAAGAGCTTGGGCCGGAACCAAACTTAAAACCTGAATCCGTAGTTCCAGTCCCCTGTGGGGCGCACCTCTCGTCTGACCAGCTGGCCGACGTGAGTGAATTACAGCGCGACTTTGCCAACGTGTTCTCGCCTCTGCCCGGCCGCACAAACCTCATAGAACACCACATCGAGACGACATAGTGGTACGGTCCCGACCCTATCGATTACCTGAACACAAAAAGTAAATAGTTTGGGATGAATTAGAGGCAATGCTTGACATGGGGGTAGTTAAGGAGTCACACAGCGACTGGTCCAGCCCGATAGTCTTAGTTCCGAAGGCTGATGGCTTGACCAGGTTCTGTGTGGATTACCGGAAGGTAAACGCAATTTCAAAGTTTGATGCATATCCAATGCCTCGGGTTGACGAGCTGCTCGATCGGTTAGGCACTGTTCGATTTTACTTGACATTGTATTTAACGAAAGGGTATTGGCAAATACCCCTGACGCTAATGTCCTGAGAAAAACTGCCTTTTCCACTCCGTTTGGCTTACACCAGTTGGTCACACTTCCGTTTGGGTTGTTCGGGGCTCCAGCTACGTTTCAGCCTCTCAGGGACCGCGTCTTATGGCCCCATCAAGTGTACGCTGCCGCCTACTTGGATGATATTATTATCTATAGTAATGATTGGCAGCAGCATATGCAGCACCTGAGGGCAGTCCTGAGGTCGCTGCACGTGGTGGGGCTCACAACCAACCCGAAGAATTGCGCAATTGGACGGGTGGAAGTACGGTATCTGGGGTTCCACTTGGGTCATGGACAGGTGCGGCCCCAAATTGATAAAACCGCTGCAATTGCGACCTGCCTGCGTCCCAAGACCAAGAAGGAGGTGAGACAGTTTTTGTGGCTGGCTGGCTACTTTAGGCGGTTTGTACCCAGTTTTCGGAGGGCACCAGCTCCTTAACTGATCTCACTAAAAAGGGGGCCCCCGACTCCAATGGACGGAGCAGTGCCAACAGGCTTTTACCTGTATAAAGGCTGTACTGTGTGGTGGGCCATTATTACACTCTCCTGATGTACCATCAGATAGACACACCTGATATAAGGGCCTTAGAGGCACCCATGCACCTAGTAGAGTAGGCACGAACCCGCAGAGGCGAGGGGGATCCATCCGACTCGTAAACCAGGGTGATAGCCTCAACTATCCACCTGCTTAAAGTTGGTTTGGATGCTGGGGCCCCCGTGGGGCTCCCAAAGCAAACAAACAACTGGATGGACCTGTGGATGTAAGTGTCCAGTGCTCGCCTTGTTTTTAAATTCTTGGTCTTGGTCACCGAAGGGGGGAGTGCAAAAGGCCTGCAGCACGATAGACCTGGCCACATGAATGGGCACTTTGGGCACATAGCCTAGCCTGGGATGGAGGAAGGTTTTTACTATCCCAGGCGCAAACTCAAGGCAGGAGGGAGCTACAGAGAGCACCTGTAGATCCCCAACTCTCTTTAGCGATTTTATAGCTAATAAGAATAAAGTTTTCAAAGTGAGGAATTTTAGAGGAACTTCATCTAAAGGCTCAAAAGGTGCCTGGGACAACCCATAGAGTACCAGGGATAAGTCCCTGGTAGGAACCTTGGGCTGTACTTCAGGCCTCAGCCTAATAGTACCACGGAGGAAGTGTATGATGAGGGGGTCCCTGCCAATGGACTTGCCACCCAGAGGAACGTGGTGGAAGGGGACAGCACTGCAGCAAATCTATCCTGCAGGAACTCTAGCACTTTGCCAATGTGACAGGTAACTGGGTTAACCTGCTTCTCGCTACACCAAGAAGTGAAGAGTCTCCACTTCAGGGCATATAGCTTCCTCGTGGAGGGAGCTCTGGAGTGGAGTATGGTCTCAACAACCTCGGTTGAGAGACCTGAATCTATGAGCTGGGTCCCCTCAGAGGCCAAGCCCACAGTTTCCAAAGTTCTGGGCAGGGTTGAAGAATCGAGCCCGCTGCCTGAGACAGGAGGTCCACTCAAACTGGGATCTCCCAGGGGACTCCGTCCAAAAGGGACACAAGATCCGCAAACCACACTCTGACCGGCCAGCGTGGAGCAACCAGTGTGAGACGGACCTTGTCCCGGCAAACTCTCTCCAGAACTCCCGGGAGCAGAGCAATCGGGGGGAAAGCGTACAGACATAGCCTCGGCCATGTCTGCACCATGGCGTCCAGCCCGAGTGGGGCTGGATGCAGAAGTGAATACCACAGAGTGCAGCGAGTCGTTTCCTCGGACGCGAACAGGTCTACTTGTGCTCGGCCGAACCTTAACCAAATCTGCTCCACCACCTCGGGGTGGAGCCTCCATTCCCCGGGCCACATTCTGGGTCCCAGGGATGTGAACTGCCCATAGATGGAGCAGTTTCCCTTGGGACCAAAGGAGGATCTGCCGCGCCAGTTTGTATAGTGGTCGCGAACGAAGACCCCCCCATATGATTTATATAGGAGACCACTGTGGTGCTGTCGGTCTGAACAACCACATGATGGCCTCTGAGGTCTGGGAGGAATGCTTGAAGCGCTCTCCAAACAGCCATCATCTCCAGCAAGTTTATGTGCCAGGACAACTGGTGTTTGTGCCACAGACCTTGGGCAGAGAGATCCCTCAGGACAACTCCCCAACCCATGAGGGAATCATCCGCCAATAGCATGACGCGTTGACAAGGAGCTCCCAACACAGGTCCTTGAGACAGAAACCAGGGTTTCTTCCACATATCCAAAGCACGAAGGCATCGCCGCATGACCTCGATAGTGCGGAAAGGGTTGCCCCTCGGGGAAAACCCTCTGGTTCTGAGCCACCACTTTAGTGGCCTCATGTGTAGCAGCCCGAACAGGATGACGCTGGAAGCTGCTGCCATGAGGCCCAGCACTTGCTGAAAGTGTTTTACAGTGATGGACTGGCCTATTTTGACTTTCTTCATGGTTGACAGGATCGAATCGATGCAGGCGGGGGATTGAAACAGAGTCCCATATAACGCCTAGGAAGGTGGTTCTATGAAGTGGAGAAAGCACACTCTTCTTCACGTTCAACCTCAACCCCAGCACTCTCATGTGTGTGAGAACAAAATCTCGATGCTGAACTGCTAACTGTGGTGACTGGGCCAGAATCAGTCAGTCGTCGATGTAATTTAATACTCTTATGCCTTGGAGACGCAACGGGGTTAGCGCTGCGTCCATGCATTTCGTGATAGTGTGGGGTGATAAAGCCAGGCCGAATGGAAGTACTTGATATTTGTACGCCTTCCCCCCCAAAGGCGAACCTGAGGTACTTCCTGTGCTGTGAAAGGATGGAAATATGAAAGTATACGTCCTTCAGATTGATGGTGACGAACCAGTCCTCGGACCTGATCTGTTTGTTTCTGTTCACTATTTGTTTCAATGTCAGCATCTTGAATTTCAGCTTCATGACCGAGCGATTCAGATGGCGCAAATCCAGGATGGGCCGCAATCCTCCATCCTTCTTTGGAACGAGGACGTAACAGCTGTAAAAGGATGACTCTCTGTTTGAGAGGGGTACATGTTCTATGGCCCCTTTCCTCAGTAGGGAGTCTACCTCCTGCTCCATTACCAGAGCTTGCTCGGGGTCCACCACCGTGGGTAAAACCCCATTGAACCTGGGCGGGCGAGACCTGAACTGGATCGAATACCCTTTCTTTATGATTCACAGGACCCACTGAGAAACTTCTGGAAGACATGTCCATGCCGGCAGAAATTCTACTAGGGGAACCAGCCTCTCACACATGCCAGGGCCCAGTTTTCTGGGGAACGCCTGAAGTGAATGCTCTAGGACCCTCCTTGAAGAGGGCGATCTCCTCAGTGCAGCCAGTGTAACAGGCAGCAACTGAGGAGGGACGCCTCCAAGAGGCCTGACGCATCTGGCGTGAGGGCCTCTTCGAGGTAGCCTTCTTGGCGAGGATGACGGTCCTCAGATCCATCCTCCTGCCAGAAGGCTGAGGCTGGGAGCTCCTGCCCGACCCCCCGGTTTTCTGGGGAGGTTGGCGGGTTGAGACGCTCTGCCTTTGAGGGGCCCGCTGGGCGTATGAGGAGGCCTGGGGTTGTGGCTGGCTAACAGCCCCAGGTTGAAGGTGACGAGTACGTTGAACGCCACCTGATGCTTTACCACCTCCTGGATCTTCTCAACGACAGTTTTTACTGAATCGCCGAAAAGCCCAGAAGGTGACAGAGGGTCGTCCAACATAAAATGTTTCTCTTTGTCCTTCAAAGAATTCAAATTTAACCATAGGTGCCTCTCCGTGGCCACACAGGCTGCCATGGAACGACCAATAGAGTCGGCCCCGGGAAAAAATATCTGGGAAAAAAGGCAGGTCCCGGCGGAGGGGAGAGACCCGCGCTGGCAGATATCATTCATCTAATTTACTTTTTCGAGGGCAAACAACAGTACTTTCTGCTGGCCACTCGATGTTTAAAGTGTCCACAGCGCGAGTCACTACCTCGAGCAATTCCTCATACGCTGGAGAGGAGGTTGGTGAACCCTCGCTCTCCATGTCGACACTGCCAATGTTCAACTCCTTAGAGCTAGACAATTGTAGTGCCGGTGCTTCAGCTTGGTCGAAAGTAACCCCCCTCGAGCGTGCTTCCGAAACCTCGCATGAAACACTGGATCCGCCGGGTAAGGGCTGAAATAGGGTAGCACCCGTCTCAACCCCGGCCGACAGATCCGTTTGAGAGCCCCATGACCTAGCTCACGAGCGCTGACCTAGCATGCTCCGCTCCGCACATAACAAGTGTGTGTCTCCCCCCGAGAGATAGCGAGGGCAAGGAGACACACACTGTTTGAAAGTCTGATATATATATATATATATATATATATATATATATAGGAGGTCCCTGTTTTTTAAACTAGATAGGGAATTCACTCTCAAAATAGCCAGCTCAACACACACACACACACTCTCTGACACTGTGCTTGCGAAGGCAACAAAGCTGCCGCTTCCGGGTTACCGGCGCTCTTTTATGACCTGGTTCGTAACGTCACCGAGCCGCGACCGTCACTCACGCACACGCCGGAAGTTTACATATTGTGCTTTGCGAGACAGCGCGCGAGTATTCCCCAAAGCGATCGAAAGACGCAGCGCGAGTTCCCTTGAAAGGGAACTGACCGTTGTCAGTTTGAATCAGTAAGTGAGGAGATGTCATATCGATCATGGGTCCAGTATGGAGTTCCTCAAGGTTCAGTACTAGGACCATTGCTTTTCACCCTGTACATGCTTCCTTTGGGTGCAGTTATTAGGAAGCATGGCATTAGCTTTCATTGTTACGCTGATGATACTCAGCTCTATATTTCTTCTCATCCTGATGAAATGTACCAATTCACTAAATTAACGGAATGGATAACTGATATAAAAAATTGGATGACTAATAACTTTCTACTGCTTAATTCTGAAAAAACAGAGATTCTAATTATTAAACCAAAAAGTTCCCCATGTAATAATCTAGACTACTGCCTAACACTCGATGGTTGCTCTTTCAAGTCTTTGTTGTCAGTTAGAAACCTGGGTGTGCTCTTTGATACCAATCTTTCATTTGAAAGCCATGTTTCTAGCATCTGTAATACGCCATTCTTTCATCTTAAAAATATATCTAAATTGCGACATGTGCTCTCTAAGACAAATGCGGAAAAGTGAGTTAATGCGTTCATGAGTTCAATAGTAGATTATTATAACGCTCTACTGGGTGGTTTTACACGCTTAATAAACAAATTGTAATTGTAAAAAACAAATTCCAGTTGGTCCGAAATGCAGCAGCTCGAGTTCTTACTAGAACCAGAAAGTATGAGCATATTAGTCCACTTCTGTCAAACCTGCACTGGCTTCCTATTAAACACTGAATACATTTTAAAATCTTGTTAATTACTTACAAAGCATTAAATAGTTTAGCTCCCCAGTACTAGAGCGATCTCTTAGCACATTATAGTCCTTCACGTCTATTGCGATCCCAAAATACTGACCAGCTTATAATACCTAGAATATCAAAGTCATCTGCTGGCGGTCGATCTTTTTCCTATTTAGCTCCTAAACTCTTGAACAGTCTTCATATTACAGTTTTGGGAAGCAGACACACTCTGTCAGTTTAAATGTACACTAAAAACACATCTCTTCAACCTGGCATACACATAACACATTATACATAACTTTTTAATCAAAATCATGTAAAATGATTGTTAGGCTGCATAATTTAAGTCAGCCGGAACCGTGAACATTCCCATAACATCTGATGTACTCAATACATCAGAAGAAGAATGGCATATACGCTGATATTGTTCTCTGTTTATTCCGAGGTTACTGTGGTCAGCCGGATCTGGGCCGTATCCAGATCAGATGAAGGACCTGGACACGAGCACAGCACTGCCCTGAAGTGTCTGCGGAGACCGTGACTCTACTAGACCCTCCCCTTTGACGATCATGAACCCATCTCCAACTGGACCAAATTGGACTTCATATTGGACTTGAATTGTTGTCAATATAATCATGTACTGTTTGGCTGTTGGCCAGAGGAGAACTGGTCCCCCGACTGAGCCTGGTTTCTCCCAAGGTTTTTTCTCCATTCTGTTCTTCATTCATTACATCACCTGCCGGAGTTTTGGTTCCTTGCTATTGTCGCCTATGCCTTGCTCAGTTGGAGAAAATTAACACTTAAAATTCATCAATTGTATTGATTCGCCTGCTCTTTAAGGCTGCTGTTCAGCCAAACAAACTTTGTTTATATATTTTTTATAAACTGGATGGCTCCCCGAGAGACAGGATAAAAGCCGGGCCTAGAGAGAGAGAGAAGGCCCTGGTGATCGGAGCCACACCACATGTTGCTTCTGGGGAGTCTGCTGAAAAGCATTTGTTTGAGTTTTTGTTGCCTTGTGCTGCTGATTTATTTTTTGGTACCAATAAAACGTGTGACCAAACGCAGTCTGATTGTTCTCCTGTCCTGACAACAGAAAAGGTTTCACAGTTAAATATTAGTCAAAGATAACACAAGTGTAATCCAAGGGATTTTCCCCTAAGGTTAATAAGGAGTGTTTAAAATACATCACAAATCACTTTACGTGGAGTATATGGGTTTCTTCCCCTTAAAGACTCATTCTTTAGTAAAGTTTGGCTGTAATGTAGAAAATGTGTTTTTTACTACCAAGGTAGAGTTCTTTATTCATTCATCCTTTATTCATTCATTATATTCATAATTTCATAATATACCTGGGTAGAGGTGATGTATTGGTCCATGTGAGTTTTGGGGGAGGGGAAAAGAAGATGATGAATATCGGTATGAGTGGAAGTGCACTGCTGGCTGTGTTCGAGAATCGTAATTAATCGACCGGGATTGACTGATTTGATTCTTTAATTTGCAGATAAGTATGAAAGTAGTTATTTGGCAGATCGCTGTTTAACTGTATTTGTTTCTAAAGAGTTGTATGGACTGAGCCAGCAAAGAGAAGTCTCTGAAAGAGGCACAAGATAACTTGTGAGTTCCAGACAAGTTAGTAGTAACTACTGCTGAAATAGCAAATGGACGTTATACAGCAACGGGAATAAGAGAAACTCCATGATGGGACAGCCATGTTGAGAGAGAGATCCAGTTGTATAACTCCAACATTGATGCTGTGCGCAGACACATAAAAGAGCTCCTGACAGCGAGGGAAATAACTGAGTCCTTACGCATCACCCATCATCATTGCTAGAAAGAAAAATGGAAGTGTAGATACTGTGTTCGGCAGTCAAGGTTGTATTTAACCTAACCAGCTCCCAAAGTGATGAGTCTCCTTCAAGATTGGTAGACCAGCTTTGTGTCTCTCCACAAAGTATTCCAATGATGTATGCTTTTCCATCTTAGCTTGAAACGGGTGGAGTGGTAGCCAAAAGCAGATCTAATGTCAGCTCAAGATCAAGACACTATTATTGTTCCAGTGAAAAAAAGAAGTGGGTTTAATCAAAATGCATACCATGCCCAAGGTGCGAATTCCACTGTGGTACTGTTACAACAACAAAGCCAAAAGTTACCCATCAGAGACAATATTCTCTATAAAGTGATCAAAGATCATGATGGAAAAGAGAGATGGCAAATGGTTTTACCTGAGAAATGTTGTCTTCAGGTCATGAAATGATGCTGGCCACCTTGGGGTAGAGTAAACCTTTGAAATGTTAAGAGATGGCCTAAGATGAATCAGAACGTTGAGCAGTATGTAAAAACTTGTGGTACGTGTGTAGCAAGGAAGACCATACCACACAGTAAATCACCATTAATTCACAGTAGCAGTGGGTTGTTAGACCTTGTATGTATTGATTTCATCTCTGTAAAACCTAATACAAGGGATAGCAAATGTTTTCAGTCATAACAGATCATTTCACTCTGTGAACAACAAGCTGTTACTGTTCCAAGGCTCTGTGTGAGAATTTTTTTGTGCTTTATAGTCTACCCGCACAAATGCATTCAGATCAAGGACAAAACTTTAAGAGCCATCTCATTAACGGCTCCCTGAGATGTTGGAGATCTGAAAATCTAACCTTACCATCTGCAGGGGGACCCACAACCTGAGCAATTCAATCACACCTTTTTTTCTATGTTGGTTGGTTTCTATGTTGGTTCAGCCTTGATCCAGCTAAGAAAGCTAAATGTAGCCAACATATCAGCCAGTTTGTACACACTTATAATTGGACCAAGAACAATGTGACTGGTTACTCTCCGTACAAAGGGGCATCCAGGTTACAAAGAGGAGACTCAGTCTCCTCCTGGCCTGTTCGGTGACTCACTAATTCGGTCGTCGACAGGTTTCAGGCTGCAAGACTTTAGGTGGTGTTCAGGAAGCTGCTGCCTAGTTACCCTCAAACTGGGGCTGTGAGCCAGGTTGTGTCGCAAACCAGGTCTGAAGACTGGTTTGTCACTACGTCCTGAAAATGCTCACTCCCAGACCTCCATCCACGAGGCTCTGCTGGTTCCTTCCGGGGGGAAGGCTTACCTGGTTGGAGACTTATCTGGTCTAGCTCTGTCGACCCACAATTTTACTGGGACACAGCGCTATCACTCTTCTGTGTTTTCCTAGGCATATGCATTCTAGAGAATGTTCCTGACGACTTGTTATCTCCCCAGTTGCCATTCTACCAGTTCTTGCTATCCTGGATTGTTGGGGTTGAGGCTGAACTTTGAGGAGTGTTCTCTTTCCTCGAGAGTAGTATCGATGTTGAGCACGGTTTCCTCCATGCACATCGATGCAATCCTGCAGCCATCAGAGCTCAATTAGGCCAGACACAGAACCATAGGTGATTATCAAGGTCATGAGGCATGCCAACACACACCTCTGGTAGTGTGGGGAATCTGGTTCTAGAAACTGTTTTGGAGTTCCTTGTCAACGTATAATGCTATCGACAGATGTGTCCCTTACGGTTCTGGAGTCATCTCGAGAGATCACTCCACCTATCAGAGTGTCACTACTAGCTACCCTCCCAATTCCAGTAGGTCAGGGTGATGCTCTATGGCTCAGCCCTTGGGCATGAGGTTGGATCTGAGGAGCATCCTCAAAGCCAAGAAGACTAAGAGCAATTGGTCCCGACGCTGAGGCATGAGGCCTCACACTGGGGGAGTGATCCTGAGGGCTTCGGTATAGAACCTTGGCTGATGGATAGCTGAGGCTATCTCTCTGGCTAGGAGTCGGCCAAATTTCCTTCTAAGAGTCCTGGCCCACTCCTCTGGGAGCTTGGCTGAAGTGCAATTTACCATGTACAATTTACCATGTTTCATCATGAGGCGTGCTGTGAGGTTGCCCGAGACCAACTCTGTTGTAACGACTGGACTGGATAGTCATGATCCTAATTTGTTATATTTAAAGTTAAAATTCATAGATAATCCTTGCTGCAAATGAACATGCATCTTTCTGGAACACTGTTTGACTTATTACTGTTTTCTATATTGCATATAAACGTACCTAAAAGATTACTGGGAACACCATACTAATATTGTGTTTGAACGGGAAAACTGAATGTCAGAATGGGAAAGAAAAGTGATTTAAGCAATTTTAGCGTGCCATAGTTGTTGGTGTCAGACGGACCGGTCTGAGTATTTCACAATCTGCTCAGTTACTGGGATTTTAATGCATTTTCTATGGTTTACAAAGAATGGTATGAAAAGGGAAAAAAAAAACATCCAGTATGCGGCAGCCCTGTGAACAAAAAAGCTGTGTTGATGCTAGAGGTCAGAGGAGAATGGGCTGTCTGATTCAAGCTTATAGAAGAGCAACTTTGACTGAATTACAATCGAGGTATGCAGCAAAGTATTTGTGAAGCCACAACACGCACAACCTTGAGCAGAAGCAGAAGACCCCACCGGGTAATACTCATCACCACTACAAATAGGAAAAAAAGCTCAATTTGCTTGAGCTCTCCAAAAATGGACAGTTGAAGACTGGAAAAATGTTGCCTGGTCTGATGAATTTCGATTTTGTTGATACTTTCAGACGGTAGAGTCAGAATTTGGCATCAACAGAATGAGAACAAGGATCCATCATGCCTTGTTACCACTGTGCAGGCTGATGGTGGTGGTGTAATGAGGTTGTGGGATGTTTTCTTGGCACACTTTAGGCCCCTTAGTGCCAATTAGGCTTTGTTTAAATGACCCTGCTTACCTGAGCATTGTTTATGACCATGTCCATCCCTTTATGACACTGTAGGGGATTTACAGTTATTTACAGTTAATACCTGAGGAGCAGATATATTGAATGAAGACCAAGAGTCAGAAGTGCAGTCAATAGAAGACATTTTAGTGGTTTAGTTTGCAGTTTCATCAGCAGAAGCCAGCTTTAGGTATCACAAGGAGTTTGTAGGCCACGGCACTTACAATAACATTGTTACAGCAAAAGCCACGTCATTAATGACGGTTAAATGATTCTGATTGGCTAAGAAAGAAAGAAAGATAAATAAAACTAGTAATTTTCCACACAAAAGCAGACAGTCTGAAGCATATCTCATCTCCGTTGATCACATGGTTGACGAGTTAGTGACCTTCCACGTGACAGAAATGCGTTTATTGGCGTCAGATTGTCCAGAACAACAAGTCATTCCGTCTCCTTATGGTGCCAGTTAATCACCTCACCAATACAGACCATATTAACGCACACACACAGACACACAGCATCTCCATGGCTGAACTCAACTCAGGCTCCAACTATCAACGAAAACTTCCCAAAACATTCTGATAACATGTTCTATCTGGTGAGAAGTGTTGACAATATTCATTCTTACTCGATGGAAAAATACAGAAAAGTAATGAAAGGTTTTAATAAATAAAAATCCCTGACTTGATTATAAATCACTCTTTACAAATCATTCAAATAAGAAAAAGGAAAAGAACATATGAAAAATAAGAAAAAGAAAAGAATATTGGTACAAATAAGAAAAAAAAAGATTATATTTACAAGCGACAATGGATTTCCAAATCGTCCCTACAACACCATGTACCCATCCTCTGATGGCTACTTCCAGCAGGATAATGCACCATGTCACAAAGCTCAAACCATTTCAAATTGGTTTCTTGAACATGACACTGAGATCACTGTACTAAAATTGACCCCGTAGTCACCAGATCTCAACCCAATAGACCATCTTTGGGATGTGGTGGAACGGGAGCTCTGTGCCCTGGTTGTGCATCCCACAAATCTCCATCAACTGCAAGATGCTATCCTATCAATATGGGCCAACATTTCTAAAGAATGCTTTCAGCACCTTGTTAAATGTAGAATTTAGGCAGTTCTGAAGGCGAAAGTGGGTCAAACACAGTATTAGTATGGTGTTCCTAATAATCCTTTAAGTGAGTGTATATATATATATATATATATATATATATATATATATATATATATATGTATATGTATATGTATATACAGTAGTACCTCAAGATACAAAAGTCTTTCGTACGCAGCAGATCCGCCCAGATGCAGGCAGAACAGATATACACTCCTCCACGTGCAAATGATTACGTAATGGCAGTACGGGATGTCAAATGTTCTTTGTCTAAAAAAAAAAAATTAAATCACTGCACAAATATAAATACCTGCATTTGTTTGACTCACACAGCCTTAGTCACATAATCTCGTCCACTGTGTGTGTGCGCCTGTCTGTGACAAAAGCTAACTAGCTGGCTTGTTTATCATGTCTCAGTCAAAAGTATACACCCAAAAATACAGGAAGGAATGGGAATCAAACCCTAAATTCCAAGACTGGGTAAAGCCGTTTATTGGTGATAATACGCGGGCATACTTGTTGAAAGTCTGCAATCTAGTACAACCACATAATGTGCACGTAGTAATTGAAGGTTATTAAAAGACGGGATGAAGCCGAATTTGTTGAGAAAGCACATCAGACGGGCAGAACACAAAGTATGCAATCTAGTACAGCGTGATGACCTCACAAATATGTTATGAGCGAATGTGTGTACACATGTGTGACTGTGTTTATGCTGTGAGCGATCATTGTGTTTGCAATTTTGGAGAATATAATTAAAGGTTTGTATCGAGAATCAAAGGTGGTTTTTTTATTGTATACTGGTAAATCTCTGCAGTTAGTTGGTGCATATCTGCCTTTTGTTGTTAGCATATTAAACATATACAGTGTATGTACATTTTTATAGCATGCCGATCGCTTCATCTAATACATTGATATATTGGGTATAGGTTATCTCAACGCTTTTTTGCAACCACCAGGCCGTCGACATAACCGAACTCCACTGTAGTTACCTAGAAGTTTTTTGATTGATTTTTGCAATGATTTTGGTTTTCACTGACTGTTGTCACATAATTTTGCTCTTAACAAATTATAGATTATATATAAATAAAGATTTTAAAATAGAATATTTGAATCATTGAGGTCTAATGTGTGATTTAAGTGTCCCCTTATTGCTTTTGAGCAATATATATTTATGCATTTAAGCGAACATTGTTGAACATATTTTTCATCATGTATGTGTAATACATACATTAAAAATTTTATTATTATTATTATTATTATTATTATTAATATCACAATGTAAAAGCCCTACATTTTGTTTTCCAATTAATATTGAAAAGCAAAATTAATTTCAACCCATTTATTGAGAAACATATTTATCAAGACACATCATCAAGAAACCAAAAACAAAACAAAAACAATAAACAACAGGACATTGTTTAAAATTAAACTAGGTATTTCTGTCTAAAGTATGTTTACCAGTGTAGTTTCATACTGTATGTTAAAATGCCGGCATAGAGCTTGGTTAATATATATGTAATGAATTTAGGTAACATTGTGTTTTCTGCTATCAGTGTTAATGTGCGTGATGTTACAGATGTGGATGTTAATTAGTGTGCCATTCTCTCTTTAAATCTTGCATTAAAATAGCACCAGTTCACCAGGTTCAGTTGTCATTTGGCACAGTCCTCAATTACAAACCTGACATATCCACCTAATCACCGCCCACATGCACACAATGGTTAATTTCCCATTATTTGTTTTAATACGTATTGGCATGTATTTAATGAGTTTCTTGAACTCTTTAATAGTTTTAATACTTTCAGAGTGTGTCTAGATGTTATTGTGTAGGTGAAACATGTGAGTTCGCACATGTTGGGTATTTTAGTAGCAAGTAAATCATTAACAGGTCTTGATGGTGTCCCGTCTCATTAGGTTTTCGTCAGCCTTGGATTAACACTCTTCCTGGTCCTTTGTAATCACTGAACAAATACAGAAGCTCACGCAGAGTTTGATTTATGGCAGGGGGACCTCTGATTCGGCTGATGTGTCCTGGGAGTGCCTAGCACACAGTCAGGTGTCCTACAGGTCAGGGTCAGGGCCAGAGCCACACCACCACGACCCACCTTCTTTTAACCTAAATACCCACGGCCAAGATTTAAAGAGATATTAAGTGGACTGTACCATTTACACATGTAAAGTTTCTCTTGTTAGGTTTTCATCAATGAGTGATTGATATTTGGATATTTGTTCACCATTTTGCCATACAACAGCTTTTAAAATTATACTTTTTTGCCAGTGGAATTTGCAAAAAATGTTTTTATTTGTATTTCTACAGAAATCTTAACCGTCTAATTTATGCATGGCTGACAAATATGTATATTTGGGAGTTTCTTGATGTAAGTTAATACAGATAATTTTTTTTTTTGTTATTTGTAATTTAAATGCATAAATATTTTGAGTCAAAACATTACATATTTCAACTTTAAAAAACATATTTAGTTTTTAACTATTTCTATAAAAAAAGCTTTAAAATGCTGCTCATTGATTTTTGTGCAGAAATTAAATTAAACAGATATATCTGAATTTCCCAAATTTTTTTTATAAAATAGCTATGTAAATAGCCAGTTACTCCACAACATTCCTACCATGGTATTGTTGTATCGTAACGCACCATCTAATACATTCAGTTTACTTCTCGTAAGAGATCAACTGTATTTAAGCAAATATATAAATAAGTTCACAGTAGAACACATACATTGCCAGATATCATCTGTGCATTGTTCTCTACACAACAGACTGTGTGAGCATAAGTGTGAAGCAGTGCTGGGATTTTGTTGTTTCCCAGGGGATGGAACAGTGGAGCTGTAGCCTGAAACAACTCTTAAATCATGTCTGCTCACCAGGCAATTCCTCTGCAGGCAGGAGAACACTGCATTTGATTTATGAGTAATCCCCATCTCAATTTGTCACTGAGGCAAGGAATATATAACTCAAAACACTTTGTATTTACAAAATGTCCTTATGTTTGTTTATAAAGTGTGGTGAGTGCACACAGGAAGGCATAGCTACTAACTCACAAAAAAATATGGTATTTATTCATCGCACATATACACACACACTATGTATATATATGTGTGTGTGTGTGTTGACATTCACTCCATAGTGCACCTTACGTGAATTGCTGCACATTGTTTTTACATGCAAGCCGAAACCCCCTCCTCAGACATTCAGCTGTACCTTGATGGCGAGCTAAAGATTGATGCTGTTCATCTGTTAGAATGGGCAGTAAAAAGCAAACTGCACGGTGACTGCCCTACTATCACTGCTCTCATCTCAGACGCTGTAAAAGCAACATAACACTCTCAGAGGTGAATACTGATCTCATCCAGGCTCTTTGTTTCATTAAGGCTGCCCCAAACAAACACCTGCAGTGTTAAGTGCTGCAGCGAGAACCCCCACCCTCCATCTCTACATCCCTCATCTGCATGAGCCATCATCATCATCTGTAGCTCGCCTGTATCTGACAGACAGCAGCAGAGGAATTAACTACTGCATTGGTGTGAAGGTTCCCTGAATGTTGTTTCATTAATTTAAAAAGCCTAGTTTATTTCTGGTTGCGAGTACAATGTATATGTTTTATTTAATGGTGATTTAGCTGCTCAGGTAGGTTTTACCTGTGAAACAACAAACAAAAAACAAAACGGGTGCCTTTCCCCAGAGCTCCGTTAGCCATTTACGGTCGTCAATTCTGTTTTTACCAACATAGTTCACCGTTTCAGAGTTTCCTGAAACCATATTTCCATCAAATGTTTACATGCTTGGAACGTCAGCTCTCATCCTGTGGTTAGATGCATAGTTTCATGCATCTTGTCCAGCATGTAGCCATCTAATAAAACATGCAATCCTCCAGAGGGAACACGTGATCAAAAGGGAAGCCATTTTTCACTTTTGAAAGTATATGTTGTTAAATGAGAGAAACTTCTCAGGTTACTTACGCAACCCTAGTTCCCTTAGAGCATAGGTGTAAAACTCAAGGCCCGCGGGCCACATCCGGCCCGCCGTTTAATTATGTCCGGCCCGCGAGATCATTTTATATATTCTCATCAATGGCACAGCGATATGAAGCGCTGGTAACACAATAAACTACAGATCCCATAATGCAGCACTTCAGCTGCCTGTCCAACACTTTCCGTGTTAATCAAGCCTAGCTTATGATGCTGCAAGTTATTGCGAAGCCAGCCCTCACAATTCAGAGGAGAAAAGTTGATTCTGAAAACAGAGCCTTTAAAAACCGATGGGAGGCTGAGTACCGTATCTCCCCGCAGACGATAATCCGCACCCTCATATAGCCCGAGGGTTTTGTGTAAAAAATCGTTGGCATAATCTAACTGTTCAGACTTGGTACACAGTGCTTGTGCGCGAAGTTCAAGAGCCCGCCCTCATGGCAGCACAGTCTTCTTGCATGATTGACAGGTCAGACAGCCTATCAGCGCCAGCAGTCAGAGTGACAGTACAAGCGCCAGAAAGAAAATACAGCGCAAAAAAAAAACCTTACGTCCTTGAAATATTATTACGTGTAAAATATTTGTGATATATTTTGTAAAATCTTTTCTAACCCACAGGTTATATGCGGGAAAATATGGTATATGTTTACTGACATACTGCCGGTATACCCGTGTGTCTCATTTGCGGAGCTAATGTGATGTTAATTAAATAATTTAATAAGACGGCACTTTGAGACACATTACATATGACCAGAGACAACTGAATAATTTGATTTGTTATTGCTGAAAAGCTAAAATTTTACTTAGATTTCCAGGTTTTGTTATGCAGCATGTTCATATTTTGAATTTGTATAATCTTGACAGGATATATTTTTATGGAGAGCAAAATCTTTTGGGATATTTAAAATGTAAGTTTTACATAAAATGACATAAGAGTGAAGAAATTTGAATGTTTGTTCTTTTAACGTTTACTTTCTTTCCAAATATATATATATATATATATATATATATATATATACACACTTTTTGTTTTTGTATTTTTAAATATTTTAATATTTTTAAGTTATTTAAAGTATAAGTTGATTTATTCCGGAATGATATTCCTGTCTGTTTTTATTCACATTTATGTTCAAAAAAGGTAAGTTTTAAAAGTTTAGTTTTAGTGTGTTCAATAAATGTTTGAAATTGAGTTTGACACCCCTGCCTTAGAGGGAACGAGACACTGCGTCGAACGCATATGGGAACGCCTTAGCGTGATTGTCTCTTGAAGTGCAATGAAATCTAGGTGTGCGAGTGCACATCGCTGAGGGTGACGTCATGAGCGGGGAGTATATAGAGCGCGCCGTGACCCGGAAGTGGCAGCTTGACCAGTGTCTGAAACAAGCCGGCATGCACAGGAGCTG
Organism: Rhodeus uyekii; assembly: GCA_037043235.1. Classification (NCBI taxonomy): domain Eukaryota; kingdom Metazoa; phylum Chordata; class Actinopteri; order Cypriniformes; family Acheilognathidae; genus Rhodeus; species Rhodeus uyekii. The sequence continues at coordinate 775,379 of JAWRVZ010000021.1, read as the reverse complement.
AGGCTACGAGACGCAGTGACTCGTTCCCTCTGAGGGAACTAGGGTTACGCAAGTAACCTGAGACGTTCCCTGTCAAGGGAACTCTCTCTGCGTCGAACGCATATAGGAATGAGGAATACCCATGCCGCCTCAGTGCACGGAGTAGGCCAAGCTAACGTAGCTCACTACGAAAGGGCCAAAGTTCCCACAACGGGGTTAAGGTCTCGTTGATAGAACCTAATAAAGGTATGTGGTGAGGACCAGCCAGCAGCATCGTAAATATCGGCAAGGGGAGCCCCTGCGAAAAAAGCTTTAGAGGTAACAATGCTTCTAGTAGAGTGGGAGTGGACATGCAGCACTGCTGTCCCGCCAGATCATAAGCCAGGGAGATAGTCTCAACTATCCCCCTGCTCAGAGATGGTTTTGATGCTGGAGCTCCCTTAGGAGCCCCGAAGCAAACAAAGAGTTGGTCTGACCTGAAAGCAGTTTAGGGATATATTCCGATTTGGGAGAGAGAAAGGCTTTCGCCTGGCCGGAAGCAAACTCCAAACAGGAGGGGGCCACTGAAAGGGCCTGAAGGTCACCAACCCTCTTAAAGGAGGAGATAGGAATTTCTCCGAGATGTCCTCGAGCGGCTCAAAGGGTGCCTGGGATAGAGCCTGGAGTACCAGGGAAAGGTCCAAAGGCGGTACCCAAGAGCGTACCGCAGGCCTTAGCCTCAAAGTTCCACGAAGGAAACACACGACTAGGGGGTCCAGACCCAAGAGGTACCACTTAAGGGTACGTGGTAAGCTGCAATGGCAGCCACGTACACCTTCAGCGTTGAGGGGGACAGCCCGGCAGTGAATCTTTTTTGTAGAAACTCCAGAACGATACCAACTTGGCAGGTCACTGGGTATAAATGTTTGTCGCTGCACCAGGACGAGAAGGTTTCCCACTTCCGGGCGTAAAGTTTCCCAGTGGACGGGGCTCTAGTGTGGAGAATGGTCTCAACGACCTCAGTCGACAGACCTGAGTCTATGAGTCGGGCCCCCTCAGAGGCCAAACCCACAGGTTCCACAGTTCTGGGCGAGGATAAAGGACCTTGCCCTGAGCCTAAGACAGAAGGTCCTTCCTGACGGGAATCTCCGAAGGAGGGACACTAGGTCTGAAAACTACGCCCTGCCCAGCTAATGCGGGGCAAATAAGGTGAGATGGACCCTGTCCTGGCGAACTTTCTCTAGAACCCCTGGGAACAGAGCAATGGGGGGAAAGGTGTACAAGAGAAGCCTTGGCTACTCATGTCGTATCGCGTCCAGCCCAAGAGGTGCTGGGAGAACAAGGGGAAATCGAAGCAGGCAGCTTTGTCTCCAGACGGAAACAGGCCAGATTTCCCCCACATCCGCTCCAACACCTCGGTGTGGAGTCTTCATTCCCCGGGCCTCGGCCCCTATCTCAACAGGAACCAGACAGCCAACACTTCCGGCGCATTCTATATGACAGGAGAGGTGGTGTCTGCTCCACAGACCCTGAGTCAGGCGGCCCCTCAGGGCCACCCCCCAACCCGAGTGGGAGGCATCTGTCAACAGCATCACGCGGTGAAAGAGTGATCCCAGTACGGGCCTTCGGGAAAGAAACCAGGCTTTCTTCCACTGATGCAAGACTCGCAGGCATCACCTTGAGACCTTGATCAGACGGGAAGGGTAGCCCCTTGAGGAAAACCCCCTGGTTTTGAGGCACTATAACAGTCACATATGGAGCAGACCTAGTGGAATAACACTGGGTACTGCCACCGTGAAACTTAACACTCCCAAGAAGTGTCTGACCGTGGCTGGTCTAGCTTCATACTCTTGACTGTGGACGGGATAGAGGCAATACGCACGGGGGAAAGCTGTGCTAACATTGACACATCGTCCCATACAACACCGAGGAACGTAGGGCTCTGCCTCTGCGAGAGCACACTCCTCTTGGCAACCAGTGTCAGCCCCAGCTCCTTCATGTGTGTGAGAATAACACCTCGATGTCGCACTGTGATCTCCCGAGACTGGGCCAGAATGAGCCAGTCGTCGATGTAAATCAAGATACAGGAGCCACGGAGAAAACCGTAACCAAGTGTGAGTCACCCGGACGTATGTGGTAAGCAGAGCAGCCAGATAAACCTCTCTGGAGGAGAGAGCCCTGAAGTCAAGCTGTCCCGCAGGAAACAGCAGACAGGGGTATACGGTTTCCTTGTGGTGGGGCTTTTGGAGAGGAGAGCAGTCTTAGCAACCTCGGTTGTGAGACCAGCACAATGCACTAGGCCCCCGCGAAGGCCGAGCGCATCTACGCCAGAACTCCAAGGACGCGGAGCTAGAGCTGCATCCACCCACTTGGTGAAAGTGAGAGGAGACAAAGCCAGGCCGAATGGAAGAACTCTGTATAGATAAGCCTTGCCCCTAAAGGCGAATCTGAGGAACTTCCGGTGCTGTGGAAGGATGTGGATGTGGACGTGGAAATACACGTCCTTGAGATCTATCGTGACAAACCAGTCCTCGGACCTGATTTGTGCTACGATCTGCTTCAGAGTCAACACCTGACGAGTTTGTTCAGAGCGCGAAGATCTAAAATCGGACGTAAGCCTCCATCCTTCTTTGGAACAACGAAGTATTGGCTTGTAAAAACCCGAATCTCTGGCTGACCTCTTTCCTCAGCAATGAGTCGACTTCCTGTTCCATGACTAGAGCCTGCTCGGGATCCACCAAGGTTGGCAGAACCCCCAAAAATCCGGGTGGATACCAATACCAAAAAGCCCCACTAGAGAATGCTCTAGGACCCTCCTCGGAGGGGGCGACCTGCACTGCGGAGCGCAACTGGGAGGGGCCGCCTAGGGAGAGCATGACCCGGCCCACTCGAGGTACCGGGCCTGCTACCGCGCTTGCAGGGCCAGAAGACGTTAGCGTCAGGGCCTCTTGCTCTTCGCCTTCTTAGCCTGGAGGACAGCCCTCAGATCTGTCCTACTGCCAGAAGGCTGCGGCTGAGCATGACGACCTGCACCGTCGCCCAACTGAGGGGGCTGCCGGGTCTCGATGCTCTGCCGCTGAGCAGCGCGGTAGGAGGACCTGCTGCTGTGGCTGGCTCGCAGTCCCAGACGCTCGAGGGGAAGAATTTTCCTGAATGCCACCTCCTGCTTAGCAGGCTTCTGAAACCTCTCGACGGCCATCTCGACAGAATCGCAGAAGAGGCCAGGAGGCATAAGACGGTCACCAAAGAGGATATTCTTATCTTTCTCTCTCAGCGTGGTTAGATTGAGCCACAGATTTACCAGGGCTGCCATAAAACTACCAGGGCTGCCATAAAACGACCAATGGAACTGGATCTGGAGAAAGCATGCAGAGCATGGCTTTTCACCTGATCTCCGCACCACTCCCGGCAGCTCGTCATACGCAGCACAGGTAGGCCATGAACCACACAAGCATCCCCCTGCACGCCTAGTTTTGCGGGGTGCACGCGTGCTCACCCGCGATGAGGAGAGAGAGAAAGAGAACGCGTTCTCCCGCGAAAGCTCGTTCGCGTCAGGGACCAACGGCTGAGATAAAAAAAAAAAACTCACTAGTTCGCCGGCAAGCACCAACTGCTCGCAATTCAATGTGAGCGCAGCCTCAGAGAGAGAAGCACTCGCTACGCACACAAACAACCTCCTAGAAGGTTGGCGTGGAAACTCCTCACCTAACTGCTTTTATTTGATCACAACACACATCTCGCGTGTATCATCAGGTGCCCGAAACGCTGACAAGGATGAATACAACGAATGTGGTTTCCTTGCTGACCAACGTGACAGACAATCACTTAGACAAGGTGTCTCCCTGAAGATATGAAGAGGATGACTTACTGTTTGTGCGCTCCTTTATACCTTTAGCTGCACCCGTGGTGACATCATAGGCAGCTGCCAGGCATTGTCAAGTTCATCGACGTGATTAGATAATTTGCTACACCAATGGATTTTACATTGTATCAGCCTATATTTAAAACATTAAGCTAAAAGGTTTTTTTTTGTCAGAAACACGCATAAATCTCAGAAAATTTGAAAGCATGATAACTGAGCTTCTTTTAAATTTCAACTAATAAAGCTTTCTAAGTTATTCTTAGAAAATAACGTCTCAGGTTACTATTGTAACCATAGTTCCCTGAGAACAGGGAACGAGATGCTGCGTCCCCTAGGGGTCGCTTTGGGGAAACACCCTCGGTGTGACAGGTGTCTGAAGCAAATTATCTAATCACGTCGATCACTGCGAAAACCCCTTTTGTAATCTTTATTTTTAAGTATTCTCACTGCGTAATGGTGTTTGGTTGTATTGGCACTTTGCATGCACTTTAAAGCCTATGTTCAGACTGCCATGCTTATGTTGGGAGAAAAACCTTCTTGTTGTTTTTTTTTCTATGTTAAGAGTTTAATAGAGATAAAAGGGTGAACACAATTATAAATGTCAAATGAGATGCATTTTGGTCCAGTGGATGAGGGAGACACATTCCTGTTTACACCTGGTATTTAATCCTTCTCTTTTGTTCACTTTCAACCACTTTTGTCCTGATTTATTTTAAAGGAAGGTCTATGGGCAGGTAAATGTGTGGGTTTTTTCAGATCTTTCAATGTAATAGACAAAACAAACTCACACAATTTACATCTGAAAACATACAAAGGGCAGGATCTTTAGTTTCTGCACTGACAGACCCAAGACTCAAGAGTGTGAGTTAGAAATCAAGAATGGTGAGAGAATATTGAGCTTGGTATGTTTTTAATTTTCAAACCAATCTCGGCTCTCCAGCTGAAAAGACCCCCTGCACAGGGTTGCCAACTTCTGGAAAGAAAAATGGTGGCTCAATATTCTCTCACCATTCCTGACTAAAAACCAAAACACTTTCATTTTGATTTCATGGGGATATTAACACCCCATGTCTGTGGCATTAACAGGCTAGCGTTGCCCATCTAAAACCAGGTAAGACCACCGTGGAGTTTCAGTCGGCTTTTTCAAGTAGGACAAAGGATTTGGATTATTAAAGCAGCAATAAGTGGTTTGTTCCTTTTTAAAGGAAAAGTACAAACATAAAAAGCAAATCATTAAGAGCAAAACAATAGAAAAGAATAATGTCAGACAGGAGAAAACGAGTGTGGAAGGTGTTTATTTCCCATGGTAGCTGATGGGTCAGTTGCCAGTGGGCTTTCCTAAGAGCAGTCCAGCCTTGGCTCATTTTGCATCTTTTAATATTGCATGCAGTTCATTTAGTGGATGGGCAAAAGCCCAGAGCCACTCCTCTCAGGGGCGTACTTCACCGCACAAGGGAGCTTGAGATTGATGGCTCTCCACTCCCTGCAAGCCGCACAAGGCTACATCTCCCCACCTCTCCCCCCAAGAATGCTGCAAACATCCTTTCGCTTGGCTGCTAACTCATCAATCACACTGTCACTTTAATTTATGTGCCACTTCTTGTTTCGATATCATTTATTTCTGTGCAAGAACGTTGCAAGCACCCATACAGTTCTGGAGAGAGAAACCCCTGATAGTAGATAGGCAGAAATTTCAAAACTTCACTCTTACAAATAAAGGTTCTTTATTAGCATTTATGGTTTCAGAAAGAGCATATAATATTTATGTTCTTTATAGTGGAAAAGGGTCCTTTATTTTATCACAATGTTCTGCACACCAAAATAGTTACATGATTGGCAACACTGCGAAAACCCCTTTTGTAATCTTTATTTTTAAGTATTCTCACTCCGTAATGGTGTTTGGTTGTATTGGCACTTTGTATGCACTTTAAAGCCTATGTTCAGACTGCCATGCTTATGTTTGGAGAAAAACCTTCTTGTTGTTTTTTTTCTATGTTAAGAGTTTAATAGAGATAAAAGGTATGAACATAATTATAAATGTCAAGAAGTGTAGCAACTGGCAACTTCACTGCCTTAACTGAAAATAAGAACCATTATTGATACCTGAACAATTGTAATAATTGAGCACCAAATCAGCATATCAGACACTGAAGACTAGAGTAATGTCTGTTGAAAAGACAGCTTTGTTCAGAGGAATGCATTACATTTTAAAATATGTTAATATAGAAATAAGCTCTTTTAAATTGTAATAATATGTCATACCATTTTACTGTATTAAGTCAAGTCGCCTTTATTTATAGAGCACTTTTTACAATAGAGATTGTTTCAAAACAGCTTTGCAGTGGTCACAGGAAACCAATAAAAATAAAAAAAAGTTTGTTTTGGCTGAACAGCATCTCTGTCACGATTATGTTAGTGTTCCCCTTATTCTGGACGTTTAGTTTACGTTGTCTGTGTCACATGCTCCCCGTTCCTGATCTCACCTCACTCTGTTCCCATCATCACTCATTAGTCACAGGTGTTTTGCGTTCCAGTTGTAATCACTGTCAGTATTTAAGTTATCCATGTTCACTCCCCAGTTGTCGTTTGTTAAAGTTATCATGATGTTGTTGTTATCTTAGTTTTGTTGTTTGCTGTTTCCGTGTGGATGCCTTAGTTTTGCACTCTCATGTGGCTTTTGTTTTCCTTGTGTAGGGACCCCTAAAGTATATATTTTTGTTTGTAATAATGTAACATTTATATGCATGTATTTCATTATTTTGGTTTAAATGTATCTACATTATTTTATTTGTTATAATGTACGTGAGTTCACCAAACACACTTCTGTTTTATATTCAATGACATTGTTTATTGGTTGAAAGTTCATCAATGTTGACCAATGACTGTGAAGTATGTTCAACGTGAGTTGCGTCAACGCTGAGTTACGTAGAGAGACTGCATCGCGCATGTGGAAGTGAGAAGATTTCGATTGCTGTCAGTGCGAGAGTGCGTCACTGCTCTGGAGACATTTGTTGGTGAAATATTATGCCCAAAGCATATTAAGACGACACTACTTTCGGTTTGTTTCAGTTTATAAACTGTCAGCTAAATAGTCTTTTTGTTTCCGTGGTTACGGCGAGTCAACGCGCCGCAATTCTATCTGCGCCACGAGGGCCTAGTGACGCTCATTCCGACCATTTCACGATCAACGAGTGCCATTGAAGACACGGAGCATCGCGCTGGATTTGCGGGAGTGGATTCCTCGTGTTTATTGGATTCATCGGGACTACAGAGAGTGGATTCATTGTGAACTAACATCTACATTTTCATGTGCACCAACGATCGGGATCCAACGGTAACATGTGACTATTTGACTGTGTGACTCATTTGCATTGCATGACGGAAAGACTGTGTGTTGACACCTGTCAGGTTTGATATTGACACTGATTTGAGAAACATTCAAAGTTTATGCGCCCTAACGTTTGAATTGAAGTGAATTGAGTTTACATTTTTAACTTGGGAAAAAGGGATATTCACATTTGAGTTAAAGAGAAACTACATAATTTCATATTTCTTTTATTTGGAGTTTATTTTTGTTTATGAGGGGGTATTTCATTTATGTTAAAATAAATTGTTATTCTTTATTTACATGTCTGCTATTTTATATTCTTATTGTAAATTAACATCTAACTGATTTTTGGGGAAAGTAATTCATAGTGTTTATTGGTAATGAGGAAAGAGTGTGAAATTAATGAAATAAGAGAAATACCGGCCTAATTCACCATTCTACTGCCGGGAATCTGGGTTTTCCTATATTTTGGAAATATTTCTAGCCTTAAGGTTAAGAAAAGGGTTACATTTTTGGAGGCACTGCTGGGATACTGTTTTTCTTTTCTTCCTCTTCCCTGTTTACCAGAGTTTTCTATCTTTCCCTTTACAAATTTTAATCTAGTGTTGTTTGACATTGAAACAGTTTTCTGATTTATTTTGTCACAATTCTAGCTATTTGCCTTGTTTGAAAAAAAATGGATTTGTTGCAAACTGTTGAGTGGAGCAAAACAGAGAATGTTAATTTATCACGTGCCATTGTACTGAGCAATGTTCCTTTGGACGCCAGTGAATGACACTATTGGAAGAGTGTTAAACACAGTCAAAGCTTTTGGTCGCACTAGAATATGTGGTCGGCGTGGTGACGTAACTGGCAGATGGTTGTTTATTCTAGTTGAGACCAGCACTGATCTAAATGCTGACGTTATACCACCTGAGATAGGCATAGAAAATGAAGCTGGACCTTGGGGTGTCACATTAGTGAGTAGTCTGGTAGGACATGGTCCTGCATCTGAAGAGGATGCCTTCCAACTCAAGCTACAAGCTTTGTTGCAGCAGGAGGGAAAGTCTTTAGAGGAAGTGAAGGCTATAATTATGGGAAATCAGTCTCCTAAATCTGACATCAGTGTAGACCTAGTTGATGCCATAGGCAAATTAGTAGATCGATGTAATCAAGTGTCTAGTGATGGGCCTGGGTACAGAAAACTGAGGTTGTTCTCTGGATTGAAACCTGTCCCTCCAGGTGAAGAAGAATATGACATCTGGATGGAGCAGGCTGCTCAAATGATAAGTGAATGGCAATGCACTGAAGCTGCTAAGAAACAACGCATTGTTGAGAGTTTGCGAGGCCCTGCTGCTGATATTGTCAGGTTTCTAAAAGTGAGTAATCCGTCTGCGGCTGCAAACGAATACTTAACTGCTCTTGATACAGTATATGGTACCACTGAGAATGGGCCAGACTTGATGGCTAAGTTTTGTCATACTTATCAGGAAAATGGAGAAAAACTGTCAGCTTTCTTATACCGACTGGATAAACTTCTTCATCGGGCTTTCTTGAAGGGAGGAATTGATGCAACAGGCATAAAGCAAGGATGGAGCAGCTTATTAAGGGGGCACTGACTAATGACATGGTTGCCTTACGAATCAGAATGACTCACACAGTGCATGATCCCCCTTCGTTCTCACAGTTGATGAAGGAAGTGAGAGAAGAAGAACATTGGGTAGCTGCTCGAGAGAATGTTAAAGCTTCTGTTGCTACTGTTGCCTCTCCTCAAGTGTCTGTGCCACCTGAATTACATAGCCTGAAGAAGGAAGTTAAAGAGCTGTCTACTCAGATGAGCCAACTGTTGAGTATGACTACTGTGACCCCTACCTCTGACAAAGCCCCGCAGAAAGATAGTCAGACACGTGAAGTTTCAAGCAAAGACAATGCCCGTAAGCAAAGAAATCCCAAGTTACCCCTGCCTGGAATTTTCTGCTACAACTGTGGTGAAGATGGTCATAAGAAGTGGGAATGTAATGCCCCTGAGGATCTCAGGAAAGTAAACCAGAAGCTGATGAGAATGCACCGCTTGCAGGGAAACTTAAGCGGGGCTCAGTGAAGGAACGGCACGGAGCTCCAGCTAACCCACGTTCCCCTCATGTTTCATTGTTGCTTGATGATGGTCAATCAAAATTGCCTGCAGGATTAGTAGGGCCTGTCTCTGAGGTGCCTGTTCAAATTGAAGGAATTTACACGAGAGCTCTTCTTGACAGTGGCTCTCAGGTCACTCTATTGTATCGTAGTTTTTATGATAAGCACCTAAAGCACTTACCTCTTCAACCTGTGGAAAACCTTAAGATCTGGGGTCTTAGTTCACACAAATATCCATATGATGGGTATTTACCCCTCAAACTTGAGTTCACTGAAAGCGTGGCTGGAGTGCATCAGGTGGTTGATACTCTTGCCATCGTATGTCCAGACCCGTTGAAAAGGGAAGGGATAGCCATTTTGGTGGGGACCAACACCAGCTTAGTGAGGAAACTGCTTGAGTCTTGTCGTGAGCAGGCTGGTGAGAAGTTCTTGAATGTGTTAACCATTCACCCGGTGATCCGGGAGGCGTTTGAGTTTATTCAGAAGACAGACATGTCACAGGGTGATCCAAACCGACATGGAACAGTTTGGTTTGCAAAGCCTTCCCCTATTGTCTTGAAGCTAGGTCAGGTTATGCAACTCCCAGGTCTACCCAAGTTTCCTGGCCAGACGACAGAATCTCTGTTGCTAGTAGACAATGCAGAAGTTAATGATTCATTCACGTCAGACCTTCAAGTGAGACCTGAAGTTCATTCAGCAACCATTGTTTCCAGCCGAAGAGTCATGGTGACTGTCAGAAACACGTCTACAAGAGAAGTATGTATAAAGAGAGGAACTCCTCTTGCTCGTGTTTTCCCAGTAACCTTAGTTCCACAACTTTCTTCCAGCCAACAGTCAGAACAGGGTGCTTTGACTCCTGTTTCCTTTGATTTTGGTGATTCTCCAATGCCGGAAGAAGCAAAAAGGCTTTTGTGTGAGGAGATGCTGAAGAGAAAAGAAGTGTTTTCCCTTCATGAATGGGATGTGGGTTGTTCAAAGAGTACCACACATGAGATAAGACTGAAGGATTCACGCCCTTTCAGAGAAAGATCTCGACGTCTTGCCCCGGCAGATTTGGAAGATGTGCGGCGACATCTACAAGAACTTAAGGGTGCTGGCATTATTTCAGAGTCCCGAAGCCCCTATGCTTCACCAATTGTGGTGGTACGTAAAAAGACAGGGAAGGTCAGAATGTGTGTAGACTATCGGAATGGACTGGGAGGAGTTTTGTATCAGGAGCATGATGAAGGGTTACGCCCTGTTGCTTTCATCAGTCGCAGCCTTTCCCCTTCAGAGAAAAATTATCCTGTGCATAAATTGGAATTTTTAGCTTTGAAGTGGGCCATTGTTGACAGACTGCATGACTATCTTTATGGTGTCCAATTTGAAGTTAGAACTGACAACAATCCTCTAACTTATATAATGAAGTCGGCGAAGCTTGATGCCACTGGTCACCGTTGGCTGTCAGCTCTTACCACCTACAATTTCAGCTTGAAATACCGCCCAGGGCGAAAGAATGTGGATGCCGATGCACTGTCCAGACGTCCAACTACCCACCAATGTGCAGATGACGAGTGGCAAGAAATTCCAGCTTCCGGTTTCCGGGCTTTTTGTCAAGGAATGTCTGTGAAGAAGATGACAGATTGTGTGTCTTATCCCTGCGTTGTGCAACAGATTGGGGCACATATATCTGCGGTTCCCAAAACTTATTGTCAAGCTACTGTGCTAGTTGCAGACCACTTACCTGAGTTCAATCCAACTGAGATTCAAGCTGCCCAAAAGAATGATGTACACCTAGGGGAGGTGTGGGAAGCAGTTTGTCAGAAGAAACCTGCAAGTAGTATCAGTCACAACCACCCTGTGATGAAGTTGCTGAAGCGAGAATGGGAGAAGCTATCAATAGACAATGGTTTGTTGTACCGAACTATTAAACAACCAAGTGATCAAAGAGTGAAACGACAGCTTGTGCTTCCCAAGCAGTATCACAACATGGTGCTTAAATCTTTGCATGACGAGATTGGACATCTAGGCTTTGACAAGTCTTACAGTCTGGTTCGTGACCGATTTTATTGGCCACGCATGAAGCGTGATGTAGAGGCCTACTGTAAAACATGTGAACGTTGCATAAAGAGGAAAACATTGCCTCAGAGAGCCGCTCCATTGTTCCATATGCAAAGTTCAGGACCCATGGATCTTGTATGCATTGATTTTCTTTCCATCAAAGCAGATTCTCGCAATGTATGTGATGTGTTAGTGGTAACTGACCATTACACACGTTATGCTCAAGCTTTTCCCACTAAGGATCAAAAGGCTTCTACTGTGGCAAAGACTCTATGGGAAAAGTATTTCATCCATTATGGACTTCCAACTCGAATACACTCCGACGACCAGGGAAGAGATTTTGAGAGCCGGTTGGTTTCTGACATGTTGAGCATGCTAGGAGTAAAGAAGTCAAGGACCTCCCCTTATCATCCGCAAGGTGATCCGCAACCGGAGAGGTTCAACCGGACTTTGTTGGACATGCTGGGTACCCTTGAGCCTAGGCAGAAGTGCAAGTGGAGTCAGCACATAGCGCATCTCGTGCATGCATATAATTGTACTGTTAATGAGGCCACTGGATTTTCCCCTTATTACCTTATGTTTGGTAGAGAGGCCCGATTACCTGTTGATGTATGTTTTGGCGTTTCCCCTGACAACACTTCGCCAGCATCATATTTGAAATATGTGACCAAAATGAAGCAGGAATTACAGATAGCTCATCAGTTAGCTCAGGCCACTGCTGAAAAGATGAATCAGAGTAACAAAGAAAGGTATGACCAGAAAGTTCGCTATCATAGTCTGAATGTTGGAGACAGAGTTTTGATTCGAAACCTTGGCCTAAAGGGAAAACAAAAGCTTGCAGACAGGTGGAGTGCTAAACCCTATGTAGTAGAGAGTCAATTGTCTGGTATTCCTGTGTATCGTTTGATTCCTGTTGATGGTGAGGGGCCAGTTAAAGTCCTGCATCGTAATCACATCCTGCCATTGGGACAGGCAGTCAGGTTACATCCTCAAGTAGATAACAGACCTACCCCTTCGCCTAGAGCTTTAAGGCGCAGGAAAGCAAAAGAGAAGCAGAAATCAGCTGAGTTAGCAAATTCTTCTACTGTGGTTGACTCAGTTCAAAGGGAATGTAGTTCTTCTGATTCAGAGTCTGATTTTGGGTTTTATGTTGAAGATGTGGCAGAGAAAATTCAGAGTGAAACACCTGTACAAGATGTAGAATGCTTAGACTTGAGTGATTCTCATGGTGATTCAGAAGCGCTGATAGTTCCATGTCAGAGTGAAAATCCTGATGTTGACAATGTTGATTTGAGTGATGATGTAATGGCTGTAGGTCATGAGAATATTATTCAGACTCCTGCTAATGCTGATGAAGGTACTGGAGTTCAGTCAAGTGAAGAACCTTCCGAAGTACGTAGATCATGTAGGGAGAGAAAGCCTAATACACGATTTACATATGATACATTGGGAGAGCCGCATACTAAGATCATTGGTACCAAGCAATGTAGTGTAAATGTAACCATTACCAATGCTTTGTATTCTTCTAGTGGCTATGAAAGTTCTCATGTTTGGTGGTGTCATGCAGATGCATTATGCAATGTATGTAGTCAGAAACCTACACTTATACCCATGAGTTTTAGTTCTGTCTTTAGTAAATTAGGGACCAAAGTTAGATGGTGTTAATGTTTACTATGACCAGCATGGGGGCATACTGGATTTTTGGTGGGGGGAGTGTGTAGGGACCCCTAAAGTATATATTTTTGTTTGTAATAATGTAACATTTATATGCATGTATTTCATTATTTTGGTTTAAATGTATCTACATTATTTTATTTGTTATAATGTACGTGAGTTCACCAAACACACTTCTGTTTTATATTCAATGACATTGTTTATTGGTTGAAAGTTCATCAATGTTGACCAATGACTGTGAAGTATGTTCAACGTGAGTTGCGTCAACGCTGAGTTACGTAGAGAGACTGCATCGCGCATGTGGAAGTGAGAAGATTTCGATTGCTGTCAGTGCGAGAGTGCGTCACTGCTCTGGAGACATTTGTTGGTGAAATATTATGCCCAAAGCATATTAAGACGACACTACTTTCGGTTCGTTTCAGTTTATAAACTGTCAGCTAAATAGTCTAATAGACATTGACACTGATTTGAGAAACATTCAAAGTTTATGCGCCCTAACGTTTGAATTGAAGTGAATTGAGTTTACATTTTTAACTTGGGAAAAAGGGATATTCACATTTGAGTTAAAGAGAAACTACATAATTTCATATTTCTTTTATTTGGAGTTTATTTTTGTTTATGAGGGGGTATTTCATTTATGTTAAAATAAATTGTTATTCTTTATTTACATGTCTGCTATTTTATATTCTTATTGTAAATTAACATCTAACTGATTTTTGGGGAAAGTAATTCATAGTGTTTATTGGTAATGAGGAAAGAGTGTGAAATTATTGAAATAAGAGAAATACCGGCCTAATTCACCATTCTACTGCCGGGAATCTGGGTTTTCCTATATTTTGGAAATATTTCTAGCCTTAAGGTTAAGAAAAGGGTTACACTTGTTATAATTAAAGTGTTTCTGTTTGTTGAAAAAAACAGAACAGCGCGCCCCTCAGCCTCATTGCCCGCTCTTCGGGAAGAGGACCCTGAGCCCGCTAGAGTGCAGCCCGGACCAGTTCATCTTGCTGGTCGGGCTGCGTTCGCGCCCCCAGAGTGTCTGCTCCCTCCTGCGCCTGTTGGCTGTCTGAGAGCGCCTGCCTCCTGTGAGCCGACTCCCGCGGCCGGAGAACTGCATCCCGCGGCCGGCTCTTATGCTCCGTTTCCCAGAGCGGCCGAACCCAATGCTCCGTTTCCCAGAGCGGCCGAACCCAATGCTCCGTTTCTCAGAGCGGCCGAACCCAATGCTCCGTTTCCCAGAGCGGCCGAACCCAATGCTCCGTTTCCCAGAGCGGCCGAACCCAATGCTCCGTTTCCCAGAGCGGCCGAACCCAATGCTCCGTTTCCCAGAGCGGCCGAACCCAATGCTCCGTTTCCCAGAGCGGCCGAACCCAATGCTCCGTTTCTCAGAGCGGCCGAACCCAATGCTCCGTTTCCCAGAGCGGCCGAACCCAATGCTCCGTTTCCCAGAGCGGCCGAACCCAATGCTCCGTTTCCCAGAGCGGCCGAACCCAATGCTCCGTTTCCCAGAGCGGCCGAACCCAATGCTCCGTTTCCCAGAGCGGCCGAACCCAATGCTCCGTTTCCCAGAGCGGCCGAACCCAATGCTCCGTTTCCCAGAGCGGCCGAACCCAATGCTCCGTTTCCCCGAGCGGCCGAGCCGCATGAACTGAGTTTCGAGGTCGCGCCTGCCGGGAGGGGGGTGTAATGTCACGATTATGTTAGTGTTCACCTTATTCTGGACGTTTAGTTTACGTTGTCTGTGTCACATGCTCCCCGTTCCTGATCTCACCTCACACTGTTCCCATCATCATTAGTCACAGGTGTTTTACGTTCCAGTTGTAATCACTGTCAGTCTTTAAGTTATCCATGTTCACTCCCCAGTTGTCGTTTGTTAAAGTTATCATGATGTTGTTGTTAGCTTAGTTTTGTTGTTTGCTGTTTCCGTGTGGATGCCTTAGTTTTGCACTTTCATGTGCCTTTTGTTTTCCTTGTTATAATTAAAGTGTTTCTGTTTGTTGACTCCGGGTTCCGTGTTTCTATCCGCATCGCACGTCAGCTCAACACACTCAACAAGTGTAACAATCTCTAGAAGAGCAGGCAAATTAATAAAATTGAAGAATATTAAGTGCCCCTAACTAAGCAAGCTAGTGGTGACAGTGGCAAGGAACCAAAACTCCAGTAAGTGATGGAAGGAATGAAGAGCAGAATGGAGAAAAAAACCCAGTTTGGCGCTCTGGTTGGAGATGGGTTCATGATCTTCACAGGGGAGGGTCTAGTAGAGTCACGGTCTCTGCAGTGGCTTCAGGGATATGTTGGGCTTGTGTCCAGTTCCTTCATCTGATCTGGATGCGGCCCGGATTCGGCTGACCATGGTAACCCTCGGAATAAACAGAGACTAATATCAGCGAAGATGCCATTCTTCTTCTGATGTATCGAGTACATCAGATGTTATGGGAATGTTCCTGGTTCCGACTGACCTAATTATGTAAATTGTTTACATGATTTTAATAACAAATGTACGCATAATGTGTTATGTGTCTGCCAGTTTGAAGAGATGTGTTTTTAGTCTAAATTTAAACTGACAGAGTGTGTCTGCTTCCCGAACTATATCAGGAAGACTGATCCCGAGTTTAGGAGCTAAATAGGAAAAGGATCGACCGCCAGCAGTTGACAGTTATATTATGACTTTGATAACTGGTCAGTATTTTGGGATCGCAATAGACGTGAAGGACTATAATGTGTTAAGAGATCGCTTAAGTACTGGCAAGCATTTAATGCTATGTTTATGCATTTAAGTTATTAGCAAGATTTAATGGGTTTAATGGGAAGCCAATTGCTCCCAATTACTGCCTATGTGTGTATGCGAGGTGAGTGTGGGAGGCGTGGTCACTGCGCCTAGAAAGACAGGAGGAACTGATGCTGACCACTGGGCGCGACATTCAAACAAACGATTTTTTACACAAAACCCATGAATTTGAGGGTGCGGATTATCGTCTGTGGGTTACATGCGGGGAGATATGGTACCTCCATCGGTTTTTAAAGGCTCTGTTTTCAGAATCAACTTTTCTCTTCGGCATCGTGAGGGCTAGCTTCGAAATAACTTAAGCTAGCTAAAGCATCATAAGCTAGACTTGATTAACACGGGACGTGTGCTGAAGTGCTGGATTATGGGGTCTGTAGTTTATTGTGTTACCAGCGCTTCATATCGCTGGGCCATTAATAATAATAACATATAAAATGATCTCGCGGGCCGGACATAATTACACGCCGGGCCGGATGTGGCTTGGGTTTGACACCTATGTGTTAAGGAGACAGTGGGGTCTGTCTTTGAACACGTCTTTCACATTCATGGCCTCCCGACAGTCATAGTCTCTGACAGAGGGCCCCAATTTATATCCAAATTCTGGAAAGAGTTTTGTAGATTACTGGGTGCGAGTTTAAGTCTGTCTTTGGGTTTCCATCCCCAGAGCAACGGCCAGACCGAACGAGCTAACCAAGACCTCGAGAGGTGTTTGCGGTGTACTGTGTCACAGAATCCCTCTTCCTGGGGTCAACAACTTCCGTGGGTTGAGTACGCGCATAACTCATTACCAGAATCAGAATCAGAAAGAGCTTTATTGCCAATTGTGCTTGCACACACAAGGAATTTGTCTTAGTGTTGAAGCTTCCAGTGCACATATACAACACAACATGAGTTTACATAGCAAAAAACAATACATAAACATACACAGTACATGTGGTCACATGCTGGGATTTTTTGTATGGAGTGGGAGAGGGGATGGATAAGGACAGAATGTCAGCCATAACATCCATCTGCATTGTTTTTCTTTACCTGCGCTCTGCCTATCTCTTATTAACCCTCCTGTTACCCTCAAATATGCTAACACTTTTTACCCACTGGGGTCAATTTGACCCCAGTAATTTAAACCTCCAGAATATGATTTTTTTTTTTTTACGAAGGTTTGTTCCTGGTAATTTATGTCTTTGTTGACTACTTAAATAACATTTTAAGTTGACATCCACCCAGCACCCCCCTCCCCCACCCCTTATACATCCAGAATACCCATTGTAAGACTATGGACACATTTACAAATCACCATACAATCTTACTGATTGACCTAAAATTGGAAGGTATATATATTTTTGCTGTTTTATTTCTTTTATAATATTTATAAGTATAGATTTTTGTAATCTATAACATTTGGAAAGAAAAACTATTTATTTTATCAAGGATAAATAAAGGGTCAATTTGACCCCGAAAAAAACAAAACAATTTCTAACATTCAGAAGGATTGTATTTCTAAAAACAGAACATCATTACCATCAGAACAACAGTAAGGAAGACATAACAGTTAAAGAAAGAAATAAAAAAAGAAAGAAAGGAAGGGCCAACGGGCAGTCATGCATCGGCAGCTGTAGGTGGCTGTAACCTTGTCAAAATTATCTACCCTTCCCTTTGTCTCATTGTAACCCAGTACCATTTGTGGTTTTTGGCCTTCTCTGGTGCTCAGAACAGCATATTTGCTCATTAGCAGGACATTTTCCTCTTTCTTGGGCCAATAGGAGACGACAGTGGCTCTTTCAGTGAAGGTAAACATTGAAGATGCTACCTTCCTGTTCTTCATCGCAAGAAGCTCAGAGGAAAGTTCTGGCTTATTTTTTCTCACTGTCCTAAACACGGTAGTCGTCCTTTTTAGCAGTTCTTCCCCCAGGGCGTACGATGTGAAAAAATGATCACATGTAATGTTATGGCCATTCAGTCCCTCAGCCATGTCTAGTACCACCCTCATGCCCTGATTTTTTTTAGGTGCTTCTCCAGGGGATTTAACCCGTGTACACCTGCATATTCCAGGCATAGCTGGACTCTGCATCACATAGGGCCCATATTTTTATGCCATATTTGGCTGGTTTGCTTGGTATGCCCCATATCATGTGAACTTTCCTGTATCTCAATCAGTAGAGCATTGGTGCTTACAATGCCAAGGTCATGGGTTCGATCCCAGGGAAAGCAAAAACTGATTCAATGTGTTCCTTGAATGCAATGTAAGTCGCTTTGATAAAAGCGTCTGCCAAATGTGTAAAAATGTGAACTACTAGTTGCTCTCGCAATACTACAGATATGGTTATGTTAGGTTAGAGCCCTAGAGAGATTTTTGAATATAATATTGAATATATAAAATTATAATTAACATTATAAAATTATAAAATGTTATAGTGACCTCAATAAAACAACCAAAACAAATGTGTGTGAAATTTTAATATTTCTTATGTTTTATACAGCTAAAAGAGCCTGGGGTCAAATTGACCCCAAGGAACACCGATGCTACAAAATGTGTACAGGACATTGAAAAAATATCAGCACAATAATTTTATGTTTACAGAGTTGTCCTCAATAAATTAGGAAAAGTCAGTAAATTTGAAGCAAAAAAAAAAATAAAATTAATCATGTTTTTACAAACGTTAAAAATTGAATGGGGTCAAATTGACCCCAAAGATAACAGGAGGGTTAATTCAACTGTTCAAGAGGGAAATGGCCTGTGGAAAGAAACTGTTCCTGTGCCTAGATATTCTAGTGGCCAGTGATCGTAGTCGCTGTCCTGACGGTAACAGTTCAAACAGGAAGTGCCAAGGGTGAGCAGAGTCTGTGATGATTGTACCTGCTCTCTTTTTCACTCTGGAAGAGTACAGGTCCTGGAGGGCTGGCAGGGAAGCACCAATAATCCTCTCTGCAGTCCGGATTGTGCAATGTAGTCTCCCGATGTCAGATTTGGTAGCTAAAACAAACCAGACAGTGATGGACGTGTACAAAACAGACTCAATGACGGCCGAGTAGAACTGTATCAGCAGCTCCTGTGGGAGGTTGAGCTTCCTCAGCTGACGAAGGAAGTACAGTCTCTGCTGGGCCTTTTTTTACAATGGAGTCAATGTGATTGTTCCACTTCAGGTCCTGAGAGATGGTGGTGCCCAGGAACCTGAATGACTCCACTGCTGCCACTGTTCTGTTCATGATGGTGAGTGGAGGTAGAGCAGGGCTGTTTGAGCGTGCAGCACCGTTTTGAGCGTGCTGAGCTCAAGGTTGTTATAACTGCACCAGACAGCCAGTTGTTCAGCCTCCAGTCTGTAAGCAGACTCGTCACCGTTTCGGATGAGGCTGATGGCGGTGGTGTCGTCTGCAAATTTCAGGAGCTTCACAGAAGGGTCTTTAAAAATGCAGTCATTGGTGTACAGGGAGAAGAGCAGTGGGGAGAGAACACACCCCTGGGGGGCGCCAATGCTTGTAGTGAGAGACCTGGATGTGAGTTTCCCCAGTCTCACTCGCTGGTGCTGGTCTGTCAGGAAGCTGGTGATCCACTGACAGATTGAGGATGGCAAGGAGAGCTGGTTTGCAGCAGCTCACGGCCCGGTACCATTTCATCTACAGACCGGTCCGCGAAATCGCTCTGCGGCCCGGTGCCACTTTGTCCGGGGTTTGGGGACCACTGGTCTAGGTTACCAGCCACCTATCTCTCCGAAGAGATCCGAAGTCGCGGTCCCCTCTGCTCACGCATTCATTCAGAAGTGTCATCGCACTTGGAGCAGAGCCCGTGAGACTCTGCTTCAAGTGGGAGCGCGCACCAAGGCCCAGGCCGATCGCCACCGGTCGAAGCCTCCCGTCTCCGTCAAAAAGTGTGGCTTTTTTTCATTGGCCCATTCCCTGTCAGCAAGATCATTAGATCATTACACAGTTCACCTCAAATTGCCTCCCGCATACAGGAGGATTCATGCTACCTTTCGTGTCTCCAAAATTAAGCCCGTTATTCGTTCTCACATTAATCCACCCACCCCGGTTCCCCCACCGCCGCGTCTCTTAGATGGAGAACCTACCTATTCGGTAAACCGTATTGTGGATTCGAGAAGAAGGGTACGTGGATTCCAGTTCTTGGAGGGGTACGTCTCGGAGGAGAGAAGTTGGTTACCTGCTGGGGACATAGTGGACATCACTCTTTCATCGATGACTTCAATCAACAGGTGAGTTCTCTTGGGAGAGTCAAGACACGCTCCTAAGGAGGGGGGTACTGTCACGGTTCATGAATTCATTGTCTCCCAATTACTGCCTGTGTTTGTGTGTATCAGGGGCGTAGCCAGAATTTTATTTTTGAGGGGGCCCAGCTTAAAATGAGGGGGCCTGAGCATAGCGTAATCGGCTGGATTCGAACCTGCGCGCGAAAACCTCACTGGATTTCTAGGCCATCGCCTTAACCTCTCAACCAGTACTCTGCTTCTAGCCAGGCTGCTGCGTGCCTGCATACTACGGCACTGCTGCAGGCCTATCAAGCAGAGTTGCTAGGGGACCTCAACGAGGGCGGTGGTATCGGTCCGGAGGCAGTGGCAGAGCTGCGCCGGACCGTGGATTTGTCTCTTTGGGCCACTACTCTGTCGGCCGCTCCATGGCAGCTCTGGTGGCCGTGGAGAGACACTTATGGCTCAATTCATCAGCCATGAAAGATAAAGATAAATCTGTGCTACTGGATGCCCCTCTGTCCCCTTCGGGCTTGTTCGGCGATGCCATAAAAAGTGTTGTCGACAAGTTCCAGGAGGCTGCACAACAGCAGGCGGCGTTCAGTAAGGTTCTTCCCCGGCGCCCTCTACGTGAGACCGCCAGTCAAGCGCGGTCTCAAAGCTCCGCATACAGGGCCACTCAAAAGGAAAGTGTTACTACCCGACTTCCTCCGGTGAACCCTGGAAGGTCGGGCCGACAAGTCCAAGTTCAGCCTTCAGGCAAAAAGGGTGATTTGAGGGTTTTCCTTAACACTAAGAAGGCTAAGTCCTGGTCCGGTCCTGACACCAAGCCGCAACAAGGTGGTGTCTCCCGTGTGCAGCTCCAGAGGCAGCCCGCCACGGGAGAACCACCCCCTCTAAGGAGGGTCCTAGAGCATCCCACCCGAGTTTCTGGAAGCCCCGGCTCAGTGGTGAATATGTTCACAGTACCAGAGACCAGCCCCGGGAGGCTGGTTCCATTAGTAGAGTTCCAGGCTGCGTGGTCATGGCTACCGGGTATCTCTCAGTGGGTCCTGTGCACGGTAACCTCTGGGTATGCCATCCAGTTCGGGGTTTCTCCACCCCGGTTCTCGGGGCCCCCCAGCAGGCTCTGGTCATGGAACAAGAAGTAGACACTCTGCTGGCGAAAAGGGCCATCGAGTATGTACCCCTCGAGGACAGCAAGTCCGGGTTCTACAGCCGGTACTTCATAGTTCCAAAGAAGGATGGACAGTTGCGGCCAATTCTGGATTTGCGTCTCTTAAATCGCACAGTCAAGCGTCTAAAATTCAAAATGCTGACGCTCAAGCAGATCGTAGTGCAGGTCAGGTCCGAGGACTGGTTTGTCACAGTCGACCTCAAAGACGCATATTTCCACGTCTCCATCCTTCCGCAACACAGGAAGTTCCTGAGGTTCGCCTTCGGGGGAAGGCGAACCAGTATCGGGTGCTTCCTTTCGGTCTGGTGCTCTCGCCCCGCACGTTCACAAAAGTAGTGGACGCTGCTCTAGCTCCGCTACGGTTACAGGGCATTCGTGTCTTAAATTTCTATCAACGACTGGCTTATTCTGGCCCAGTTGCCGCAGTTAGCAGCACAACATCGAGATGCTGTGCTCGCACACATGAAGGAGCTGGGGTTAAGGCTGAACACCAAGAAGAGTGTACTTTCTCCCGCACAGAGAACCACTTTCTTGGGGGTCATTTGGGACTCAGTGGCCATGTCTGCTTGGCCCGAGCGCATCCAGGTCATTCGTTCAGCCGTCAAGAGCATCAAGCTATGCCAGCCACTCATGGTGAAACACTTTCAGAGAGTGTTAGGGCTCATGGCAGCGGCTTCCAGCATTATCCCACTGGGCCTGCTGTACATGAGACCCCTGCAGTGGTGGCTAAAAACCAAGGTGTTCTCCCCGAAGGGAAACCCGCTTCACACTATCAAGGTCACGGGGGATGCCTACGCACCCTGAGACTGGAAGAACTCTTGGTTCCTGTCTCAAGGCCCTGTGTTGGGGGCTCTTGTTCGACGAGTGACTCTCTCGACAGATGCTTCCCTCTCAGGCTGGGGAGCGGTCCTGAAGGATCGCTCCTCACAAGGTCTGTGGAGCAGTCAGCACCAGACCTGACACATAAACATGCTGGAGTTACTGGCGGTCCACAGAGCACTCTGTATGTTCCTCCCGGACCTTCGCGATCACCATGTCAATGTTTTCACCGACAGTATGACGGCAGTCGCATATATCAACCATCAGGGGGTCTACGTTCACGACCATTGTACAAGATGGCATGACAGATCCTCCTCTGGGCCCAGGGGAGGTTGCTCTCTCTCAGGGCGGCCTACATCCCGGGGGTCCAGAATGTGGGAGCAGACGCCCTATCAAGACAGGGGCCAAGGCCAGGGGAATGGCAGCTCCACCCCGAAGTGTTGGAACAGATTTGGGAGAGATACGGCAAGGCACAGGTGGAGCAGATTTGGGAGAGATACGGCAAGGCACAGGTGGACCTGTTTGCCTCCGTGGAGAACACTCACTGCCCTCTGTGGTTTTCGCTTACACATCCAGCGCCTCTGGGGCAGGATGCCATGGTACATGCGTGGCCGAGGTTATGCCTGTATGCCTTTCCCCCGATCGCTCTGTTCCCGGGAGTTCTGGCCAAAATTCGCCTGGACAAGGTCCATCTCACGCTAGTGGCCCTCCACTGGCCTACCAGAATCCTACCACCTCGTGGCCCTCCTCGAAGTCCCCTGGGAGATTCCGGTCAGGAGGGACCTTCTGTCCCAGGTGGTGGGTTGCATTCTTTATCCTCGCCAAGAGCTAAAGAAGCTGTGGGTCTGACCCCTGAAGGGGTCCAGCTCATAGAATCCGGTCTCTCAGCTGAGGTTGTGGAGACCATTCTTCAGTCCAGAGCTCCCTCCACGAGGAAACTCTATGCCTTGAAGTTGAAGCTCTTCACGTCTTGGTGTAGCGTAAGGCAGGTGAACCCAGTAACCTGTCAAGTTCGCAAAGTGCTGGAGTTCCTGCAAGAAAGATTTGCGGCAGGGTTGTCCCCCTCTACCTTGAAGGTTTATGTGGCTGCCATAGCGGCTTGCCATGTACCTCTGGGGGCAGGGACCCCCTAGTCACTCGTTTCCTCCGTGGCTCACTAAGGCTGAGACCTGCGGCACAGACTAGGGTGCCTGCTTGGGACTTGTCTGTAGTACTCCAAGGCCTGTTCCAGGCACACTTTGAACCTTTAGAGGAGCTCCCTATCAATCCCTATCCCTATCACTCCACTCGGAGCGTGGCGGCATCCAAGGCTCTCCTCTCTGGAGCTTCCTTGTCTGATGTTTGTGCTGCGGCTTGCTGGTCCTCGCCGCACACATTCATGAGGTTTTTACCAACTGGACCTTGATGCCGCCCCAGGAACCAGGGTGCTCTCTCAGTGAGCTGGGACACACCCGGATGCCGGCGTCGCTGAGGTGCCGTTGGTATAGCGTTCCCCTAGCGCTTTGACACAGCTCGAGTTCCCTGAAAGGGAACGTCTCGGGTTATGAATGTAACCCTGGTTCCCTGAGGGGAACGAGACCTTGCGTCTTTGCCTCAGCTCCTTGCACCTCCGGGCCCGCTTCAGACACTCTTTTGCTGGCGCTTCCGGGTTTCGGGCGTGCTTTATGCTCTCTCATGACGTCACCGGCATGCGCCGGCGGTGACGCATTCACACGCGTTCGTCTCTCATTGGTTGCACAGATCTTCACGTGACTGACGTCAGGCTATTTCCCCTAGCGCTTTGACGCAGCGTCTCGTTCCCCTCAGGGAACCAGGGTTACATTCGTAACCCGAGACGTTTTCAAATGAAAGAGTGGCATCAAAGATCAAATCCAGGTTTCTAACTGACGATGAAGATTTGACAGAGCAGCTATCGAGTGTTAGACAATAGTCTAGGGTATTACGTGCAGAACTTTTTGGTCTAAAAATTACAATCTCTGTTTTTTCAGAATTAAGCAGTAGAAAGTTATTAGTCATCCAATTTTTTATATCAGTGTGGCGAGGGGGGCGTGGTTCAGCGGGGTTTGCAGCGGGAGAGGGAGTGGAGAAACGAGCGCGGCGTAAGTGGGTCAAGTGCAAATAACAAACACCTGTGTCTTGTTACAGTAACTGGCGGGAAGAGACAGGATATAAGCGGCCAGGAAGTGGAGGTCGGGAGAGAACGACTGAGACTCGGGCACACGGCGCATTCACAAAGAACGGGAGAGACCTGCAGAGAGATTGAGAGAGACTGAGAGAGACGGAGAGAGACTGAGCGATATTGAGCGCAGAGCGCGGAACGAGCGCGGAACGAGCGCACCGCCTGTTTTGTTTTGGTTTCACTTTCATTTGAATAAAAGTTTCACGAGTCTCAGCTAAGCCGACCCTGCCTCTTCCTTCCTGCATGAACCAACCACGCTACACTGGTGCCGAAACCCGGGAGGAAGAGGAAACGGCCGCTGCCATCATGCAGACTCCGTCAGGTACGCCATTTGAGGAGGTCATCCAATCGCTCGCGGGACTCCACCAACAGCAACATCAGGCTCTCGTCGCCATGAGGGAAGATCAGGAGCGTCGCTTCCAAGCCCTCCTACTGGCACAGGAGGAGGACCGCGAGCTGTTCCGGAGCTGCCTAGACCGGGAGGGTCACACCGGAGGATCGTCAGTGAGTGCAGCCCCCGCTGGCCACATGCCAATGTCCAAAATGGGGCCGGCGGACGATCCCGAGGCATTCATCGACCTGTTTGAGAGGACGGCGGAGGCATGTGGGTGGCCGCAAACCCAATGGCCGGTGCGCCTCATCCCCTTGTTATCGGGCGAGGCGCAAGTGGCGGCCCAACAGCTCCCCGTCCCGAACCTCCTGGTCTACAGAGACCTAAAACGGGCCATCCTCCAGCGGGTCGGCCTAAGCCCGGAGCAACATCGACAGCGGTTCCGGTCACGAGACCTGGGCGAAAGTGGCCAACCCTTCGTGATGGCCCAGCAGCTCCGGGACGCCTGCCGCAAATGGCTACTGGCCGGGGATAGCGACGTCAATCAGGTCATCGATCGTGTGGTGCTGGAGCAGTTCATCTCCCGTCTCCCGAGGAGGACTGCAGAGTGGGTCCAGTGCCACCGTCCGACGTCGCTGGACCTGGCCATCCAACTGGCGGAGGACCATATGGTGGCGTGCCCAGGGGTCGGCGAACCCCTTCCAGCGGCCTCTCTCTCCCTCTCTTCTCCTGTTGTTTCTCCCTCTCTTTCTCTCACCCCTGAACCTGTCCCTTTCCCCAGGTCCCGACCGACGGTCCCTCCTCGTATGTTTCCCCGAGGGCGGGGTGGACAGGGAGGGCAGGGTGTTACGGATGATCCACGGCCAATGCCCCGAGGCACTGGCTGGACTGGGGTGGCACCGGGGACCGCCTCCACTTCTCCGCTCTCTTCCCGTCAGGGAGGTGACCCACTTACTGCCACCAGGGGGGCGGGGAGGCCTGGGCCGGCCTGTTGGCGCTGCGGGACGCGCCGCAGGCTGCCCCTGATCAAGCCGGGTTGTACCAGATACCTGTGAGTATTAAGGGGGGTACGTATCAGGCTTTGGTGGATTCAGGTTGTAACCAAACCTCAATTCACCAAAGCCTGATTCAGCCCGGGGCATTGGATAAGGCAATCCCAGGACGAGACGCTGAAAAATGCCTTTGAACAGGTCCGTTCCATCGACGGTCAGCTCCTCCAACCTGAGCAGCCGCTCTCCTACCCTTATTTCGCCGTGATCAAAGATAGGTTGTACCGAGTGACCAAAGACGCTCAGACAAAGCAGGATACAACCCAGTTGTTAATCCCGAAAAGCCGCCGGGAAATGCTTTTCCAGGCGGCTCACTGTAATCCGATGGCAGGTCATTTAGGGCTGGCAGCAACACTGAATCGTCTCATGGCCCGATTCTTTTGGCCGGGCATCCACGAGAATGTTCGCCGATGGTGCGCGGCTTGTCGTGAATGTCAGTTGGTAAACCCACCGGCCGCTCCAAAAGCGCCTTTGCGTCCCCTTCCTCTAATGCAGGTCCCCTTCGAGAGAATTGGCATGGACCTCATCGGGCCATTAGAACGTTCCGCACGTGGGCATCGGTTTGCATTAGTGATAGTTGACTATGCAACCCGATACCCAGAGGCAGTTGCCCTCCGCAGCATTTCGGCAAAGAGTGTTGCGGAGGCACTGTTTCGAATAATCTCCCGAGTGGGAATCCCGAAAGAGATTCTCACTGATCAGGGCACGGCGTTTATGTCACGTACCTTGCATGAACTATACGAATTACTGGGCATTAAATCAGTTCGCACCAGCGTCTATCACCCACAAACAGACGGGCTGGTGGAGCGGTTTAATCGTACGTTGAAAAGCATGATTCGGAAGTTCGTGCATGAGGACGCCAAAAATTGGGATAAATGGTTGGAGCCTCTCTTGTTCGCTGTGCGCGAGGTCCCGCAAGCCTCCACGGGGTTTTCCCCCTTCGAGCTTCTCTACGGACGTCAGCCTCGGGGGGTGTTGGACGTCCTGAGAGAATCTTGGGAGGATGGACCTTCTAATAGCCAAAACGAAATTCAGTATGTGCTGGACCTGAGAGCAAAACTTCACACTTTGGGGCGGCTCTCCATGGAGAATTTGCTACAGGCCCAGGGCAAACAGAGCCGGCTGTACAACAGAGGTGCCAACCTGCGTAAATTTACACCGGGAGAGAAGGTACTTGTATTGCTCCCCACATCCAGCTCCAAATTACTCGCCAAGTGGCAAGGGCCCTTTGAGGTCACACGACGAGTTGGAGATCTCAATTATGAGGTCCTTCGATCAGATAGGAATGGGGCACATCAGATATACCACCTCAACCTCCTTAAAAAGTGGAACGAGGCGGGGTCAGTGATGCTGGCGACGGTAGTAAGTGGGGAGGAGGATCTCGGGCCAGAGGTGAACACCAAAAGTCAATCTCTCGCTCTGGCCCCTGGAGGAGATCACCTCTCGCCGTCCCAGCTCACTGACATTGCCAAGTTGCAAGCGGAGTTTGCTGACGTGTTCTCGTCCCTAACGGGCCAGACGAATCTCATCCAGCACCATATTGAGACTGAACCGGGCGTAGTGGTCCGTAGTCGTCTGTATAAACTACCTGAACACAAAAAGAAAGTGGTCCAGGCTGAATTAGAGGCGATGCTCGATATGGGGGTGGTAGAAGAATCCCACAGCAATTGGGCGAGCCCGATAGTTTTGGTTCCTAAAACGGACGGCTCGATTCGGTTCTGTGTGGATTATCGCAAGGTGAATGCCGTGTCAAAGTTTGACGCGTATCCAATGCCGCGGGTTGACGAGTTGCTTGATCGGCTCGGTACGGCTCGATTTTATTCGACACTGGATTTGACGAAGGGATATTTGCAGATCCCCTTATCTCCCTTATCCAAAGAAAAAACAGCCTTCACAACGCCGTTCGGATTGCACCAATTCGTCACCCTTCCCTTTGGGTTGTTTGGCGCGCCGGCCACCTTCCAGCGCCTCATGGACCAGGTCCTGCGCCCGCATGCCGCATATGTCGCGGCCTATCTGGATGACATTATCATCTACAGTAACGACTGGCAGCGGCATGTCGGGCACCTGCGGGCAGTCCTGCAGGCGCTGAGGGGGGCCGGCCTGACTGCCAACCCGAGGAAGTGTGCGATTGGGCGGGTGGAGGTCAGGTATCTGGGTTTCCACTTGGGTCACGGTCAGGTGCGTCCCCAAATTGATAAAACTGCAGCAGTTGCGACCTGCCCACGGCCCAAGACCAAAAAGGAGGTGAGGCAGTTCCTGGGGCTGGCGGGATATTACAGAAGGTTTGTACCTAATTATTCGGACCTCACCAGCCCGCTGACTGACCTCACTAAAAAGGAAGCACCAGACCCGGTCCAGTGGACGGAGCCGTGTCAGCAGGCCTTCACCCAGGTTAAGGCTGCTCTGTGTGGCGGCCCGCTTTTGCATTCTCCTGACTTTTCTCTCCCTTTTGTGTTGCAGACTGACGCGTCGGACAGGGGGCTGGGAGCGGTCCTGGCCCAGGAGATAAGGGGTGAGGAACGCCCGGTGCTGTACATCAGTCGGAAGCTCTCGAAGAGAGAGACGAAGTACAGCACCATAGAGAAGGAGTGTTTGGCCATCAGATGGGTGGTCCTCACTCTGCGATATTATCTCCTGGGGCGGGAGTTCACCCTCTGTTCGGACCACACGCCCCTGCAGTGGCTCCACCGCATGAAGGATACCAACGCGCGGATCACCCGGTGGTATCTGGCATTGCAGCCGTTTAAGTTCAAGGTGGTCCACAGGCCGGGGGTCCAGATGGCGGTAGCCGACTTCCTCTCCAGGAATGGGGGAGGGGGGGAGGCTGCAGGCCGGATGGTGCCCCAGCCTGAGACGGGCGGTGGGGGTATGTGGCGAGGGGGGCGTGGTTCAGCGGGGTTTGCAGCGGGAGAGGGAGTGGAGAAACGAGCGCGGCGTAAGTGGGTCAAGTGCAAATAACAAACACCTGTGTCTTGTTACAGTAACTGGCGGGAAGAGACAGGATATAAGCGGCCAGGAAGTGGAGGTCGGGAGAGAACGACTGAGACTCGGGCGCACGGCGCATTCACAAAGAACGGGAGAGACCTGCAGAGAGACTGAGAGAGACTGAGAGAGACGGAGAGAGACTGAGCGATATTGAGCGCAGAGTGCAGAGCGCGGAACGAGCGCGCCGCCTGTTTTGTTTTGGTTTCACTTTCATTTGAATAAAAGTTTCACGAGTCTCAGCTAAGCCGACCCTGCCTCTTCCTTCCTGCATGAACCAACCACGCTACGATCAGTTATGCATTCTGTTAATTTAGTGAATTGGTATGTTCCATCAGGATGAGAAGAGATATAGTGCTGAGTATTGGTAACAGTAATTTTGTGTTCAGGCCTACTGTTATCTCAACTCAAACTTTTATTCGCCTTTCAGCTTAGTATTCATTCGTGAAATGGCGATTGGGCAGGGTTCACACAGGGTCACTGTAATGTAAAGTCAGTCTGCGGTAACGTTTGCTTGCACTTCACTGATTTTGGGCATTCCAATCCTCCCTGTGGGGTAACCTCAGTCTCGTTCTACTCCCAGAAAATTCATGACCCTGCCTC
Organism: Rhodeus uyekii; assembly: GCA_037043235.1. Taxonomy (NCBI): domain Eukaryota; kingdom Metazoa; phylum Chordata; class Actinopteri; order Cypriniformes; family Acheilognathidae; genus Rhodeus; species Rhodeus uyekii. The sequence goes on along the minus strand of JAWRVZ010000021.1, from coordinate 746,284 downwards.
AGACCCTGTTCATTGAACTGCCTCAGTTACCTGACTAAGATTCCATAAACACACACAGATATGGCACCTCTTTCCCAGCTTCATGGGTGGCAGTGAGCTGAATTTACCCAGAGGCAAAACACAAAACCCTTACAACATAATAAAACGTGACAGCTGTTTTACCTCATTAAAGCTAACCTCAGAGTGTGCAGCATAATATTGCTTTTTCTGAAGCTAAAGCTGGTGTCACTAAATGACTTATTTTCTCCAAAATGTGAACCCATCTTCCAAGCTTCACATTATCATATCACTCATAACCTTCCATTTGGCCGAGTTTGCTGTAAACATTGTTGCCTGATATCCGCACTCAGCTCCATTAACTGCCAAATACACATGAGAAAACTGAAGACAGCAGACACTGGAGACAGAATGAGTAACAAGGTAGTGAGTTGTAAAACGTGGTTGCTGTAATCTGCAGAAAGTCCGGGCTGTGGCCACTGGCTGCTCTTTTTAGTTTTCAGAGATACATGAACAATCATCCTCCATGCCAACAGAGTCTCATCGTTAGCTTCTAATCTACTGTGAGTTAAGCCAGATAGTAGACAAAGCTGATTTCTGCGCCCTGTTCTCTGGATCCATCTTCGGAAGACGATTCAATTATTTCCTTACTCAGCTGCTGGAATTAAGTTACAAGAGCCTGTAATGCAGTTCCAGCGACTGTTCCTGTCCAGAAAACACCGCCAATCACCATGTCAGAGCTTGAAAGTTTATGTAGTACCTGCCCTGAGCGAAGGGTTCAAGCGCTTACTTACACAATGAGTGAAAGGATTTTAGGGGTGGAAGAGTGACACTAAGTTTTTATTTACACATTAAATTAATGTTTTCTCTTTAAGCTGTATTGATTTTCATGTACGGTACATGGCGCCACGAAAATGAGGTCTGTCCTGTGGTTTTGTGTTCCACACCAATCGAATGGAAACTTGAGAGGAGGTATGATCAGGCCGTCTGGCAGACGTTTGACTGAAATGTTTGAAAACTGAGTCAACGGATTTCATGGAAAGGCGCAGAGCCCTCGCAAGGACACTGTCACTCTTTCATGAAGTTTACCACGCCAGCCTTTGCTTGATTAGGAAAGGCTAAGGTCTGTTTGTGAAGATCATACATACAGAACTGTGTTTAAACAGGGAACACAGAGCAAAACTCGCATTACCTTTTGTACAGATTAGCATTTTGAAAGAAAAAAAAACACACAGGAAAAACACAGGAAAACAGGAAAAACACAGCTGGATTATCCCCTCATCTGTTCAAATATTTATCAAAACAGTATTTTGCTGTGTCATTTTTTTGCACCAAGTGTCACAATCTCTTTGCACCATGTAGATCTTAGTGATAACCAGATAGATGAGAGTCCAAGGGGGTGCACGGGGTCCCACTGTGCAGGGGTTCCTGTTACAGGGCCTGGAATAGGAAGACTATGAACTGACTATGACACCGAGTCCTATGGACCGGTCCACACTCACCTCCACACAGCCCATTGTGAAATATAGTCTGTACATAGACAGTCACTCTGAATAATAGGCCTGGTTGCTGTAAATGTCAGCTCTTTAAATCACATCGGAGCTTGGCGGCCAGGCAGAGAAAGCTTCATCACTGCTTAAACTACAGACGGCCATTTATTATGTCTATGTTTATAAATCACTAAGGAGACCCAGCGTTCCTCCCGCCCATAAAAGAGAAAAAGTGAACAGAGAGAGGGAGAGGAACAACATATAGAACGTGGTCTTTGGGGCTGAATGTCAAAGGAAATATGAGCGGGTTGGATGTGAGAAAGATAACAAGCACTGCATATTGGACATTGCTTGAGTACCACCTGGCAAAAGTTGATTGTGTCCGCCTCCCAAAGACAGCAGTGTGAAAGAAGAATCTATTCTCCTCCTCCTAGACCTCTATTTTTTTCACCTCTTCCATTAATATCAAGAGGAATCAAGTTTTTTGTTAATCTGTGAAAACATATACCATAGCTTCATACTATGAAAACATACTGTAGATATGATAATTCAAAACTTCCTCCCCAGTGTCTACAGTATTGAAGAAACTGGTTATGACCGAAGACATTTACATGCCATTCAGTGTTTGTGGTGAGCTAATAGGGATGATATATACTATTATTCCAAAATACCAGACATAATTAACGGGAAGGGTACAATGTGTGAAAAGCTTTGCTCTTTTTCTGGGTCTGTGTGGCACCTTCTGCTCTGCAGATCCATTTGAAGGATCCTAAATGACCAGCTGAAAGGGATTTTTAACAATATCCTCAATCATTTCAGTTAATCTTGACAGTTGTGCATCGCATTACACATCTGTCACAATGTAACAGTTTTACAAAAAGACTGAATATATTTATTAGGACAAGGGTGGATTCCATCATGATGGATGACACACAGTTGTACATTAATCCAATATTATTTTTTATTTTTATTAAAGCATTAAATGCAATTCTGAAGATACTCTACACAGAAAACAACACTTGGGTTTACTTACATAAATGCACATACTGTGTCATGGTTTTACTTCTATTCTCTCGTAAAAGATGTGGCATTCCTTTTTTTGTTTGATTGTTGCTTCTTTATATATTATGTGCAGAGACAATGTGAATGTGAAAGAGAGTCTGTATTTCTCTGTTTCTAAAGCTGCTTTAATTCAACAAAGCATTCAAACTGACCGATTCACTAACATGTGTCAATTTGTCACTGTTTTGAAAATGGTTGAGCCAATGTCAGTCCACTCAAATAACAGCAAGTGCCACAAAGCCACAGTGTTTACAGTCTTTGGGGAAGTCACCCAATGAATGGCTTAGTTAAACCATTCCCAGCACATTAAACTAGTACAGAAGTAAGTATTTTTACATGAAAAGTTTTAAGAATCAATGAGCGTGTTTGTAAAAGGATGGCAGCCTCTGTGACTTCATAGAATTGCCACAAATGAACATATCCGTCTCCACAATACCACAGACATCTTAAAGTGCCTATGGTTTTTTATAGTTACAGTTTCCTGTTGCAAAGTTTCTCCCTTTCTTTTTCCATCTTTCGAATAGAAAGTGCACAATTACACCAAACCAAACTTCTTCCATTTCCCATCAAGCCCATTCCCATTTATTCTCTGCATGTTCTTTGTGCCCTTGGACCACAGGAAAATAACTGTTCATTCAGGAACAGGAAAGATGAAGTACACAAGTGAACACTGTGGCCACCATGTCATGTTTGTAAATGATCTTCTCCGGTCCACAAGGAAAAAAATGCTGAGTGGCGCAAAACGACAGAGAGATCTGGAGCGGTGATATACAGTCCTCCACGGCTGAGAATTAATACACAGTTTGGTTCTGCAAGCTGAGGGTCTGTAATTAATAAAGGGGAAGAAATGTGCCAAGAAATGAGTTTATAATTAATCTCAATGTTAATAAATCAGGGCTCAACACTTAGCCTGTTTTCTTGTCATTTTTATCTCCTCTTTTCTCTACGGGTGGTTCTGTGAATCTGCAGGCAGCTGGGAAGCCCACCCTAATCTGTGGCTTCCACCCCCGAGAGCTCCTGGGTGAGGCTTAATTGAGACGTATCTATATTGACTGATGCAATCTACAAGTCGCTCATTGAATATGAAAAATTGAGTTTGGAAGGAGGAGGAAAAATCAATCATATGGATCAACATGTACAGGTTCTGCCCGCATCTCCATCCCCTCCCACGGTCTTTATTGGATATCTGCATGAATAATGGACTCCTCACAGACAGCAATTACCACAGCTGCTTCTTTATTAAAGGAGGAAGGATGGCTGCAATATCTTCCAGCTTATATAGCTGCTGACCAATCAAACGCATGCTGAGGTCACCATAGTCTCCACGATAAGTGTCCTCACGATGGCTGCAAGCATTCCCGTTATCCTCTTCTCTGCTCTTCTCTGCTCTCTGCTCTACCTGACTCTACCTGTCTAATGTAAAGGTTCTTTTAAAAGGGCTTTATCATGAACTCCTGGTATTAAGATGTGTTTTGGTTGATTGGAACACAAGTGAATGACGCTAAATGAACGGGGTCTAAAAGGGTTTGAGCTTGTCCACTTTCTGACACTTCCAGAGGTGGTAACAAACGCATTAGATCGGATTGCTTTTGTAGTGTAAACGCTCATGTGGTCGAATGGATAAAAAAAAAATCCACAAAAGACTTCGCCTTGCCACTTTCTGACCTAATGCATGAACATGGGGAGCGCACTAGACAGACAGGACTTAAACTTTGGCTGGAGACACAAGATTGGCCTGAAGATTAAAAACCAAGCACAATTTTATCTCACTATCCCTGAGTTCAAATAAGATGAAAAAAGAACATATCCATTGGAATTATAAGCATTTTTTATTCACATATTAAATGGCTCTTCGGAAATTATTCTAATATGCTGATTTTACGCTCAAGAAAATTAGAATTTTAAACATATTAATGTGGAAAAGTTTTAAATTGTAATAACATTTTGCATATTTTAAACACTTTTTGAGCATAATATATAGTGTATGTACACATGATGTGTTATATTTTAATATTATTCTATTAAATTGTTATTATTATTATTTTTTATTATTATATTTATTGTTATTATTATTATTAAAACATCTGATAAAAGGTCTACTTGAAAATGTCATAACTATGAAACTATGAAACAGCAGCAAAAAGAAAAAAAAGAAAAAAGACGAGATAGGCAGGATCTAACCACAGACAGTGACAGTTTATTTAACTTAAACTCAGAAAACGAAACAAAAAACTCAACAAACTCAACACGCGATTTGGAGCCATTCATGTCCACGGACTGGGAAGTATGCATTTCAACGCCTATGAGTCTGCAGTGATCCGTCAGAGCAGTCACCTGCTACAAGTAGTAGTTCTCAGAGAAGTCAAATCTTACAAGCTGTAATTACAAGGATGTGAATGTTTTTTTACAAGTTGAAACCTCAAAATAACAGTAATTTAAACATGGCGTGAGCACTCCTAGAATAACAGATAACGTGATGAAAATGGACCAAGAAATAAAAGAAACACAGAGCTTCAATACACTGAAAAGCCAATCAGCAATATAGAGAACAGGTGCAAAAATTTATCAAACAACCTGAAACAAATGAAACTGAACTGAAACACATATCAAACCCTCTAAAAAACAAAAAATGTCTCATAAATAATGATTTTAAAGGTCAGAGAGAGGGTGAGCAATGGTTAAAAAACTGCATCATTACTGTTTTGGTTCAACAACCTGGACTTTGAGGATAAAACCAATTGCGTAATTTATGTCTATATATGTCCACTTAAAAAAAAGTCAGCACAGTGCTCTAGAAGATGTTTGAATTGTCTGGCTGGATTTGTCCTTGAGACTGAACCCTGTGTCTTTTCTCTTCGCTCTGTCCTCATGGCTAAACTCTAAAGAAAATATCTGCAGTATTTCAGCTTTGCTGAGAATCAGTCATCAGCCCCCAATGATCAATGGGAAAGAAAACAAATCTTGTCCAGAGGAATTTGGCTGTCCGACACCACGGCCTTTAGCAAGTAGCTCAGCTAATCATAAATGACAACGCTGTAGAGGAATAAGTCTGAATTAACTAGACTCTGACAAGCTTACGGATGGGTTGCGGGAGTCTGCTTACATGGCCTTGCCCATTTGAACCCTGCACTTCCTGTGTGCACCCCTCTCTCTATTACTAATGGCCCAACTATTCCAATTTTATTTGTGTACACAAAAATATAGATAAGTGTGACATACTTGACTGCTGAATCACCACCACACATTGTGGGCCGCCGGTCCGGCGGCTATGTTTTCTCTTGTGGTGCCACCACACACAAAGTGCTCCGTTTCAGTGTCACGGACAGGCACAGAAAGCACATTGTCCCCCAGTGCTTGGGAAACGTCTGCGTTGGGACATTAATAGCGACAAGTGTAATTTCCCCTCTCTAACTTCCTTCCAGTTGAGCCTTTGGGGAAGACAGAGGATGTTACTGGCTGGGAATGGAGGTTTATCTCAAAGGGACAGGGGTTCATTTACTAGTACAATGGGAAGTCATGATCTGTAATTAATGTGCTTGGGCTAGCATCACTATTACCATTCCTCAAACTTATTATTATATCAAATCATATGTGTAATTGAGGAAAGATGTGTGATGTCTAAGCTATCAGACAAAGCAATCATACACTAACATTTAGAGTAGATGGCCTAATGCACTAGGCAGCATTAGATTTAGATTTCATGGAAACTTTATTCAATTCTGTATTAAAGCAGCCACACTGTGACTTCAGAGGTGTTGGTTACACCAACAAAAGTCAATTTATGAAGGTCAGATTAGATATAAACACTGTAGCTCCCCTTGTGAACAAAAGTACAGAAATTATTCTATATTACAGAAATAATATACTTTAATATATTGTGTAATTTTTATTGAAACTTGTATGCCATGTAATTACATATTTGTACACATTTGGAATGTAGTACATTTAAAATGTATTAACTTTAAACAACAAAATATGATAAAAACATAGTATTTTAAAATACATTTAAAATAAAAACATTTAATTAATATTGAATTAATTAACTATCTTACTATCTACACAAGTATAGTTTATTAGAAATATACTTATAAGATTGTACACTGCAAGTGCAATAAAATTACATGCACGTCTTTTTAAGCTAATTGCATAACATGTTAAACTTTTTTAGAGTGTTTGCAACTGGTATACAGATTTCATACAGATCTATCTCAAGTCCTCTTTGAAGTGTATAGTGACAAATATATTGTTACTTTAGCTTCTGGTTACCACAGTGAAACTCATTGTTTTGTATAATAAATGAGATAATCACATGTTTTGAGGCTTGGGAGTAATACAATAGGAGGACTATCAACATGTTATAACATGAAACTGAAATTATGTGCTATACTAAAAAATGGTCAAAGGTTTCTATAGCACTGGGACAGACTGAAGCTTCAAAAATGATTATTTTTGTCAATTCTAATTGAATGAGCCACGATTGTAAATCCCTGACAAACACATACATTATATATTATTGTGGTGAAAGTTTACAGGTGAAGTTGATATGTTGCTAAGAAGCTATAAGAAGCCTGCAGGAATGTTTTACATTGGTTTTTATCAAAGTTAGGAGGATTTTAGGTTTTAGCTTTTACATTTATTGAAATGAGTTTGACTACTATCTATTTCACAGATACAGCAGGACATGCCCACCCAAATCCCCCGGGATGCACGTACACACACACACACACACACACACACACTCACATTCACACTCACGCTCACTCACTCTCTCTCTCTTTCTCTCTCTCTCTCTCTCTCTCTCTCTCTCTCTCTCTCTCTCTCTCTCTCTCGCTACGTGCCCTTGCAGTGCTGTTGATCATTAGTTTCGACTTGTTCCCTTGTTAATTACCAAAGCCAGTCTGACCTTGCCCACTGTTTAATTAGATTTGATGAAAATTATTAAGGATTCCAATTAAATCTACCTATGTGCTATATGTGTGCGGTTACAAAATAAAATCCATCTGTAATGGAAGACGTTCATATTGTATAGTTCCAGACAATTGTACAAGCTATTTAATCAAGAATACTAAGTATATAAGGTAAACAAGATGTCAAATCGATTAATCCAGAGTTGACACACGACGGTCTATGTAGCTTCATAATCTGTTCTCGCACATTCCCACAGACAACAAAAATGTTGTCTCTAATGTGACATCAAACCAGTTTCTCTTCAGCTGAATTAGATGAAGACCAAATACAGATTTTACTCAACTCTTCTGATTCTCCATTAATGTCATACATTTGCTATGGAGGTTTAGGATCTATTTCCAGAATATATCAGATCAAAGAGGTTTCTGCTACTCAAATTCTTTTTCTTCAAATCCCCAAAATTTCATGTCTAGAATCTCAAGCTGCTCATTTCTCATCTCAAGGTTATGTTATGGAGGCAAAAATCAAAAAGTCAAAATCTCAAAATTGACCAGTGAATGAACAGAAAGAAAATGTGCCTGTATTGTTTTGCCTTAACTGAAATATTACTGAGAGTTCAACTAAGTCTCCTGAGCAATGAAAGAACAACCTCTGAGGAAAACAATTTCCTCTGGGTTTTCCAGAATGGGATCCTTTTTTAATTGTTAAAATCAAAGGAGATTATTATCTGCCTCGTTCCTTTTACAAGATACACCCCAGACGCCGCACACAGACAAGCTCGGTGGGATTATTTCATTAAGGCATGTCAGAACCTGAATTTTAAATCAGTACCTCCACCTCTTGTCTGTCTTAAGGCTAACCCTTTCTCTCTCTATTATCCCCCAGTTAAATCCACAGAGTTAAAGGTTAGGCCAAGCACAGGGGAATTGCTTCTTGGCAGTGTTAAAGCGCAAGCTGAGCTCAGTGAAGAGCCCCGGGCCCCTTCGCCGCCGAGTGGGTAACCGCCAGAGAAGGAGGTCACATACATATTCATCAAATTGGACATGCACATGTAAACTGCTTTTAATAGGCTTTGACAGCAGAAGTTGTGCATGCCAAATGTGCGTGCATCAAAGTTAGATGACACGGTGGTTGACCCACTGACTGGGCAGCCCATCTTAACTCATGCCCAGACCCACTTCCTCAAGCATTATTGGAGTTTTTTTTTGATTGTTTGTTTTTTGCTTACAGTGAAATTGAAGTCTGCATCATGATAAATATTTGTTCTCCAGAAAACGCATTCCCTTAGTACATAGGTCAATGAAATAGTCCATCCAAGAATGTAGACTAAGAGCTGATGATACAGAAAATAAAATGATGTTGATACCAAAATGATTTGCTAAACTGCATTGCTCTATTGGAGTTTGTGGTGTTAGCTTAGCAACATGCTAACAGTAAACACTATTAAAAACCATGTGTGATGCTCAGAGTTGCTGCCTTTTTTAGAGTGTTTCAAATGAGTTTTTCAAGACCATAATATTCTGGCAAAGTTCTTTGAGAGCATTGGAGAACATCCAATTGCTCTCACTACTAAGAGCGACGGTTAGATGAACCTATGTGCTGCTATGTCCTCTCAATGACAAAATAATGACACAACAAAATTGAGAAAACAGCAAGCTTTGTTTTTTAATGAAGCATAAGAAAAGCATTTGATCATAGCAACGTGGATGTGTTTGCACAAGCTCCGCAACTCACCATTCTGGTAAAGTTACGTCATGTTTATTTATACAGCTCTTTAAACAATAGATTGCTTAAAACCAAGCAGTTTTACAGGATTAAACATGGGGCCTTAGAAAAAAGCTTTCTGGTTCTCCAAATAGCCTTTCGGTTGACAGATTTTTAATAACCTTTTTTTTTTCTTAATGTGAAGAACATTTGTATAATCCAAATAATGTTTTTTGACTGTAAAGAACATTTTGTGCAATCAAATGACTCCATGGATGTTTTAGGTGGATCCAACAATGCCAACTTTGATGAACTTTTTAAGAGTGTTGTTGCCCATGAAGGCAGTGTGCAGAGAACAACTCGCTGTTTTATGTTGTGGAACAGAGCCAATGAATAGCATTTCTTCACTTAGTTCTCTATCTGCTATTACGTTTTCTCTATATGCTATCACTGCATTGTGTACGTCGAGCCATTCGCATATCTGATGTTTTCGCCAGTTAATCTGAATGAAGCATTAAATTGGAGAGCCTTCAACCATCCCCAAATAACACTAGAATTATTGTAAAAGCTCTCTGGTAATTGGATCAGATGAGGCAGATAATCAAGACTGAAGTTTTTTGTTTGTTTTCCCTTTTTGGCCAAGTCTCGCAGTTGTGTTACAGCCTCCTGTTCGGCATTTCAAAGATGAGGGAAGAAAAAAGCCTTTGACGTGACACTCAAAACCCAGTGAACTGCCAGCATTGACAATGCTAGCGTGCTCACTGTCTCGCCATCATAAAGCAGTTTGTTGATGGGCTACCTGCCCGAGTCTGTCTGGTGCGGGACCAGTAATACAATCTGTCTCATTCAGACAAGAGGAGACTGCCCCCAGGCATCGTACTATGCCCTTAATCACGACAAAAGCTAAGATGGGACTTAGATAGCACATCAGTCTTCCCTCAGATTGCTAATTATGATATCATTTTTCAGCCGTAGAGGTTGGTATGGGCGGTTCTCTGGTGGAAGAAGAGATTCCGTGCTCCGAGGGAGTCTAGGAGAAAAAGTTTACGTTCTCCAGTGGTGTCGTGTGCTGCAAATTATCCTTTCAACGTCACCTGCATTTAGCACTCGCAGTCAGCAATAGTCCTCAGTCTCCGTAGGAAGCATTCGAGCCCAGGCGTATTTTAGTTGCCTTCACATGCGGTGCGAGGCTCAAAAACTCCCTGGAAGTGAGTCAGCCTTTGTAACACAAGCACTGAATCGGTCTTTGACAATGTAACCGATGTTGTTCTAAGAGGGCCCCCCTGAAAAAATGATTTAATCATTTTTCTCTTTCTCACTTATTTTCCCAGCATGAGAGCTGAGCAGCATTCCAAAACAGTGAGGGAAAGACATTACAGCAGCCATTTCCTGAGAGGAGGGGAGGAAAGCTCTTACAAGGCACTTCTTAATAGGATCGCTGAGCTCTGAGGCCTTAAGCAGACTACTCGTCTCCAAACATCTTCAGGGATAAAATACAACCTTGGGTTTAGACCGCCGCAGAAACAGAAATAGAGATTGTGCAATTTTTCAATGTTGATAGATAGGTTTACGTAGGGTACAGTGGCATAAAAGGCTCCTTTGATCTTATTGTCCTTTGAACCACTAGATTGCAAGAAAACTTTCAGCAGCACTTTCCAAAACATCCTCTTTTCAAGATCAACTTGGAAATTCGGCTGATCCTGGACAGTAGATTCTGGCCAATTTAATCTAATAGTTTCTGTTTTTTGAATTAGTTAAAAAAAAATTTTTCACATTTTCTAGATTTTATTTGCTGATAAGAATATATTTTAAGATAAAGGTCTTATGACTGACTTTCAGTTTTGTTCAAGCTAATTAACGCAACCGTTTTCAATAAAGATATTTGGGATAAAAAGCACCTCTGCTGTTGAAAAGCACAAAATTAACATGATAAATAAATATCTAGCTGATTTCTCCAATTGTTGACATGACAGCTTACATTTCGATGGGAAATAGCATATATTAAGTTCTGTGTCCACTTTAGAGATAATCACCATATTTATAATCAAACCATCATATAAAAAAAATTACATCCATCATATCATATGATAAAATATTATTTACTCTTACTACTTTAAAACTATATCTAATTATTATGGGATTTCCTTCAATGCTTTCAGAATATTAACTTTTTAAAATTATTTTGTTTTTGTATTTTTATTTGGTTTAACATTTCAATGACAGTTTTCAATGACAGATTGTTTTAAACAAGTATTAGCTTAGACATTATTCTAAACATTATTTTAGCTGAAGTATTCATTTAAATAATTTGTGCCTTTTGTTTGTGAGGTAAAAGGCCCACCTCGCCGCCTCATACATTTATAAGTTTTAAACAAAATGAGCCACTTTTGTAATTATATACTATTCGATCAGTGAAAAGGTGTGCCTTTAGCCTCATTGAATAACAGAGAGAAACTACAGTAGTTTGCTACAATCATTACTTTTGCTGTAAATTTGCCACTATGGTGCATAAATTGTTCTCAAGTACAAAAAAAGTAGTTTACCCTAAAATGAAAATTCCAAACCGGCAGAAGCTCAGAGCTGTCTTTTCTGTTTTTTTACAATGAAAGTCAATGGGGTCCAATGTTGCTTTAGCCTCTCAGATATTCATCCAAGTGTTCCGCAATAGAAAGAAAATCAAGAATAAAACACATTATAAATGTCTTAGAGCCCAGAATAAAACCCATAGAAATGTCTATAGTCGATATTCTCTCTACTTTAAATGGAGAGGTGGACAGAGGTTGTGCTGAATCTTTCTTTTTGGAAAAAAAGTAGACCCTTGAGGTCCAGCGGTGTATCTATTCTTCGTCAAGCACACAATGTCTTCTGATCCAGCCTCCATCAATAGTTGACAACCACTTGCACTCTTTGAAGTAGTGTGTACATATGCCACAAGTGGTCTTCACATAACAGTAGATCACTTTACCCCATTCCATTACTCACAGGTTTGACGAGGCATTAGTGCTGCGCCAGTGTCAGAGTTTGATTGGCACATTAATAGCGGGCCCTTGCATGACACTTTGTGTTCAAATAACTGCAGAAACTGAGTTACTAATACACTGTAATTTTCTACTCGATGTTGATGGACGACTCTGGTGTTTAAACAGGAGAAGAATTTCCTATGTAAATTAACACTGCTCTAATTGCATTGTCCTTAAAATAACTGGGGCACTGACCCTGGCCAGAAGAATCTGACAGTGTGAACCTCTCACTGATTTAATCACTTTGCCCTTAATAAGGTCTATTTTTAGAGAAGGGTAAGTGTGTTCCTGTGGAGGGTTTCCCAGATCCATCAGTCATAGAAATGGAATGGCTTCAAATGCTCCGTGTAAAACCTATAAATGTGTGTGTGTATAAATTAAAAATAATTTTACAACAAAGTAGTATTTGAATGAATAAAACTGATGCTGTTACAACAGTTGCACCCTGATATAACATTATCACCATGTTTTTGGTATTGATGATTTTCTTTGGAAGTTACATTGGAATCATATAAATGGCACAGTATATGGAAATGGTAACAATTCAGAACTTTGATATTACCATTTAACACTATCACATTCACTGCATGTATTTATTGTAATGAAATATGTAAAGTAGAAGGAAAGAAGGAATGTGATCGCGTTCTTTAGAATAGCTAACGATTGTCAGTTAGTTTTAATGGGCAAAACTAATTTGTGTATTCATTCAGTATATCTCATCTGTCTCTCCAGCATTCTCTGTGTCTATCCTGTGCTTGTATAACCTGCATAATTCCATCAAACATCATTCATTTAAATATAATTACTGGAGAAACATGATAGCTAGATGCAGCAAATGTATTGCTCAGAGGGGTTTGGCTCGAAACATTCAATTAAAATATTACTTTTCGATTTAATCAAAGCATAATAAAATACAAGGTACAACCGGTCTACCAGTGAAGAGATGAGTTCCTCTCAAGAACTGAGAATCTGTGCAGTTCTTTGGCCATGTGCCATGCAAACTGGGTTGTGCGCCAGGGGACCGAGTCAGCGTTGGCCAAGGTCGATACAGATGTACTACAGTGGGAACCCCTGAATTCAGATGTACATAAAAGAAAACACTCAAGCTTCATATTTCCTCTGTCCACCTGCGCTTGCTTTTATCTAACTGCTTCTAAGCTTCTTAAGCCTCATTATGGAGTATGCCTCAGTATTGTCACAACAGAACAAGTTTTGTAGCTAAGCAACAAACACGGCACAGATGTAAGTTGAAATTTGTGAGATATCTTTTCCTAAGCAAATGAAATAAACACAATTAACCAAGCCAACTGGCACTGTAATTAAAGAAGAAACACACTTTATTTGCTTACTATTCGGTACATCTTTTCTGAATGTTTAACACATCAGACTCAATGCTTACAGATGTGTTTCCAAGGTGATAAACCTTTCACTTTGTGAGGTGGCGCGTGCTCAGAGGGTTGATTCACGCTGTCATACGCAGATGTCTCAGAGGCAGGGACCTGAGGAGGTGGAGGGCAAGCAGACCCCATCCAACCCCCCTGCCAACAATTTACCAGCACAGCACAGAGAAGGGAACCATGCCACCTTTTTAATTACAATAGCTGTTTTCATAGGATATGCAAACCAAAGCTTTGTAAGGTGATGAAACAATTGCAGAGTGAGAAGAGAAAAACAATTTATCAAGTTACATGCTTGTCAAGCGCTCCCATATGTACCATCCCAAGAGTCACTGCTGTGCTGTTACACACATAAATTCTTCTGAGAAACAACAGAACAAAAACATCCATATTCAGAGTGGATTTAATACATCATACTTAAAATCTCTCTCTCTCTCTCTCTCTCTCTCTCTCTCTCTCTCTCTCTCTCTCTCTCTCTCTCTCTCTATATATATATATATATATATATATATATATATATATATATATATATATATTGTATACCCTTTAGACTTCTTAAATTGAGGGGTTTAGTCCAATTTCCCTGAAGAGATTTGATCGCTTTATATGATGAACATAATTAATTTAGGTGTTTATTAACATTACAAATTGATAAGCAAACATAAAAAGAAGCTCAATTGAAACATACATTGGTTCTTGCTGAAGCTCAAGCATGATAAGTTTCACGAGAATGAACCTCATTGGTCCTTGCAGAAGCTCAAACGTGCTGCGAAACAAGAATGGTTTCTTGAACCTAAATTCAATCTGTTCATTATATAAAATGATCGCTTCTTTTCAGAAAACTACTAAACGACTAACTACTTGGACTAAACTACTAAATTTCTATGTTTTAACTAAATGACCTCTTTATGAACTTTTTTGCAGCGACAAAGTGGAAGCTCCGTAATGTTGTGGAAGTTGTGCTCCGAAGACGAACAAAAGTTATACGGATTTTTTTTTTTGAGGACCCTTGAAAGTCTTTTTTTTTACAGGCATGTGTTGCTAAAAAAACTGTTAATCATGTGTGTCACTTTGTAACGTAACAAATAACATATAAATATTTGTGAATTCTTAGAGTAGCGTGAATTCTAAATTGTGTTTTTGGAACAGTTTTGCCTTTTTTTCTTTCCACTAAGTTATTCTCATTCTTCTAGTAGAGGATAATGAGGCACTTTGTCCTAATTTCTTCAAATTCACATTTGAATTGTGTCTCAAAGGACAATTCATCTAAAATGCAAAAACATTCAATGTTGTATGAATACTGCAAGTCGTTTAGAGTAGTTTCTCCTCCTTTGCATTGTGTGTCTAATCCAGGAACATGACCTAATTTTTGTAGTTTTATTCCCTGTGCTTCTTTGCAGCGTTTTCCACATTTAGAGCGCACCCAAAGCCCAGAGCGCACAGCTGAACGCAAAGATCTGCGGCAAAAATAAAATGCTGCATGGTGGGTGAATCCCATTAAAGTGATTTATTGATTTGTTTTGTTGGGGGGTTGGGGGGGGGTTGATATGTTCTCTATTTATTGCACTTTTTGCTGTTTTAGGATCAAGTGGTCTGGCCATGGAAAATGAACAAAAGATTCTGTTGTTAATAAAATGTGAATATTATTACATCAGTTCCTAACTGGTGGGACCCAAAAGCAAAAATGGGCCATAGGCCTCCATCCTTAGGGTCATGAACAGCAGGGGAAAGCAATGTTAAATGTAAATAGTAAAATGCAACTCATACTACATAACTGCATAAATTTAGGATAATAAAATAAACTTTTCAACCTATCGAGTCTACATCAGGCCTATCTTTGAATGTGCTTTCTGTTCAGTACATCAGTGTTTCTCACAGAGTAAAACAGTCATTTTCTTATTAATGATCATCATTTCCTGTCACTTGTGTTCCAGTAACTTGAGTGCATCGCAATAACATTGATCTGAAGATCCTTTAGCCGTACACTTGATCTCTTGCACTGTGCTACTGATAGTCAAACCATGTTTTATTCATCTCTAATTAACTATTTTCATTTCAGATCATGAAACTGTACACTAGGCCTACAAGTGCAGGCATTATTCAATTAAAGTGGGCCTACCAGACCGCCATTTCTGTATTCAGCCTTGAATAAAACAGCACTCATAAAGTATTGCTTTTGACCTGATAATTCCTGAATTGACAAATAAAATCTCAAGTCAAGATAATTAGTAAATCACACATTATAAATGAAAAAAACTAACATTTTAGAGTCATGACATTCAATGAATGGTCATATGCAAAATCTAGGATGTTGAATGATTTTAAAAGTCAAAGTTTGTTTGCATTACATTGGATAATTTTACTAACTTCAGTATTTTGCAGATATATCAGTAGTAAGTCAGTACACAACACACATACATATATGGGCTTGGCACTTTTTGTCACACTGACCCAACCTAACCTCTTTTAGAGAAATCAAGGACTAATTTACAATGTAAAAATGTTAGCCTCTGATTCATATCCAAGCCTGCCAGCAATAAATAGGCATAATATCATTAAAATGTACAATGTCCGAAATCCTCAATGTCATGGGGAAATTTGGCCCCCATCATGGCACCCATGACCAAGTGATATTTTTTTTAACCCTCCTGTTATCTTTGGGGTCAATTTGACCCCATTCAATATTTAACATCTGTAAAAACATGATTAATTTTATTTTTTTTGCTTCAAATTTACTGACTTTTCCTAATTTAATGAGGACAACTCTGTAAACATAAAATTATCGTGCTGATATTTTTTCAATGTCCTGTACACATTTTGTAGCATCGGTGTTCCTTGGGGTCAATTTGACCCCAGGCTCTTTTAGCTGTATAAAACATAAGACATATTAACATTTCACACACATTTGTTTTGGTTGTTTTATTGAGGTCACTATAACATGTTATAACTTTATAATGTTCATTATAATTTTATATATTCAATATTATATTCACAAATCTCTCTAGGGCTCTAACCTAACATAACCATATCTGTAGTATTACGAGAGCAACTAGTAGTTCACATTTTTACGCATTTGGCAGACGCTTTTATCCAAAGCGACTTACATTGCATTCAAGGAACACATTGAATCAGTTTTTGCTTTTCCTGGGGTCAAACCCATGACCTTGGTATTGTAAGCACCAATGCTCTACTGATTGAGCTACAGGAAAGTTCACATGATATGGGACATACCAAGCAAACCAGCCAAATATGGCATAAAAATATGGGCCGTATGTGATGCAGAGTCCAGCTATGCCTGGAATATGCAGGTGTACACGGGTTAAATCCCCTGGAGAAGCACCTGAAAAAAATCAGGGCATGAGGGTGGTACCAGACATGGCTGAGGGACTGAATGGCCATAACATTACATGTGATCATTTTTTCACATCGTACGCCCTGGGTGAAGAACTGCTAAAAAGGACGGCTACCGTGTTGAGGACAGTGAGAAAAAATAAGCCAGAACTTTCCTCTGAGCTTCTTGCGATGAAGAACAGGAAGGTAACATCTTCAATGTTTACCTTCACTGAAAGAGCCACTGTCGTCTCCTATTGGCCCAAGAAAGAGGAAAATGTCCTGCTAATGAGCAAAGATGCTGTTCTGAGCACCAGAGAAGGCCGGAAACCACAAATCGTACTGGATTACAATGAGACAATGGGAAGGGTAGATAATTTGGACAAGGTTACAGCCACCTACAGCTGCCGATGCATGACTGCCCGTTGGCCCTTTCTTTCTTTCTTTCTTTATTTCTTTCTTTCTTTCTTTCTTTCTTTCTTTCTTTCTTTCTTTCTTTCTTTCTTTCTTTCTTTCTTTCTTTCTTTAACTGTTATGTGTTCCTTACTGTTGTTCTGATGGTAATGATGTTCTGTTTTTAGAAATACAATCCTTCTGAATGTTTGAAATTGTTTTGTTTTTTCGGGGTCAAATTGACCCCAAACATAACTTGTGTTACTATCCTTGATAAAATAAATAGTTTTTCTTTCCAAATGTTATAGATTACAAAAATCTATACTTGCAAATATTATAAAACAAATAAAACAGCAAAAATATATATACTTTCCAATTTTAGGTCAATCAGTAAGATTTTATGGTGATTTGTAAATGTGTCCATAGTCTTACAATGGGTATTCTGGATGTATAAGGGGTGGGAGATGGGGGTGCTGGGTGGATGTCAACTTAAAATGTTATTTAAGTAGTCAACAAAGACATAAATTACCTGGAACAAACCTTCGTAAAAAAAAAAAAATCATATTCTGGAGGTTTAAATTACTGGGGTCAAATTGACCCCAGTGGATAAAAAGTGTTAGCATATTTGAGGGTAACAGGAGGGTTAAATATATTTTTTAAAGATTTCATTGATGGGTAGGTTTAAGCTTAAAGGGTAGATTGTCCATACATTTTGTACAGTATAAAACTATATACTTGGAATTTAATCATAATGATAGGAGTGTGTCTGTGTGTTTCTCACATGTCCAGTGCTAATATTCTGTGAATTACAGATGTCTTAC
Source organism: Rhodeus uyekii (assembly GCA_037043235.1). Lineage (NCBI taxonomy): Eukaryota > Metazoa > Chordata > Actinopteri > Cypriniformes > Acheilognathidae > Rhodeus > Rhodeus uyekii. Next base: position 728,162 of record JAWRVZ010000021.1, on the reverse strand, counting down.
AGGCTCTTTGAGGTTTGACAGGCTGGGATGTTCATCAAAGCAGTAGGGAAGCCTCCATTTCATTTCCATCTCTGCACACATCCCAATTATTCTGCCACCACTAATTAATTTACGCCACCTTGCAAGTTTTGAAACATCTATCCCCCCCCCCCCCCCCCCCCTAAAAAGAAAAAAAAATTATACCTGAAGCTGAATCTGAGCTTCAGGCGAACTTACAACCAGAAAAACATCTCAGACCAGACCTTAAGATGTTCAGGATGGGCAAATCTCAGTTCTCTGTTGGTCTGTAGGTTGGTCTCAGGTGTTAGACAGGTCTGGGTGTATCTTGAAGCAGCGTGGGTTGAGGGCAAGGCCTGTGTGGACGGCAGTAATGCCCATGTTGTGTTGTGTCAGCAGTGAGGACACACCATCTTCCTGTTTTTTGCGAGCAGGTTCACAGCACAGCAGGAGAACGTGCACACAGTCTCCACCTATCACCCTTTTTCTCACACACATATCATTAGCTACTACACTTTAAAGTAAACGACACCAAAAGGCAGCGAGCGCCTCAACACTTTAAATTCGATTTAGCTGTACATGTGAAAATGCTCTTTGTGCACTTGCTGCTTGAATAAATGAATGGGTAATTGTGCTGTCTGCGACTGTTATAGAGAGGTTGATGGCAGCTCGACAAAGTCAATGTCTTTTTCGCATACGGTGTCGTTGTCTGTGTTACTCTGTCTACAAGGACTATCCACACTTTTGAGGTCTAAACGTAAGCGTCTTTTCACATTGGTGCCAAATTGCTGACACCGCAATTAATCACATCCTAATGAACATCCACCTCCCACCCGTGTTGTGTCGGAGAACTTAATGAGCTTAAGATTAGGAGTGCGAAAGAAGGATAGTTTTCATTTTCCCTCCTGTAAGCAGTGAAATAGATGATGCTGTGTCCAGTATGTTCTATTAAATTTCTCATGACCTCTTTTCAACGAGCCAAAGCCACAGCTCTGTACTATGAGCCAAACAGGAGTGGTGAAAGGATGATGATAGAGCCGTGGGTTGTTCACCCAGTGACGCTTGGCATGTATGATTCAGTAGTGCGGTGTTAAACACACAGTCCTCCTACTGAGACATCCGCAGTGGCTCCTACAGTGAGCTGGCTCGACTGTTGACCAAATAAAGGCCCTGTGCTTGGCAAGGTTTTGTAACTCACTGGTGTTTATACCTCTGATGTGGAGATGGTGTTACCTGTGCCGGCTCACTTGCTGTATTTCATCCTGAAGTTCACTTCAAAGTAGTGCTGACGGCTGGAAAGTAAGGGAGTCACTGAGTGAGTTATGCTGAGGTATCAAAGCACCTCCCTCATAAAGAGTTTGCTCATTTGTTTCTTTAATTTACTTTAAAAATGGCGTAGTATGATGTGCCTGTTGGAATGACTAGCCATTTCACGAGTTCACACTTACGAATGATTCAGGAGCAATGAATGGTAAGCGTATTTGGCGTGCTGTCCGAGGAGAGGGCTCCGAGCTCGGTATTAGCCCGAACCTGGAGCACTCCCCCCGTATCCTGATTTGACAAGAACAAATAAGTGTGAGGAGTTGGGGTGGTGGAGGGATGCCGAAGACTGTCAGAGCTGTAGGTGAGTCAAACGTGTCTATATATAGTCAAGTCAAGTCAAGTCACCTTTATTTATATAGCGCTTTTTACAATGTAGATTGTTTCAAAGCAGCTTTACAGGAAAAACAATATAAACAAAGTTTGTTTAGCTGAACAGAAGCCCCAAAAGAGCAGGCGAATCAATACAATTGATGAATTTTAAGTGTTAAGTTTCCCCAACTGAGCAAGCCATAGGCGACAGCGGCAAGGAACCAAAACTCCGGCAGGTGACGTAACGAATGAAGAATAGAATGGAGAAAAAACCTTGGGAGAAACCAGGCTCAGTTGGGGGACCAGTTCTCCTCTGGCCAACAGCCAAACCGTGCATGATTATTATACAACAATTCAAGTCCAATATGAAGTCCAATTTGGTCCGGTTAGAGATGGGTTCATGATCGTCACAGGGGAGGGTCCAGTAGAGTCACGGTCTCCGCAGACACCCCAGGGCAGTGCTGTGCTCGTGTCCAGGTCCTTCATCTGATCTGGATACGGCCCGGATCCAGCTGACCACGGTAACCTCGGAATAAACAGAGACCAATATCAGCGTAGATGCCATTCTTCTTCTGATGTATCGAGTACATCAGGTGTTATGGGAATGTTCCCGGTTCCGGCTTATCTAAATTATGCAGCCTAACAATCATTTTACATGATTTGGATTAAAAATGTATGTATAATGTGTTATGTGTATGCCAGGTTGAAAAGATGTGTTTTTAGTCTACATTTAAACTGACAGAGTGTGTCTGCTTCCCGAACTGTAATAGGAAGACTGTTCCAGAGTTTAGGAGCTAAATAGGAAAAGGATCGCCCGCCAGCAGTTGACTTTGATATTCTAGGTATTATAAGCTGGTCAGTATTTTGGGATCGCAATAGACGTGAAGGACTATAATGTGTTAAGAGATCGCTCAAGTACTGTGGAGCTAAACCATTTAATGCTTTGTAAGTAATTAGCAAGATTTTAAAATGTATTCGGTGTTTAATAGGAAGCCAGTGCAGGTTTGACAGAACTGGGCTAATATGCTCATACTTCCTGGTTCTAGTAAGAACTCGAGCTGCTGCATTTTGGACCAGTTGGAATTTATTTATTAAGCGTGCAGAGCAACCACCTAGTAAAGCATTACAATAATCTAGCCTTGAACTCATGAATGCATGAACTAACTTTTCCGCATTTGTCTTAGATAGCATATGTCGCAATTTAGATATATTTTTAAGATGGAAGAACGCCGTTTTACAGATGCTAGAAACATGGCTTTCAAATGAAAGATTGGTATCAAAGAGCACACCCAGGTTTCTAACTGACGACGAAGACTTGACAGAGCAGCCATCGAGTGTTAGGCAGTAGTCTAGATTATTATGTGCCGAACTTTTTGGTCTGATAATTAGAATCTCTGTTTTTTCAGAATTTAGCAGTAGAAAGTTATTAGTCATCCAATTTTTTATATCGGTTATGCATTCTGTTAATTCAGTGAATTTGTTCGTTTCATCAGGATGAGAAGAAATATAGAGCTGAGTATCATCAGCGTAACAATGAAAGCTAATGCCATGCTTCCTAATAACTGCACCCAAAGGAAGCATGTACAGGGTGAAAAGCAATGGTCCTAGTACTGAACCTTGAGGAACTCCATATTGAACCCGTGACCGATATGACATCTCCTCATTTAATGCTACAAACTGATAACGCTCAGATAAGTATGACTTGAACCAGGCTAATGCAACTCCACTAATGCCAACATAATTTTCAAGTCTATTCAGAAGGATTTTGTGGTCAATAGTATCAAATGCAGCACTAAGGTCCAGTAACACTAACAGAGAGATACAACCACGATCGGATGATAATAGCAAATCATTTGTAACTCTAATTAGAGCAGTCTCAGTACTATGATATGGTCTAAATCCTGACTGGAAATCCTCGTAGATGCTGTTTCTTTCTAGAAAGGAACATAGTTGTAAAGATATTGCCTTTTCTAGAATCTTTGACAAGAAAGGTAGATTCGATATCGGCCTGTAATTAACTAATTCTGTAGGATCAAGTTGTGTTTTTTTAATAAGCGGTTTAATTACAGCCAGCTTAAAGGTTTTTGGTACGTATCCTAATGACAAAGAAGAATTAATAATATTAAGAATAGGATCTATGATTTCTGGAAGCATCTCTTTCAGTAGCTTAGTCGGTATTGGGTCTAGCATACATGTTGTTGATTTTGATGATTTAACGAGTTTAGACAATTCTTCCTCCCCAATAGCAATGAAGGATTGGAATTTTTCTTCAGGGACACTAAAATGTACTGTATTTTGGAATATTGTAGTAGATTGTTGCATGTTTATTATTTTCTCTCTAATATTATTAATTTTGCAAGTAAAGAAGTCCATGAAGTCATTAGTGCTGTGCTGATTTAAAGCATCTGGGGTTGAGGCTTTATTTCTTGTTAATTTAGTCACTGTATCAAATAAATACCTAGGGTTGTATTTGTTTTCTTCTAAGAGGGTAGAAAAGTAAGTAGATCTAGCTGATCTTAAGGCCTTTCTGAATGCAATAGAGCTGTCTTTCCATGATAGGCGAAAAACCTCTAGCTTAGTTTTTTTTCCAGCTCCGCTCCATTTTTCTGGCTGCTCTCTTGAGGGCCCGGGTGTGCTCGTTGTACCACGGTGTTGGACTATTTTCTTTAATCTTCTTTAAGCGTAACGGAGCAACAGTGTCTAAAGTGCTGGAAAAGAGAGAGTTTATAGTTTCTGTTGCAACATCAAGTTCTTCTAGGCTATCTGGGATGTTAAGTAGATGAAACTGATCGGGAAGATTATTTATAAAGCTATCTTTTGTGTTAGGAGTGATAGTTCTACTATATTTATAACAGGGAGTTGGTTTTTCGACTTTGGCTAAAGGTAATCTACACGCAACTAAGTAATGATCTGAGATGTCATCGCTCTGCTGCAGAATTTGAACAGTATCAACATTGATCCCATATGACAATATTAGATCTAAAGTATGATTACGAGAATGAGTGGGTCCTGATACATGTTGTGTAACTCCAATAGAGTTTAAAATGTCTCTAAATGCCAATCCCAATGCGTCTTTTTCATTATCTACATGGATGTTAAAATCACCGACGATTATGACTTTATCTGCAGACATTACTAATCCTGAGAGAAAATCAGCAAATTCTTTGATAAAGTCTGTATGGTGCCCTGGTGGCCTGTATAGAATAGCCAGCACAAAAGTTAAACAGGAATTATTACTTGCACTAGATAATTTTACATTGAGGACCATCACTTCAAAAGAATTATATTTCAAATTAGACCTTTGAGCAGTACTGATCGTGTTACTATAAATTACAGCAACACCTCCTCCTTTACCTTTCAGACGAGGCTCATGTTTATAACAGTAATTTTGAGGGGTGGACTCATTTAAAGTAATATAATCGTCTGGTTTTAGCCAAGTTTCTGTCAAACACAGCACATCTAGTTTATGATCTGTAATCATATCATTTACAATAAGTGCTTTTGAGGAAAGGGATCGTATATTCAGTAACCCAAGCTTTATCATTTGTTCATTTGTGTTATATCCGTTCTTAGCTGTTTGTAAATCAATTAAATTTTTACTCTTAAACGATTTTGAGAGATTTTTGTATTTGCTAATTCGGGGAACAGACACAATCTCTATAGGATGATATCTAGGTGAAAGAGTCTCTATGTGTTGGAATTTATCTGACCTCTGTGACGTGAGACAGCTAGCAGACGGTCGGTTTAGCCAGTTTGTCTGCTTCCTGACCTGGACCCCAGTTAGTCAAGGTTTAGCTCTAAGACTATATGCCAAATTATTAGAGAGAAGAGCGGCACCATCCCAGGTGGGATGAATACCATCTCTTTTCAACAGGTCAGGTCTGCCCCAAAAACTTTTCCAATTGTCTATGAACCCTATGTTATTCTGCGGGCACCACTTAGACATCCAGCCATTGAGTGAGGATAATCTACTAAGCATCTCATCACTCCTGCGCATAGGAAGAGGGCCAGAGCAAATTACGGTGCCTGACATCGTACTTGCGAGTTCACACACCTCTTTAATATTACTTTTAGTGATCTCCGACTGATATACGTGCTTCCTCTCCTGCTGATAGGATGAGGAGTAATTGCTGATGACGTGTTGATTGTATTAATCATTTGAACGTGCTCCTCCCGAACTTTGTTAATAAAACATCATTTAAAGTAATAATCCATCCAAAAATGCAAATCCAGCCATTACACCTTAAATACAGGTGCAAACGATGTCTAAAATTATTTGAGCTTGTCCACTTTCAACCTTTCCACTTTTCAAATCTCATTCAATCATCTCATTCATCTACAATGTAGACAATGGACAACACGACGATGATTGGCAATCAATTTTAACACAAGCAATATTTCGGTAGAGGGCAAGATTATCATTGTGCAAGATATTGTGCAGCAACACAAGACTATTTTGAGATGAGAGAATGCCTTGTCCAGAAATATATTTTTAACATTTTTTATTATATGTGTCACGGTCATGTTGTGTCCCTTCTCACTTCCTGTTCCCTTCCGTGAGCTTCTTGTGTCATTTCCTTCACCTGTCACTTCAGTCACTCCACTTGTAAGTCTTGTCCCCTGTTCCCCATTATCCTATGTATATATGCCCTGTGTGTCTCTCAGTCTGCATCCGTTATCATCAATTATGTGTTGTGTTGACCCTTGTTCCTGAGCTCTGTGTTTCATAAAGTTTCTGTTCATTGTATTCTACGTCTCCGCGTCTCCCTGCCCGCACAACCCGTGACAGAATAACGAACCAGGATTGAGTCAACTGAAAAAGACTTTTACAATGGACTTTCCCACTGTTGCCCTGCTGCTGTTGGAGCAAGGAGACCATCCGCTTGAATTGCACACCCACAACTTTCTAAATCTGGTGTGCCAAACCGACTACCTGGACCACAAGCTCAGCACTTTCTACCACATTGGGCTGAGTGAGCGGTCCAAGGCATGCCTTCCAGTGGATGGACCTATGGACAACTTCATCGCCTACATGGAGTGGGTGCTGGTGTATAGCAACTCACCATTTACCATCGCTAGGCAGAGGACGACACCAGCCCCACTCCACAAACAGAGAAAAGCCGTGAATGATCAATGAGAGGATGCCGTCAGCGCCCACAGCAGACCATGGAGACCACACCGCCACGAGTGATGAGACCTAACCGAGACAGAAGTCAGAAAGAGTCATTGCCCTGAAACCGAACCCACAGTAGATTGTCTGACCAGGTGCATGAGCCGGCAACGTCATCTGTCAACAGTGGGAAATTAGTGGAGCTTGACGGCCAGGAGGACTCTTTTTTTCCAACCCTGATCTGAATTCCTGGCTGGTTTTGCATAGCTCTGAACTCTGCACTGCACTGCGTCCTGTGTCCCTTGCCTCTCCAGTTTTCCAATCCAGCCTCCCTCTCCCACTGCCTCTGCCAGTGTCTGACACCCCATCACCAACTCCCATCAACACCTGGGAGTCGCCTCATGTTGCCGGTCCACCAGCCTCGCCAGGCACAGAGGTCCCCTAGATTCCACCTCCAACCTCTATTCCCATCGCTCCACCTTGGGCCGTTGACATATCAGCTCCACTCTGGCTTCTGCCACCCTCCAGCTCTGCCTTGGTCAGTCATCATCTTGCCTTGTCATCATCTTCGGTTCCGTTTTGCTCCTCCTTCCCCCCTCAGGTCCTCCAGTTCCACATCGGACCGGTTCCTCCATCAGCTTCAGATGGAGCCGACATGCCCATTCAAAACCACTGGCCCATCGGCTCCATCTGAAGCTCCTGCTGTAGCGTCTTCCAAGCCGGTCATCCCGAGGGTCACAGTCACAGCCTTGTCGTGCCGCTTGTCACTTCCTGTTCCCTTCCTTGTGTTTCCGGTGTCCTTTCCTTCACCTGTGGCATCAGTCACTCCCCTTGTTAGTCTCATCACCTGTTCCCCATTGTTTTGAGTATATATGCACTGTGTGTCTCTCAATATTCATCCATGATCACGCACACCCCGTGACAATATACTTTATATATATTTATATGTATAAAGACATATATTGGTAATGCCAGGAAGATGGTAATAATGCTGTCCTTTGAAGTGCCTTGGACTACCATGTAAATGTTAAGGTATTTGAATATGGTATTATGGCAGACTATAACAAATTGGTAAAACCATGTGACATAATCACTGTGCTATCGTGCAGTCATGAGCCCATATATGTGTATTGCATTTTACACAGTCAGACCTGCAGAGTTCTGATTCCATTTGTTAAGTGCTTTTCAAATTCTTCCCCATTAAGCTGATGTGAACAGAACTGCTGGACTGCCAAAAGATCTCCTTCCTCAAGCCAAAGAACAAGGGTGTTGTCAGCTTATCTTGGGCTAGACTTCAATTAAAACGCAGGAGGGTTGGCCAGAAATATGCTCCTTGTGTCAGGGTAAGAGAAATCTGAAAGGGAAAAAACAGGTGTGAAACGTACAAGGCTCTAACCTTCAGTGCCCTTGTGAATTTATTCTTGTGAGATTCTGACAGTGTTGGAGCAATGCCGTGTGCTCGATCTAAGCATATCAAAAGCAGCAGCATGTGGCAGAAATCTTTCGTGGAATGGCAGCGCAACCCCTGAACTACTACAAAAACAAACGTCCATTACGTCAACTGAAATGGTGCATATACAATGTGAATTTTTTTTTTTTCAGTAAGACTGAAGTGGCACATTGACTTTATGACTCTACTGATGTGAAAGCAAACTTGACATCGCACAATAGATTTCTTTGAATGACCCTGGCCGTCTTTTGGATTCTCTGTCACAAAACACTGCCGTACGTCAGTTGGTCACACTTTCTTTTAGGTATTTTTAATTACTATGCACTTACATCAAAACATAAGTTCAATGTACTTATTGTGTTCATATTGTATTGCAAAACACTTTTATTGCTCATGAGGTTAAAGTTAAGGTCAAGGCAGGTTTGGTGTGTTTAAGGGAAGGTGTTAGGGAAAGGTCAAAAGAGTAATTGTTAATTGTTGAATTTTTTTTACATAAAGTAATTACAGCTGTAGTTACATGCAGGTATTTTTAAAAGATAAGTATAATGTAAAAACATGTATGTATTCAATAAATGCATCAAATCAAATAATTAATTAAAATGTTATACGTAGTAGTTAAGAACGGCTAATATAGTGTGAAAGTGTGTCAGTGTTTTTCTCGCAGTATAATTTTTTTTATTTCCAGTCTCTATTGATTTTATGTTTTTGTTGTCGTTGATTATTCTCCAAAGATCATGAAGTGTGCCCTTTCACAGATCGGGTTTTCTAATTATATACTGGTCATAACCAATTAGAAACCTTTTAAAAGCCTGATAACCTTTTGAGTTTTTTCTGGTTAAGTTCAGTTTGATCTTGATGCCTGACAATTAAATTGGGCCCTTTCATTAATCTCAAGTTGTCGTCTCTGTTTATGCAGGTTGTGATGATGGTTGGGGGTTGAGTGCATGTGTGTGTCTTTATAATTGCATCTGCCACCTCAAAGCTAGATGGAAAACCCAAGGCATTACCTCACAGTGTCCTTGAGATATGTTCAGAATCGCTTTGAAATGTTTTTAATGGCAAATCACAGGCACCGCAATTATGCATCAGTACAGAATAATCATGATTGTTTAAGGGGCAAATCACTTTGAGTGATATTTCTTTTGAGGCATTAAGTGTATAGCTGGTCTCTCGATATTCCTAATGTGGTAATTGTGTTGTGACGTCATTTCTTTTCTTTTTAGTCACCTTTTTTAATCTCTCTACCTTCATATTTTCCTTGCATCAATTTGATTTTCCACTTTCACAACATATCTTCTTTCAGCTAAGCAGCCATTCTTGACTTTGTAATGAGAGTGTACTTATAAATCGAACGTTTTAAGGTAAAAAAAAAAAAATCCTCCTCCTTTTCTAACAGAGAGACTAGATAACCATGATAGGGGGTGGGCCTCTCCGTTGCCACTTTCAAGGGCTCATGGGTAATTATAAGCTGTCATCATTTGTCAGATCACCAGGTATTTCCTACATTAATCTTGATTTGTGCCCTCCCACATCTTCTCTTCTTCGATAGCGACTCTAAGTGAGGAATGAGGTGAATGGATATGACATGCTGCTAGAGACGGATCTTCAATGGTGACCCCCCATCTCCTCGTCCCAGCAGGAATGGGGGATTCGTCACTGCGCGACGGCCCTTTGCTCCGGGGCTGCTGCATGCTAATTTGACCTATTGTTTCAGGGTGACTGCTTTCTCAGTGCCTCCGAACAAAAGGCCTTTGCATTGATCTCTGTTTCGCCTTGTTTAATATTTACATTTGAATATTAGCCTAGCTCCAGCACAAGGATATCAAAGCTACTGTGAAAAGGAATTTTGCTTTCTACATTTGACTGGAGGATTTTGAGGAGGGATTTGTGTTGTTTCTTTAAGTTTGAGATGCTGGGCACATCATCGTAAGCTAGAAAAAAAAATGTGTATGATTGATTAATTGTTATAGATGAGTTAAAACTAATTTGTATGTCAAATGTTGTCTGCCCTAGTTAAAGCATTCTAGCATATTAATCAGAAAAAGGTGCTACAAAAGGTTTCAGTACATAAACAAACATATTCATTGCTATTTTATGTTTTGGTGAATTGATGGTGAAAATCTATGAAACCATACAATCTCCTTTGCACTTAAAAAAAAATATGATCTGCTTATACCCCACTGAGGGTTTGGTTTGAAGGAAGACCTCAAAGCTTTTATTCAAAATTTTCTAAAAAAAAATCACACAAACCAATTCATAAAAAGTAAAATAGTTGTGTTTTGCCATTATTTCGAGTTAAACTCAATAACTGTAGGAAAGCAAGTAAAACTACAATTGCCTTTCCTGATTTGACCTCAACATTACTTTGTAAACTAATTGCCTTAACATTACCTTCTGTAAAGTAATTTTGGTCATTTTACCAGGAATGCTATTTGAAAGGAGCTATTGTCAGGCACTGGTCAGTAGAACAAATTCACAGCATTGGTTGTTGCTATGCTGGACTAGTTGTGCAGCTCTTAACAGTACAATCTTTATAAAAGATTTTAAAAAATGCTTTATTTAATTTGGTACTTTTTTGGTTCTGTCTAATAATGGCTCTTGAGGAAGATCAGCCATGTGCATGACTTAATGAATCTGACAAAGAAAAAACAAAGTCTCATCTGAGGTTAGTTACCCACAGCACAGCCCCCTCGCACAAGCCCCATGTTAATTAACACAAACTCCATGCATCCACAGTGCCGTGCTGTTGTGGACAGTACGCTAACCCTGCGCCATTCAATTGCAGAGGATAGCTGACCAATTTTCGATCAGAATTTGTGTGTCTGCCTCCTTTAGGCCAGTGGGGAAGAAAAGAAGATGCCTCGTAATTAGGAGACATCCACTATAGATACACTGTTAAAAAAAATCCTAATTTTACAGAAAATAACTCTAATTTTTTACAGTATTTTTTTGTAAATCTAAATTATGTTTAAAACTATGTAAAATTACAATAAATATCAGTAAATTAACAACTTGACTGTTATTTTAAGGATTATATCATTAATGACAAATTACAGTAATTCTTATTTTTTATACAGAAAATTACTGTATTATTTATACAGTATTTTTCTATTTTTATACATTACGTACAAATTCATGTAAAATTACAATAAATATCAGTAAATTAACAAATTGACTGTTATTTTAAGGATTATATCATTAATGACAAATTACAGTAATTCTTATTTTTTTATACAGAAAATTACTGTATTATTTATACAGTATTTTTTCTATTTTTATACATTACGTACAAATTCATGTAAAATTACAATAAATATCAGTAAATTAACAACTTGACTGTTATTTTAAGGATTATATCATTAAATGAAAAATTACAGTAATTCTTATTTTTTATACAGAAAATTACTGTATTATTTCTACAGTATTTTTCTATGTTTATACATTACGTACAAATTCATGTAAAATTACAATACATATCAGTAAATTAACAACTTGACTGTTATTTTAAGGATTATATCATTAAATGAAAAATTACAGTAATTGTAATTTTTTATACAGAAAATTACTGTATTATTTATACAGTATTTTTCTATTTTTATACATTACGTACAAATTCATGTAAAATTTCAACCAATATATGTAATAATTAACAATTTGACCATTATTTTAAGGATTATATCATTAATGACGAATTACAGTAATTTCCAGTTTTAATACAGGAAAATTACCTTATTATTATCTTTTCTGTTTTCATTCAATACATACAAATCCATGTAAAATTACGAACAATATATGTAAATTATCTGTAAATGAATAATTCTAGCCTACTTCTAGAAAATGAAGATCCAAGAATGTGCATCAGATGTGTTCTTAAGAAGCCACAGTAAACTTTATTGTTTATATATGTAATTCTCCTGTAAGGGAGTAAGGGAGTGATATATGTTGATTATAAATCACACTCAGTCACCCGCGATGTTCATTCATTTAACCTTATAACGTGAATACAACAGAAACATACACAAATTATATACAACTAGTGCATAGCTTTACACTTAACAGAAACAACGAGTAACGAAAGCATTAAAGCACATATAACAAACACTTCCTGTGTGGTGCGGCATCGTCAGCGCGCGCGCGCTATCGCGGTACATTTGAGTTAACTGAACACGTTGATACTGAAAACACTTAACCCGCACAACACTCGAATATGCTAGACAAAACACTCATGACACTCAAACCTGTCTTTCCAACCGTGCATACCTGTAAGGGAGTGATATATGTTGATTATAAATCACACTCAGTCACCCGCATGTTCATTCACTTAACTTTATAACGTGAATGAAATCTCTCGCGAGAACTCCCTTCATCCCGCCACGCAGCGACGTGCACGTCACACGTACAACCAATCACAAAATTATGAACTTGAAATGAATAACCTATTCTAGAACACAATATATTTACAACCAATATTCATATCAAAGAACAACGAACAAACAACAAAAAACAATCACATAAAAATAAATCAAACTCAATTATTTACACATAGCACATATACATTTGATGAACGCTAAGTTTTATGCATTAGCTTACCTAACCCTAACCCTAAAAGCCTGACAATGTCAATGCCAAATACCTTTAAATATTGTGGTATTCTGACATGTTTCTAACTGACACATCTTCTACTCATAAAGATCAGGACTTACAAGTTTACCACTCATATTTAGAGCATTGTGGTGCTTAATAACCTTAACCCCAAACCCAGGCCTGGTCTCACAGACAGGGTTAAGACTAAGCTAGGATTAGCCCTTAGTTCAATCAAGACATTTAAGTATCTTTAATATACGGCTAAAATAAAATAATAATAATAATAATAATAAGACACATTTGTTACATAAATGAATTGCCTCAGCCACAAAAGTAAGTTTATAATGATTTGTTGAACATCAAATTGTCCTAAAACGCTGCCACAGGGGCAACCACTCAAAGTCTGTCTAAAAAGTTAAAAGTTTAAAAGTCTGTCTAAAAAGTTAAAAGTTTTTGTCCTAAAATAACAAGGCTGCAAAAGATCAAATGCAGACGAGAAGTCCACAAACAAAAAGCCATGCAAAAGCCCAAGCTGTTTTTATGCTCAAAGTTGATGTGTTAGAAGCAGGAAAAATGGGCAAGCGTAAGGATTAACAGATGAGCTACTGGAGCTCAAACTGCTCAAGAAGTTAATGCTGGTTCTGATAGAAAGCGGTCAGAATACACAGAGCTTCTCAGTTTGTTGCATATGGGGCAGCATAGCCACTGACCAGTCAGGGTGTCCATGCGGACTCCTGTCCACTGCCAAAAGTGCCAACAGTGGGCACGTGAGCATCAGAACTGGACCACGGAGCACAGATTCCGATGAATCATATTTTCTTTTGCATCATGATGGCCAGGTGCGTGTGCATTGCTTACAAGACTTAAAGGATCTGTTGCTAACATATTGGGGGTCAGGGATTTTTTTTACCAGCAAAAGGGGGACCAACACAATATTAGGAAGGTCATAATATTATGCCTGATTATGCAATGTTAGCAAAGTGTTGCTTTGGACAGAAGATTAAACCTAAACCAACAGGTTGTGTAACAGTGGCACACAGTAAAAGTGAAAATGAGAGTTGACATTATTAGGCAGAGTATTTCTAAAGGAAATGTCAGGTAAATAAATTGTATAATTTATAATAAATAAAATACAATAATACAATTTATAATTGTATAATACAATAAAGTTTTATTGCAGTGCATGATTGCCATATATATTACCATTGTATTACCATATATATCATGCACTGCAATAAAAAAAAAACGTCTCGGGGTTACGTATGTAACCCTGGTTCCCTGAGGGGAACGAGACGCTGTGTCGAAGCACTAGGGGAAATAGCCTTGCGTGAGTCACGTGAAGATCTATGCAACCAATGAGAAGCGAACGCGTGTGAATGCGTCACTGCCGGCCGCAGCCGGTGACGTCATGAGGAAGAGCATAAAGCGCGTCTGAAACCGGGGCGCGTCAGCCATGAATGCCTGAAGCGGGCCCGGAGGCGCCAGGAGCTGAGGCCAAGACACAGCGTCGCGTTCCCCTCAGGGAACCAGGGTTACATACGTAACCCCGAGACGTTCCCTTTCAGGGAACTCGAGCTGTGTCGAAGCACTAGGGGAACGCTATGCCAATGCCACCTCAGCGAGGTCAGCATCCGGGTGTGTCCCAGCTCACTGAGAGAGCACCCTGGTTCCCGGGGCGGCATCGAGGTCTAGCTGGTAGAACCTCATGAATGTGTGCGGTGAGGACCAGCCAGCCGCAGCACAAACATCAGACAAGGAGACTCCGGAGAGGAGAGCCTTGGATGCCGCCATGCTCCTAGTGGAGTGGGCTCGGACCCTCAAAGGAGAAGCATGACCGGCCGACCCGTAAGCTAGGCAGATAGCCTCGACTATCCACCTGCTTAGAGTTTGCTTGGAAGCTGGGGCACCCTCGGGGGCCCCAAAGCAAACGAACAGTTGGTCCGACTTACGCCAAGTGGCAGTCTTGTGAACGTAAGCGTCCAGTGCTCGCACTGGACAGACCTTGTTCTTGTGCTCCTGCTCATGATCGTCAAATGGGGGAGGGCAGAAGGCCTGCAGCGTGATAGACCGAGCCACATTAGTGGGAACCTTGGGGACGTAGCCTGGCCTCGGGTGGAGGAAAGCTTTCGCCATCCCGGGCGCAAACTCAAGACATGAAGGGGCCACTGAAAGGGCCTGAAGGTCCCCGACCCTCTTAAGCGAAGTGATTGCCAGCAAAAGAAGGGTTTTTAGCGAGAGGTACTTGATAGAGATACCCTCTAGAGGTTCAAAGGGTGGCTGGGACAAGCCTAGGAGTACCACGGACAAGTCCCAGGCAGGCACCCTGGTCTGGGCCGCAGGTCTCAGCCTTAGTGTACCACGGAGGAAACGAGTGACTAGGGGGTCCCTGCCCAAGGACACCCCACCCAGAGGTACGTGGCAAGCCGCTATAGCAGCCATGTAGACCTTCAAGGTGGAGGGGGACAGCCCTGCCACAAATCTCTCTTGCAGGAACTCCAGTACTTTGCCAATTTGACAGGTTACTGGGTTCACCTGCCTTTCACTACACCAAGAAGTGAAGAGCTTCCACTTCAAGGCGTAGAGTTTCCTCGTGGAGGGAGCTCTGGACTGAAGGATGGTCTCAACAACCTCGGCTGAGAGACCGGCCTCTATGAGCTGGGCCCCCTCAGGGGCCAGACCCACAGTTTCAACAGCCCTGGTTGCGGGTGAAGAATGCAACCTTCCGCCTGGGACAGAAGGTCCCTCCTGATCGGGATCTCCCAGGGGACCCCGTCGAGGAGGGACACAAGGTCCGCGAACCATATTCTGGACGGCCAGTGGGGGGCCACTAGCGTGAGACGGACCTTGTCCCGGCGCACCTTGGCCAGAACTCCCGGGAGCAGAGCGATCAGGGGAAAAACATACAGGCGCAACCTAGGCCACGCCTGTGTCACGGCATCCCGCCCCAGAGGCGCTGGATGTGTGAGTGAAAACCACAGAGGGCAATGGGAGTTTTCTACCGAGGCAAACAGGTCGACCTGTGCCTTTCCGTACCTTTCCCAAATTTGCTCCACCACCTCGGGGTGGAATCGCCATTCCCCTGGTCTCGCCCCCTGTCTCGACAGGGCGTCTGCTCCCACATTCTGGACCCCCGGGATGTAGGCCGCCCGGATAGAGAGCAGCTTTCCCTGGGCCCAGAGGAGGATCTGTCGCGCCATCTTGTAAAGTGGTCGCAAACGCAGACCCCCCTGGTGATTGATATACGCAACCGCAGTCATGCTGTCGGTGAAAACAGTGACATGGTGGTCGCAAAGGTCCGGTAGGAACGCACAGAGTGCTTTGCGGATCGCCAGTAACTCTAACATGTTTATGTGCCAGGTCTGGTGCCGACTGTTCCATAGACCTTGTGAGGAGCGGTCCCTCAAGACCGCCCCCCAGCCCGAGAGGGAGGCATCTGTCGAGAGAGAGACTCTCCGAGCCAGAGCCCCTAGCACTGGGCCTTGAGACAGAAACCAAGGATTCTTCCACATACTCAAGGCGCGTAGGCATCGCCCCGTGACCTTGATAATGCGAAGCGGGTTCCCTTTCGGGGAAAACCCCTTGGTCTTTAGCCACCACTGCAGGGGTCTCATGTGCAGCAGGCCCAACGGGATGACGCAGGATGCCGCTTCCATGAGCCCTAACACCCTCTGGAAGTGTCTGACAGTGAGTGGCTGGCCTAACTTGATGCTCCTGACGGCTGAACAGATAACTTGGATGCGCCCGGGGGAAAGCCGGGCCGACATCGCTACTGAGTCCCAGACGACTCCCAAGAAGGTGGTTCTCTGAGCAGGAGAAAGAACACTCTTCTTGGCGTTCAGCCTCAACCCCAGCCCCTTTATGTGTGCGAGCACTACATCTCGATGTTGCTCCGCCAACTGCGGCGACTGGGCCAGAATAAGCCACTCGTCTATATAGTTTAAGACACGGATGCCCCGTGACCGCAGGGGAGCTAGAGCAGCGTCCACGACTTTCGTGAACGTGCGGGGTGAGAGCGCTAGGCCGAAAGGAAGCACCCGATACTGGTACGCCTTTCCCCCAAAGGCGAACCTCAGGAACTTCCTGTGTTGCGGAAGGATGGAGACATGGAAATAAGCGTCCTTGAGGTCGACTGTGACAAACCAATCCTCGGATCTGATCTGCACTACGATCTGTTTGAGCGTTAGCATTTTGAACTTTAGACGCTTGACCGCACGATTCAAGAGACGTAAATCCAGAATGGGCCGCAACCCTCCATCCTTCTTGGGAACTATGAAGTACCGGCTGTAGAACCCGGACTTGCTCTTTGCGAGGGGTACATGCTCGATGGCCCCTTTCGCCAGCAAAGTGTCTACTTCTTGTTCCATGACCAGAGCCTGCTGAGGGCCTACAGCAGACTGTAGGACCCCCGAGAACCGGGGTGGTGAGACCCCGAACTGAATGGCGTACCCTAAGGTGACCGTGCGCAGGACCCACTGAGAGATACCGGGTAGCCGTGACCACGCATCCCGGAACTCTACTAGGGGAACCAGCCTCCCGGGGCTGGCCTCTGGTGCTGATAGCATGTCCACCACTGGGCCGGGATTTCCGGATTCCCGGGTGGAGTGCTCTAGGACCCTCCTCGGAGGGGGTGGTTTTCCCATGGCGGGCTGACTGGTCAGCTGCTCCAGGGATACACCACCTTGTTGCGGCTTGGCGTCAGGGCCGCTTGCTCTTAGCCTTCTTAGCGCTCAGGACAACCCTCAGATCGCCCCTCTTGCCAGAGGCTTGAGCCTGTCGACCCGACCCCCCGGGGTTAACCGGAGGAAGATGGGTGGCGACACTTCGTTTTTGAGCGGCCCTGTGTGAAGAGCTTTGAGACCCCCTTTGACTGGCGGTCTCACGTGGAGGGCGGCGGGGAATAACTTTACTGAACACCACCTGCTGTCGTGCAGCCTCCTGAAACTTGTCGACAACGCTTTTTACGGCGTCGCCGAACAAGCCCGAAGGGGACAGAGGGGCGTCCAGCAAAACAAATTTGTCCCTATCTTTGATGGAAGACAAATTGAGCCAAAGATGTCTCTCCGTAGCCATCAGAGCTGCCATGGAGCGACCGACAGAGTAGGCCGTCTCCCTAGTGGCCCGGAGAGACAGATCCACGGTCCGGCGCAGCTCTGCCACTGCCTCCGGACCGATACCACCGCCCTCGTTGAGGTCCCCCAGCAACTCAGCCTGATAAGCCTGCAGCAGAGCCGTGGTGTGCAGGCACGCTGCGGCTTGACTAGAGGCTGAGTAAGCTCTCCCCACCAAAAGACGACGTGACGCGCATCGGCTTGGAGGGGAGCGCCGGAGCTTTAATGGAGGACGCAGATTGGGGCACAAGGTAGCTCGCAAGCGCCTCATCCACCTTCTGCATCCCCCCATAGCAATAGCTTTGAGCCCCTGCGAGATTCGTATACATCGAACTATTTCGTGTATGAACTCTCTCAGAGGCTGGCCTTTCCCACGATCTGGATACCTCGGCATGCAAATCGGGAAGGAAAGGCATAGCTCGGCGCGGGGGAGTGACGCGAGCCGGCAGATAACGCTCGTCCAACATACTGCTTTTAGGACGGGCGCTTCTGGTCTCCGCCGGCCATTCAATACCCAGACGAGAGACAGCTCGCGCCACAACCTCAACTAGCTCTTCGAACGCCGGCGAGGAGAGTGGCGAAGCCTCCTCTGCCGGGTCAACACTAGCTAAGTCCATCTCACTATCGGAACTCGACAAAGCTAATGTTGGAGTCACAGCACGAACATCTCCTGAGGAGTGTCCGTGACTGGAACCCGTTTGGTCTCGTGAGGGCTGAGGTAAGGACGGACCCACCCCAGCAGCCTCAGCGAGATCCATTTGTGAACCCCAGGACTGAGAGCGCCGCAAAGCCTCGGCCGCTGCAGGTCCCGAATCCCGGGGAACACTAGCCTGGGCGGCCTCGTTACAGACCACCAGGCGGGAGCGGAGAACATGCAGAGAAAACTGCTCACAGTCTTTACAGCCGGCGCCCTCAAGAGCCGACCGTGCATGTTCCACTCCTAAACAGATAACACACATAACATGTGTATCCCTGCCCGTTATAAAACGAGGACAGGGATAAACACACGGTCTGAAACTCTTTTCATCTCTCGCCACACTTTTCACACTCATTCTCTGATTTTTTAAGCTATCACAGTCTCAAAAACCACTCTCGCACAGACACAGCACGCTGAAGGCATTCAGAGCTGACGCACCCCGGTTTCAGACGCGCTTTATGCTCTTCCTCATGACGTCACCGGCTGCGGCCGGCAGTGACGCATTCACACGCGTTCGCTTCTCATTGGTTGCATAGATCTTCATGTGACTCACGCAAGGCTATTTCCCCTAGTGCTTCGACACAGCTCGAGTTCCCTGAAAGGGAACAATATATAATATATACTCAATATATACACATATATATGTGCAATAAAAACCCAATTTAAACAATTATTTAATACAACAGCCTACAAATGCCACATTAGGCTATTGTATGTCTGTGTTGCTTTGAGCATGATTGGTTATGCTGAGTTTCATCCAGGAATCTGGCCAATGACAAATGTGCGCGCCTTCTACAGCGTGCGCGCCTTTTTTCAAATTTGAATCCGTTTGTTGGAAAGCGAGTGTGCGCGCGCGCGCCTATCTGTCTGTGTGCGTTGCAGCTCGCCATCTGCAGTGCACAGCACTACTTCAGCTCGGTTTTGCATGGATTATTACATTGATTATTTTACGTCTGCTGCTGTTTCCTGTTTCCTGTTTCCTGTTTGCTCGAGTGGATTGCGTCTGTTTGCGTCGTTTAAACTTGTTTTTGTTTTAGATTTTAAACTCGACGTTCGTTCATATTGCTAAATACAATACTAGATTATTTAATAAATTATAATCGTTAGCTATAATCTAGTCGCTAAACGCGCTAGCATTGTGCTATCTTACTGTCCGTGCATACAGCGTTTTTCTCGCTCGCGTCTTTTTCCCGACTTCATCAAACAACTGGTCAACAAGTTGGATCAACACACGCGGTGAGTCATGTCATCTTCTTTAGCAATTGTTACATGCACTGCCTGCTTCATGCATAGTTTGTCTGTCTCTGTCAGCTGTGAAGGGTTCACATGTGATAAATGTAGGGACATAATTAGGCTGACAGAGAAGGTTTCAGAATTAGAGACACTAGGGATGAGCGAGTACAGCATTATCTGTATCTGTATCTGTATCTGTTAACCATATGAATTATCTGTATCTGTATCTGTACTCGGACTGGGCGTGGCCTAACCCGGAAATGGGCGGGATTTAACCAGGAAGTGGGCGGGACTGTACCTACTATGTTGTTTTTAATCATGCAATTGATTTGGGTCGATTAGAAATTGTTATATTTATTGCTGATTAGAAAACTATTTACATGACAGCATCAGCATATCAAAGGTTTTGATCACAAGAACAAACAAACTATATAAAATAAGTTTTGCAACAATGAATACAACACATGCGGTTGGAATTATGAAGAAAAATGTAATGAACAAGATTTTTCATTTAAACATAACTTTCTTTTTTTAACTTCTAATTTTTTATGATCAGTGTGATTTTTTTTAATTTCCACGCCAGGTATGCGTGTGTGTGAGTGAGTGAGTAAGAGAGAGAGAGAGAGAAAGAGAGAGACTGTGTGTTCTATGGATCAAATAGTCTGACGTTGTTTTTAAAATCTGCATTTATTATGTATGAAATACAGCAAGAAAGTGTCAGACACTTAGTGCGTGAAGTTAAACACTCGTTAGAGCCAGCAGACGGTTAAAAAAAAAAATCTCCGACAGGCAGAGACGCAACGACAGTCGCATACTACCGAGCAAACCCCACGTTTACCAGAACTATACTGGCTAATAAGCAAGTACAACAAACAAATTGAAATAAAAAACAAATCTAAAGCTGAAGAAACCCTAAACCATAGGTGTCAAACTCCCGGCCCGGCGTGTTATTATGTCCGGCCCGCGAGATCATTTTATTAATGGCCCGCGAGATGGCCCGCGCTCCAGCTACCGCGCCGAACACTTCCTGTATTAAACAAGTCTAGCTTATGGCTTATGATGCTTCGCGCTCGCGCTACCACCCTGCCCTAAACGTTAACGGAAAAGACCCGCGAACCTGAGTGACCGAGAGAGAAAGACACCTGTTCTCGTCTCAGCGTTCTGTGTGAGAATGAGCAGGGCGGAGCAGCGGGACGAAGGAAATTTGCACGCAGACACTCAGCTGCCCAATGAGGATTTTTATTCAATCCGAGCACAGATAACGACTCGTTTTACTCGTATGATACTCGTACTCGGCAAAAGTGCATTATCCGTACCGGATACTCGTTTCAGCCGAGTATCCGGCTCAACTCTAAGAGACACGCATCCAAACTTTAATTGAGGATAGTAAGAATGCAAGGGTTTTAGATACTGCTTTGGATGCGACTAGCTTAGCAAACCCTGTACATTGTTCGGTTCCGGCTGTAGAGCCCGTGCAGCAGGGCAACTGGGTGACTGTGAGACGGCATAATCGCGGGTCAAAAAACCACTGTTCCATTCCGATCAGAACATCAAACAGGTTCTCCCCACTCAGTGACGCACCCACTGAGAAACCTGTTGAAAGTGCCCTAGTGATTGGCGATTCTATTACTCGGAATGTGAAAATAGAGACTCCAGCCACCATAGTCACATGTTTGCCGGGAGCCAGAGCGCCTGACGTCAAAGCAAATTTAAAAGTGCTGGCTAAGGCTAATCGTAAATATTCTAAGATTGTTATTCACGTCGGCGCTAATGATGTCCGACTTCGCCAGTCGGAGATCACTAAAACTAATATTAAAGAGGTGTGTGAACTCGCAAGTACGATGTCAGGCACTGTAATTTGCTCTGGCCCTCTCCCTATGCGCAGGAGTGATGAGATGCTTAGCAGATTATCCTCACTCAATGGCTGGATGTCTAAGTGGTGCCCGCAGAATAACATAGGGTTCATAGACAATTGGAAAAGTTTTTGGGGCAGACCTGACCTGTTGAAAAGAGATGGTATTCATCCCACCTGGGATGGTGCCGCTCTTCTCTCTAGTAATTTGGCATATAGTCTTAGAGCTAAACCTTGACTAACTGGGGTCCAGGTCAGGAAGCAGACAAACTGGCTAAACCAACCGTCTGCTAGCTGTCTCACGTCACAGAGGTCAGATAAATTACAACACATAGAAACTCTTTCTCCTAGATATCCTATAGAGACTGTGTCTGTTCCACGAATTAGCAAATACAAAAAACTCTCAAAACCGTTTAAGGGTAAAAATTTAATTGATTTACAAACAACTAAGAACGGTTATAACACAAATGAACAAATGATAAAGCTTGGGTTGCTGAATATACGATCCCTTTCCTCAAAAGCACTTATTGTAAATGATATAATTACAGATCATAAACTAGATGTGCTGTGTTTGACAGAAACCTGGCTAAAACCAGATGATTACATTACTTTAAATGAGTCCACCCCTCAAGATTACTATTATAAACATGAGCCTCGTCTGAAAGGTAAAGGAGGAGGTGTTGCTGTAATTTATAGTAACACGATCAGTACTGCTCAAAGGTCTAATTTGAAATATAATTCTTTTGAAGTGATGGTCCTCAATGTAAAATTATCTAGTGCAAGTAATAATTCCTGTTTAACTTTTGTGCTGGCTATTCTATACAGGCCACCAGGGCACCATACAGACTTTATCAAAGAATTTGCTGATTTTCTCTCAGAACTAGTAATGTCTGCAGATAAAGTCATAATTGTCGGTGATTTTAATATCCATGTAGATAATGAAAAAGACGCATTGGGATTGGCATTTAGAGACATCTTAAACTCTATTGGAGTTACACAACATGTATCAGGACCCACTCATTCTCATAATCATACTTTAGATCTAATATTGTCGCATGGGATCAATGTTGATACTGTTCAAATTCTACAGCAGAGCGATGACATCTCAGATCATTACTTAGTTGCGTGTAGATTACCTTTAGCCAAAGTCGAAAAACTAACTCCCTGTTATAAATATAGTAGAACTATCACTCCTAACACAAAAGATAGCTTTATAAATAATCTTCCCGATCAGTTTCATCTACTTAACATCCCAGATAGCCTAGAAGAACTTGATGTTGCAACAGAAACTATTAACTCTCTCTTTTCCAGCACTTTAGACACTGTTGCTCCGTTGCGCTTAAAGAAGATTAAAGAAAATAGTCCAACACCGTGGTATAACGAGCACACCCGGGCCCTCAAGAGAGCAGCCAGAAAAATGGAGCGGAGCTGGATAAAAACTAAGCTAGAGGTTTTTCGCATTTCATGGAAAGACAGCTCTATTGCATTCAGAAAAGCCTTAAAATCAGCTAGATCTGCTTACTTTTCCACCCTCTTAGAAGAAAACAAATACAACCCTAGGTATTTATTTGAGACAGTGACTAAATTAACAAGAAATAAAGCCTCAACCCCAGATGCTTTAAAACAGCACAGCAGTAATGACTTCTTTACTTGCAAAATTCATAATATTAGAGAGAAAATTATAACCATGCAACCGTCTACTACAATATCACAAAATACAGTAAATGTTAGTGTCCCCGAAGAAAAATTCCACTCCTTCATTGCTATTGGGGAGGAAGAATTGTCTAAACTCGTTAAATCATCAAAATCAACAACATGTATGCTAGACCCAATACCAACTAAGCTACTGAAAGAGTTGCTTCCAGAGATCATAGATCCTCTCCTTAATATTATTAATTCATCTTTGTCATTAGGATACGTACCAAAAACCTTTAAGCTGGCCGTATTTAAACCGCTTATTAAAAAACCACATCTTGATCCTACAGAATTAGTTAATTACAGGCCGATATCGAATCTACCTTTTTTGTCAAAGATTCTAGAAAAGGCAATATCTTCACAACTATGTTCCTTTCTAGAAAGAAACAGCATCTACGAGGATTTCCAGTCAGGATTTAGACCATATCATAGTACTGAGACTGCTCTTATTAGAGTTACTAATGATTTGCTCTTATCATCCGATCGTGGTTGTATCTCTCTGTTAGTGTTACTGGACCTTAGTGCTGCATTTGATACAATTGACCACAAAATCCTTCTGAATAGACTTGAAAATTATGTTGGCATTAGTGGAGTTGCATTAGC
Organism: Rhodeus uyekii; assembly: GCA_037043235.1. NCBI lineage: Eukaryota > Metazoa > Chordata > Actinopteri > Cypriniformes > Acheilognathidae > Rhodeus > Rhodeus uyekii. The sequence goes on along the minus strand of JAWRVZ010000021.1, from coordinate 704,201 downwards.
CTGGTTCAAATCATACTTATCTGACCGTTATCAGTTTGTAGCAGTAAATGAGGAGATGTCATATCGGTCACAAGTTCAGTATGGAGTTCCTCAAGGTTCAGTGTTAGGACCATTGCTTTTCACCCTGTACATGCTTCCTTTAGGTGCAGTTATTAGGAAGCATGGCATTAGCTTTCATTGTTACGCTGATGATACTCAGCTCTATATTTCTTCTCATCCGGATGAAACAAACAAATTCACTAAATTAACAGAATGCATAACCGATATAAAAAATTGGATGACTAATAACTTTCTACTGCTTAATTCTGAAAAAACAGAGATTCTAATTATTAGACCAAAAAGTTCAGCGCGTAATAATCTAGACTACTGCCTAACACTCAATGGATGTTCTGTCAAGTCTTCGTCGTCAGTTAGAAACCTGGGTGTGCTCTTTGATACCAATCTTTCATTTGAAAGCCATGTTTCTAGCATCTGTAAAACGGCATTCTTCCATCTTAAAAATATATCTAAATTGCGACATATGCTCTCTAAGACGAATGCGGAAAAGTTAGTTCATGCGTTCATGAGTTCAAGGCTAGATTATTGTAATGCTCTACTAGGTGGTTGCCCTGCACGCTTAATAAACAAATTCCAGCTGGTCCAAAATGCAGCAGCTCGAGTTCTTACTAGAACCAGGAAGTATGAGCATATTAGCCCAGTTCTGTCAAACCTGCACTGGCTTCCTATTAATCACCGAATACATTTTAAAATCTTGCTAATTACTTACAAAGCGTTAAATGGTTTAGCTCCCCAGTACTTGAGCGATCTCTTAACACATTATAGTCCTTCACGTCTATTGCGATCCCAAAATACTGACCAGCTTATAATACCTAGAATATCAAAGTCAACTGCTGGCGGTCGATCCTTTTCCTATTTAGCTCCTAAACTCTGGAACAGTCTTCCTAATACAGTTCGGGAAGCAGACACACTCTGTCAGTTTAAATCTAGACTAAAAACACATCTTTTCAACCTGGCATACACATAACACATTATACATACATTTTAATCCAAATCATGTAAAATGATTGTTAGGCTGCATAATTTAGATAAGCCGGAACCGAGAACATTCCCATAACACCTGATGTACTCGATACATCAGAAGAAGAATGGCATCTACGCTGATATTGTTCTCTGTTTATTCCGAGGTTACCGTGGTCAGCCGGATCCGGGCCGTATCCAGATCAGATGAAGGACCTGGACACGAGCACAGCACTGCCCTGAAGTGTCTGCGGAGACCGTGACTCTACTGGACCCTCCCCTGTGATGATCATGAACCCATCTCCAACCGGACCAAATTGGACTTCATATTGGACTTGAATTGTTGTCAATATAATAATCATGTACTGTTTGGCTGTTGGCCAGAGGAGAACTGGTCCCCCGACTGAGCCTGGTTTCTCCCAAGGTTTTTTCTCCATTCTATTCTTCATTCGTTACGTCACCTGCCGGAGTTTTGGTTCCTTGCCGCTGTCGCCTATGGCTTGCTCAGTTGGGGAAACTTAACACTTAAAATTCATCAATTGTATTGATTCGCCTGCTCTTTTGGGGCTTCTGTTCAGCCAAACAAACTTTGTTTATATTGTTTTTCCTGTAAAGCTGCTTTGAAACAATCTACATTGTAAAAAGCGCTATATAAATAAAGGTGACTTGACGTCGGACTGCAAAATTTTATATTTTAGGCAAATTTAAGTTGCGGATTGTTAATGGTGAACAAACAACAAAAAAATGCAATATGGCCAACGACTTTTACCAACGTGTAACGTTACCGGACAACTACAGAAGGTAAGTTAAATAATTTAGCTTTTATTAAAAAAATATAGTCTGCTACATTGTGATGTAATGTGTTTAAGTAATAATCGAATCCCGATAATGACATTACATAGTTCAATGTACTAGCTCCCGTTAACGTTACTGTGTGTTGTTAGCATGTGTTAATATTGTAAACTAGGATTAAGATAAAAAAAAATCTATATAAGAGCTTTGTAAATGAGTGAACTGAGAACGGAGTCTTGTACAAGCTCTTTTGAAAATCCCTGTTAGTAAGTAAATGGCTAATGTGTGTGTGTGTGTGTAAAATACATTGTAGGAAGAAAAAATCCAGCCACATGATCTTCAGGAGCGGTGAGTATTGACATACTAACATTAGGAAAGCTGAATTTCCAGCATCATTACTCCAGTCTTTAGTGTCACATGATCCTTCAGAAATCATTCTGATATGCTGCTTAAGAAACATTTACTATTATTATTAATGTTGAAAACAGCTTGTAACGCGTTTATTCTCTAGGAGAGGCCGGATAGCTCGCCTAAACGTAGAGTAAAGCACTAAGACACAAATATCAGTTCTGATATTCCACATGAGGGGTCCTTTATTAACAGGAACTGTCCATTCTACACACACCGGGGCAGTTGACAATCGCGTTACTAAACAACAACAAAACAATAGTAAGAGCAACATAAATGAAAACTGTGTGAAAAACCTCACTCCACATACATGCGATGCTTCCCTGCTCGCGCTCTGTTCGAACGACCTCATTACTGCTCTTGAGAGTGAAAAAGCGCTCCGCCTTAAAGGAGCATTACCCACTATAACTCGTTACAAGCTGTGTACATTTTTTTTCCAGGATTATTTAATGAATAAAAAGTTCAAAAGAACAGCATTTATCTGAAAAATAAAGCTTTTGCAACATTATAAATATCTATAGTGTCACTTTAATGCATCCTTGCTGAAAAAGTTTATGAATTTCTTTCCCAAAAAAACAAAATCTTACCAACCCAAAACTTTTGAACGGTATACAATGTCACAAAAGCTTTCTATTTCAGATAAATACTGTTATTTTGAACTTTCTATTTATCAAAGAATCATAAAAATAACTGTTTTCAACATTGATAATAGATAATCATAAATGTTTCTTGAGCAGCAAATCCTCATATCAAAATGATTTCTGAAGGATCATGTGACACTGAAGGCTGGAGTAATGCTGGAAATTCAGCTTTGCATCACAGGAATAAATTACATTTTAAAATATATTCAAATAGAAAACAGTTAATATGCATTTTAATTATATTTCACAATATTACAGCTTATTTTCTTTCTTTTTTTTTTTCTTAAATAATTTAATAGCATTAATGCAGCCCTGGTGAGCAGAAGTGACATCTTTAAAAACATACAAAAATATTACTGTTCTAAAACATTTGACCGGTAGTGTACACACACACACACACTGTTCAAAAGTTTGGGATCGTAAGTTTGGGATTTTTTATGTTTTTAAAAGAAGTTTTGTCTGCTCACCTGCAAGGCTGCATTTATTTAATTACTCATACTAACAGTAATAATGTGAAATAATATTACAATTTAAAATAACTTTTCTATTTGAAAATATTTAAAAATGTAATTCATTCTTGTTAGCAAAGGTGCATTTTCAGCATCATTACTCCAGTCATAAATTTAATAAATAAATGCTGTATAATTTTAATAAACGCTGTATAAGTGCTGTTCATTTTGTAAAGTGTTACAGTTTTGTATTCAGTATGTTTAGATTGTCACCATAATCCTAGTTTGAGAATTTGATAAACTATTGTTAATTACTGAAGTAATTTAAATTTTGTATTTTATTTATTCAATAATTGTGATTTTAGATTACATGTTTTACATAATTTAGACACTATTAAATTATATGTAAACAAATGCTGCAAATGGAAGTTTGAGATGATTTTAATTATTTTTTATACTGTTTATACTTATTTTATCTGCCAAAATAAAACTTAATTTTAAATCTTGAGCACGTCTTGACTATTTATTGTTTGACTGTAATCATTTAGGAAATCTGTAAAATAAGTGTGTATCTGTAGAACTCTTAACACTGTCGTTTTATTGAAGGTGTTTGACTGTAATCATTTAGTAAATACCTGTAAAATAACAGTGTTTATCCATAGAACTCTTAGCAATATCAGTTAATTGAAAGTTTTTGACTGTAATAATTTAGTAAATACCTGTAAAATAACAGTGTTTATCCATAGAACTCTAAGCAATGTCATTTAATTAAAGGTGTTTGACTGTAACAATTTAGTAAATACCTGTAAAATAACAGTGTTTATCCGTAGAACTCTTAGCAATATCATTTAATTGAAAGTTTTTGACTGTAATAATCTAGTAAATACCTGTAAAATAACAATGTTTAGCCATAGAACTCTTAGCAATATCAGTTAATTGAAGGTTTTTGACTGTAATAATTTAGTAAATACCTGTAAAATAACAGTGTTTAACCATAGAACTCTTAGCAATATCATTTAATTAAAGGTATTTGACTGTAATAATTTAGTAAATACTTGTAAAATAACAGTGTTTATCCGTAGAACTGTTAACACTGTCATTTAACTGAAGGTTTTTGATCATAATAATCTAGGAAAGATCCATAAAATAACAGTTTTACACTGTAAAAAAAAAATCATAAAAAAACGGTAAATGACTGGCAGCTACGGCTGCCAAACAAAAACTAAAATATCTTACTTTAAACACGGGAAAAATCTGTAAAATAACATGTTTTTTCACTACAATTTTTAATGAAAATTTCTGTAAAATTATTGTTTTTGCACTTTATTTGAATTAAGATATTTTACTTTAATTTTATGGTTTTTGTTTGGCAGCCGTAGCTGCCAGTCAATTACCGTTTTTTTACGAGATTATTTTTTACAGTGTACGTCTGGTGTCAGGATGGGTGTATGAGGGTGGCATGTGCTGCAGAGAGTGTGTTGAGGCCTCGCTGAAGCTTCTCTGTCATTTCTGGAACACGTCCCGAGGAGACAGATTCATGGCAGGTTGCTATGCGGTAATTGGAGATTTCTGGTGATTAAAATTCATTTAGCCACGGGAGAGCCCTGGAGCTGCATGTCTGTGTGTTTAGGACATGTCTGAAGAATGGGTCACTTACTCTACCCCTCCCTTCTTTTCTTTTCCTCTTGAACGAGCAGAGCAAGACCAGACTTGCTATTTCATCTGAGGGTGGATAAGGGTCAGAGGTCACTTGTAATGACTTGTAATGGCAGAACTGTAAGTGAGCACCGGGTGCCGATCCACTTCACTTCACAACCCCGTTTTTTATGCCCACTGCCCTTCTCACATAAATGACCTGGGCTGGGCCGGTGCTTGCTAATGGAGCATTTGTGTCTCCATGTTTCTAAGTGAAATATAGGAAGCTCAGATATTTCAGCTGATGATCAAAGTTGTATGTCTCTTGGTTTGTTTCCAGTTATTTGCCACACAAGTGATAATGCTTTAGAAATATATTGTCAAACATGTTTAGCTTTTAAATAACACTGTAACTTGATATTGGGTAAGATTTTATTTCAATTGTCCACCTTAGACATTCTACTATGTATAATTAACTTTGCAACTAAACTTTTAAAGTTACTCAGAGTCGGTAAAAAGTCATAAAAACAGCATACAAGCGGGCGTACAAGCAGCATACAGCATACATAGCAGACAATCAAGCCAGTTGAAGTTGTCTGTTGAGGAGAATCACAAAAAAAGAGTTAACAGATATTAAACAGACAGTCTACTAATACTCTAATGAGAGTTAGTTGCCATGTAGGCACAAACTTCAAAGTCTATTATGAAAAATACACTTGCACTTTATTTTACAGTATGTGTACAATTACCTAAGAAAGTACTTGGTAATATAAGGTAACTACATGGGTCAAGGTTAGATTTAGGGGAAGATTCAGGATTATTACTTAACTATTATCCAGTTATTGAAATAACTATAAGAAGTAAATGCACATGAGGAACAGGACTGTAAAACAAAATTCTACCAAAAATACAGTAAAATATTGTAAAATATTATTACGATTCAAAATAAATTTATTGTATTTGAATATTTTAGTGTAATTTATTGATGTGATAAAAGCTGAAATTTCAGCATCATTACTCCAGTCTTCAGTGTCACATGATCTTTCACAAATCATGTGTATGCCAGGTTAAAGAGTAGTGTTTTTATGATGATAGATCTTGTAGTCATTTCACGTAGGCAGAATCTGAAGATTACACAACAAAATAACCAAAATAAGTTGTGAATTAGGGCATCATATCAAGTGATATTTCCATAATATGCATTGTTTTATAGCAGCTTTACAAAAATGTTAGATTGAATATCAACGACAAAAGATAAAGGTCTATTCCTCCTCCCTCTTATTTATTCTTTTTAAAGCTGTCCTAAGTATGCAAAATCATATGATTAGTGACGTTTTATTGTTTGTATTTAGTATTGTTTTTCCTAATTCTCAATCAATCAGGTAACAACCCACCAGTTGCAAACATCTACTCTAAGCTATATACTACTGCATATAGTCCTGACCATATCAAATTGATCAAAAAATTAAAAACAACATAACAACCTCTGCTGTCACAGTTTTTTTACCTAAAAGTCATATGATATAGTATGTGTCAGATACCTTTCATCCTACTTAAACACTAAAACGGCACAAACCTATATAAAGAAGAGTATCTTTAAGCATACACAATAATGCATCATGCTAACAGTCTTTCCTTGGGTTTCGTCAAGTCAAGTCAAGTCACCTTTATTTATATAGCGCTTTTTACAATGTAGATTGTTTCAAAGCAGCTTTACAGGAAAAACAATATAAACAAAGTTTGTTTGGCTGAACAGAAGCCCCAAAAGAGCAGCTGAATCAATACAATTGATGAATTTTAAGTGTTAAGTTTCCCCAACTGAGCAAGCCATAGGCGACAGCGGCAAGGAACCAAAACTCCGGCAGGTGACGTAACGAATGAAGAATAGAATGGAGAAAAAACCTTGGGAGAAACCAGGCTCAGTTGGGGGACCAGTTCTCCTCTGGCCAACAGCCAAACAGTACATGATTATTATACAACAATTCAAGTCCAATATGAAGTCCAATTTGGTCCGGTTAGAGATGGGTTCATGATCGTCACAGGGGAGGGTCTAGTAGAGTCACGATCTCCGCAGATACTTCAGGGCAGTGCTGTGCTCGTGTCCAGGTCCTTCATCTGATCTGGATATGGCCCGGATCCAGCTGACCACGATAACCTCGGAATAAACAGAGACCAATATCAGCGTAGATGCCATTCTTCTTCTGATGTATCGAGTACATCAGGTGTTATGGGAGTGTTCCCGGTTCCGGCTTATCTAAATTATGCAGCCTAACAATCATTTTACATGATTTGGATTAAAAATGTATGTATAATGTGTTATGTGTATGCCAGGTTGAAGAGATGTGTTTTTAGTCTACATTTAAACTGACAGAGTGTGTCTGCTTCCCGAACTGTAATAGGAAGACTGTTCCAGAGTTTAGGAGCTAAATAGGAAAAGGATCGACCGCCAGCAGTTGACTTTGATATTCTAGGTATTATAAGCTGGTCAGTATTTTGGGATCGCAATAGACGTGAAGGACTATAATGTGTTAAGAGATCGTTCAAGTACTGTGGAGCTAAACCATTTAATGCTTTGTAAGTAATTAGCAAGATTTTAAAATGTATTCTGTGTTTAATAGGAAGCCAGTGCAGGTTTGACAGAACTGGGCTAATATGCTCATACTTCCATGGTTCTAGTAAGAACTCGAGCTGCTGCATTTTGGACCAGCTGGAATTTGTTTATTAACCGTGCAGGGCAACCACCTAGTAAAGCATTACAATAATCTAGCCTTGAACTCATGAACGCATGAACTAACTTTTCCGCATTTGTCTTAGATAGCATATGTCGCAATTTAGATATATTTTTAAGATGGAAGAACGCCGTTTTACAGATGCTAGAAACATGGCTTTCAAATGAAAGATTGGTTTCAAAGAGCACACCCAGGTTTCTAACTGACGACGAAGACTTGACAGAGCAGCCATCGAGTGTTAGGCAGTAGTCTAGATTATTATGTGATGAACTTTTTGGTCTAATAATTAGAATCTCTGTTTTTTCAGAATTAAGCAGTAGAAAGTTATTAGTCATCCATTTTTTTATATCAGTTATGCATTCTGTTAATTTAGTGAATTTGTTCGTTTCATCAGGATGAGAAGAAATATAGAGCTGAGTATCATCAGCGTAACAATGAAAGCTAATGCCATGCGTCCTAATAACTGCACCCAAAGGAAGCATGTACAGGGTGAAAAGCAATGGTCCTAGTACTGAACCTTGAGGAACTCCATACTGAACCCGTGACCGATATGACATCTCCTCATTTACTGCTACAAACTGATAACGGTCAGATAAGTCTGACTTGAACCAGGCTAATGCAACTCCACTAATTCCAACATAATTTTCAAGTCTATTCAGAAGGATTTTATGGTCAATTGTATCGAATGCAGCACTAAGGTCCAGTAACACTAACAGAGAGATACAACCACGATCGGATTTTAAGAGCAAATCATTTGTAACTCTAATGAGAGCAGTCTCAGTACTATGATATGGTCTAAATCTTGACTGGAAATCCTCGTAGATGCTGTTTCTTTCTAGAAAGGAACATAGTTGTGAAAATATTGCCTTTCCTAGAATCTTTGACAAGAAAGGTAGATTCGATATCGGCCTGTAATTAACTAATTCTGTAGGATCAAGTTGTGGTTTTTTAATAAGCGGTTTAATTACAGCCAGCTTAAAGGTTTTTGGTACGTATCCTAATGACAAAGAAGAATTAATTATATTAAGAATAGGATCTATGATTTCTGGAAGCATCTCTTTCAGTAGCTTAGTTGGTATTGGGTCTAGCATACATGTTGTTGATTTTGATGATTTAACGAGTTTAGACAATTCTTCCTCCCCAATAGCAATGAAGGAGTGGAATTTTTCTTCAGGGACACTAAAATTTACTGTATTTTGTGATATTGAAGTAGACGGTTGCATGGTTATAATTTTCTCTCTAATATTATGAATTTTGCAAGTAAAGAAGTCCATGAAGTCATTAGTGCTGTGCTGATTTAAAGCATCTGGGGTTGAGGCTTTATTTCTTGTTAATTTAGTCACTGTATCAAATAAATTCCTAGGGTTGTATTTGTTTTCTTCTAAGAGGGTAGAAAAGTAAGCAGATCTAGCTGATCTTAAGGCCTTTCTGAATGCAATAGAGCTGTCTTTCCATGAAATGCGAAAAACCTCTAGCTTAGTTTTTTTCCAGCTGCGCTCCATTTTTCTGGCTGCTCTCTTGAGGGCCCGGGTGTGCTCGTTGTACCACGGTGTTGGACTATTTTCTTTAATCTTCTTTAAGCGTAACGGAGCAACAGTGTCTAAAGTGCTGGAAAAGAGAGAGTTTATAGTTTCTGTTGCAACATCAAGTTCTTCTAGGCTATCTGGGATGTTAAGTAGATGAAATTGATCAGGAAGATTATTTATAAAGCTATCTTTTGTGTTAGAAGTGATAGTTCTACTATATTTATAACAGGGAGTTAGTTTTTCGATTTTGGCTAAAGGTAATCTACACACAACTAAGTAATGATCTGAGATGTCATCGCTCTGCTGCAGAATTTGAACAGTATCAACATTGATCCCATATGACAATATTAGATCTAAAGTATGATTACGGGAATGAGTGGGTCCTGATACATGTTGTGTAAATCCAATAGAGTTTAAAATGTCTCTAAATGCCAATCCTAATGCGTATTTTTCATTATCTACATGGATATTAAAATCACCGACAATTATGACTTTATCTGAGGACATTACTAATTCTGAGAGAAAATCAGCAAATTCTTTGATAAAGTCTGTATGGTGCCCTGGTGGCCTATATAGAGTAGCCAGCACAAAAGTTAAACAGGAATTATTACTGGCACTAGATAATTTTACATTGAGGACCATCACTTCAAAAGAATTATATTTCAAATTAGACCTTTGAGCAGTACTGATCGTGTTACTATAAATTACAGCAACACCTCCTCCTTTACCTTTCAGACGAGGCTCATGTTTATAACAGTAATCTTGAGGGGTGGACTCATTTAAAGTGATATAATTGTCTGGTTTTAGCCAAGTTTCTGTCAAACACAGCACATCTAGTTTATGATCTGTAATCATATCATTTACAATAAGTGCTTTTGAGGAAAGGGATCGTATATTCAGTAACCCAAGCTTTATCATTTAACAGTTTGGTGATCTTTCACGGATGGTATCTGGTCTGGCTATAAGGTTGGACACGGTGCTGAGGACCAGAACTGAACTTGACTGAACTGATTATGATCCGGACAAATTACCAAAGATCGAAAATGGATTATTAAAAAAAAAGGGACTTTAAGACTTTTCTGCCTCTATTTCTCTGTTGGGAATCCAGCATAATGACGTCAGCCTGGTCGCCCTTATCTTCCTTCAGGGACAAAGCCACAGAGCTGTTCACGAGTTCACACTTACGAATGATTCAGGAGCAATGAATGGTAAGCGTATTTGGCGAGCTGTCCGAGGAGAGGGCTCCGAGCTCGGTGTTAGCCCGAACCTGGAGCACTCCCCCCGTATCCTGACTTTGATAGGAACAATTAAGTGTGAGGAGTTGGGGTGGTGGAGGGATGCCGAAAAATGTCAAAGAGCTGTAGGTGAGTCAAACGTGTCTATATATACGTACTTCCTCTCCTGCTGATAGGATGAGGAGTAATTGCTGATGACGTGTTGATTGTATTAATCATTTGAACGTGCTCCTCCCGAACTTTGTTAATAAAACATCATTTCACGAGTTCACACTTACGAATGATTCAGGAGCAATGAATGGTAAGCGTATTTGGCGAGCTGTCCGAGGAGAGGGCTCCGAGCTCGGTGTTAGCCCGAACCTGGAGCACTCCCCCCAAAAATTGCAACCTAGTCGGACAGCCGCTGAAGATTTTGATGACCCCCCAAAGAATTGCAAGGTTACAGCTGGGGGGGTAGATTGTGAGTTCGGGAGGGCAGATGAATGTTGCTGTAGAGGGCTTGAGGTGCGGAGGGGATGATATGGCTTTAGCATTGGGTATGTGTTTGTTGTTCAATTTGTTGCCAGAAAGAGAATTGGGTGTAATTTTGTTTCTGGGAGTATGAGGGGTACCTCTGAAACTACTCCCCTGGCTGCCATAGAAGGGAGGTATGAAGCCACCGCGGTAGGGGAAACCCCCGTGATCGCTGCGGGAGGCAGGAGGTACATCGCCGCTGCGACAGTGGAAACCCCTCGGGGCCGCTGCGGGAGGCAGGGGGTACATCGCCGCCGTGACGGTGGAAACCCCTCGGGGCCGCTGTGGGAGCAGGAGGCACGTCGCTGCCGTAGCAGTGGAAACCCCACGGGGCCCTCACAGCAGCAGGAGGCACGTCAGCGTCTTAGCAGGGGAAACCCCTCTGGCCCCCGCAGTAGCAGGAGGAGGCACATCGCTGTTGCAGCAGGGGAAACCCCTCGGGGCCGCTGCAGGACCAAGGTGGTGCGTCGCCGCCGCGGTGGTGGAAACCCCCGTGGTCGCTGCGGGAGGCATGTCGCTGCCGTGGCAGTGGAAACCCCTCGGGGCTGTCGCGGGAGCAGGGGGCACTTTGCCGCTGCGACGGTGGAAACCCCTCGGGGCCGCTGTGGGAGCAGGAAGCACGTCGCCGCTGTGACGGTGGAAACCCCTCGGGGCTGCTGCAGGAGCAGGAGGCACGTCGCCACTGTGACGGTGGAAACCCCTCGGGGCCGCTGTGGGAGCAGGAGGCACGTCACTACCGTAGCAGTGGAAACCCCTCGGGGCCCCCACAGCAGCAGGAGGCACGTCAACGTCACAGTAGGGGAAACCCCTCTGGGCCCCTGCAGCGGCAGGAGGTACGTCAGCGTCGTAGCAGGGGAAAGCCCCTCTGAGCCCTTTCAGCGGCAGGAGGCACGTCAACGTCGTAGCAGGGGAAACCCCTCTGGGCCCCTGCAGCGGCAGGAGGCACGTCAGCGTCATAGCAGGGGAAAGCCTCTCTGGGCCCTTGAAGCGGCAGGAGGCACGTCAGCGTCGCAGCAGGAGAAAACCCCTCGGGGCCCCGGCGACAGCAGGAGGCACGTCGCCACCACTGCAGCGAAAAACCCCTCCGCCGCAGGACCAAAGAGGTATGTCGCTGCTGTGGAGTTGGAACTGATCCTGTGGCAGTGGGAAAATTAGAAGCTTGCTCCTGCGGGAGCGTCACTGCTGCAGCAGTGGAATTAGAGGCTTGCTCCTGCGGGAGCGTCACTGCTGCGGCAGTGGAAATTAGAAGCTTGCTCCTGCAGGAGCGTCACTGCTGCGGCAGTGGAAGTTAGCGAGTGCTTGCTCCTGCGGGAGCGTCACTGCTGCGGCAGTGAGAGTTAGAGAGAGCTTGCTCCTGCGGGAGCGTCACTGCTGCGGCAATGGAAGCAGTGGCCATGAAGTTGTAAGTGGGGAGGAGCTGATGCTTAACAGAAGACCTTGTTTGAATGTGCGGTCTGTTTGGTCTGATGTGGCTCTTGAAAGCTTCTGGAGACCAGCGGCGCAATGCTTGTATTTACTGTTGGGAAAGGCCTTTGCACGGCCGTGGTTGCTGCACCTATGCGAAAAGGATGGCTGGATGAATGGTCTGTTGGGAATCCGGTTTGGGGTAGCGTAGCTTTAAGAAGTTTGGAACCGGAATTTGTAATGGGGTGGAATCGTCTATAGAGAGTGGGACGGATGGGAGTTTAGCCTGCGAGTTTCTGAAATGAAAGTAGGCTGAGTGGATGTGATGGTGAGTCATGAGCATCTGAGGTAACCAAGCCAGTGTGAACGTGGCTTCACTGCTGCGGCAGTGGGAAACTTCCCCCTTTTGCTGACTCCTGCGGGAGTGTGGGGGAACATCATTGCTGTGGCAATGGAGGCGGCAGTGGAATAATTTCCGTTTGAACTGAGCTCATGCGGGAGTGTGGAGGTGCATCACTACAGCGGGAAAGGAGAACTTCCACTGAACTAATCGCGAGTTGGATGATGGAGATTGTCCATTTCCTCGACTTCTGTTGTCTCTTGTGGCGGTGAAAGCCATTTCTGGGGAGACTGATTTGATCGAATGTAACTCCTGAAGCTTCCGATGACCTGCGGCCCAGTGTTTGGATCTGCCGGTTGGGACGCGGCATGTGGTGGGGTGATTTAAGTCTTCTGTGAAGAGTGGGTCGGATGGGAGTTTGGCCTGATCTCTTAAATGAAGGTTGGCAACGAAGGATTGTTGCTGTTGGAGTAAAAGCCTTACGGTTTGGTCTCTCTTACTTTCGTTGTGCGGCGCTGGCGAGTCGGAATATGGACGGATTTGGATTAAGGTTGGATGTGATAGAATCAGAGGAACTGGAATCTATATGGCTCGACCATGGCGTTGAGTGGTCGGACGACATTTGGGTAGAATCCTTGGCGGAGAGTAGGGGTACGGATTTCCAACATGATTGATTGTCTGGTGTCTGAGCTGGTGGGTTGCGTTCTTGATATACCTTTGATGAGCAGAGGATTAGGTTTCGGTAGTGAGAAGTAGATTTCGCCTAGGTAACCCATGGTGAAGCTGGCTTGGAAGTTCTTGGTGTTATTGGAATGCAATACGAGTCGGTGGTAGTGGGTAGAGACCATGAGGAGCAGACCACATGTGGAGTGGAAAGTCTTGAACTTTTCCACTCCACATGTAATCCTCCGAGGGAGTGGTTTGAAGCGAAAGCTTGAGGAATGAACGTTTAGCGTCGATAAATATCAACTCTGAGTATTGATGTACTGGTTGGGAATAGGTCCACCTCTGGTGGCAGCAGCCTTAACTTCAGTTGGGATTTGCGTTCAACTGTTGTTGGCGACAGAGGTGGTTCTAAGCGGCAGTGTTTGTGGAATGGCATAGCAGAGAACGGGATGAAAGGAGAATTAGCATGGTGGAGAGAATTAGGTGGGAAAGGCCAGGGGCGAAGCCACTTGCGGAGGCAGCCTCACGCTAGGATCGGAAGGCCGGGCTGCAGGCCTAACGTAGGGGAAAGGTTAGGTACGTGCTGCCGTTGCTAACCCTGCACCGCTGGCGGAGGCAGGTTCGCACTTAAGGGGCGGCGTTTGTCGCTAGGTGCTGGCATGTGAGGTGCAGTGCTGGAAAGCTGCAGTGCTGCTGCGTCTTAACGCTTGGAAATCTGGATTTGCAAGGGAGAGATATGAAGATTTAAGGAACGTACGTTCGAGACATTTTGAAGGTAGAGTTGATTTGGAGATGGTACAGCTGACTGGAGCGAGACCTATTCTAGTTAATTTGCTTTGGTCGTCCTCCTTTACTATTGATACGAGTGCTGAGGTGTCGTAGGAAGTTGGGCAAGAAGAAGGTGGATGTCTTGATGTTGGAGGTGAAGGCAAGCCTCGGCGTCATAGGGTGCGACAACGGAGCGGAAGGGCTGGCGACCGCGTGGTGTTGTTGGAGGGTCGGTTGCAGTGTTTGTTGAGTGCATGAGCTCCTTTCGACAGTGGGATACGGTGAAGGAACTTGAGAGGAAGAGTTTATCGTGAAACTGGTACATCTCAATCTTGGACAGGGGTGGCCAACCTGTTCAGCATGAGCCTCGAAATAAGCTCATGGCTGCGGAGAGCCGCATGACAGACTGTTAAATTCGCATTTGTTGATGGGTAAAGGTTTTTTTTTTTTTTTTACATATGGCACCCCACGAGCTATACAAGCATGCAGAGACAATGCGTCTGTGAATTATATATGCGGGAAAACGATATATCATCTCATTAACGGTGACAGGAAGTATAAAAGTAAGCAGCCTTGGTAATGTAGTGATCGGTTGGAAAACGTCTCCGGTTACTATCGTAACCTCTGTAATTTAATCATATTCCGTTTAGAGAAGTATGAAGGAAATGCTATTTAGGATATTTATACCGTCTGGCAGCCGGATCTGCATCGCGCTACGATTGGCCAGTTGTCAACTGCTGTTATCCATACATTTTCAGAAATGACGTGAAGGGGAGGAGTTCCCGAATGCATTTCATTAAACATCTCGTTCCTACTCTCGAAAGGGAACGCGCTTCTGCGCGCCTCTATTTGAATTCGGTAAAACATCGTGGCGGCTGACCTTGGCAGGATACATGTAAATTTATGTTTTTGTAGACAAAAGGTCTCAGCGGGCCGGATGAGAGCCGCGAAAGAGCAGTCAAAGAGCCGCATGCGGGTTGGCCGCCCCTGGTCTTGGACAATGTGGCGAAAGGTGGGGCATCACATGATCGCCTGCTAAATTTGAACACATTGGCTGGCGCTGAGCCAGAGAAAGCGCTCAAAGCTTGTTGCTGTTCAGTGTTTCAATCTCTTGAATTATTTTGATTACAGACGTCTAAATACGCGAGAAACAACAACAAAAACGATCAATATGGTTTGTAAAAACATTGATTTCCGTAAGTAAAACCTTTCAATTATAATATTGACAGTTGAATTTATATCAGATGCATGTTGCATATTTAATTTCAAAACAACTTACCTGTTGGAAATCGAAATATCAAAGTTTATGAAAGTTCACAAACTTATTGTTTTTGAGTAAACCCTGAGCAGGGGTTCATCCAAATATCATAGACTTATAAAGCTTATCTTGGACTTAAAGGATTGAAACAGTGAAGGCAAAGAATTACTTTGAAATAGAAAGTGCATATGGTTTCTTTTCAGCGAGTCCACTTAATAGCCGATTAAGTTGAAACAACAAGGCAGCGTTGGCAATAAGTGCTTGATTCTTGTGTGGGCGGCTGAGCGCGCGATCTGAAGTGGCGCGTGCGATCGGACTGTACTGCGCGCGATCTGGCTTCGGTGCGCGCTACTGCTTGAGTTGCGAAGAAGCAGCGCGTTACTTTAGAACAATCACATCTCAGACGTGGGTTCCCCGGAACAGTAGTATTGAGAGGGCACAACTGCTCGTGATTTAGTGATGCAGAAATAAAAGCGCTGGGAAGGATTACAGCTGCTCTTTTGTGTGAGCTGACGGGCAGAGAGAGTGTGAGCTGAAACTGCAGCGCGGTCTGCTGAGGCTCGCGGCAGCGGCGGCGGCCTGGCTAGCAGGAAGAAAGCGGCATTGCCTGAGAGTCGAGCGTGTAGCTCGGCCAGCTTTATCGTCCTTTCTCAATGGCAAGAGCGATTAACAGCCGATGTAGAGCTGCTGGATACGGATGTTTACTTGGTGGCGAGAATGGCCTCAAGTCTTACTGTGCGTTGCTTGTTGTTGCTTAGGACCCGTTTGTTTGGTCTGGCACCCGTGATGTATTGCTGAGGGTGATATAATATAGTTAGCATGGTGTTGAGCGGATGAGGATCGCTACTGGGTCCGGAGGTTTTCGTGGAGAATCCATCTAACGAGTGGAGCTCAATTTCGGGTGTATGGCGACCAGAAGGCGGAGCCACAATGCCGTAAACTGTCGAGCTGCCGAAAAATGTCAAAGAGCTGTAGGTGAGTCAAACGTGTCTATATATACGTACTTCCTCTCCTGCTGATAGGATGAGGAGTAATTGCTGATGACGTGTTGATTGTATTAATCATTTGAACGTGCTCCTCCCGAACTTTGTTAATAAAACATCATTTCTCATAACACCTGATGCTGTGACTAACTCTCTCCCTCTCAACCGTCTGAGTGTCCTGCCTATCTGTTCTTATCTATTCCGCCCCCAAAACTCCACTGGACAAAAAATTCCTACACGTGAAACCTCGTGGACTGTGTGTGTAAAATTGCATTATTATGTTTCCTATGTGTAATGTATGTAACGCTTGCTAATCTGCATTCTGTAATTTCTGGAAAAAGTATGGCGGCGCGTGCACACGCAGCGGCTAGGAGACTTGACTCCAAGTTTAATTTCGTTACACTGTACTTGTACATGTGAAATGACAATAAATTATCTATCTATCTATCTATCTATCTATCTATCTATCTATCTATCTATTTATGTTACATCCGTTCTTAGTTGTTTGTAAATCAATTACAATTTTTACTCTTAAATGGTTTTGAGAGATTTTTATATTTGCTAATTCAGGAAACAGACACAATCTCTATAGGATGATATGATGTTTTATTAACAAAGTTCGGGAGGAGCACGTTCAAATGATTAATACAATCAACACGTCATCAGCAATTACTCCTCATCCTATCAGCAGGAGAGGAAGTACGTATATATAGACACGTTTGACTCACCTACAGCTCTTTGACATTTTTCGGCATCCCTCCACCACCCCAACTCCTCACACTTAATTGTTCCTATCAAAGTCAGGATACGGGGGGAGTGCTCCAGGTTCGGGCTAACACCGAGCTCGGAGCCCTCTCCTCGGACAGCTCGCCAAATACGCTTACCATTCATTGCTCCTGAATCATTCGTAAGTGTGAACTCGTGAAATCTAGGTGAAAGAGTCTATATGTGTTGGAATTTATCTGACCTCTGTGACGTGAGACAGCTAGCAGACGGTCGGTTTAGCCAGTTTGTCTGCTTCCTGACCTGGACCCCAGTTAGTCAAGGTTTAGCTCTAAGACTATATGCCAAATTACTAGAGAGAAGAGCGGCACCATCCCAGGTGGGATGAATACCATCTCTTTTCAACAGGTCAGGTCTGCCCCAAAAACTTTTCCAATTGTCTATGAATGTTATTCCGCGGGCACCACTTAGACATCCAGCCATTGAGTGAGGATAATCTGCTAAGCATCTCATCACTCCTGCGCATAGGAAGAGGGCCAGAGCAAATTACGGTGCCTGACATCGTACTTGCGAGTTCACACACCTCTTTAATATTAGTTTTAGTGATCTCCGACTGACGAAGTCGGACATCATTAGCGCCGACGTGAATAACAATCTTAGAATATTTACGATTAGCCTTAGCCAGCACTTTTAAATTTGCTTTGACGTCAGGCGCTCTGGCTCCCGGCAAACATGTGACTATGGTGGCTGGAGTCTCTACTTTCACATTCCGAGTAATAGAATCGCCAATCACTAGGGCACTTTCAACAGGTTTCTCAGTGGGTGCGTCACTGAGTGGGGAGAACCTGTTTGATGTTCTGATCGGAATGGAACAGTGGTTTTTTGACCCGCGATTATGCCGTCTCCCAGTTGCCCTGCTGCACGGGCTCTACAGCCGGAACCGAACAATGTACAGGGTTTGCTAAGCTAGTTGTTTAGCGACTTAGATTAAAGCTAACGATTACAATATATTAAATAATCTAGTATTATATTTAGCAATATGAACGAACATCAAGTTTAAAATCTAAAACAAAAACAAGTTTATACGACACAAACAAACGCAATCCACTCGAGCAAACAGGAAACAGCAGCAGTTAGACATCCATCGTCATGACATCCATCATGATTTCTTACAACTCAGAAGCAGTGTGTGTGTGTGTGTGTGTGTGTGTGTGTGTGTGTGTGTGTGTGTGTGTGTGTGTGTGTGTGTGTGTGTGTGCGCGGATGTTTGGCTGGTCGTGTGGTGAGTTGTGACCGTTGCTGTCTCTTTCCTCTGTGGCTCTGTGTCAGGAAACAGCTAATCGCAAGCCCAAGGAAAAGATGACTAGAAAGCCAGCCGTGAGAAATGTGCTCATTTTTTCTTCACAGACACAAACACAAGTTCAATTAGAGGAAAACTTAAACATTTAAGCAAAGGATCATGCAGATGGAAAAATATGCCTTAGCAGTAAAAATGATGATGTCAGATAGTAAGATTATAGCACTTTGACATAGACTGACTGGGATGTATTAAAATCCTTTACATTTAATGAATAAATAATAAATACATCACTCACATGAGAATAAGAATTATGAGAATTATCTTATGAGAACATCTATCTATCTATCTATCTATCTATCTATCTATATTACATTCTCTCATGACATTCTCTCAACCAACTTCATGAGGTGGATGAATGAACATGGATGAGGTGGAGTTAATGTAATTAACATAAAAATGAAAAGAAATTACCTTTTTTACCTGTGAGGGTAGTGCCCTATTAGGGGAAGTGGTGCCCACTTCCCATCAGTGCACTCAGGTGATCGTTCTGCAAACCCTGCCACCCCATATGTGTCAGGGCGCAGCAATCCTTGACGTGTCTTCCAAGCTGCTGCCCAAAATCCCGTCGTTGCTGGGAAGTTCAATCCCTCAGGGTCCTAGATACATTTCTTCAGGTCTACCCTGCAGGACAGGGCCCTGGAGTAATTGCTCAAGAAATACCAGGGCCAGTCTCGAGAGGTTGATTCCCTTAGAAGAATTTTTGTCTTTGTGCATACATCTGCTAAACATGTATCATTGGGTCCTGTGCACCATCACTATTCAGCACGGGTCTCCCCCACCCACGTTCAACGTTCAACCCACACTGGAGCAGGCTCTGGTAATGGAGCAGAAGTAGAATCTCTGCTGTGGTAAGGGGCCATTGAGTATGTACCTCTCTCAAGCATGGAGATCAGACTTTACAGCCTTCACTGTTCCAAAGAACGATCGAGTGTTGGCATTCTGGTCTGGAGCGGAGCACGCACAGTCAGCACTCAAGGGTTCTGGCTGTGCTCATTGATGCTCCGCTCATGCCTGGCAGTCTTTGAGGAGGCTACCCAGGATTCCAAATGGGTCCAATTGTGATCAGAGGTGCTAGAGACGAGCCTGGCCTTATCCTTGCCCTCATCTGGCAGGTCCGATATTCTCTTTCAGGAACTGGAAGCACACGCTGTGGTTACTTCCACTCCAGCATCAGTGCTGCAGCTATCCAGTTCTGAGGAACTGGATGTTGTTAGCATGGAGACTGGAGACGAAGACTCAAGAGACTCCAGCTAGAGCAGTCACTTCAGGTGTTCCCTGCCTGTACAGTGCTTCAAGGTACTGGAGTAGTTGTTCAAAAAATGCCAGAGACCAACGTCAAAAGATGTCTCCATCCTTCAACAACACAGAAATTCGGGGGCAAGGCATACCAATATCAGGTTCTTCCATTCGGTCTAGTTTTATCAGCCTGCAGCTTCAAGGGTCCACGTTCTGAATTACATCAACATTTGTTGATCTTAGATGAGTCACGCCAGTTAGCAGTCTGAAATTCTTCTCACATGAAGGAACTAGGGTAAAGGCTGAATGCAAAGACGTGTATACATTCTCTTTTATTGAGGACCACATTTCAGGGGTAGTATGGGATTCAGGAACCATGTTCATACGTCTTTCACCATGCACATCGAAACCATCCTGTCAGCAGTAAAAAAAGAAAGGCTAGGTCAGTTACTCACTGTAAAGCAGTTCCAGAGACTGCTAGGCCTCAAGGAAGCAGATTCCAAAATTGTCCATTCTGTCTTCTGTATATGAGTCTCCTACTGTGGTGGGGATACAAGCTTTTCTGGCATACACTGTATTTTCCCGTATTTTCTGGCCTATACCAGATTTTATAAACCCTGCAGGGGGATGCGGGTTATATAAGCGTGCAGGCTAAAGCTGAAGCATCCCGCACAACATGAGAATGAACCTCATTTGTTTTGCTGAAGCTCAAACGTTATGCATAAAATAAGTATTAACCTTATTGGTTCTTGCTGAAGCTCAAATGTGATGCATAACGCAAGAATGAATCTCATTAGTTTACCACAACTAATGTTTGAGCTGATTAATGTTTATTTGTAAATAAACACCTAAATTCAATCTGTTGAATGTATCTATAGGAATCAATCAATTTATATAGTTTAGTTTTATAAGCTCTTTATGAACTTGTTGGAGTGGCAGTAGTGTAGCTTTCAATGGAGGGACAAAAATCTCTCAGATTTCATTGAAAAGGTCTTAATTTTTGTTCCGAAGATGAAAGAATGAAATCAAGGTGAGTAATTAATAATAGGATTAAAATGTTTGGATGAACTATCCCTTTAAAGACACCATTAATTTAAATGATTAATATCCAACCATGTTAATATTGTAAACTATTGTTAGTGTAACCTAGTTGTAAAATAATGCATGTGTGTTGATCCCGAGGGGAGGCGGTTATGTGTGTTAGGGAGAGAGAGCACGCTGTTATGGGATTGAGTTCTGCTCTGGCGCAGGAGGTGTGCTGGAAAGAAAGGCGATCCACATGATGCTGTTTTGTTTTTCTATGCAGACAATGGCTGCGTCCTGGGACGCGCATACCTGCTGTCTTGCTGATGGGAGTGGACATGACCTCCGAATGTGACACCAGAGCCTGCTAGAAAAAGGGAAATTTAAATCAGCAATTACACCAGAGAAATACACTGAAATATGCAATGCGGTAAAGAACACCAAAACAAGATCAAGATCCTTTTACTAATCTCCTGATGATGGATAAATTAGTCTGTTTGAACTGCCTATTATTATCCACTTGTGCATATTAATTACTTCTTAATAGTTTCACAAGATAATTTTTTTATTATAATTTTTTTTAAAAACAGTGCTTGCTAAGGGAAGCATCATTATTGCACATATTAACAAATGAAACCCACACTTTTAATGTTAGAGATTTGACTATCCTAGCTCTAATTATTAACTTTGTACTAAAGGCATGAACAATGTATTAAATAATGTGAGGTTGGTTGTCCATGTTTTAGATAATCACACTCGTGAAAACCACTAGCCACTTGGCAACCATTTAGACCACCCTAGTAAACACATAACAATGCACAAAAAAACACCTTATCAATTGCATAGCAAAACCCTGGCAACCATCTAAATAACACTGTGTTAGGGATTTTTGCAGAGAAACAGAATATTCACAAATATTATAGAAATGTTATTACAATGTATGATTTGGAGTTTTGTGATGTTCTATCAATTATATCAGTGTTGAAATGGTTGAAATACAAAGCAGCTCTGCAGGAGCGGTGTAATAACACTCATTATACCTCATCTCCTGAAAAGGACAGCAGTCGCTCTATAAGGTGATTTAAACTTCAGTTACAGGTTCAAGGTCTTCCAGTGGGCTTGAATCAAAGCAATTACTTTTAGACAGTTCCACTCTCTCTCTTCCGGCACTCATCGCTCAATACAAAGTGGTGACCTTGCTAACTGTGTGAATACAATGAATTCTAATGAGCACATTACAGACATCGCAGCTTTAAAAATATGTGTGTTTAAAGATCCACCTGTTAATCTATAAATGACTGCTGTATTGAACTATATGCCACGGAGTCAATATTTACGTGTGTATTTTAGTATACTGTAATTACTTTCCTCCATAATTTCAAACATTAGTTTGGACCATTAATTTGTCTTTGCATATCTTATGGTGTGAAAACGTTGAGGTGGTGATGTCATGATGGGGGGCTGTAGGGGGCAGCAGGGGCTTTGTCTCACACACAGCAGCAGCAGCAGCAACTCTGCTTCAGTGTTTTACAGGATGCAGTCTTGCATTCACACACATATTGTGGCAGTGAGTGAGATAAGGCATGCGTGCTGGTAGACCTTGTGTTATGCCTTATAACTGCTGGATGCAAAAAAAATAAAACAAATTCAGATTTTTTGGTTGTTTATTTGTTTTTGTGCATTTTGAAATTTATTGAAAATGAAATGACTTTCAATTTCATAAATGATGGAAATTGAGTGAAGACAAACAAATTCAACTGAAAAAATCCAATACACATACGAAAGTATACATATTATCTTTTTTTTTTTTTTTTGGTTATGTATTTTTTATCTTTTAAGATATTGTAGTGTTTATTTGTGTGAGAAGCAAAATGTGAGAAGGAGAAAGAGATTAATAGTAACAAGCAAAGTAAATGGATAAATATATGGAAAAAGAAAAGACAAATGAGTGCAGAAGAATACCAATTACATTTTAAAATGCAAATATTATGATGATGACATCATTACATCACTTATATATATATATATATATATATATATATATATATATATATTTTTTTTTTTTTTTTTTATTCTTTTTTTTTTTTATTCATTCATTCAATTATTTCTTTTTCTTTTTTTGTGCCAGGGCAATGTTAAAGCACCTTGAGATTTTTTGTATTGTGCCAGAGACAAAGAAAGCTCAGGCACCAGGTGATGTTTATTCGCACAGTGAATCCAAACAAATGGTAAATAAGAGAAGAAAAACAAAAGAACATCAATTAAAATTACACACTGCCCAACACGTGCATTCACAGCTCAGAGTTGAAAAAATAAAAATGGAAGAACAAAACATTGTATT
This sequence comes from Rhodeus uyekii, assembly GCA_037043235.1. Classification (NCBI taxonomy): domain Eukaryota; kingdom Metazoa; phylum Chordata; class Actinopteri; order Cypriniformes; family Acheilognathidae; genus Rhodeus; species Rhodeus uyekii. The sequence goes on along the minus strand of JAWRVZ010000021.1, from coordinate 681,154 downwards.
TCAAAGAACAAACAAATTAAACTGACAGTACTCAGTGAGAATAACATTTGTTGTGTTTGTAAATTATTTTAACAGAAGTATGAAATAATGGCCTGCAATCAAGCTGGAAATGTCACAGCACGTCTTAGGTGAATAAGGATGCCAAAAATATGATAAAACGTTTTTCCATTTATTCACTTTTGCATGTGTGCCCTTGAGAAAACACAAATTAATTTAAGACTGCATTTTGCAAAACAAATAAATAATTATTTTTTTTTAAAGAGGGGAAAAAAATAGAGATTTATTATGGTTTGGCAAAATGTTTCTTGCCTTCTAATATATTTATACCACAAGTATCTTTTTATAACAAATTATGAAAAAGAAAAAAAGTGTTAAAATCTGCCTTTAAAGACAGTTCTGTTGTACCACTTTGGACATCATGTTACAGGTCATTATGATAGGCTGTCGTAAGAGAAACTAACAGGCTCCATGAGAGGAACAGATAAGTAACTTGTATGTGGTCGCTTTTGTTAATACATTTCAGGTCATGTTTGTTGGTTTGGGACGACCTGAGTTTCAGTGTGTGTGTGCGTGTAAAAGACTCCGAGAACTGCACAGAGAGATTTATAGGTTCAGGTCTCTGTCTGTATATTTACAGTCTCACGGCCTGAGCAGATCCTCAGTTCAAGAGCAAAGAGCTCTGGTCCTCCGTATACACAATCTATAACGAACATATAAACCTTTTTGTCTACAAATTCTATTCATGTAAACAAACCTCAATGCTAATTTTCCAAAGCATTGAGTCTATTTGTCTTCATTAGAAAGTTCTGAATAATAATATTGCTCAGTTATGTTTATTTCAGTGAACTTTGGAATGTTTACCAAGGACTCATTTATTTGCCTCAATGTTTCTATTTGAATTTATTAAATTAAGTCATTTATTCCTGTGATGCAAAACTATATTTTCAGTATCATTACTCCAGTTTTCAGTCACACAGTCCCACAACACTCAATATTATTGTTTTTCACTGTATTTTTGATCAAATAAATGCAGCCTTGTTAAGCTCAATAGACTTCTTTCAAAAAATATGACAACATCTTACTTCAATTCTAAAGCACACTGAAATTAACATAACTGAGTGATATTTTTCTTCAGACCTTGTGAGGATGAGAGATTTCTTTCAAAAACATAATTATTCTAAACGGTCTGACTGGTAGTGTATTTATATTTAAATTTAATAAAAAAGTGGACACAATTTTAAGAAGATACAAAGAAAGTGAGAGTAACGTCCAAACCTGATAGTAACATAGAAAGTAAGCAGATTAATATATGAAAAAAGAAATGACTAATTGCAATTCATTATGCAAATAGATGAATACCAATGGCATTTCCTTATGCATATATTATGATGGCATCATTCCAGTTGTTTAGATTTTGAGTCAGTTGGAGATTTTCAAACTTTATTTTTTTTTTTGTTAAATTTAAAAGTAAAAAATGCAAATAGATAAAATAGAGTTTTTAAACTTAAAATAATTCACTTATTGTAATCTACACTATATATCAGATATGCAGCATATCTGTCAAAATACAAATACATTATTGCCCCACCATTTTGAACCCTAAAGTGTTAATCCAAAAAAAAAAAAAACTCAACCCCTGAGCAGCCATGGTGAGCGCTGACATATAGAGTCCTGTCTGACACCCGCTCTCCATAATCCCCTAATACACACAAACTCTGAAAGCAAGCACACAGGGAGCTCCAGCTTACATCTCTATTTCTTTCATACGTTTTCTCAGACGCACATACAAAGAATGATGGATTGCCGCTATGCTAACAGCATTAGCTGTCGTGCAGAGGGCAGACGGGTGGCTGAGATTTTCGTCTTGTGAAGCCTGCAGACTCGGACCCGACAGTTAAGACACAGAGCATTAAATAACACAATAGATGCATGTTTATTTATCCAGCCCCCAGGCCAGCTCGACTGGTGAGTGAATCAACACCAGGGCCATTTCCATGCAAGCAAATGGCGCATGTCATGGGTGGAGCAAACATGTATATGGCTGAGAGGGTTTTTTTAATCAAGAGACAATGCTAAAAAAGCCTGCTGGCTCTACATCTCAAAGCTTTTGAATGTGACAGATTTTACTTTCAGTTTGTCCTTAGAAGAAAGCATAATATCATATCACTTACCTTTTGGAACAAAGTAAGTAAATAATTAAATAATACGATTTATTGGTATTTTACAGTCTCTTCCACCTGTTCATGCAATAACTGGGTTATAACCGTGAACTTTCCCCTGAGCCTAAGCTTAACCCATGTGGTTACATTATATTAGTCAGTACTTTTTTTAGTTAAGTACACGTATACTGTAAACATAAATAAAGTAGCGACCTTGAGCATGGGAAAGGCGCTATATAAATAAAACTTATTATTATTATTATTATTATTATTAATTGATTAAAAATAATTTCTGCTCCCTTAAATCAAATTATAATCAGCTTGGATGTTTCAATTTTAAACTGATTACAAAAATTTGTTGAACCTTGTATAACATAAAAAAGAGAAAATTGCTCATTTTTATGAGTTAACACAACATAATGCTAATTAATATGCTAAGTAATATTAACAACTACAAGTACTTAATATAGGGTTACAGGTAGTGTTTGTGTTTGGTTTAGGTTTAGTTGCGTGTAATTATGCCTAACTTAGTGTTGTTGTTGTTGTTGTTGATGTTGTTGTACTATAGTAAGTAACTACATCATGTGATTTTTTTTTACAAAATATTTTTAAAAAAAATCTTTATGGGTGTACAGAGTTCTTTATGAAAAAAAATATATATATTTTTTTTAATTTCCTTAATAAAAATCGTAAAATGCACAAAATGTTTAGGGGATAGAAAATAGATTTAGCAAGCTGAGTGTCATATAATACAAGTCTGTGGTATGTCCTCATTTAGATAAATAAAAGTGCATGTGTGTGTGCGCACACGTGTGAAAGTCTCTTTTCCTCCAGTAATCATGCCGTCGTATTCATGGCTTTCCTTTTCTTCCCACCTCTCTTCATGCCAGTGGAGCTCCAGCCGTGGCCACTGACTGCAGCTTTTCACTTTGCAGACAAAAAGAGGCGACACGGCGCAGCCACGAATAATGTGGTCAAAATACGCACTGAGAGGAATTGCTGTGTTTTATGAGCCATTAAAATTTTATTCATCCCTCCACTGAAGCAGGTTTTGGCCAGGGGTCGTCATGCTTTAAATAAACTCAAGTCACTCCAGCACTTCACCCCGTATCAGCATTTACCTCTCCTTCTGACTCAATGGACTGTTTATTAGTGGCGTTTGCTAAGGCAAATTTCACCATTACTCTTTTTCATATACTCGGTTATGTATTTGGAGAAACCCCTAGCACTAAGAACTATAATTTGGTCTGAAATTTGTCCAAGGCCATCTGTGCTACTGACATGAATGATACCTCAAATCTTGAGGCTTAGTGAGAAGAGGTATGCTTTTCATTTTCAAAGCAATCAGGCTGCCTGAAAACAAAGCAGCTCAAAACTGACATGGAAGGAGGGAGCTGGGGTATATCTAGAAACCAATACAGCACAGACACTTATTAGACTGGGCCAGTAAACAGCCACTTAGCAACCGCAGAGAATAGTATAGCAACCATAGAAGCAATGAGGTGAAAACAACTCAGAGCAGCAAGTTTTGCATTGGCAAGCAGCATTGACATTTTTTGTCTCCACAAAGATGGTTTATAAATCAGACTAAGTTATGTTTTTTGTAGATGTAAAAAGGCTGATTTTTCTTTTCTTTGATGGGTAGGTTTAGGGTTAAGGGATAGAATATACAGTTTGTATAGAATAAAAATAATTTTGTCAATGGAAAGTCCCCATAAAACATAAAGTGTGTGTGTGAATGTGTGTGTGTGTGTGTGTGTGTGTGTGTGTGTGTGTGTGTGTGTGTGTGTGTGTGTGTGTGTGTGTGTGTGTGTGTGTGTGTGTGTGTGTGTGTGTGTGTGTGTGTGTGTGTGCGCGTGCATGCTAATTTAATTGGAGGGTTTTAGAACCACATGCACTCCTAAAAATTAAACAGTGTTGGTACTTTTCTGAAACAGTACCATCATTTTCTTAGTGTGAAAGACATTTAAAAAGTTTTAAAGCTTCCATGGATATTAAAGGTTCTTCATGGAACTGTTGATGCAACCTTAAGAGCCTATGTACCTTCCAAAAATACAACAAAAACATACACACCCAAACTGTACACTGGCAGATAGGTATCCCGTTCAGCGCTTGGCTTGCGTGTTGTGTCACTGACCCTCCCCTCAACTCTGACTCTTGACCCACAGAGGTATCTGTCATGACAGGAGGCTACTTAACACAAAACGGTGCCCGCTTCCAAGGGAGAGGAGAAAACAAGGCACAAACACACACAGTGGATTCCTTTATACCAGCCCTCCTCTTTTGTTTTGGACTGAAGAACGTGTTGCCTTCCTCCCCCTCCCTTCTGCTTTCTTCCCCTCTCCTTTTTCTTTTCTTTTCTTTATTTTTCCCCCCCTGCGCCTAGCAGTGTTCTCGTTCCGCAGCAGGTAGTGGCTGGGAGCAGCAGGATTCTGGGAGATTGTAAGTGAACGCCTTAATGAGCTGAAGGCCTCCTTGGCTGGAAACAAATGTATGCAAATGAGATGCACAACCCAAAAAAGGATGGTGGTCCAAGAAGAGAAGATGAACTGCAGCTGACTGAGAGAGGAGTGACTCCCCCCTCCCCAAACCAGCACCAGGATGAGCTCTACTATCTCTCTCGTCTGAGATCTGGTAACAAAAGCACATTTTCTCATCCTCCACTGTAGGGAACGCTCTTTTGTTCAATTACACCCTGTGGAATTCTGCTTAACTAGTTCAGTTAATCAGGAGTCAGGGTGAAGTTGGATCTTGATTCCTCTAGATATATTCAATCAGGTGGAGCTGGAATAATTAGAAATGTCAGGAGTATCCTTAAGGATAGGAATGCTGGCAGAAACAAATTATTGAGTCTTTTGCTGTCTGTAATCTTGGCACATTCAATTGTAATTATAATTCTTAGGCATGGTGAACCAATGCTTTTAACTCATATTATTTTTTTTGTCTGCTGACAGAAAAATAATGTGATGTTTACCGTTATGGCTATTATAACCTATTAAAGCTTGGCTTTTCTCGTTTTGGTAAATGCTATTGTTTAGTTGTAAGGTTTTATTTTGACACAAAATACATACAGTTTCTAATAAATACAATATATAATGTTTGCGAATGATGCAAATTCATTGGCTCACATTTAATTATTTAAGGGAGTGTAAACAAGCATAATCCATTTCGATTTTTATATAAAAGAGCTTTAATTTATCCTGTAATTGAATTTGTGGAGATTCCTCAACAGTTTTCTGAAGCGTGTCTTCTCGTGGGCAAAAAAAAAAAAAAAAAACGAAATAAATGATAAATGAATTTCTTTTAACTGTTATAGTTTTAGCAATTTCATCCGTGTTTTTTTTTTTTTTTTTCGTTAAACATATTTTGGTAATTTCAGATGATTTTATTATATTCAGCGTTTTGGAATTAGCTAGTCTATATAATATCGTTATTTCATACAAATGCTCGTTTAAAAATTCAGGAATATAACAGTGGACTGAATTGAGGAAAATTGAATTAGGCTTTTTGACAAAGCGAGAACATGCTTTATGTTTTAACAGTTGACATTACACGTGAAAAGTAAAAGTCTATTATATATATATATATATATATATATATATAATAGACTTTTACTTTATATGCAATTTACAATAATACATCTTAATGGTTTTTATTAATATTAAGGTGTATTGTTGTGCATTAATCTTGCCGCATCTTTAAATCGTAGAACAGAATAGAACAGAATAGAAAATAATAGAAAAAAATTGTTTTGCAAATATTCATGGCAAAATACGGATCGTTCTGTGGCAAAGCCTTTCGCTTGAGGAATGATCTCCGGGTGTGTGTTTGTCCGCAATCATCTCGATGGCATCGCGAGCGCTGAGATTATTTTTCGTTAAAGCGTCTGTTATCTGACTGCGTCTAAAACACAGAAATCGAGAGTCGAGGGAAGGATTCGCGAGCTTGAATGTTGAACAAACATCACAGAAGAGCTGAAATCAGTAGAGCAGAATCTGACGTGCCCGCGGGTAAAGACACACAAAGGGGAAAAGAAAGACAAATGCAGCGTTTTAGTAGGAAGATTCGAGAGGCACCTGATGATGGCGAGTGTGACATGTGTTAATTGCTCAACAGCTCTCCTCATTAGGAACTGTGGAATTGTTGAAGGGCTGCAGGGCGGAGAACTGATGTCTGTCCGAATCAGACGCGCTGCTGTAGCTATACAACTCCACACACACACACACACACACACACACACACACACACACACACACACACACACGCACACACACACACACACACACACACACACACACACACACACACACACACACACACACACACACACACACACACACACACACACACACACACACACACACACACACACACACACACACACACACACACACACCATCATACCAGCCGCTGCACTGCACACTTCATACCAGCCGCTGCACTGCACATCTATCTATCTATCTATCTATCTATCTATCTATCTATCTATCTATCTATCTATCTATCTATCTATCTATCTATCTATCTATCTATCTATCTATCTCTGTCTTTTTTTATTGTATAGGATTGTCATATCGTTGCACACACTACACCTTGTGCATCGGTTTAAAATGTAATTTCTCTAATGGCTGAACTCCTGTTTCTTTTTATCATGTATGTTTCTAGTGCCTGGCTTTCATTTTCCCCCTCAACAATGAAAGGCGTCATGTATTGGGGATCCATTCCTCTGGTAAATTACTTGTTACCTGCTGGCATTTATTTATGTGGTTGTGAATTATAAAGCTTTGTTATTGCTCTGCCTTGGGTGAATTGTTTATGACACCAGTAATCGGAGTAATTGTTATTGTTGAAATGACCTGTCAGCTGGCCCTTGCAGCAGAGCTTGTCCTACTGACAGATAGTGACAGCAGAGAGGACTTCTGGACCCGCACCTCTGATGAGTTCTCCGCTGATAATAAGGAGCGCCGGGCCCCTGATAATTCGCCTGTCAATGCTGCCTGCACATCCCAGATCCTCAGCCAAATTGTTGTCATTCATTTTGACAAAGACAGCAAAGAGAGAGAGAGGGGCAGAGAGAGAGAGAGCGGGAGAGAGAGAGAGAGAGAGAGCGAGAGAGAGAGAGAGATTACCAAAATAAATTAATTTGTTCACACTTCCCCCATCTCTGGGAGGCTGCTCTCCAACCTAACTCGTAAATTGTGCTTGTCTTGAGCTCAGCGTCTGCTTACCTGTGACTGCTTTTGGAGGCATATCTGAGCTGTGGGAGACTGATTTAAAACTTCTGTCTATGCAAACCTTCAAAAACAACCCAAAAAGTATAACACCAGGGATTTTACCACGGTTCAGGTGGTAGATTTTGACTAGAGTCAGATTTCCCTTTCTACCCAGAAGCTCTTAGTCCAGACATATGGCGTTAGCAGGTCAGTCTGACTGTGCTGGCGGGCAGATCAACCTCAGAGCGGCTGAAAATCATAATCAATGTCATCGCAGTCCAAGTGCTGCTTACAGGAGACATATCGGTCTGCGTCATATCGGCCTCTTGCTGTGTTAAAACAAATACGGAGTGTTTATGTGTTAAATTCAGTTTGAAAAGCATGTCACCGAGTTTAAGTGGGAATTGATAGTTTGACGTAAGGTTTCTGCTTCTAGCATTTCAGTTTTTCTTGCAGCCAAAGCTCACACTCATCAATAGCGGATAAAATCACGAGCAATGTGATCCATCAAACTTAATTGGGCCTTTGAGTTCCCATCTTTACTATTTCCTGAACCTATGAAAATCAAGGAAATATTATGAATTTAATCATTTATTTTGCCTATCTTCTGTCACGTCATTTGCTTTGAGTTTCTTGGACATTTCTGACAATGACTCATAAAAATCACCTGATCCCAAAATATTGTTCTCCTCAAAGAAAAGGAGCAGGCTACAAAATCTGAAACGGACGATTATGATAATATTCTTTGAAAACCCATAGCATAAAAATTCGAGGACTGTGTGAAATTAGTTCTGCAGGGGCCAAATGATGATGTGACAAGAATAAGGCTCAAATGGCAGGTGATGACAGAGGCTTGATTGCTGCAATTTCGTTTATTTGGGAACTCATGACAGACTGATGTCAGAGCATGAAATAGCTTTCTTATCTCATTTTTATTTTTATGATTATTGACCTAAGATTTCCTTTAAAGGATGCCATTACAACGCCACCAGTCTTCAAAATAACCGTAAACACGGCACAGATTTGAACGTTCTTCACTGCAGATCAACACGCACCCAGTCCCCTCCTGCTAGCGTGCTTTTTTAAGCTTTCATTTTTTATCCAAATGATACCATTAACAATCTATTAATTTATCAAGGATGCAAAAATTAGGTTTTAAACAATGCCATTAATTATTGTTTCCAGATGCAGCATGCAGAGCAAAGTTGATTATGGTGATTTGAATATAACACAAGCCCACACAGATGGTAGACTTTAGGAAAGAGAAGCCTATTTGAATAGGCTAGCAGGCATTAATGACAGTAATGATTTATTTGTCCAGGCTGGATTTTAATGATATTGTTATTCCACAGTTATGTGCATCCTCGTCCCAAACAGCATCTAAACTCTCCCAAATTATGTGATCTCTATAGTCTGTGTAATGATTTGTAAAAGTATCATAAAATATAAATGTAAAAAAATCTATTTGTGTTTAAAGAAGTGAGGTTTTCATTTTCAGTTAAATTTATAGCAAAACAGATACAGCTATTCATAAAATCATTATTCATCACTTGAGAATAAAGGTGCTGAATGATGATTTTTCATTTGATTAATCTCTATATATGCAGAAGTTTTTTTTTATTGTGAGAATCTGAGGCACATGTTGAGTGCTGGACTGCGGCTGTCCATGTCCACATCTGTTTTTCATTAATACCACTATTTTTACAGAGAAACCTCTTCAAGAGAAAAGGCCGAGCTGCGTAGGTGAGTTTCATCGTCTGATGAGGCGTGGGGTCTCCACAGGGTCAGACACACCATGACACCTCCACCATCTGCCCCACCTCACACACACATACACACACACACTCCCTCCCTCCCTATTTTATTGTGAGAAATAAGCACTGGATTGTACAGTATGCTTTAATACAGTACTTATTCCTTTAATCCTTCTCCAATGATGTTTCCTGTGGGAAGAACAGTGGCTGGTTAACTTTTGAGTGTGCTGATCACTGTTTAATCAGTGTGATATGGGAGTGAAGGTTGTTGTGGTGAGAGTTGGACAGATGCTGTCATTGAGTTTTGCTTAAGGCAATATTTGGATTATGATTTGGTGAGATTACCTGAATAGACACCTTCTTTTTAAAGGGAGTTTACCCAAATCAAAAATTCAGTGTTCGGTAATCACCATTTGGTTCTTGCGTTTCAAACACAGGCCAGTTACTACATTAAAGGCCAGTTTGAATATTCAGAATCAGTAAATATAAAGTCCCTGCGAAATCCCTTTTAATTTTTCTGGCTTTTAACATGAATATGGTAGCCTTACACTCTCAAACCGGCCATCAGTGAATGGTTCTTAAAATAACCATTTTTTTCCTATTGTATTGTGAAGAGCTTTTTAAATAATCGTAAAAATCAAGAAAACTTTGTTGATTCATTTGGTAACGAAAAGGTTCTTCGTGGAACCGTCAATGCTAATAAAGAACCTTTATTTTCAAGAGTGTGACTGTTATCTATAAGCTTTTGCTCTCAACTTGTAGACTTGTACAGTCTCTCATTTCCTCCAATATGGATCAAAGATTTTAAAGACATCACTCTGCACTTCAGCATATCATCAAATTTTCTAACCAATCAAATGCTCTCTAAAATCTGAAGCCCCGCCCACTACATTATAAATAGACACTGAAGCTGCAGCTAAAAGCAGTCGCTTGCTCAAACATTTACTATATAAGGGATTGGGGAACGATGGGACTTTAAAAGTGAATACTGTCTGTTTCAAAAATGCTTGTTCCACAGAGGAAAAGAAACACAGATGATACAAAGGTGACATTTTCAATTGTGGGTGAACAATTCCTTTTGATAAAGAGAGGCTGAATGAAGGCGCAAGACTGCTGTCATGCTTTGTGTGGGAGCAGGTGCCAGAAGAGAGGCTAATAAACACCAGCTACAAGCTGGATCCTCACTCCAAATAATGTCTTTTGGCTATGGCTGGGCAATTGATGTGACAATACTGTGTTTCAGTAATGACGCCCATGTTGGGCATCAGTTACAGCTCTCTCGGCTGTTGGCATCGGCTTCCAGTCGCCCTCCGTCGATCTCACTTTGGCTTTGGCTCTTGCCATTTCTTCCTCGTTCTCACCTTGCCGTCTTGCTCTTTTCTCTCTCACCATCTTGTCTTTGGATACGATACAGGCCAGTTGGGACTTAATCAGAACCAGATGGACACGGTGTCAAAATTGTCCGAAAGGGTCTGAGAACGTGGGGAGCTGTCAGGCCTGTGGAGAGAGTGGAATTCTTCAGCAATAAAACGTGGATTTATCACCTCTCTACCACAGTCATAGCCCTTTCTGTTAAGAGCTGATAGAGAGAGGGAGGCCACTGTCCATTATTCTCACAAAACTCTGACTCGGCTCCTTAGCAAAGCCCAAACTATAGCAGCCTTTGGTGCAGGCGCATTAACCGAGAGCTTTCGCGTCCCCTACTGAGTCAAATGAACCTGCTAAAATAGCCGCTTTTCACAATAGGCTGTGTAATTGAAACCAGAATGTGGAGGATTTGATAAATTGCTTGACCCTGTAGGAATGTTAGAGCCGTAAATTTTTAGTGCATTTTGGTTATGTGTTTGGGTAAATGCATGTCTGTTCGTGTGTCTTTCGGCGCGTGAGTGCGTCTGTGTTTTTATTATTTTTTAATAATAATGGCTTTTCACTGTCGTTTTAGTAAGGGCATGCACACACACACACACACACACATACCAAAACCTTTGTGGGCCTTAAAGCACCTTTCCATTCTGAGATCAAATGGTCCATAAATCTTCCGAAATCCATGGAGTTCCTTCACATACTTGCTGGTTTACATTAAAAAATCTAAAAATCCTTGGAAGGCAAACCATCCGATGCATTTTGCAGCATCAAAAGATTTAGGAGCACATTCATACAAATTGCACTATTCATATGAAAAAAAGGGAATTCATTATATGAAAGTAAATTAAATAAAGTATTCAAAAAATGGATGGGAATTGTATTGCAGGTGAATACAAAATTAAGATAACTTTAAAAAAAGATATTTTTTTAACAGTTTTGTATTTCTATAGGTCATGCGTCCTCCGGCAGATAGAAAGTGATCAATCCATTTGGGCACCATGAGGTCAACGCAGTGTAAACACAGCACACAGCACGATTTATGGCGTTTGCTGCGGCTACAACCAGAGGTCTGTATATTTTCACATCATAATTGCTTTTTGCAGCTTTTCAATCACTGAGAGCTCTTTTTGTTTTGTCACTCACCCTATTCTAAGGACTGAACCATACACAATGGCACAGGGGTATTTTCACCTCATTCTTAATTCTTAATTTCACCATTTCACCTCAAGCTTTAATATATGCCATGTCTTTGTTCTTTTTTTTTCCAGAGTCAAATGAATTGTGCAGCCTTGTTAAAAGGACCACATCACACTTAAGAATTCATACCGCGGGGTTTCTCACTTGTTGACAGTAGTTACCTGTGCCCTGGCAGACCCTTGGACCTTGGATAAAATGGCTTCTATCATGGGCCAGACACATAAATATTTCTCTTTCTATTTTCCAAAATAGCTTTTAATTTAACAAGTTTTATGGCTCTAATATTAAGTGCATGTGTTTTACAAGACACTGTGTCCTCTGAGTCACCCCTTGGTTTTCGACTGCTTTTTTACCTTATGGAGAAGGGGGGAAAGATGGGGGGGGGGGTTGTTTGACTGGGCCTCTACCAGACACTCCCCCATGCTCCCCTTGGTCTGGGCCTCTTCTTCTAAGGGACAGCCATGTAGAGAGTCTGGGATTAAGGGATGGCAACTCCCTCTGTCCACACTAGTGTGTTCTGGCCTGCTGACCTCTCCCTTGGAGTTCCAAAAGTCCAAAAAAGCTCTCAATCACTAATGTTCCTGCACGATGGGGATTCCATGTGTAGAGAGCTCTAGGAAAAGAATGAGCTCTCAAAGTTACAATAAATATAGATTTCCCTTGATTTTCACCACGGTGGTTAGAATTACATTTATAACAGCACCCTGGTTATGGATTTATTTCTGGGGCACAGAGTTCTGAATGAAGTAGTGGTGGTGGTTGGGGGTGGCGGGGTGTGTGTGTGTGTGGACCAAGGACCTCAGTACTCAGTACCCTCTTGGGGCAAATTGATGTCAAGTTGTTCTCTCTGTCAGGATTAAGTGTCTGTTTACATTTTGCTCACATGCAGTTTGATAAATAAAAAAGCTAAAATCAAAAACTTGATCCCTATTTAAACAGAGGGGTGGAAACAACTACTTTACCCTAAAATGAAAGCCTGTTGTCATTTACTCATCCTCACATGGTTCCAAACCAGTACGACTGACTTCCTTTCAGGGAACACAAAGGCAGAAAATTTGAAGAATTTTTTAGAAAGAATAGTCCCAAGAGATTTCAAGCTTCAAAAATGCATAAAAAGCCCATTAAAAGTGATTCTGTCATACTACTAAACAACACACTGGATGGGGAAGATTTTAAGGAATAATTACTTATTTTACTTATTACTTTTTTTAGTCACCTGACCAAATATCAAATTACTTCAGAAGACTTTGAATATAATGTACATAACATATGGACCATGTTTACTCTTATTACAATGCTGTTGTGTCCTTTTTAAAGATTAAAAGACATGAAGGTGAGTAAATATTTCATTTAAAAATGTCATCCTCTAATGTCCTCAAATTGCATGCTTTGTCATTGTGAAATGATAAATGTGAAGTATTAAAATATTGTATTTATTATTAATTTGTTTGTTTGTGAAAGGGTGGCCTCTATGCTTTGTGATTGCATTTTTCTTTAGTAAAGTGACAAGCTGTCAATTCTAAAGCCTTCTGACATTGTGTTATTTTTTATTACATAGCAACATGCTACAACAAAGTGTTGAATATAATTATACAATTATAATGGGAGTGGTCAGTCAGTCTTAAAAATGCTCTGTCTAATTCCTTTGTTTATGTCAAGTATTCTGATAATGCTACTGAAAGGAATCATCTTTTGATGGAAATCAGTGACCTTATAACCTCATACTGTGACATACTAGTTTCAGCTCTATACCAAGAGTAAGCAGAAACTATTAAAAAGCTTCAACTTTTCACACATATTTTTTTTTATCTGTCAACATCGTTGACCAAATCAATTGATTCACTGTATATCTTGCATTTCTCAAGCAGTTTCTCGTTGATCTCTCTTGGTCCTGATATATTAATGACACATCTTTGGATTATTTCACTAAAAAAATATTTTAATAATTTCATTATTCATATTTTATGAAATAGTGTCTGCTGATTTTAAACGCACAAAATATAAGTGATAGAAGTGCAATCGGCTTTTCAGCATACCTCATTTTGAATTAATCATAAATATTTATTTTATTTAAAATAAAAAAACATATACTTTTAATGTGAGACAGGGACCTAGAGATGCATTCATGAGAATATGGAACCTGTGTAAGATAAGTATCTACATCATCTGTAGGCACATGTAGAATAAACAATAGAGGTTTTCTTCACAGCACAACAAACACCCTCTCACACATACAACTCCAGCATGTTCCTGAAATTCAGCATGTCATAAATCTACCCCTCTGAATACGCCTGGCATGTTTTAAGGTTGCTGTGTCCATAATACCATGTAACATAAGCACACTGCAGTTGATCGGTAGACATAAACATTGACTGCAGCCCGGACGCAGTTTAGCACCCAGCTACAATTCATCGGTAAACTGAACTATTGCTGTAAGTGAAAAATCAAGGTCTGTTGTCCCAAGAGTGGCCATGGGCTACATCATCACAACAAGAGGGTGGGAGAGAGAGGGCAATTTTGCACCATCATTTTCAAAATATTTGAAACACTTTTGCGTAAGGCTAAAAATGTGGCATTAAAATAGACTTCTAAATCTACATTTTCCATAATGGAGATGAAATGGAAAGGAAAAGACTGTACCACAAAGACTTTGGAGAACTGGGCTGAATTCATGACATCATACTGTGGTCTACATTAAAACTGTAAAAAACATTGGTATCCGATCACCAGGCAAAGGAAATTAGCAATTAGGAAATTAGAAATTAGAAATTAACTTGCTGAAACACAGGTGAAACTGATGAAGATGAATGCTACCATATAGTCAGGAAAGAGAAAGTATTTTTATAATACAACACCAGAGCACCGCATAAATCTAGAACAAAGATGTTCCGGATTAAACCCGACCCGGTTGATAGATGTTGTTTTTAATGTAAAATCAAGTCAAAAACACCTGGCGGTTTGCCTGTCCTCTTAACCCTTTAGCCAACACCCTTCAGTTCAAATAATGCTTTTATCCCGGATCTGTGGAGGTGCAACTCAGGTTACTCATTTAAAGCACTTATTATTTATCTTTGTGTTGTGTTTTAACCATTGACATCTCATTTAGAGCCAATGACCCTGCTTATACAAACCCTAATAATTCAAAAATGTTATAGCGTGTAACACTAACATTCTCGAGCTAATCCATCACAAAGTCTCACAATAGCCTGCCTCAACTGTGCACTAAAAGCTTTTATGCTAAACGTGTAGCCTCATCCAAAGTAAAGCGTGAGGGGTCGGGGCAAGGGGTCCCTTATCAGATGGATTTGTTTCCTCGACATCTAAGTAGAGAGGGATTTATCTCATACATAAACTGATGCAGGAATTGAGGTGGCAGAGCTTTGAATCTGCTCAAATATTTGGGCGTTCTGTTTCTCACGCATCAATGAAATTTGTCTCTTACTCACACTTCAGTTAATCCTCCACTGGTCTTTCAACATATTGCCACAGGTATAGATGTTAAATTACTGTGGAGTGGGAAATAATGTTACGCAAAACAGAGAATTACAAGGCTTTTACTATTTTTTTAAAGGGAAAACAATAACAAGTTATTTTGCAGTGTGATTGTTGCGTGTTAATTGCAGTTAGTAACAACTATAAATGATGCATAAGTACATGCAACTCACCCTAAACCAAACCAAACACTCATCCTAACCCTTTAGTAAGGAGATGTAGTTACTTTATATTACTCAGTACTTACATGTATAACTACAGTGTAACAAACACACCTTCAACAAACACACCGGCAAAACTACAGCTCTGTAAAAGCTTAAGTTAGAAAGAAAATTACGCTTTATTTTACTGTATGTTTACATGGACTTACCTAAGAAAGTACTGGGTAATCCAATGTATCTACATGGGTTAAGGTTAGGTTTAGGGGCTAGTACCTGGTTATTACTCATTATTGTAATTACTATAATAAGTAAATACTATCTACAAGGGGAAAAACACTGTAAACTAAAGTGCTACAAGAAAAGAAAAATCTAAATAAAATAGGAATTGATCGATTAATTAACTTCAGAAATGGTACAATTTAATTCAGTAACACCTTTTATTTTATTTAACAACGTACCCTTGTTGCAGAAGATACATGTAATTTCTCTGAGAGTAACTATAAATGCAGCATCACTTTGTGCAACTAACCCTACACCAAAACCCAATCCTAAAAGTGTAACCAGCAAAACCAAAGCTTTGTGGCAACTTATTATCATTAAATGTATAATTACACTATAACAAGGACAACTTAAAAAAGGGTAGCCTTTAATTCTGTCCAGCTCCACAGGAGCAGAACAACAATATATAGCAAGTAACGTCCTCCATTTGTCATGTTCTCCTCTGCTTTTCAGCTTAGAGAGGTAGAAGAGGCTCTTCCACTTTAATGTTTGGTTTAGGTTAAGGAGCTGATGGGCTCCCCACTGTTACCTGAAAACCTCCACAGCAGAGTGAGTACTTGCTTTCTAACTGAATCTCTTGTGCAGAGGCAGTCGCCCAGTCTGATAGACTACATAGCTCTTTATAAACTGTCTATGGTCCATAAACTACACAGCAGAAAGCGTGGCTTGAGGTTCAGGATTAAGACCTCTGAAAGCATCTATTACTATAACCCCGTGTTCCTTTCTCTTTTTAGTACAAAGACATGCAAACAGGTTCATTTCTAGTGCTCCAAAAGTTTGCATGTTTTTGGAAATTCTTTCCCACTTGTTCTTATATTTTGGCATCATGACACCATGGCAGCTAAGTTGGTAATCCTGCCATGCAGGTGCCCATCCCTTTTGCCTGAATGGGTGCGCCTTAAAATGCTTGAGCTTGTGTAAAATAAACAGTCCTACTGGTATAAACTTGCGGCCTGTCACATGCTCTAACGCGAGACTCACAGTCAGCCATAGCACAGCGTTAGAAAGCAAATGATTCCTACTTTAACAATAAGCTTACAATGAGAGATGCCTGAAAAGAAAGCAAACGAATATAAAGATGTTCAAAGGGATGCATGAATGAGCCATCGGGATCATCTATTTCGATGTCTCTGTTATAATCAGCACTGTCAATCAAGCTGAAAAGTCTGCTATAACGATAATAACTTATAACAAGATTGTGCAGCTTCATATCGTTAGCGTGCGATAAAGGCTGCACAGAAATATAGACGTTCATGATTGTTTTTTACGTGTCTTGAGTTCAAATTGAATATATCGTTTCACCCGTGAGGAATTCTGTGCATTCTGTCTAAATAATAGTTTCTCCACGCTTGCACGTGTTTACAAGTGTGATAAAGTGTGAAAACGGCTCAGTTGATTAAAAGTAGAAAAACGTAAATAAATAAATAAAAAAACACAGCCGCATATACCAAAACTTATAATTAGATTTACTTAACGAAAATTGCGAATACATTTGTGAAAGCCTCGTGCGGCTTCACTGCCACAATAACGGAGGATTTCAGGGTGGGAAAGTGAAAACGCGCAACTCCGAGAAACTGACAAGGTGAGAGAGCTTCTTGCTGACATTTTTAACCCGGCACGGATGTGTGGCTGATAATTATGCGCGCTGTAAGGCACAGATACACTTTCTCTGGGTGTTACTTTGAAATCGCTACCGGATTGAATCCCTCATTAGGAGACGGTTGTCTTAAAACGGAGCTTGACGTGTGAATAAACAACTGTTTCGTTTACAGCATTACTAGAGAATCAGAGCAGAACACGCGCAACACCCGACCGCACGCGCGCCTCGGGACTCTTGCAGGGTCTGGCTATTATTTCTTGACCAACATGCAAGAGATCAGTGTGTGGTTAAGTGACAAGAAAATGATAAAGCAGGCAATGACATCTGCAAGGAAACACCCTAATTACTGAGTCAGGTCAGATTATTTTTAATTGTTTTATGTAATAATTTTTAATCATTTTATTTCCAGACATTTTACTTGCATAAAACAGTCAATAACGCAATTTATTTTAAGGTCAGCGAGACAATTCCCAAGTAAACATCCTTATACTTTTTCCTTGATTTTCTATTAAAGTGTTTCTGAAAATAGTTACAGAATTGTCTTCAATAGACTATTTTTTTTAAACATCATTCATAAAACCTGTTATAATGAATGGAATTGTAACACGTTGTTTATTGAAATTATTTTCAATGTATTACTTTAATCTTTCATGTAGCCATTTTTACCAATACTCTGATTTTTTCTCTAGTATTATCAAACTGAAAACAAGGCTATTATAACAGAGTACAGTAATGCAGTAATGTAAAATTGAATGGTTCATTCTGATGGCCTGTTTAGGACATATTTTTAGTCAGATTCTTGCAGCAAAACTGGCACATCAAAAAAGAAAAGTTCCCAGAGACCGAATTACAGCCTCCGAAAATAAATAAATGAGGAGGCCGGTGGCCTCGGGTCAGAGGTTTATCACTCTTCTGCTATGCGAGTGGAATTTGTGACTCTCTGCCTTGTCTCAACTTGCAGCTCACATATTTACCTAAAGTAGTCGTGACCTTTTCACCTTAGGTTTCAGTCATGTGACACACAGGGATATTACACTGTATTATAATCTCTCAAGAGCTCTTTGCATTCATACCAACTTAAAATAAAATGAATAATAGCAATTTTGTCTTCTCTTGTTGATTTGCATACAGCAACTGCATATTAGAGCACTTTGACGAATTTTAAATAATCACGCTATCCAACAGAATATTTTGATTGTGATTAATTGCTTCAGGAACGGTATATCTGTTTTTGTTTTTGTTTTATAATAACCAAGCGGTGTAAGACATAAAACATAAGACATTATAACAATTCATTATTACAAAGTGAGTTGGATGCTTTCGTTAATATAATTGTTGAGAGTTATTTTCCGTAGATGCATGCGTAACTCTACAGTGAGTTTCCAATAATAGCCTTTAATCATCATGCATTTATAGCTCATGTCTGAAATGCTATCGAAAAAGGTTTCTATTCATGAAAATACTCCATTACTTCACTTCCGCACTCGTGCAAATGTCCCCATGACACCACAGGCCCTTCGGTTTGCTCTTTGAATGTGTTTTGATGATCTTTCGTTCCTTTCTGTCTCACCGGGATCAAAGCGACGAGAGAACATAAGTGGTTATTGTAAGCGAAACATAATACCTCATAACATAAAAGCGAGCGGAGAGATGCTGCTGCTGAGAGCGCTCTGGCATTCATCGAGTGTTTTGGGCAGGTGGGGGTCGGGGAGCCCTCATTAAAGCCCGACACACAGCGGCTATTATTGGATCGGATCTCAGCAGGTGAAGATGGGAGCCGGGCTGGCGCACCTTTCACTGACATCCGAGGCTGCTTCACCGGCTCTCGTCCTCCGTGAGCTGCGGTCCTGCTGACCTTGATAGTGATCGAGAGAGAAAGTGAGAGAGAGGTTCACAGATACTGCGCGCTTCTGTTGCACGATGCGCCGATTGTAACATAGCAGCGCTCTTTAGCCTACTTTTGCCATTTAAACAGGCATATAAAGTAACACTTCCCACGAATTAATAATAGTAATAATAGTACTGTCTGTGTAAAACACAGAACGTAAAAACTTTTAAATTTAGAGACAAATACTATTGCAATATGCATCTTTTTTTCTTCCAGTAACAGACGACACACACCGTTTCAGGAATATCTGTTTTTATCTGTGCCAGAACAGAGCTAAGAGCTGCACCAGTGAACAAAATACATATTTACAATACTGTTGTCGCCATAAAAAACTAAAAACTAAAAATAAGTAAATAAATAATAATAATACTGGGGGAAAAAAACAAGCTGGTAAAAGACACACACACACACCCACACAATGATTGTACGTTAACTTATATTTCTGGCGTAGGCCTATGCAGTCTTTTATTCTCGTGTCTCTTATTGTGTTTCTATGTCAGGGAATGATGATTTTTTTTTTCATTTGCGTACTTTATTTTGGACTCAATCTCTCAAAGCCTATCAAGGAAACAATCACTTGGTGTTTTTAAAATATATTATTCTTCATGTTCGCTCATGGCACAAACTACTCGTGCCGTCAACAGTTTATTCCAAACCTTATTTCATTAATTAATCTCGATTATTTTGCACGCAAAACGTCTCTTTACGCACGTAAAAAATGTACACATTTTGTCGAATGATGTCACTTGGTAATTGTTGTTCATCATTTTTTACGGGGTTTTAAGAGGTTACACAAAACATATCTATTCTCTATTCTGTGTAACAAATCTTTTCTTTAATTGTGGAGTCTGAAGCGGTATAATAAGCGCTTACTGGATTGAACGGACAAGAAAGCAATCCTGCATCCTCTGACCCCCGAATGCAGCCCGCTTTCATTGATCACCCCCTTATGAGATAATGCAATTACAAACATCAATAAGGAGCTGCGAGGGGAATCATTACGTGGTGACAGTGATAGATGATAGTGCAGAAAATAGCGCGTTTCTCTCCAACAATCCTGGAGCCCAGGGGCTTTCAGGGGCGGGCGAAGTCACCAAGGAAACAGATGACATCCAAAATGGCCCTGCAGTTTTGGACAGTCCATCTCTTCTCTCCAGACTCCTCTCTGGTAGTCCACCAGCTGCCGCATAAAATGATTCTGCGTGGTAACACGCTCGAGAAACAAAATTGCAATTTCATACATACAGACACATTAGACATTCGTTTCTCACAATTCTGTCTGTTTAATGGATGTGCTTGTTTTATATAAATCGACTTGACTGACATTCATTTAGGCTTTTGTTTTGTTTTGGGTGAGTTTTTTTTTTTTCCGGGTGTTGGGGTGGGGGTATTTGAAAAGTAAATTTTAAAGTTGTGGTCAGTGAGACTTTCAAAATAAACAATACAATAAAGGCATCATTTGATTCGATTAGTTATGTAAAAAAGTAACATCGAATATTCAGTTTTATGCTTGACCATATTTTAAACATATATATATATTTTTTTTAATTCTTCACTTGAACTAACGTGAAATGTTGCTTTGGCCATTATTACTCCTTCAGTCTGGCATTGTATTGATTGCAATAAGCTACTGTAAAATGATGATTGCTTGGGCTATAACTTCAGTGTAAAATGTATATATTTATAACTACGAGCTTCATCGATTTTTGCTATTGTTGTTATTATTTTTATTTAAGGCTTATTTTAAATTGCATTTGCAAGTAAAATAATGAACACAATGTGGACAATGTAAATTTGCTTTTGTAAGTCACTGATAGACAGGCGCGCGCGCACACACATGCGCAAGCGCGCACACGCACGCACGCACACACCTGGTTTCCAGGTTTTATGGGGACTTTCCATAAAATTAAAATTAAAACATTTGAAAAAAAAAACCATCTCTTGGTATGCCTTATAAGCTGTTTTCTTTATGGGGACCAAAAATATATAAGGATTATTTAATAAGGATTTTGGATATTGCCATCTTTGTGGGGACATTTTTTCCCATATTAATGCAGGTTTTACCAGTACACACACACTTGATGGAGCGTGGACATAACCCTCTCAAACATAAGCAATGAATGGAGAGTGGAGCACATTTGCATCTGCCACTGCTACTGCCTGCGAGGACACATGACCCTTTGTGAAAGTTTTCAAACTGAAGCAAAACTACTTGAATACAGAGCACAGATGACAGAAACATGCAACAGCACAGCCCATGCTGCTCTTTATGGGAGGCAGAAAGTCCTGTTTGGGCACCTCTGTGCTTATGGAACAAATTTCTTTCAGTCATTACTCACAGAGTTCAGTATGTGGTCAAAGGCAGATAAAAGCTTTCTTCTTTCTTCTTAAACAACAGATGGGAAAGGCGTCGTCTTTATATGTCTTTGACTGCGGGTAAATGAAGAAAATCAATAATCATGTTCATTTGCAAAGGTCACAAAAAACGCTCATTAGACCCGGCGAGTAAGTGCGAACAGAACTAACAGCAATCGGATCTTTCTAAACTAATGTTCTGTAGGCCTGCTGCTCAAATTCACATCTTTGAATTAGCTGTGCATTGGCTGTACATAAAGTACACGCAACGTTTAATGCACGTATTATTATTTGTCTTCATACATTAGCACGCACAGAAAAATGATGATGGAATAATGAATTACAACAACAACTATAAACAGGAGCTCCAAAAAAAGTATTATTAAGTAACGCTTGTTAATATTAATGTTACCTATTGTACATTAATATCACTCTGTAGTATGGTAACAGAAACATACGGTAGGCTTAATATCAAGTTTGACAGAAACACTAAAACTGTTAGCTTCGTTAATTTGACATCAAATGATCAAAAACATATTTTTTTTAGAGTTTTAGCAATTTACTTCTCCAGTCCATAATGAAATACCTAGATAATATGCATTTTAAATACACACGTCAAGATATTAAATCTGTTTCCCCCTTAAGGACAGTTTTCCAGATCCCCTAAAGATGGCAGTCAAACATGGGATTTCCCTCGTCCTCCCGCGTCTCCAGAGCAGCGAATAGGGAATCGGTGAGGAATTCAGATCCGAGGAGCGGGATCGGTGTCATTAAACCTGTCGCCTGCGCTCCGCAGTGCTGGAGAGCAAAACATTCGGCAAAGAGAAGGTAATAAAAACACAATGGCGATAGAAAAACTGAGAGACGGGTTTGAGAAAGGGAACTTATTGATTTATGATGGGAGTGTAGTTTAACCTGGCACCACCCGTTTAGTTACAGGCTGGGGAAGTTTCTCAGCATTCCCACAACAATATATAGCACCCCCACCCATCGTAGGTCGTAGTATCGAGTCCATCGTAAACATACATTTCGATTAGTTGTGTCTGATTGAGAGTTATTTTGGCGCGGGTAGCTTGGAAACAGCCATCGCCTGGATAATGCAGTTTCAAGCGCTCTTGACGGAGTCATTGAGTGAGTGAAATAAGGCGTGAGGGGGAACCAATCTTCCCATTTAAGTGTTTGTGGCAATTTTATCTAAATGAATTTTAATGCTAAACGGGGGATAATTCTTCCTTTATCCGCCCCTCCACCTCATCTAGCCCCCCGTTTGAGCCTCGATCTTACGAACGATCTGCACATTTGCTGCACATTAGCAAATGGACGAAACTTGAATGTGCAGCATTTAGACAAACGTCATCGATTTCATTCTGCTTGAGGACATATCATACATGTTGCCCTTTCCTAAAAAGGTTGGACTCACCTTTTGCTTTTACACCTCTTGTTCATACCATGTCCACTCTTTCAATGAGTGTTATTATTGTAATTCATTTCAACAAAATTTGTAATGATGCTACTCATAAAATAATAACTTCCTGTTGATTTGTGTTACTCACAACTTAATTACTCCGTGGACATTGAAATGACAGGTGTGAGCCAAAGATGTTTAGATGAGACAGAGGCCTAGCATATAAAAGTCTCAAATTATGAGCCCTGGCTGAAAATATAGGTGGCTTATAGACCCATAAAGTTTGATTCAAGCACCAACATAAGCTCTAGGTGTATGTCTCGATCATATCACAAATTTGAACACCTCAGTGTAATAGTTTGGGCAACTGGATCAGGAAGTGTAATTTTGGATTCATTAATAAGGGTGGGGAAAGCATATAGTTTGGTTATCAAAATTAACAAGGAAAAACTGCCTATCAAGTTCAAATGAACATCGGCTAATGAATAATATAACCATTCTTAACATCTTCAGTATTTAAAAAAAGTTAAAGTTATCTAATGGGGGTTATTTAATGTTGAGGGAAATTACACTCTTATTAGGTAGTTTAAATTTTTATGTGGCCCCAAATATTTGAAGGATTTGTAGTATTTGTCTGTATTTGACAACCATGTAAAACCTGAAGGTTATATCAGATATTATATCAGTAAACAAAGCATAAAAAAATGAAACGGTTCTATCTCAAATCAAACTAGCCCAGGAATCCATAAATATATGAAAATAGCCTCATGTTTCCCCTCTTTTTACACAAAATTTATTCATTTACAATGTATACATAAACTCTTCAAAATTCAAACAAGTGATAGCAACACGTTAAACCAATATCCCAAAAAACAAGTTTGCTTAATCAAAAGCATGAATCCCAAATCCCATTTATAACTTAAACTCTGAAAGTTTTATGGGTTGGCTTTACACACACACACACGCACACGTGCACACACACACACATACACCTCCCCACACACAACATCATTCACACATGGTTGTTCTTCACATTCAGCTTTTCACACATCCAGTAAAGGTAAGTGAAAAGAACTGTCATTGGTTCCAATCGTGATGTTGGGCCATTTCCATTATGATGTTCAAATTGGGAATGCAAAATGGTCACCTCCTGAAAGGCAGAAGGATGTGGCTCAGACAGGTGGATATCACTCAGTTTCTTCCTAAGGCCATGATGTGTCTTGTAAAATCCGCCCTCCTACTGGACAAAGAATGGCCTGGCAAACATGTATTCAATGAATTATTGATTTATTCACATATATATATTTTTTTCTCGTTTAAACGCAAAGTGATTTATGGAGGAGGCCAAAAGTCTATGGAGATGGCACACACATAGTGTGGAAAGAAAAAAAGTTCACATCCTTTTAAAAAAAAAAACTATTAGAAACAGCATAATATGCAGAACAATACGATAGCATTTACAATACTTTTTTCCCAGTTCTTATGAAAGTCCAATGCAATTTTACAACAGAATACAGTATGTCCTCATCTTTCCCCTTTAGAGGCTGATATAGTAATAAATTCAATCTTTCTCTCTCACACTCTCTTTCGTTTTTGTTTCTAAGCAAAGGGCACCTCCTTTTAAAGTGTCCCATAGTATACAGAAATCTGCTTCTTTCTTGGTCCGAATCTATAGCCAAGATGCAAGCTCCTCAGTCTCTGTAATAAGTCAGTATTTAATCGGTGCTTTGCAAGCCCCAGAAAAACCAATCGCAGCTCCTCATCTGTCCATCGCAGTCATTTAAAGAATCCGTTTTAGTAAATTACTGGGCATGGATGTCCATGAATTGTCCTCCCATGTTTGGGTCTCCTGGATTGAACATAGTGGGGCTAGAGGCTGACATGGGCATGGCAGGGTGTGGCGGTCCTCCGTGCATTAACATCGCTGGGTGGTGGGGGTGTCCAGGGATGTAGGAACGCATGGGAGGGCCGTGCCGCAACTGAGCAGGGTGGTGGGGCATCTGGGAGGCACTGTAGCCTGGTTGCCCCATAGCCATACCCACCGGGCCACTGTGTGACAGGTAATCCCCTGGCATGCCTTGTAGTCCTGGGGGAGGGGGGAAAGCAGATTAAAGAGATTTTTGATGATGCATTTGTAATAGTCAGACATAACATTATTTATATTATGTTTGGGAGGTCATCAAGGCAATAGTTTCCATCACAAGGGAGATTTAACTCTACAATCACAGCACCAGAAAACCCACCAGTCATGTGATTGTAAGACAAGCCTTTGAGAGAGGACTTTCCTCTTTAATGAATGGGAAGAGACTAGAAAAGGAATCTGTGTATTGGGAGAGGGTGGCTCTCTAGGGACTAACTCACTGGCCTGAACATAGCACTTTGCTGCTGCCTGCACCAGGGATCTGTACTCGGTGCCGTATCCATCAGGTCTGGAATCTGCCCTGGTCATAACAGACTAGTCAACCGGAAGGTTGTCCTTCACTAAGGTCAACCAGAAAGTCAATATGTAGCTGTTGTTGGGCTTAATTTGCTCATTTTATATAAATCTCAGTGAACAACGTTAAGATGAAAAAGTGTCTCCGCACTGGATAACAGTGATTATAATGTGCATATATTATATAAAAGGCTTGCCTATGTTATAAAAGGGTTGAACAGGCTTTTTTTTAAATTAGAGGACAATCATCAATAATTTTGCTGTTTTAATATTTTAATCTCAGCTTTGTTGTATTGTTGAAATACTACAAATGTAAAGTCTAACACTCAAAGGTGGAAATGAACTGGCATTTGTCCTAAGCACGAGCCAAGTCTTTATGCTAGAGAAAGCCACAACAATGACAAATGAGGTAAAATAAGCCATGCCTTTATTCTACGTTCTCCCCTCACTTATCTCACTTTAAACACAATGAGCAAAGGTCTGTGACTCGCTCTGAGAGCCCCTCAGAGAAACGGCACCATTGTGCTTAAATTAGAGACGAAAGGTGAAAATTTACAAAGGCCGTCACTTGAGAGGCCTCACCTGGGTGCGTGCACGTGCCACAAGCAGAAAGGCCACTAACCCTGTGACAGCGGCAATACAAAGCAACAAATCAACCTCAAGTTAAAACAGCCCTTGTGTTACTGCTCTGATTATAGGTCTTTAGGTTTCAGCTTTAGAATGACATGTATAATGGTTGGTGTTTTCCACTAGCATGTAAAGTGGTAATCTGTATGCCCTTGCAATTATTTACTACTAAATGCCTGACCCAAGCTTTTGAGGGGTCATCAGCTGTATTTGATTTCAATCCTTGAACACGTTGTTTAGTGAGGAAGGAAAACATCCACTCTATCCGAAAAGCAATGCTTGGACGTGAAAAGGGCACATGTTGCAAATGTGGTTTTTCACTTAAGTCAATCAATACATTGAGTTCCTTGCCTGTCTATTTTCAGAGGTGCCATGGGACCGAATCAACAGGGGATGTTTTACATAGACAATACCAGCAGCCAAATCCCTGAAGACCCTTTCCCCCTTAAAAGTAAAAGTTCAGAGCAGAAAAATGGGTACCTTGACCCTGCAAAAGGTTAACAAACTTCTGCTTAATGAATGGGTAGAATGAAATTTCAGACAAAGGAGTCTCCAGCAGAGCTTCCAGCTCACCAAAGCATACCAGCTGCGTTCAAGTATGGACGGGGAGGGCAACATTTTTGTCCATATGCCCATAATTAATGCTCTCTGCGTTCACTATTGTCTTGAAATTAAAATGAAAAAAAATTGGCCACCCTTGGCTAATTTTGTTGAAGAAACACAAAGAATAGTACAGAGGGAAATGGTCATAAAACAGTCATTCCCTCATTTATCAAAGGCTCACCCTCTTCTGCTTGAGTAGCCAGGCTTTATCCACGCTGACAGGTGTATTGTTTCGGAGAGCTATAAGCTCTATAATCGTCATGGGCAGAAAGCATAACGCTTTGTTAAGTAGGTTTAATTGGCTTTGGTTTTAAGTAATGTTTCAGTGTGACTACTTAGAACACCTTAATTTCAGGTCTTGGGACTTCCCAGCAAATAACTGCTTAATCTCGCCTTGAGGAGAATTCCTCAACTAATGAAAATTGCTTATAAAATATAATGAAGCCTTGGTCTCTTAATCAAATAAGATAAAGTTTTTTTTGTAATAACCTATTAATTTAATTGGTTGTGAAGTATAAAACACATCACTTACATTTAATTGACCTAGAAACTATAGTAACAATATTTAAATTAGACAAGCTAGGAAATTTCAGTGATGAAGCCATAAAGACCAGGCATTCTTCACCATGGCGACATATTTCTGTCACACTCTGCCTCCTTTCTTTCCTCATTTCCCCCTCTCGCTCGCTCTCTTTTTCCCCTCAACCCATCTCATTTAAGATTCCACACGCGGCCCAATTACAGAATTCGGCAAGCAAATTGAGGCTGTTTAAAGCAGGTTTCTCGCATGTCTTCTGGGAACTACGGCAGCTGCTGTAAGCAGCCATTTGGACACCGGGAAACACTCTCAGTGTTTAGATATGCACACAAAGCGGAACGTGACGTTTTAAAGCACAGAGCCCGTGTTATCAGCCCATGTCTCTCAGTTAAAGACAGTGAAGTAGAGAGTATCTTTGACAACAGAGGCATTCTGTGCTTGGCTGCATTAATGATCGCTATTTTTGTATACTGAATAAGTCAAATCCATTTGTCACACCGCTTGTGATGGCATATTTAATTTGGATATAGTCAATTAGGCTGGACTAAGCTGTGTACCCTGCTGTGCACACCTCCATTTTGCACTCCTTCATCTCCCCTGCTTTTTCCATTAGTAATCCTATTAGGAAAGACAGACAAGAAAATAGTGGACCAAGTCAGGGTCGATAGAAGCAGCTCCACCTAAAACATTCCAGGCAAGATGGACATAATTTCCAGATTTGTGGCTATGTATTTGTCTGTGGGGTGAGAGAGTGATTCTTTGTGCATTGCCTCACAGGTTGGTGTTTAAATGTAACTCATGCATCAACTGTAGGGAGACAGATTTATGACACTTTGGGGACATGCACTTTTCTCTCCTTGCACTGCTGCAGACTGCTTACATTTTGCCAATCAGTCTGTTGCTATGGCAACACACCCCTCCCTTTCTCAGACCAAAACCCCAATCTCAATCCCCCCACCCTCTTTCCCCACACAGCTATTCCTCCTCGCCTCTCTCTCTCTCTCTCTCGCCCACACTCATTTACCCCTTGAATATGACTGTATGCACTGTTTAGTAACACGGCCAAAAATGTTCATAAGTAAGAAAATATAACAAAGATCACACACACAGAAGCACACAAACTCCTGATTTAAGCTTGTCACCCACAAGAACAAGAAATATTAGTATTGGTAAGCAGGGAAAAGCAGCATGTTGTCTGGAGGAAAAGAGACATTTCGCTCCCATTTTATAAAAGCTAATCAAATGAATTGCTAAAAACATTGTGGATGCTTTGTGACCCTGCTTTTGTACTTACTTCCCCCATTTCTTTGCGATTGGTTAACTAGAAGGTTACATGTAGTGCCACTGTCCCTCCATGCCCATATTCATGCCCATCCCACTCATAGGCCCTAGAAGGAGAGAAAACAATCGAAGAAGAAGATGCCGAAAGATGAGAAAATAAACAGACAACAGCTCAGAGACAGGAGGTCAAGAAACAAAAGCACAATCCCCGTTTATTAAAGGAAAAGAGAAGAACCATATACAACTAAGACAATATAAGTGTACAAACAAGTAAATAATGCATTCAAAAGCTTAAGTTTGAAAGAAAGTTTGGCTTTGGACAAATCCAGCAGCTTCACTTGTGTTGGGAGAGAATGAGTGGTTAGCGACAGTGACCAGTTGCACAGGGTGGAACAGGCTTAGATTCAGAGAAGAGAGCACAGTCTGTGATGATAGGTATTCCAAAACAAAAGTCTCAGAAAGGAAACATGAAGGGACAAAGGGGTATAATGCATTGGACCACACCTGTGCTAGCCAAGGGTCTCAGAGTCAGTCTGAGAAGGAGGTAGTGGTGGGGGGCTTGTGGGAAGGTGGGAGATGTCAGAGGAGAAGACGACACGCCAAGGTCTTACCAGGTGGTCTGATTCCCATGTGCTGCTGGCCGTCCATCACGAAGCCTCCCATAGGCTGACCATCTGGGTTGTAGGGAGCTCCTTGACTTACTGCAGGAGGGTATGTTGAGGGAATGTGGGGGAAATGAACAGTGGTCAATTAGTGCTTTTAATTAAGTTTCAGTCGCAGGAGAAACATCATCTGTTAACCCGCATGCAGACTGAGGTGTTTCACACAGTTTATTTCGGTATTGTGAGAAACAAAACACTTGACAGAACATGCCTAATGAAGCTTAAGTACTGGGATCAAAGAACTAAGCTTATATCCTATGGATACAGAAAACATTTATAGACTGCACTGCAGTGAAACTATTCAATGAAAAATATAAGGAAATCCCCCCCCCAGTGTGTGTGTGTGTGTTGGGGTATTATTTGGTCAATAGCAACAGCTCAACCCCAATGAATGAATTTAAACTTCACTTAGTGCCAAATGCAACCCTTCCCCATGAACCCTATTACTGGTAATAAACTTTACAGCAATCCACTACAAGCCATGCACCAAGGGCACTGTTCACTAACATGAGGAACTTAACTAGGAGGCAAACACAGCCATTACAGAATAAAATATAAAGAAAAAATGATTGGATTTATATTTTCTTTACTCGGCTGAACTACTCTACACTTAACTTTTGGAGGATAATGAGTTGGAAAAGGAGTATCCAATTGTGGTTACTGTTTCAATACTTTAATTCATCATATGTGTTTGCTCACTTCTCTTTGTCACAGGGTTATATAGCGCCCAAGACAGCATGATTAGTGCTTTGGGTTAATTGGATGGATTTTAGTGGTCAATCATTGTTGACATCCAGGCTGGGCTAAGTATTTACCGGCAGGTGGGCCTCCGGGTGCATGGCTTGCAGGGGGCTTTCGCCTGCGGGACTTGAATACAGAAACTATGGGGGACTTGCCTGCTCGGTTGGACTGGTCGATCATGGGCTGAACTATTCTTCTTCTTGCGTTAATGAACCTGTAAAAAACAAGAAGATGCAACGTATGATGGAAAAGTGACTGGAGTTTTTGCTGCCTTTTTTGTATATACGTCATGCCCATGCCTGCTGCTGTCCAGATCAGCCCAGATAACTAATCAGAGGGGTAATTGGGGGATTTTTTTCTCTAATCCTCTAGTACTCCAGTGGGAGTGTCAGAGAGTTGTTCCATAACACAGAAATGTTCACAAAGCTTATGACTTGTACAAACTTGCGCTGGCTTAATATATATGGCCTACTAAGCGAAGTGCACAAAAGCACAT
This sequence comes from Rhodeus uyekii, assembly GCA_037043235.1. Lineage (NCBI taxonomy): Eukaryota > Metazoa > Chordata > Actinopteri > Cypriniformes > Acheilognathidae > Rhodeus > Rhodeus uyekii. The sequence goes on along the minus strand of JAWRVZ010000021.1, from coordinate 650,904 downwards.
TGAAGACAGTGGTGTTTTTCTCCATCTATGCAATTTAAAAGACTCATTTTCCTTTTTTATCAACTTTATTTTAAACCACTGAACAATTCAAACTCTGATGCCAGATGTAACACAGTTGATATGCACCACAGGAATTAATGTGTTTAGGAAATGTTTGCTAACAGAAAAAGTGTTGCATTGTCAAAGAACACAAGTACAAGCTATGTTTTCTTTTTTTCCTGTGTCTCCCTAGAGGGAAAATAATGAAACTGGGTTCAATGAGGAGTTAGGGTTTTTTTGTTTACCTCGCTGAAAAGAGCAGGCTGCTCTGCATTTCTGCATATTGTGCATACGTTTGCGACAAAAACATATCTGGCCCCTGTAGCTTCTGACCCACAACCTCCTTGCACCATACATCGGAGTGCTCTGGCCTTGTTGTGCCTAAATCCCCTCTAGTGACCCCGTGACCCTGGTCACCTCCAGGAGACTAAGCTCTGGGGTTCCAACTTGATTTATGTCCTCCTGCTGTTACCACAGTTGGACACTTCCATTTCATCCTTTGAGGGGGGAATTAGTAGACTTTTAAGGAAACAATAGCTTCACTCCTCTTTTCAGACTGAGAAAAGCAAGTGAGGAGAGATTGGGGTGGAGGGAAAGAGAAAGGGAGAAGTAAAGAGAAAGAGCAGAACTAACGGACAAAGAAATGTTCACATAGGCATCTGGTAAGCTTCTTGCTTCTTAATTATAAAATGAATCATTCCAACTCTACATTTTGATTGTGTGAGACACATTTTATTAAAAAAAGCTGCATATAGTTTGAATAATGAACTAGATTACTCAAAATATTATTGTTATTCAAAGTATAACAATTATTAATAAATGTAACTACTACACTCGAGGCTGTTCTTTTTTAACTGGCCACAGTTAAGGTGATTTTTAATACTCTTCATGTTTACTCATGGTACTGTAGGGAATGGCCTCTTGTGCCATAAAGTGTGTTTTTTATTCCTTAATATTTAATTTAGCAGAGAACACAATTTTCTCTTATATATCACCAATATCACTTTACAGCATCACCTTAAAGGCTAAAAAAAAAGAGATCAGGGAGGAATGTACTGACATGGCAGTGCACCATCAAATGAGAGAATGTCTGGAGTTTTATCACCAGCAGTGGGCTGGAGAGCAGGGGGAGTCTCAGACTAGGCATTCCTTTTACTGCCTTCATCTCAGGCTGGGGTCAAAGAGGGGGGGCACTGTTGTCTATCTGCTGACCTCTGCCGTTTGGATTTTCCTCCCTCGCTCACTCGCTCTCCCTCTGCCTTTTTTCTGCTCGCTTTTTTTCAAATTGTGGAAATGGCTGTTCTTTCTTTTAGTTTTCTTTAAAAAAAGGTATCTTAAGCTTCCTCTCTCGTTCCTCCTTATATCTAAGGCCAGATGCGCCAAAAGCTGGAACAAAGGACAAGTGCTACACAATACCAGGCAGGGGGATGGAGAGGTGGTGGGGGTGAGGGTGAGGGTGGGGGTGTAGGAGTGTGAGGAAAAAGAGAAAGAATGGTCATGCTCTGTTCTGTGAGCCAGGCGGACGCCCTGGCGCTGACGGTTAAGAAGGCAATCAAAAGGAGCAGAGAGCCATACGGGCCAGGCTAAAGCTGGAGCCTCCATTAGGAGTAAAAGTTCACCTTTGCGCGACCTCTCCTCGCTATAGGACTGCGTTTATGGCCTGTTCAGTTTCTACTTCCCATAGGCACACAATGAAGCCAACTATTCAGTCTAGCTTGTGACAATGGGGGGCTATTTTAAAGCAAAACGCCACTAGTGGCACCTCCAAAGAAGGGTAAAAAGGGGAGGGTTAAAAATACAGAGCTTCACTAAAAGGACAAGAAGAAAAAGATTGAAATGACTGTTTATAAGCCAAATGAACCTTGATAGAGGGCAGTTTGGTTCTTCTCATTCTGTTAGTGTGTGTGTGTGTGTGTGTGTGTGTGTGTGTGTGTGTGTGTGTGTGTGTGTGTGTGTGTGTGTGTGTGTGTGTGTGTGTGTGTGTGTTGTGTTTCGTAACATGTTGGATCACTACTGCTCATTCCTGACTTCACTGACAGTCGATCTGATCTCTGTCGGGTCTGCCCAGGCCTCCGCTAATATCCCACTCTCATTACAAACGCACAGGTGTAGCACGAACGGCACGTGAAATGGCCAATTAAAAGCAAGAAATTGTCTTTTTCATCAGCTGCCTTTGTTGCGTGACCAATTAGGGTATAATTTAATAAGTGTTGCTGGAAAGATCTGGATTGAAGATACAAAAGGTTATATTTCAGAATGTCTATCTAAATGCATATGAAGTGTGTCATTTTTCTCAGAATTGCCCCCTTCGTCTGCTCGTTCCCGTTCTCTCAGATGTAAACTGTTTGAGGGTGTGCATGCATGACTACGGAGGACCAAATTCACTCATGAAATCACATTTCAACACACTCAGCTACATTTACATGTATATTAAAAATCCACAAACAGGCATATCAGTAATACCGATGGAATAGAATGATCTGATGATTTAGATCGGCATCTGTGGCTCTACTGGAATCTCCTGTAAAAATATGCATTAAAAGACAATACATAAAAATATTATGGTTTTGGGATAACAGTTAAAATGAAGTAAGAGCCATTTAGCCATTGTGCTAACTGTTTTTGGGAGTAGCAAGCCATAAATCACTACAGAATACATTTTCAGTAGTGTGATAAAAGTTCAGCTATTTAACAAATCACAGTTATGAGTTACTTTGACACAACATGACATTGCTGTTTTAAATGCTGCACTGTATTGCACACACATCAAACTAAGTGAAATTACGTTATGTTCAAACTACAATAAGGATTTGAGACATTGGTCTTATTTTTTAAGAATTTAAAGCAAAATATAAAAATAGTTTGCTTTCTAGTTTTGTTGCTATAATTTTATCTGTTCAAATTTAATTCTGTCACTTTGAGACTTTATTTGTTCAAAAACACTTATAGCTTTGGTTCCAAAGTAAAATTAATTTATAATTTGTTTCATTATATATTTAAATATTTAAACTATATTGCTCATTTAACAATGTAGTTGTAGTTTGTAGTTGTTAGCTTGTAATATAATAAACCTTTCCAAATGATAGCTCAACTGTGTAACGATTTCAAATAATGTATAACTTGTACATTGGGATACTAAATCTTTGTAGCAGCTGCTTTAATTCTACTAGCTAATCACGCAATAGGACCCCTCTGGTGAAACCAACTTTATTATCAGTGTCTGGTACAGAGATCCATTTATTTAATTAATTAGTAATTCAAATGTTGGCATGCCTCAAGGTAAATTTCATAAATACGAGCATCTCATCTCGACCTAAAAGTCATAAAAGTCCACCTCAGCTCCTCCTCTCTCCAAGTCAATCTGGGGTCAGTCGCTATGGCCTGCCTGTGTTTAAATAAACTAGTCCAGCTGTTTGCTGCACAAATTCCATTTACACTCTTCCTCCCCCACCCCTTTCACTGTCTCTCTCACACACACATACAAACACACGTACATTTACACAATCCTTTTAATCAGTGCACAGCAAGCCAGGCCTGGAGGAGTGGTGTTAACCTGTTCTATGGCTGGATACTGGCTGGGGGCAACGGGGCATACATAAAGGACCAACTTCCAGGACCCGTTTGCATCTCTCACCTCAGACAATTCCATTCAGCCACATCACACCCCTCTTCCTCCCCTCGCACTGCATGTTCCTGCCTTACTCACGTCTCTTCTTGTTCTTAATAACACAGGTCTCCCTCACCCCCTCCACTACTTCTAGACTGCCCTCGTTGGTGGGATCCCATAAGAACACACTCTGCTGGGTCTGTACATGTATCATCCAGATTCTACTGCTAGAGATGGATGCCACTCTTTCTACAGAGTACTTATGCAAACTACCTGTTGCAGTTACATCATTCTCTTTTATAAACTGACATCTCATTTGTGATGTGGTGCTAGAAAATCACAGAAACATAGGTAAAGCTTGCTGTAGCACCAACTAATACTAAACCTGTTGGCTTCCAGGTTTCTTACACACAACTGTGAGGTTTGCCATAATTTTTAGAGTGACTCTAGTATTCCGTACACACACAGAACAAAATTTGGGGGGATTCACTCTCACATTTTAATGTAGTCATCACTCCCATAACTTTGCAGTCTGTACGTGGCTGTGGTTCTAATTTCTACAGACATTACCAGGATTACCTGGCTCACTCTAGCAGAGAAAAACAGCACGCCTAAAGAAAACAGAGAAGACGTAAAGGTAGGGGCTCTCAAGTAGGGGCTGGTCTAATCCCTGCTGCATCAGCCCCCCTCCAACAGAGGCTGGCTATTACTTCAGCAAACTCACCCCCAGTGCACCCCCACAAGCTCCTCTCACCAAACAAAGTCGAAACCTTTCCATTAACAGAGCTGTGAAGTCCCCTCTAAAGCCGCTTTTAAACAGTGGGGCCGCCGCCTGGGGGCTGAGGAACACTCTTTATAAACACATAGTCGGTCTGTGAGAAAGAGAGTGGGGCGCAGCAGTGATCGCTGCAACTTGCTTGAGAGAACAATTCAGCCAGGAATATGCATGAAGACTTCAGACCAGAAAACCTCCAGCTTGAGGCAAGAGGAGACCATTGCTGTGATCAACCTCTGCTGCGGAATTCAAACGATCACGGAAAAACAAAGCGGAGCGCAACTGCTGCGAGGTGCTAGATATGCTTCAGAGACGGTTCCCCACTCCTCTGGAGTTGGGGACTATGAGGTAATTCTTGGCTTGAACGTGGCCTGCCTGCTCTCCTCTGATTCTCCACCCAATCCAGAGAGAGCGAGAGAAAGAGAGCAATAATACATCAGTGAGAGAGGGCACCATCACATGCCCACTTCTCAAACACAACATTGGAACGCTCTCCATTCCATGTTGCCGCCTATCTCTGAGGGCTTTTCATGAAGCCTGAATGCCGCAGGCAAGCGCTTGGGCCAGAGGGTAATGCCTCTCTGTCTGGGCAAACATGCAAACAAACAACCACACAGTGTTGGGACGTCAACTGCAGCTATGTGTGTGTGGCAGCAAATGGCACATTAGAGAGGAAATGACATCACGGCGACAGGTTTAATAGGACCTCCGCCTAGCTGTCACTGTGGTGGTCTCTACCGGGTGTGCAAAGCTCATGCTGGCACTGCCAGTTCTATTGACACACATGCAAAACCTTTTACATAACATCTGACTGGCCTTACTAAGCACTCACTAACTAAGTGTACAAAAAAATTATTTTACTTTAATAACTGATGTTATGTTAATTTGATAACCAGTAGAGACAATAAATTAAAGAATTAACATTTGTGATGTGACAAGTGTTGTCAATTTATTTTAATTAAATGTACCTTAAGTAAAAGTTCTGCGGCAGCACCATGCTAGTATCAGACCAAGTATGCTATATACACAATGCCGTGGTACTGGTACAGCACCATTATGTTTAACATATAATGTAAGTTGCAAAGAATATATTAACAATGTAAGATTTAAATAAAAACAAAATGTCAGGAGTTTTCATGAAAAATTCTCATTATTTTTGCAATTTCATTTGATAAATTATCTTCTTTACATTGTACACTTCACATTGTATAGAAAACATTATGACTTTTTATACATTATACAATAGAATAAATATATGAGGTGTTACTCGCTCTAGTGTGCTTATTTTTGTGGTTGTTGTTGGAGGGGTGAAGTTCAGCATGACCTTGCAATCACTGTAATGCTAAAAGCTCATTAGCTAATCAGTGGTCGGCTCGCTAATCAGAGGTCCAATCTGTTCCTAGATTTATAAACATAACCAATATGTTCTAGTGTCGATCCACCCTCCGTCTGTCATGTTCACATTCCCCCACAAAAGAGAGGATAAAAAAAGTAGCGAAAAGAAGAAAAATGTAGGCATTGCCTGGGGCCTGTTGTGATGTAAGACAGAGAGAGAGAAAGAGGGGGGTGCACCCTTGTATGGTTCACAGACTCTGTACGAATGCATGCGTACACACACGCACATATCCTACGACAACTTACTGCCAAAGAGGCATCCATGCACATGTATCTCCACGTATAGAGACGCATTCTCTCCGAGACAAAGAAACTATTTTAACTGTGCTGGTCTCATTTACACGCACACACATGCACACCCAGTCCAACATACATTACTGACTTCACATGACTAAATGCACACACATGCAGAGACCGAGGGAGGGAGAGAGAGAGAGAGAGAGAGAGAGAGAGAGAGAACCACTCCAACTTGTCTGCTGTTGACACAACACAGAGATCAGGTCTGAGCAAGTGCTGAAATTCCAGTATGGCAGAATTGTTAGCAAACACTTGAGAACAGACTGAGCCCAACTGTGCAGAAAGGCAAACAATCCCTATATCCATCCAGCTTCATGGAGTTGAGCTCTCCACTATGTTTCCATCTTTGCATGATGTAGCGGGGGATTTTGAGGGTGTAGGTTGGGCCACATGCCTATGTCTCGCTGGTGTAAATATGTCTTTTGTTTGGTGGTTTGACCCCAGGGTGTGTTGGTATTTTGTTGAAAGGCCACGGATATTCACGCTAAAGCACCTTGACAGGAAGGCTGTGTGAAGGCCGCTTCGGGACATGGGCGATGGCTCATCTCACCCAGACCTACTCACGTCCTTTGGGCCGCTGTTACATACGCACACACACATACACACATACACACACACACACAGACGTATACACGTATGCATGCATGCACGCACAGTGACAATCACAGAAATGCATGCTTGCTCGGCTTAAGCATAAACACTACAGCATACATACACTACATTGAGAATTATAGATCTAGCAAACACATACAGCATAATACTTCCACTCAGAGAAATATTTTATTGCTCAGATTGCACTTTGATAACAGAATTAATGGTGTGCATAGTTATGTAACTTATGGAACTAGTTATGCTTTAGAAGTATCAATTTGTTTTGTTTTTTATTCCTTGTAATTCCTTATAAAAATAGAAACAACTGAGATACGGAACAATAAACATATGGACAAACCTTAACGCAAAGTAAAAATTTACAAAGGTATCTCTTTTACAGCTGGAGAAGTTTAATTGAATTCTCAGCTTCATGCAAGTATGTATATATGTCTCATGTTGCCTTCTGACATATATTGACATCATATCTGTCATCCATTTTTGACATATAGAAGGAGGCTGTAGAATTAATGCGGAAGTATATCTTATGATTTAGACTGGATGAGAAATGTATAGGTTCATAATAAAAATTTAGACTTGATGGCAAACAAGGGCAGATGTGGAGATCAACTGTAGTGCAGTCTTTGTTCTCAAACATTTTGCCTTCCATTTAAATCTCATTGTAGTATAGGAGAAACAACTGAGATACCACAAAGATTTAGCTTTTTATGTGATTTTGTCCATCACCTCTCCAAGAAACCTACTGGGTCAGGGGTCACATTTTCCCCTAAAGCTATCCGAACGCTGCCAGATACTATACACGAAATGCACATAGAGCAATCATCCAGAGCTTTTCTTGAACAAGTTTCAACTTCTCTTGACATGGGCGGGCTTGGCTGTCAAAGAAGTGAAGCATGCCAGTCATCCAGTTCTCTCGCTCATTTTTTTTCTCTCAGGCGCAGAAACCTGATCCAGGGTGTGTGGACGCTGTTTCTCTAAAGTAGCCCCGCTGCACTTCACTCCATGCTTTTAAGACTTTCATAAAAGCCGCCTTATTGACAAAACAATCCATCCCTAAGGTTTAAACAGCATCTTTAAAGGGATTATTAAATTCCGTCAGGAAGGGAAGACCGGGGAACATGTGAAACCCGATGACCCGCCCATTGATTTTACATCGCTGATCTTTATGGAGTGTTCTGAGAATGCCTCCTCTTATAGTCAAAGGCTAAAACTTTTCTTTCCCTCTGCATCTTTCCTTTTCCTTACTCTTCTCTTCAAGTTTTGCATTTGGATGTGTACCTCCACATTATTATACGGTTGAACATAATCCATATCAAAGCTCTGACATCTCCTTCCAAAAATAGATCCCACCGTCTATCCACATCCCCTCTTTGATGCCGCGTTCGCTTACTGTCTTAGGCTGTCTCTGTGTGCTCATGCGTGTCCATGGGTGCGCATGCGTCTCTGCTCAAGTGTGTATAAGAGTGTCCATAAGGGTGTGACTAAGTGTACATCTATTGCATATCGCCCAGATTTGAGGAGTAGTTTCAGACACTCTCAGTACATGTTGAATAAACACCACACGTTAATATGTGGACCCAGATTTGCAGTGGTCCCTCACGTTATGTTAGCTCCAATAATTCATGAGTGATCAGCACCCCACATGGCCTTTAGCATTTTTTATTTAATCTTCAGCCCGCGGATTCTCTGAGTCTTCATCAATAATGGACACGTACATGTGTGTTAACAAGTCTGCGAGAGCAGGGCTTAAGGAAGCTGTCATTTTCAGGTGATCTCTTGTTTAGCTCCATCTGTTAGCTGTTTATTTGGTGTCACTTTTCCACGTTCCACACATTCCTTGAGTCCAATAATCAACAAAAACAATTCTCTGATATAGCTAAATGATATGGGCTCGCATACTAATTTAATGAAATCTATATGCTTTTCGTGCTAGAGTGGAATGCTACAATCTAGCATGAAGTAAGCTATATTGGCCCTGTGCTTTGACTAGTCTAATAAATAGAATCACAGCTAGGGAAATTGCCTCTAAAAATCAGCAGGTCAGGAGGTAACATCACTAGAGGTTGCCATGGAGACACCCAATAGTGAGCTTCCTACTAAGCACAACCTACTAAGCCTATGAAATGACAGATCCTACTCTCTAACCCCACATGTGCCGAGTCTCTCTCTCCCTCTCTGTTTTCATACACACTTTCCATATCATCTGCACCCTTCTACACATACCCGAACACACATCTAGATTAATGCACACAACCTGGGATAGGCCAGCAAGATCTCAGCATACAGGGTTTAGCGGCTAATATAATTTAAACTGACCACCTTGTAAACAAGTGCTCTTTCTCCATCCACAACCAACACAGGCAGCTTGACAATTCTTCCAACACACACCAAACCCTGAAACAAAGTGAGTCAGCCCAGCAGTCAGAGTGCTAGCGTCGGATAGGACAGTGTGTGAAGTAATTGCCTGTGTGTTCTCTACTAACTAATATGGCTGAAAAATTGATCTCCCATGGGTTGTTGTGAGGTCACAGAAATTGATAACCCCAACAAGATTCCCCTGTGTCCGCCAGCCTGCGTCCCACTGATAGGCCACTTTTGTAAATTAATCCTCATTCTTAGTCACTGTTGTCTCCAAGGTACCAAACTGAACAATGGTAAGGATTATATTGGCAGAAATTACATTTTGTGTAATGGGCTTTAATGCATCTCCCATCTCTAGCTCTCATAACATCTGGTGTACATAGCAAGAGATTGTCGAGACACCTGATGGAATAACATTGTTAAGTAATAAGGATACAAAAGTGTAATGTTACATTTAATATGTTTAGTAATATATAAAAATAAAAAAACAGCTAGAATTAAAAATTAAAAATAAAAATAATTGTACTACCAACTATTACAATTACAATTTTACAATTACCGGTTCATAAGAATGCAGTTTTTGCCCATTTAAATGCAACTATTACATGTAAATTACATGGTGCTCAAGTGAAAAATGTTAAAACCAGTTTTACAATTGTCAAATTGTGATGGCAACTACTGAAAAAATGCTTTAAATTGATGGATATGTTGTTGTTTTCTTATTCTACAAAACATTTGCACAACATTTCATAATTTTTTCTCCGTTTATAAAGTGATTTAGTTTCTATTGCTTTTCTTATGTAAAGAAAAGTAGTTTGATGGAAAGATATTTGGATGATTAAGCTGCAGATAACCTTTGTGAGGTGATTATTTTGTGGTTTAGTAATTTGTTTCAGAATGCATTTTTAAAGTAAATAAATCATCCCATATTCAAAACGCCTACATCAAGGCGGGTTTATTCAGCAAAATGGATTAGGGCATGTAATCAGATCCCTTAGCAATATCAATCTCTGATACTCAAAGAACAGGAGTGGAGAGAGTTTGCGCACATCATTTCATGTGAGGGCCTGGTGAGGTTGTTGAGAGGAAGTATGTGGCAAAGGTTGTTCATTTTGCTCTTGCATCAAACGTTCCCTCCTGTGTTTAGCTTCATCTCTCCACTCCCTATCTCAGGCCCTTCATTAGACACAGCTAATAACAGTATGTAAGTGCTGATAGCCATCTCTGATAACAAACACAGGTTCTGTCTGTAAAAACAAAACTTTACAGAACTTTTAACATGGAAACCATGAAAATACTAGCTGGTCAGGCAGAGACAACGAGTCCTGTGTCACAGTGAGTGTGGCTCAGATGCAAGAGTAGCTGCCCTCACAGGGATTCATATTTGAATGAGCGAACAAAAAAAGAGAGAAAAATGTTGGAAAAATCCTGGCGGCAATATCCCTTTGGGTGAATTGATTTGCAGGGAGATGAGGCGATAAGTGGAAGACTGATGGGAGGGGCGAGTAAAAGCAGGGGGAGGGAAGTGTATTAATTCAAATCATTAGGAGCCGCTTGCCAGGGGCGAAGCTATTGATTGCATGTAAACACAAAAGTACAATTGACTTACCAGTTGTTCACTTGTAGGATAGTGAGTCCGGTGTCTTGTGCCAGTTGCTTTTTCTGTTCTTCTGACGGGTAGGGGTGCTGATAAAAGAGATGTGGGGAACACAGGAAATGATATGAGAAACATTGTAAATAAATCAATTAATGAGCACATTTGTAAGTGAGAGAAAGGTCTGAGGTACAGAAGGGAGACGTTGCTCACACGTTTGTGTGGAAAAGTGGCAACACAGCTGTTAATTAGTGTGAAAAAGTGAGGTGTGTCTCTTTCTTAGAATCATTAATGGAATATGAAATCGTGTAATTAATGGCAGCGAAAAAGGCAAGCCAATTATAAAGTTAAGTGAAGTGTGGGAACAGAAACAGTAATTAGAGTGCTATGCTGTGCAACCTTACTGAAATTTATTCTAGTCATCTTGCTGCCATGAATGCATGATAGAGAATGGATAGCCTTGTGTGGAATACAGACCACATATATTTACAGACCTTTTCCATTTTTAAAAGCTGTAAGATAACCCTCAGTCTTGATGATTAGCCAGTTAACATCTAAATATTAAAAACATGGACAATACCAAACTTCCTCAATTACAGCAGACTTCTTAAAGTTATGAATTTGATTAGAGCTGATCCAGCTGTTTAAATAACGGTGAGGTGAGATTTGCTTGATTTATATTAACATTAGTGTGAAGTACGGAGCTAGCTAGCTTTAAGTCAAAACAATATGCTGTTCATGAAAAAGACAAGACGGAGCCTGTGTTGAGGCCCCGTTGAGCATGTAAAATGTTTACACCATATCTATACCTAGAAAAAGAGAAAAAGAGTGAGAGGTACCCCATCCATGGCCTCAAAGAAAAACAATAACTCCTTTCCCATTTCTGTGGGACTCTATTTTCATATTATATTTTGTCAACACAATACGCAAACCTGGACACCTCTAGTCTTTGTGAATTGCTCTGTGTGCCTTTTGTTTCACTATGCTGATAGATTCAGACCTTCTAAGCCCATTACCCAACCTGGCACAACCTGTTAGAGATTAACAGAGACAGGGGCTTTAACTTGGCTTTGGGTTGCAAATCAACTAATGTGACAATGGATCGCTGTTAAACAGGGCTGTTAAACCATAATGAGTCAACATCCTTGACACTGCAGCACAGTAACTGGTTGAGCCATGTATGCAGCAAGGACTTGTGAATACAATTAGTTTTTTACATAAATGATCTAAAGTATAGCATTGCAAAGGAACACATCATCAATTGTGATTCTGATCCACCCTTTGAGAACCATAATAAGAGCAAGGCTTCCAAATTAACAAACAGAAATGTAAAAATGGTTGGCGCCATGGGTTGTCTGCTCTTTTTTAAGCAATAATAAATTGGAATGTCTTTCATGTTGCTGAATGCATGTTTATTTACTGGTTCTGCCACAGAAAACAAGCTGTTTTCTTGTCGCTCTCTGTCATTTTCACGTGAACCAATTCTAGGTAATTGGTACAAACTGTGGATTATTTCATGCATACAGTTATAATTGTTATAATTGTCCAGCCATTTCTGATTTTAAGATTTAAAAAAAAATACTCTTTACCATACCCATTGTCCATTGTTGTAAACTACAAACTAATAAAGTCGTGTGAAATCAGGGCTGGGACTAGAAATGTGAGAAAACAACATTCCAGCCTCTCTCTGTCATTTGTTCGGTGTTGGTCGCAGGCCTGTGAGCATCAAAAATTTAATGGCAACTATAATCATAAAATCAACTCCAACATTATATTAATTTCATCCATGTCCTGTTCTGTAGTTCACCAAATCATCTGAGAGAGAAAAAGAAGTCATACTCAATTTTACACACAGACTGTGTAGAAAAATTATGACATTAAGTGTGGCACAATGGTTAGTCATCCCTATAGTGAAGTACATGTATGGACAAAAGAATCAAAGGCCTTGTGACTTTTTAGGGGGAAGACTGTGCCGATGGCTATATGACAGCACTAACGCTGCCTGTTTCTACTGCTGACCCTACAAAGAATGACTGCAGTTCTGGGCTGCTGTAATTCCAGGAATGAGAACACTGGGACTGGACGAGATTCACACTTCTCAGTGTTGAAGTTCTTCTCACTACCTTTCCTACACTAAAACCTTTAAACTTATGTTTCACTCAGACACATTTTGGAAAGAAGAAATTTTAATTTTGCCAGACCATTCCTGATACTAAGTATCATACATTATACTTTCTATTTTGAAATCTCTTTCACAGCTACGTTTTATAAGTCAAACATTGTATGGTCCAAACTTGTAAAGGAAGGGGTAACTAAGGGAGTGATTCACACTGAGATTCAAGTGTTAAATATCATAAGAACGCTGATGATTTGCAGAATCATGATAAAATGAAGAATGCAGTGTACTGGTTCACTTTTAAGAAAAGTAGTGGGAGGAGGATTGTCAACTAAGGCAACTTGTTAGACAACTTTACAAAATGCAATGTTACAACAATGCACAATGGGGTGGAGAAAACGAGCAGTCAAGTTTCAGCTCAACTTAAATGTAACCTAATCCTATCCTAACTTCTCATTAAATCCTAGAAACCTCATACAAAGACATGTTCTGTGATTGACAGGTGGCTTCGACTGTGAGCATTCAGCAGTACCCAAACAGGATTCCTGTTCAAACGCCAACTGGGTCAAGCTCTTCCGCCTACAGCATCATACATGCCTCACCTTTGTTGTCATAATGACCTCGACGTAGCCACACCAGTATTTGAGAAGAATTGGGCAGCAATGACTTGTCATTTACACGTTACTGTACTTACGTTCCATATCTGGAAAACATCTACTTAGGTCCTGCCTTTTTTCAGTTTAAATGTAAATTTTCCAATCTCTGTTTGCAATTACAACAGGTGATACAGAAATTTACTCTACTGCACCAGCCTTTGTGTTATTATTGTTGTTGATTTGGCCTTTTTGTTAAACAAATTGTTTTGTTGCATAATATTTTATCTCTTACCAGTTGGATGATCTGTTGCCTGTTTTCAAACAGATAATTGTATACACTTTTTTTTCTGCAGACTTCAGATTTTTGCAGCCCCCTACCTCATGGAATCCCTAAATAATCTTCCATTCCACATTTTGCAACAAAATTCTCATACATCTCTTCCATACTTACTGATGAATTTCATAATTTTAAAGCATTCAAAAACTTATGAAGTGGATGTGTTCAGAAACCATTGAAATATGAACCAACGTATTTTCCTTTGTCTGAGTCTCCAAACACCAAATTATCTTTATGCGTCAAAACAATGTGATTTAGATTCTGGTTTAACTGAGAGAAACCAACAGATTTTATTATAGTCAGAGAGCGACTGAGTATTTTAATCCTCTTGGCAGCAGTACTGGGTGACAATTGTTTTCTCAGGGTCTTGTAATGCTTTAGTGAGAAAGCAATAACACTGCCTAAAGAACAGATGGAAAGTCTCAACGAATCCTCCCTGTTTCCCTTCTCCTATCTTAATGATACGTCTTGTCCAAATATATTACTCCTTTCATCAGAATCTCCAGCCTCTTCTGGATACCAAGCCAATGATGCTCAACGATCCTCCCCGTGCTCAGTTCTCCATCATGTATCTTATCTTTTTGTGTGTGTGTGTGTGTGTCTACCAGTGCATCAACAATTGTCCCTCCCGATCTTCCTCCATGGCCCCCTTAGACAGGGAATGGCGGGGAAGAGCATAGAGTCCGTGTCCTATCAGCAAGATAAGAGAGGTAAACAGGTCTCACCCATTCTTTCATGGTCTCACTGGTTGAGCTTAAGATTGCTGCTGGAAACAGAACTCAGATTTCCCCCCTAACCCTCGGTTGACTTTGCTCTCCTTACCCACAATTCAGAGCGATGGCCGAGAATGCTGTTTTGAATACAGCCAAGATATGAGGAGTCAAGTTGTGTCAGGAGACCTTTCCGTGGGAGAGGGTAGAATTCCAGTATTTACAGCACTGTACCCTGAAAGCTGAGAGGTACAACCCAGACTATGAGAGCAGAAACATGAGAGGTGTGTACTCTTGGTCTTTATGTCTTTGTGGGGAGAGTTGTGTCTATGGAGAACAGGGAGGAGGAGGTCTGGATGAGCTCCAGCTGCACTCCTTATCAAGTCCTTAGACAGGATTCTCTGGTTCACTGTGAGGGGAGAACTATTTTGGAAGTTCCTTTCATCTCTGCGTTTTCTTCATCATTTTGCTTCCCCCGCAAAAAAGCCAGAATCCCAGCAGTATTTCTTTACCCATTGACTCCCAGGGTTGGCTAAGGCCACATACTGAACACATCCTCCCCCCAATTGCTGTGGACACATCTTTTTGTGTTCCATTTAACCAGTTAATTACAATCAGCCACAATCCCCCTCTCCCCCACTCTGCTGCCTTCATTACCCACATTACCGTTATTATCGTTATGTTCTATTTAAAGGAACATTTCTCTCTATCCTGTGTGATTTGGATTAAAGAAGCTTTTCATACAAGATTAACTTAATAAAATAAGTGTGCTGAACATGGTGCTTATTCCTCTCACAGAAAATTAGTGGGAAGGCATGGCACAAAAATGTAACATGCCCCTTGAGTCGCAGGACACAATCACAGAATTAATCCTAGTGGCTCCATCTGGCAGTGCCTCTACTAAATCTTCTTCTCCCAGAGAAATGTAATTTCTAATACTAAACACTTTGTAGGGGTGACCAAGGTCAGTGGGTCTTTTCAAGGTATGTGAGAGTTCATTTCAGCTGGGTTTCCTACTGCAGCCTCACTTCCATATTCCTCGTGGCTAATCCCCATGGAATCCAAGCTGCCCCTGAGGAATGCCTGAGGCTTGATCCAGGGGCCATTCTGGCCTAGGTGTCTACTGAGTATCATTTCAATATCCCATCTCAGAACCAGACACTGTACGTGTGGGCAGCGTCCACCGTTCTTCTGAGGCTTGGCCCTTGAGGAAACAGGATTATGTCTGAAGTTTAGTGCTCCACCTACTCCAGCTCTGGTAGCATTAACTACACCAGAGCCACAGCTTCAGGCCTTCTGCAGATAGGGCCACCTACAAGATCCAACCCAAACCTTAGGCCGGGGGAGGAAGGATTACCCTTGATATTTGGCTAAGAGCATTATCATCTCTCCTGACAATTACACACTTGTTGTGTTCGTCAGTAAGATACACATGAGAGGAATCACAGCTTTGTTGAACAGTTATTTACTATCATTGAAAGGTGTTATTTCTCAAGAAAGGACAATAATGCTTAACCTCAGAGATTTTTGTTTGCTGAGAAAAGTTTCAAATTTCAAATTCAGTTTTGTGTATGTGACACAACCATGAAGTTTTGTTCTTCATTAAGGAAAAACAAAACATTCTTCATATGGAAAACTGAAGAGAGGGAGAGGGAGAGGGAGAAAGAGAGAGAGAGAGAGAGAGATAGAAAGAGAGAGAGAGCACAGAAAAGACAAAACAGCAAAGCTTCTCTAACCCAATTTCTTCCTGAGATTGATTCACCAATGAGACAACAACAAAAGAGAGAGAAAGATCTTAGATTTGGAAAACAACTGGAGGCCAGGGTTTAAGATGCCCTGGCGGAGTTGGTGACTGGCTGGCTCACAAAAAGTGGGAATGCTTCATTGGGAGCGCCACTAAGTTTGTAGCGAGCTAAGTCAACACAAAGCCGGCACATGAATTATTCACACACAGTGTTTTTAGAAATCCTTGTACTACAACAAGCTAAAGCTGGGGAAATTTCACCCTTGGAGTTTTTTCACCATTTAATCTCTACTTTTGATAAAAGAGGATGTGTTTAATTTAGTCTCCAGCATTTTAATTAGTCATCCTCTTAAAAACATTTTTTGTTGGTGTAGGAAATAGGGTGTAACACAAGTGCTTTTGGGTAGGGAATAGGCACTCTTGTTTTGAAGGCAGCTGAGGACAGAATGTAAGTCTAAAATTAAAAGATGGGTGTGGGCTGAAATACAAATCAGATCTATCCATATCTGTGTAAACTTCCAAGCCCACAATGCTTTAAATCAACATTATCAAATTTGAGCAAAGAGCTTTGCATCCAAAAATGCAAAGTGCAACAGGCAAAAGACAAAATAACACATATCTGGACACCCGGATTTGTAAGCCACTTCATTTGAAGACAGTGGCTGATATTTGAATAGCTTTACATAGAGGAGAACAGAGCTATATTTTTCATGAGGTGGCCTATAGCTTCAAGCGCCTGCAAATAGGTAAGCCAGGTTCAGGCACTGATATAAAAGTCAGTCACAGTAGGGTAGGCAGCATCTTATTCAGTCTCATTACAAATACCAGTGGAAGGGTGGGGAGTCTGTTTTTAAGGGGGATGCATGTTGTTCCACACCTGCTGTTCACAGTCACACGGTAATAAGGGGGCCAGCCTGAAAACACTGACTGGAGCTTGGTGGACTGCGGCTGATGAGCCCAGGCTAATTCAGGGGTGATTATGTAGTTTACTGGACCACTAAACCTCTTTAAGCTTGTAATTACAGCCTATTTGAGGGGGAACATTCAAAAGCAATTCAGCTGCGCGGTGCCTTGCCACGCCGACCACAGCTGGAGGTGGGCTGCTGGCACTCGGTGGGGGAGTCTAATATCTGTGGGGATGGGGATTTTAGCACAGTCAGTCAGGTAGCATCATGGACAAAGAGGTACATGTCACCTCGGCCGACCCACTCTGGAGAGTGCCAGCCAGCGGCCACTGACACACAAAATCAGAGCGGCTTGAGATCGTTTAAAGCTGATAAACACACAAATGATTGTTTTAGCTATTGTCAAGAGGACTGCAAGTGAAATGCAAAGCAGGGCTATTAATGCATGCTTCGGTACACAAGCTACTCCACCCTCCTGCCTCCCAACAGCCAAAACTGGGTTTGTTGAAGGTGGGGGCTGAGTGGCAGGAGCAGGAACTCATGGTGCATTAAATGTTAAGAGAATCAGGTTACTATATTGCACCTTGACCAAAGAATCCTTTCCAATTCCTTTATTTTCAAGGAAATTATCCTTTTGCTAATTCCACTGAAATGTAATACTCAAAGGAAGCAATTTCAGAGCCAAAAAAAAAAAAAAATTCTAATAACCTGCACGATATTATTATGTTATTATCATAATTACCCTTTTGCCCTGGCCATTTTAATTAATGTTCAATGGAGGGCCTGAGGGGGAGGAGAAACCTGGTCACGGTTGGAAAAGAGTTAAAAGAAGGTAAAGGTATTTTACAATTGCTCCCTTATGCCATTTCACTGCCTGGATAATAGCGGGCAGAGTGAAGGAAGGAAGAAACACAGAGGCATATTTCACCTTTCCTCTTCTTTTGTGATTTTATTTTATCTCCTTCTTCCACCTCTTTTTTTCTTTCTTTCATTCTCTCTTTTTCTCTCTCTCTCTTTCTTTTTTTCACTGAGCGGAAGACAGATCCTTCTCCATCGGTGCACAGCTTATACAAATCGATGACTTAATCTGTCGTAACAAACAAGTGAGCAGCGCCTTGACTCTGTCTGCTTCCTTTTCTACCACAGCTAAAACACTCCACTGATAACAGAGAGAAATAAAAATAAAAAGGCCCATAGACAATGCTCTCTTCCTCTCCTAGTGATCTACACTTTCTATTAATGTCGGAATCTAATCTGATGAAATACGGCCATGTCTGGTTCAAGACACACATGCCTCACACAGGGGAGTGATCCCCTGGCTGCACGCGACAATCTCCATGGGGACGACATGGATCAGCAGGTGCTCTCAATGCAGCTCCCATGCAGCCATGCATGCCTTATTGCGACAGGAAACACCATGCACTCAGCGCAGCAGGAAAAGGTCAAGATCCACTATCAGAGCTAAATGGAGAGAATCCTATTCAATAGTTGAGTATGTGCCAAGTCCTGGATAAAGTTAAGGCAAATAAGACAAATCTAAGAGGTTTTAAGTGTCTGAGACCATTTACCCTTTGTTCATCACCTTGGGAAATCAATGACAACAAAGACAGCGGCACTTTAAAAGGGTTTTGGATTCAGTGCACAGGACATGCTAGCTCCATTAAACAATGTATGCATTTACGCATGATGGTATGAAATAATTTAATTTATCTCCTCTCTAAGACAGCACAGTTAATGATAGGCTATAAAATGCTTGCCATCTTTTTCCTGTTTTGGACCACTTTGCTTGCAAAATGGAGTGGAGGGATGCAAAATGAAGCTGGTCAGTCTAGGTGATACTCATGCAGAAAGTGCATGTGCATGTGTTTCAAAGTGTGTGTACTTTTTTCAGACACATTGCCAGACAATTATGCTGTTGATGCTCTGTGACTCCTTCACGAAGGGAAAAAGCCCCATCAAGAAGCCTGAGGGTAGTGCCATTTTCTCCTAGAGAACCATTTGTCCTCAGATGAAAAGCACAATGAGCTCAGAGCAGCACGCATGGCTGAGATTACAAGTAGGAGGAACCGAATTGATAAATTAGTTCAGCAAACGTGCAAACTGATTACAGCGTCTCTGCTGCCATATAATCCATCAGGCATACACTGGCGCACATGCACACAGAAAATAGTGTGAGCCAAGAGTATCTGGGACAGACTGTTGGAGCTCTGCTCTGTGGGGGAATGCTCTGCATTGGCTGTAAGTAAAAGGTATTGAGCTGGTGACTGCAGGCGGAAAGATCCCTGTGCACTGACGATTACCGCATAGCTAGGGTAAATCAGCAAAGCCTGGTATGAATCTCCACACATAGTGCCATCTAAAAACATCAATGGACCTTTACCTCTTGGCAAGATCATAGATGAGCTCTGGCCAACAGTACTCCTCAGATTAAGATACATTACAGAACAGAGCATACTGGACTGACACCCAAAGATTCAAACTGGTAATGATGTAGAACGTAATGATGTTGACTGTCAAATATGACTGTCCTTATGTCACCTCAGGTTGTATCCGCTGCCCTTCCCAGCTCTGGCAGTTGTGGATCAAGCATCCACCATAATCCCTGATTAACATCCTCTCTAAATGCCTCATAGGTCCACCCCAATGACAACTGAACTAACACTACTATGGTCACCAACACTGAGTGATTAATGGATATCTAAATGGAATGTACCTGACTTCAGATATTTATACTGTATTTCCACAAAAGGATCCTGAATTTCTATGACAGTCAGACTGTTCAAGAGGTGGTGAATATAGGAGAACCTTGCACCGCACCTGAGCTCCAAGCTTTTTCCAGAAACAAGCTGAGGAGTGCATGCTGACAGAACATTTTAGTGGGATTACACTGAAACTAGAATTGAGAAACAGACAGAACGTTTTTTTTTTGTTTTTTGTTTTGTTTTTTGTTTTACATTTACGGCAATGGTTGAAATGCAGATATAAGACCATGCAGACCGAGCATGATCTGACACTAAGCAGTCGTTAATGGCTAATCCTTTACAAGTAGCTGATAATGAAATACAATACTGTTTTGATATACCAGGTCAGAGTATAACTTTCTCTAGCTGACAACGTAATGAAAGTGTCTAAGTGTGCATGTTAACAAGCTGAACGGATGGAATTCATTGAGGCCCACCTATGTACTAGTGGAAAGCATTGCATCTGAATACTATCTTCTTCAATGACGTGACTGACACAGTGGCTGGTCCTGTGGGCATTATAAATTTGTCAGGTTCTTGAGGGCAGCGAGGAATAGTGAGGGAAAGCTCTCATCTGGACCAGCTATGTTTCAACAGTTCAGAGGTTACATGAAGTAAAACTTAACTGCCTTTCGGGGACATTGCAGAGAAAAGGAGACAACCGACTGTGTCAGGACGCAAGCAAGCAAGCAAGAGAGAGTGGTGTCAATTAAGCACTGTTTTGTCTTTGTTCCAAAGCCTCAGTCCAAATATGCATTTGATGTTGGGGACGCCGTGGTGGGCTTGGGTAGAAAAAGGTCTACTGATGTGCTGATCATCAATCAGGACACAGATGGCCTGTGAAAGGCTGTGTCAGCAGTGACAGAGCAGCGTCCATCCACCTCTCCATGCACCATGTAGAGTCTGCCAATTCGATCCATTCTGCCCATGACACACCAATGCCTTTTACGCTGTCACCCTCGAAGCCTTGCCAATGATGGATATACAGTCTTTTTCCACCCTCTCTCTCTTTCCCTCTCTAGGGGTGAGGGGTGGGGGTGCAGGGGGTTGTCTATCCACAATGACTGGCCCCAAAGAGTTGCCTGCCCCACATCCCAGGGGCCTGTCAGTGGGGTAATTGATGATGTTTTCATTACAAGGGGAGGAGGGGAGGGGGCAGAAAAAAATCGGCAGGAATAGCCCTAAGATTGACTCAGCTGCCTCTTCTTTGACACTAACTTTTATAAAAAGCATCAAGTCATTGCTTCCAAATGTCTCACACACACAAATAAACACCACAGACACCAAAAAAAGCTACAACAGCTTGAGGTTAAGACCCAGTTGGCTGAAAGAAACAAAGTGAAACAGCAAAGACACACAGAAGATAAAAGTACAGGCAAGAGTCAAGAGACGAGCCATTTTTTTAAACATCCACATTGCTTGATCCTAACTGTCTCAAGAATCCCTTGAAGCTATTTAAATTTTGTGGCGCCTCTAGTACTCAATGCTACTTAGATGAAATTAAGAAATAACCAGCGACCTTAGGCTGCTAAATTCAATTTGCAAATATGAATCTGCATGGACTTTCTGAATGAATGAATGTAAAAACAATATACACCCAGAGCTCAAATTTCTTAGAAGCGACTGGCTGCAGTCATTTGATTTGTGTTTGTACATGGCACTCATGAAGTTTGGCTTTGTGTTGTAAAGGTGAGAGTAAACTTGAGAGTACGGCTCCCCACCAGGCCAAATGTGGAGTGTTGCTGGAGTTGCCATAGGTGACCAGTGTGCGAACATCTAAACAGTAAACAACCACAGAGAAATGGCATCTAAGGCCTGGTTGACCTCTGACCTCTAATGGATTTGGTGGCTGTTTTTGACAAAGCCATTTAAATAAATGTTAGAAATTATATATTGTCTAGAAAAAAAAATATTTTTGATAAAATGTTATTTTGT
Organism: Rhodeus uyekii; assembly: GCA_037043235.1. Lineage (NCBI taxonomy): Eukaryota > Metazoa > Chordata > Actinopteri > Cypriniformes > Acheilognathidae > Rhodeus > Rhodeus uyekii. The sequence continues at coordinate 629,143 of JAWRVZ010000021.1, read as the reverse complement.
GTTTGCAAAGTGCAATTTAAGTACTTCAAAACCTTTCATTGAGGTGATAACAGGCTTGCTTGACAACTAAAGGTTGTCGAGGCAGAATATCGTCTGGTCCAAACCCTTGTGATGAGATCTGTGAGGGTACCCAGTTGCTATGGCAATATGAGTGGAGGGTCTTGCTGTTTGAACAATGTCAACACAAAGCACTATCTCAATCATTTCACAGAAATTTTTAGGCTTGTGTCTAATGCTGACAACAATGAATACAACATTACTTTTTTCATTCTGTTTTTAAAAACTTTGGATCTATTTGTTGGTCAAAAGTATATTTTTAAGGCTCCTGTTTTGCTATAAACAACACTTACACCACATATATTCTTCTTTCCTGCACAAGTTCCTTTGATTTTCCATCATTTATGAGACAAAGCGTCCCTGCCACTGACAGAAATGTCTAGCTTTCTTGGTTTTCACTGTTATATGGTAGGGATCACTATGGCATATCTTCTGAAAAAGTACATAATCTCCAGATCGAAAGAATTTGTAAGCATTTGTAAAATAACTTTAAGCAGCAAATAAATCAAAACTGCCCAATGTTACTGAATTACATGTTGACCCAGGGGGAGTTTTAGGACTGATAAGCTTTGGAGGTGTTGATGGACTTCATCGACTCCATCTATGTTTTGATCACCTTTCTGAATCTGATAACATTGTAGTCCTTGACAAAAATGCGACTTTCTCAGCTTTTTCCTCAAAATGTGGCTTTTTTATGAAACTTACACACATTTGAGTCTTGATTAAAAAAATAATGCATGAATCGAGAATAAAATAGTTTTGCTATTGTTGTTGTTGTTGTTTAAAAGAAGAGGTTCCGTTCTTTCTTTTGACATGTTCAAATATACACACAACAAAATACTCTGGGGGCTATGAAAATTACCTTTAAACAAATGCTGGCAGGGAAAGAGTTAATATGTGATACATGCCAATGCAAATCTTATCTTGACTTTAGCAAATCGAAATGGAAGTGTAGGAAAATGCATTGCTTTTTTCCAAATGTATAGCTCCCTTTCAGTCTATTTTGTTTTAAGTAAATCCGAGAAGCCCAGCCTCTTTCCATGTAATACTTTTTGAGGAGGTCATATGCTGAACATCTGTAATTTTGCCCAGGAAATCATCAGCAGGCCAATTCAAACCAACTCTCTCGCCCTGACTCCAGCCTCCAACAATGGGGCAACAAATTCACCCCAACTCCCCGAAGAGGACTCCTGCTGGTCCAACCAGCTCAGTGCCCTCTGCACGATTCAGTCCATCGAGTGCAGAAATGAGTTATAGCATTTTTCACACCTGGTTCTGCTCAAGATGCAGCACAGTTGAGGTTTGGCAAAATGTGCTCCCAGCAAGTAAGAGAAAAAACAAGAATGTTGCCTCCACCAGAATTGTTACATGTGTGTGAAGAGGGTGCTAAATTGGAGCCTAATTGCATTAAAAGCGATTATGCCTTCCAGTATAATTTTGAATACAAACACCACGTAAAATGGGTGGGGGGAACGGGCAATTGCACATTGCGCTGTGGTTTGCCTTTTACGAGCTGTGATGGAGGCTCCCTCCCGCTCTACAGTTCTATGTACAAACAGGACGCAGCCCAGAGCCTATTGTGCCAGCCTAAAATTCGTCTGATCCAGGATCAGTCCTTATTGCGGCTGCATAGCAACAATCTGAAGCCTGGCTTTCATCTAATTACTCTATCACATAATTTTCCAAATTGCCCTTTCACTGGGGAGCTGAGTGCAAAAACATACGCACAGCGGGATTTGGGGCAATGGCTTCCATTTATTACTCATTTCTTGTTAAATTAAACAAGAAAATACTGTTTGTGAGATAGAGGGTGAAAATCAGGAGGGAACAAGGAATGGGAAGGAGGGGGGCAAAGAGTCCAATTTCACGGCCACGGGAACAGGAAAGCTGCTCTGTGCACCCAGCATTCCTCTCCAGGATGGCTGGCATAATCACACTATCTTTGTTCGGATAAAAAAAAACAAAAACAAACAACAGTTAAATCAGGAACAATAACAGAAGTTAAGGGCCTCTTGCCTTTGTTTTTTTTGTTTTTTACTTCACCACAAAGTTTATTGGAATGTGTTCACACCAGCTTTACAGCATGCTAAAACCCTTGTGAGTGAAGAGTAATTAGCTAGCATCTTTCCCTCTCTTTCTTCATGCTATTCTCAGACCTGCAAAACTCCCTCTTCCCCTCGCCGGCTAATAACTGGGGACTGAAAACAACTGATTAAAGAGCAGCTTTAGGGTGTAGCTACCCCATAAGCCTTCACCATCTCCTCTGTATCGTTCTACGTTTTGCTTATTGTTTTTCTCTCCTCCTCTTCCATTGAACGGCTCATCAGTTTAATCTTGTACTACTACCCACTTCACACTTCCGTCTCTTCACAGTGGCTTGACTGGTTGATTCATGTGACATGCAAAAAGTACATTCTTTCTGTGGTTGGTCCATGAACTGTGCAACACATATGTAATCTATATTTCGCTAAGCCAGAAGGCTATCATTGTTGCGTGTTGTTTTGTGCTGCTTGCTAATTGCCGCCGTCTTTATCTCCAAGGGCCAGACCTGAGGACTGTTCCTTCACACATTGATTCAGAGGAAAAGGCACATCAAAACTACCTCTTACATCAATCCTTCGCTCTCACACTTTCTCCTACATCTTTGTGGCCCCAGTTGAGACTTTCTGTCATCCTTTGAGTAAAAGCCAGTTGGAAACGGAAGGCGAGACGACTGCATTGTCTTTAAGGTCAGTCATCCGTTCCTCACGTGCTGTGTGTTGTTTTGTTCCCAATACAAATGCTGAGCTGTCAGAGTGAATCCCCCGAAGCAGGGAGTGAAACGAGTCTAATTTCTCAAGTTTGCCATAAGGAGCGTTCTACAAACTCATTTATGGCAGAGCCTGAAAGTGTTTCCATTTATGTTTCAATCTAAGCAAAGCAGGACTCGTCGTCTCTGTATTAAAGTCAACTTCCTTTCTCCCTCTTTCTGTCAGTCTCCTAATCTATCCCTTTTTTCTAACTCTTTCTTAGCAGTGATTCTAATGCCACATCATTGGTTTCTGTACCCTTTTTCATCTCAAGCACTGTGCCGTGCGCTTCCTATCTCTGAGGAATGTTTACAATCATTTTCAGTTAATGGGAGATTGATACAATTTAATACTAAAGTCAAGCATAAACGTCTACTAGTAATCGCCATCATTTCATAAAACATTGTCACACAATTACAATACAAGGTTGTTAGGGATGTTTGCTTGTAAAATGATATGTGGTTGTTTGCTTAGTGCACTAAGTAGTTGATAGAGAATTGCTAACTGCTTGCTAGGGTGTAAATAAATCATAAGTCTGATTGCTTCAATGTAATAGCACATCTTTTCTTAAGAAATCAAATCATTTAAGATACTCAGAGCAAGAATGATACAAGTCAAGTTAAATGGCAAATTAGAGTAAGGGGTTTGTTCCGCAGTAGTGAGAGTTGTTTTCTGACAGTAGCCTAAACTCTAACTGTAGTAAAAGAAAAGTTTTCGAAAATAAAAGTTTTTGCTTTCTAATTATAATAACAATGATACATTTACTATAAACTATTTTTATTATAAGATGTGCTAAAAGAGGAGTTTTGTCAGATTTAACACACTTGCTGAGGACAGTTTTGTCCCTGATGTATAGTTAAACACAAACACTTCAGACAGAACAAGCTCTCAATGACACAATACTGTCCACCATAATAGTCAACCAAGACAAACAGAAAACTAATCTTCCATCAGTCTGTGCTCTTTTGGATTTTGCACACTGTTGTTTGTGTGTGTGTGTGCCTGTGTGAACTGGCAAATGGCTTTCTTTTCACACACCTTCCTCCTGGGGCCGCTAAAGGTGGTAGTTGATGGGGGTTTGAGTGTGTGCGTGTGTATGTGTGTATTTGGGGTATGCTTGGGGCAGGTGGAGTTCTGGGGTGCTCAGGCATAGTTTCTGTGCCACAGATGTAAGAATGGGGAGGGGGGGGCAGGTGGGGGCTTTTGGCACTGATCAAATGGGCTCCCTTTTGACTCCAGAAACACATTTAGAAACACATTTCCTTTCAATACTTGAAAATGCACTCTGCTGGCCATAATAGTTACTTCAGTCATAAAGTGTAACACAAACAAGTGAAGGCTTAAGTAATATGTTTGAAAAAAAAAACTATTTTATCATTTCACTGTCTTTAATTAAAGAGACATTAGTGTTATGAGTTATGGAAGTGTGTGTATGTGTGAGAGAGAGAGAGGCTGGCAGGTGTGTTAAGCCTGTGAGAAGGGTAGATATATGGAGATAAGTGGTGTCTTGACAGCACTCCGATTACTTTGTGGTAAATGAAATAGTGGAAGTGAAATCCATCAAAGCAAAAGGAAGAGCCAACCACATCAATGGCCTGTGCTGCTCTATCACTTCTCTATGGCAGGTGTGGACAGCCACATTAAGAGAACCAACCACCAGCCCAAAAACACATTCAACTAACCAAGTAACCAAGTTTTTATCATGTAACCTAGACATACCAAAAAGTATTTAAAGGCTACGCTACTTATTTGACTACAAATACTGTCATTTTGATATATTTTTCATTATACAGTGGTACCTCGAGATACGAAAGGCTCAACTTACGAAAAATCCAAGTTACGAAAGCAAAGACGATGAATTTTACTACTCTACATACGAAAAGTTTTCAAGATACGACAGGTTTCTGAAAGTCCGAGATTCGCCCCATAACAATTTTGAAACTCGCGCCGCACGCCGCCATCTTAGTTATAGTAGACTCGCCACCATCCTCCTGCTCTCCCATTGGTTCCTGATGCTAGCCAAGCCATGAGATCCTTCTCTCTAATTGGACAGCATCCCTCCCATCATGCATCTTCTATACGTACGTGCTGCCGTGCTTTAGCTCAGCCACTCCGCACCCGAAACTTTAAATTTTTTATGTTTTTGTAAAGTTAAGTGTACGTATGTACCAGTGGCGTAGCCCTCTTAAAGTGACAAGACTGTTAACTTAACACTTATTGACACATCAGATTAACTAGTTCCTTCAACATTTTTATTAATATTAAATCGTGAAGAATAGTGACCACAATTAATGCAACAACACGAGGTAAAACCGCTGTAAATCACTTATGTATATGATCTGTACAGAGTTATAACTGTTATAGTATGCTGTTCTCTAAAATTGTATGGCCCTTTAAGAATGTCATTGGGTGCGTTGGACTGTGAACACACGTGAGTCTTGTATGTGAGATTAGTATGCAATGTGTGGTGTTGGTAACATGCTCCATTAATAAAGTTTCATCATATTCACATGCAATCTTATTCACAACAACTTATAAAATAATGCACTGTGGTGAATGATGCACCCATACTGAGAGACACTGAGAGAATGAACGAGTTAAGGGATGATAAAGGGATCTTTTCGATGCAAAACTGCACATGGGTGAGGGAAAATTTTTCTCATACACCGATACAATGCTCGTACACCGATTCGACCCTCCATGCTCGTACACCGATTTGCTTGTATACCAAGTCGCTCGTAAACCGAGGTATTACTGTATATATATATATATATATATATATATATATATATATATATATATATAGACAAATTTTGTTTACAAAGTTTAAAAAAAAAATGTTTGAAAAATGTTGTCTCCCTTGCATCTAGGCATCTTTAAGTGTTGCTTTAGTATTTATACCATAATCCACATCTCAAGTATTTGTTAATATGGATAATACGCTGACACACACTGAAAAAAGAACTCACCTATCTTTACCTATCTTTTTTTTTTTTTTTTTTAAGAGCATGAGCGCTAAGACTAGGCAAGATAAAGTGAATCTATGTGTGAGAAGCATGTCCATTGACCATTTCAAGAGCTTTGAAGTACAGCATTCAGTATTAGCTGTAGAAGACTCAAAGAGAAGCAAAAATAACCCACTGTCAAGTGCTGGAAGAGCCATGCCCTCATAATGTTGGTCGCCACTTTAGGGAAGATACCCCGTTTTTTATTCCTCTTCTTCTCCTTGTCAGGGTCGTCGTCATCTCCTGTGCTGGGTGATGCCACACTGTTGTCCAGCCCGTCACCTGTCAAAACACACACCGCATACACACAGGGAGTCAAGTGATGGTCAGTTCCTGATCAGTAACAGAAACACAGAAGCAGGCAGTGCATTTTTCCCTAAAAAACTAGGCAACAGGGTAAGCTGGCAACAATAGTGCTTCTTTGAAGCGTCACATCTGAATGCATTCATTTTTAATACTTTTATAAATAACCCCCCTTTCTCATCCCCCACACAACGCTCAGAAAGAGACAGAGAGATAGAGTACAATGGACTTGTAAGGTCGCATTTCCCCCCTGCCTTCCAACACAGTGAGTCACCAAAGAATTGAGAATGACAGAGAGATTTAGTCTTCATTATCCCAGAGAAATATTGATTGAAGCTCGCCCGGTGTTTTTTTTTTTACCTCAGGTGGGGGAGTTACACACTATAAAAAAGGGGAAGGAGGGGGGTGAATATGGCTGCTGCACAAAACGGCAGCCTTTCAAAGAGCTGCATTTTAATAACAATACTGCATGGGTACTTGCAGCAACCTGTGGGTGCTCGATAAGGCTTTATAATGGGCAGTTTGACATACCAGAGCAGAAGAGATGGCTTACGTTGCCTTTTCAGCTTCATATTGCCAGTTTGCCTGCGTATGCTGATTTTATTCAGATCCACAATTATACTATACATTCTCCCTCGATGAGAGCCCAAACACACCACCGAGAAGACTTCTGGTAATTGTTATTATGAATCCGCAATTCAAATAATAAACCATAAAAGAAACTTGAGCTAGGCAAACAACAGCACGTAGCAAGGGTTTTAATAGCAGAGGCACAGGAATGAAGAGAGTAACTTATTGATTACACATAAAGCACTTCCAAAAGCCCCAGCGCTATTCGTACAGAGAGATTATGGTGGGTTAACTCTTTCTCTCGCTGTAGCTTTCAGTCAGCAACATAAGGCACCTGTATCATTGATAATTAATGGAAATGTCTGCAGTAATCCGGTTGGAGATAATTTTTTTCCCAGCTCCATGCATCAATAGAATAATCAAGGGTCTAAAAGAGTCTTTGCTCCCCATTACCTCAGGCAAAAGAATTCCTGAAAGCATGCCTTGCGGGCACCTGAATTATATACGCCATTAGGAGAGCGAAGGCTTTCTACATTCCATATAAAACACTCCGCCAGCCCTCTGCCTAGGAGAGAAGCCCCAGAAAAGGCTGAGACTTTTTAAGTGAAGACTTATGTAGATACAATGGCTTTGCCTTTTACACAAGGGCACTTTCCCTCAGTCTGTCACTTACTGAGAAACTGACCAGAGCCCAGAGAATCACCCTCCCCCAACACACACAGACACAAGAAAAAAGAATCAAAACATAGTCACTATAATAAGCTGTCAAAGGCGAGTTTCGATTACATCATAAACCGATGCCAAAAACAGCCTTGGTTTAGAGAGCAGTTTGTCTTCCGACTGTTCTTAGGCAAACAGAACTTCCCAGCTCCTATCTGGAAAGGCAGTGGCACTGCTGGTTTGTAATCTAAGACACCATTTTCATTAGAAGCAAATGCTCCAAATCCGGTGTAAAGACTAGTTCGTGTTCAGCAAAGCCTAAAATAATAAACCCAGGGCTTGTCCCATGCGAGTTAACAAAACAGAAGCAAACACTGGATATCAGGTCAGACGGAGGAAGAGAGAAGGGGGTACAATGAAAGAGAAGAAAAAAGGGCAGGGGCCGTTTGAGTGATGTCTGAGGTAACTCTGTTGTGTGTGTGCTCTCTTGAGCTTTGGTCTTCCGCCTCTTCTAGCCATTTTGAACTATTTAACCTCTCTTCCCCAATATTTTCCTTAAAAACTGACCTCTGAAGGCCTACACCTTCCAGGCAAATGAGGGGGAGGGAAATGAAAGCTGTCAATTTTATTGGGATTTCCATTTTTGACGCAATTTGATACTGGTTTAACTTAGTCGAGCCTGGGACTAATTTCAACTCTTTTTAGCATTACAAATGCGTGAGCACATGGCAATGTCTATACAGCGAGTTTGTCAAAATGAAATTCCGATGCTAGTCAACACAATATCAAGTGTTCATTTACATGCTATAAAGAATATGCCATGATTTTGTTGTGATGTGTTGTGAGATTTTAGCCACTTTCAAACTCATGTGTTCCAAACTCGTGTCAGAAAAATCACACCTGCAAAATGGTTGACAAGAAGAAAGCATTTGGCTGAAAAGTTATTGGCTAAAAAGGGGTCACTTCCTGACTAGGGCTGTACAAGAGATGTGCGTTCAGTGTGCTTATAGCTGTCAACTTTATTGTTATTTCCATCTTCGGTGCAATTTAATACTGGCATACCTTGTTCGACTAGGGCTAATTTTGCATCTATTTTAGCACTTGTGTGTCGGCTTAGGCATATGGCAGTGTCTATATGCCACTTTTGTGTCAAAATGTCAAACCGTTGCCGAACTTCCGCACACTACCCGTGCCAAATAAAGACGAATGATGGCGGCGAGACTGAAAAGGTGGAAATAATCATAAAAATGATGCTAGTCCATAAACAAGCTCACAGCCTCATTAGTCCAGCAGCAGGCTCCACTGGCAGATTTATGCGCCTTTTCGCTGATGCCATGAGGAAATGCCACGGGCGAACTTTGGCCAACTGCTAATGGGTTATGACAGCGTCTTAGCAACTACTGCAGGGAGGGGGGACGCGCGGTCCGGTTCGCCACTGACAGAGAAGAAAATGTCATCTCATCTGGCCATGTGTGGTGGAGTCTATGCAGCAATTAGAGAGCAGGCCAGTGACTGGAGCAGGCCAGAGGCTGAGGAGGATGCCCCGCGGCTAACCAGGGAGAGAATTTTTTATGACCCCCTCGTACGCACACACACACACACACACACATTCGTGCATGAGATCAGCCTGTGACGCTCTAGATGCCTGGCTGCTGCTAAAATCAGGTTAGCTTCCCAACATGCCTTGTCAGCCAGTGCTTCTGATTGGCTCACCTACTCCATCTCAATACTTGTATCCCACTCTCTCGATCTCTCCAGCCATCTCTCTCTCTCTTCTCTCTCTCTCTCTCTACCACTCTCTCTAACTTACTAAAGGCGCTTTCTGACATTATCAGAACGATGTAGGCTAATCTGTTATGATCCGATTACTCAAAAGGGGCACTACCTGTTCCTCTTGCCCTGTGTGTATACAAGTCCAAAGTGTCAGCCATTTTTCTGCTGCTTTACAAATTAGCAGAGTGGCACTTCTAATCCATCAAGCACAATGTCAAACATTAATTTCCATTTCACAAATTACTACATTTTTGAGATGGAGATCTACCTCCTCTGTTGAAAAAAACTGTTAGGCATGGTTAAGTGTAGGTTTGGTTAAGTCTAGGTGGTGGCTCGGTCCAGAGAACAGAACTTGCAGGTAAAGCTAGGTGAATTAATAGCATTGGATCAACCAGTGGTGTGATGGGGCTACCTGTTTCTCTAGGCAATTGAGACCAGGAGAATGCAATTTTTACATTTCTGTTTGGTGCCATTCGTGGTGCAGAATTTAATCATTTCACCCTTAACAAGACCAATGGGGATAACGGCATCTGAAACATAACATATGCTATTTTTCATCAGGGTTATATTTTCAACATTTGGATACATCAGGCTGTCACAGCTCATGCTGTACAGCTTCTTGCCCAATTTTAAGAAGTGTTTTGACTAAATTTTATTGGCCATGGTCTGATGGATGGGGCCAAGCTGTGGAAACAGATTGCCTTTTGCTTTACACCACATTTGGTCCATGGATGATTTCTAGAGCACCTCTGGCCTCTCCCTACGGAGGGAGTCAGGTGACCTGTGCTGCTCTCTCACTTTCCTTTAGCATTCAGACACACTCTCTTATGACTGTACTACGGCTTTCCTGGTCCTGCAAAACCTCAGCCTTAAGGGCCTGCCATCCGCCTTCTTTTCACTATGCACACATTCACACACGTTCACAGACTTTTCGTTCTAACACACACACACACACACACACACACACACACACACACACACACACACACACACACACAGCGTCGCATATAAAGAGAGTGGGCGAATGGCAAGAGGGGAGGGTTGGTGAAGAAAAGATAAAGCTGGGTTCATTGTATTCAGGCCATTCACATGGTTAGAATGGACCAGGCAGCGGGGGTTCCCTTTCCATGGGTCACAAGCGCCTCCCACCTCAAAAATATTCTGAACATGCAGGAATTCCTGCGGTATGATTCCCAACAAGAGACACTCAGATTAGCAGGGAGCTTGCAGTGCACGCTTGCCCCACCATACATTTTCTGTTCCTAAAATACATACAAACATTAGTAGCGGTCTGCTGACTGCAATCACTTGCTCTTCCAGAAAAATGGCCTTAGCTCCTCTAGTTTCTAACTTGGAAGGAGAAGTATAAAGGAAAGTAGAGGGTTTAATGAGATGCGACATGCCGGCAATGTGGCAGATCTTTAGTTATGTTGACTATGTTTGCCTCTGAGAATTGATCACTTGTGTCTTGTGATGTGCATATGTGTCTATTTATGCTCAACGTGCTAAGGTAAATACTTTTCCGATTTATGATTATGAAGAAAAAATAGCACTGTAAATACTAATCTGCGGAGAGTCATAATTACAATCTGTAATTACCCGGGATTAATTTTAAATAATGACAGTAAATAATGAAGGTTTTAAATAACTGCAGGCATCTTAAATAATGACGCTGTTTTCCCCCCCTTCTATTACACATATGATGACAGTGACAGATCTGTAATTCATAATTTGAGGGGAAAAAGAGTGTAATTACAAGTCTTTCAGCTGTACCTCGTGCATCTCTGTCGTCTCCTCGCAGCGGGGCTAGGAGACAGGGTAATGCATAATGTGGTTCATATTCAGTGTTATAATGTCTCTAATTAAACGGCGTGAGTCCTAGCTGAGAGCTGCTCATGCATATTCCCAGGTCTCCGGGATCAGGCCGCTGACATACCCACAGGTGATGGCAAAAATGTCATTGCAAATGTTACGGCTCTTTTTCGTCCATGTCTGTGTAGGGGTCACTTCCACTGAAGCCCCCGACACATTGGAAAGCGTACTGAGGCCCAGAGGCACAAACACAGCATTAAACTGAGGTCTCTCTCACTCACTCCTTTTCCCTCCACTCCTCCTCTTTTCATTCGTCCTCCGGTCCGTGTGTCGAGGGGGGAAAATGGTCAAATGAAAGTGTAGGGCCCTGAGTTTACCCTTTCATGTCGAGCACTTTTACTGTGTAACTATTGATTTTTCTCCTTTGTAATTTTTTTTTAATCTGAAGATATAAGGCGGGCAGAAAAGGCAGGCTGGTGAGGTTCAAACGGGAACACTTTAAGAGTCCTCTGATTCCACCGAGGCAACACACATACACACACTCGCAAAGTGTATACATGCTCTATTCTCTCTCTCTCTCTCTCTCCAACCCCCCCCCCCCCCCCCCCCCCCTCTCTCTCTCAGACAGCTTTTGACACCTTCTCCAGGGCCAGCTTTGTTCGATATCCAGGCAGACCGGATGGCTGAGAGGAAAGTGTTTTTAAAAAAAGGAACATGGCTCGCAAACAAAAGCTAAGAGCCTTTGCTGGTCGCAACAACAGCACCACTGCAGCAATCTGCCCGGAATTCAACTCATCTGAGCGCTTTTAAACCTCTCATCATCTACTCTAGGTGAACCTAAAACAATACACACAAAGCTGAATGAAGACATGACACCCATTATCTGACTCAATTGAGCAGAGCAACTTTTCAGTATCTGTAACAGACAGAGGCCTGGAGACAAATGGTTTTGTATTCTTCCTTTGTGTTTTTTGGTATATTTTGGTAATGAGCGAAACGGAACCAGAGCCGTGTGTTTAACTGCGGCAGTCTTCATTATTGGCTTCTGGCAGATAATTTTCCACATGGCAGCTATCTAAATGACACAGGCTGAGATAAGTGCTGTAATGCACAGGGATTTTCCCCAACTACAACATATCGCCATCCATTGGGCTGTAGTACAGTAGATAACGTGATGGTATTTTACTTCTAATAATAGCCTGCATGGTCTTCTCTACGTTTGTTAAATGCAGTTAACATGCAGAGTGAACTGTGTGGCAAAATTACACATAATGATCCCTGCTTATAAAGAAAATGTGGGAACTGTTATTTCTGAAAAGACGGAAGGAAAAAAGTGATCTAATTGATGAAATGTATCATATAGCTTCTCTATCAACAATAAGCTGCTCTTCATTCAGATCCATTATAACTGCATATACTGCATTCAAAATATATACTGTATATAAATATATAAATAAATAAAACAATAATGGAACTCAAATTACTCCAGTCTTCAGTGTCACATGATCCTTCAGAAATCATTCTAATATGACGATTTGAAACATGATTATTATCGATGTTGCAAACAATTGTGCTGCTTAACATTTATTTGGAAATGGTGATACTTTTTTCAAGATTCTTTGAGAGAGTTAAATGAACAGCATTTATTTAATTTATTTACTGCATTTATTAAAGTATTTACTCATTTAAACATTTTGTCACTTTTGATACACTTCATCCTTGATGTATAAAAATACAGTGGAACTCTGTTATGTCGACGGCCTCGGGGATTGCAAAAAAGCATCGAGATAACCGGGGATAGACATAACCAACAGCCAATATAGCAATTTATTTGCTGAAGCGATCGGCATGCTATAAAAACGTCCATACACTGTATATGTTTCCTAACAACAAAAGGCATATGTACACCAACTAACAACAGAAATTTACCAGTATACAATAAAAACACCTTCGATTCGCAATACAAACCTTTATTATTATATTATCCAACATTGCAAACACAATGATTGCTCACAGCCTAAACACAGTCACAACACAAGTGTAAACACATTCTCTCGTAACATAGTCGTGAGGTCATCACGCTGTACTAAATTGCATACTTTCTTGCATTCTGCCTGTCTAATGTGCTTTCTCAACAAATTCGGCTTCGTCCCGTCTTTTAATAACCGGGTTCTTCAATCCGCAGCGGCGCTGAGTAGAGCTCACATCAGAACAGAAGCAGGGTGTGTGTGTGTGTGTGTGTGTGTGTGCGTGCATGTTCATCTAAGCCTCATACTCATTGGTCAGTAACCGCTCGTCAATGTCAAAATATTTGAGGAAACCAATCAAATCAGAGAAGGCGGGCTTTATATGCACACAGCTGAGAGTGCTTTGGGATGGGGTGGGGCCCATGGCAGCACTTGCTGCTTGTTGAGAAGAGTAAGAATAATATGTGCTTTCACTTCAGAGAGTCTCCAAAAGTCTCCAATAACTCCAGATAAAGTCGTTAGATTTGTCACTAGTCTTTTTACGTGCAACGCGAACTGTGCATGCGCAGGGAACTAGGTACGATCATTAGTCACGAGATAACCATGTGAAGTAGCAAATTTGTCCCTCTTTTGTGCTCAAGATACTAGGGTTTGGCGACATAAAAAATCGACATAACCGATAAGAAAATACTAAGACAAATAGGGAGTTTGGTGGTTCCACTTCAAAAGCGTTGACATAATAGGGTTGGTGAGTTAACCAAGGTCGAGATAAGTAAATTCAACTGTATTAATTTCTCTCTTTCATGCATCATCTCATTGATTCTACAAAATGTTAAGCAGCAATTTTCAGTATTGATGATGATGATGATGATGATAATAATAATAATAATAATAATAACAACAAAAACAAAAACTATATGTGCCTCCGCACCTTCGGTGCTTGGCCCCTGGCAATAATACAAATAAATGCAAATCATCATATCAGAATGATTTGTGAAGGATCATGTGACACTGAAGATGTAAAAAAATACATCTTTTAAAATGTAATAAAATATCAAAATATTATATGGCTTTTCAGTAGCTCAAACAAGACTCTTGCTCAAACAGTAGAGTGTGGCCAAGGTCATGGGTTCGATTCCCAGGGAAAGCAAGAACTGATTAGAATGTCAATGTGTTTCTTGAATGAAATGCAAGTGGAGCATAAGAGCATTACAAAAATACTAATGTTCCTTTTCATAATGTAAACTAATGTAACTTTTCATAGGTACTCTATGCAAAGCCCATTTTGAATGGAGACAGCCAAACCTTGACCCCTTGGTTGTGAAAAATGGTTACATTAAAGACTTTCGAGGAAGAACTGTAACATTATGGGGCACTTCTTCAATAGGCTGTCCATTATTATTATCAGATCCATTATACCTATACTTACTGCAGTCTAACAGAGGCCTCAGTTTCACCCCTGTCAGATATTCTGAGGCCACAGGAAGTGAAGCAGAGGGAATGTGGGGGAATTGTAGTTCTATCAGCTTAGGGTGAAATAGGGAGATAAGGCTCAGGGCTGGAAGTGACGGAAACAGAGCTGGGCTGAACGTCTGCTTCCTGACAGCAACAGAGCAGGGGCGGCTGGACGTAGGCGATACCATTACAGCTCGGCTCTGCAGTCCTCTATTGAGACCACAAAACACAAACACGCACTTACACATATATTCACAAAGAGCAGGGACAGCTCTGAGGAATTTTTTGGTCATTTTTTAGGTTATCAAGCTGGGAATCTTTCTGGTTCCTGCCATTCTTTGACTCATTCGGGCTCCCAGGGCATTGCTGGTGATCGGGTTACGGCTCACACACAAAAAAGAAAAAAGAAATGTGCATGCATGCTCGCACACACATGCATTCACTCTCTCTCAAGCACACATTAAGCAAACACACCCTCTCTACATACACATACACACCCTCTAAAAGCATACAACCTTTGTTTGTTTGTTATTTCTCTTTCACTTCTTAAATCTAAAGAAAACAAAAACATAAACAAAACAAAAAACGCTTAAGAAGGTCTTTATCTTTTCCCCTAAATCCCTTCAGCAGGTATCCATGTCAAAAGACCAGGCCTGGGCTCTGTGAGAGGATTGTTTAGTAAGGGTCAGTCCTGGGTCAAGCTTTTGGCCTGTTGTTAACACAGCCCTCCCCCTGGTGCTTTTTGCACCAGCCTCCATCTGCACACACCTTCGTTCAACGCCACTCCAAAACTCCAGCACCCCAGCAAATAATCCCTCTCTGTGAGAAATCTCTGGTGACAAATACAAAGGTCAAATAGCTTTAGCACACTGTGCAAGGGAAGCCAAATTCCCCAAATATGGAGCTTTGGTGGTGTTTGCTCACATAAAATTGGCTTTTCTGGGGTGTCTCCAAAAAGGCATGGTATATTCCTTTGTTCTTTGTTGGGCTTCTTGTATTAAAGGTCTTTTTGATTGAAGTTCTGACATGTCCAAATTGAATCATTTGGTGTCACGTTGTGGAAAATTCGTTGTTATTTATCAGAGTAAATTAACATGTCATGAAAAATATCAAGGACTCTCCTTGTCATCTTCTGGACAGCTAACATGTCTTTGTAACAGTCCCAGGACCCCACACAAACAGTCCCAGTCACTATCGGCAGGAAAATATTCCTCATGCAGTATTATCGGTAGGGCAGCATATGGCAAACTAGCAGCAGGCTACTCATCCTCATCCTCTTTGGAGGCTAAAATTAGCACAATACTGTTTGTGGCTTTAAGCTGGACTCAAACCCACTGTGATACCGCTAATAAAAAGACTGGCCTCCTGCTTAGAGAAAGAATGTACATCCCTACAGATCACCAGAGGATTATCCTGCTGGGATAATGTTTTTTTCCAGAAATGGCAGTAGAAAGATTTATATTTTTAATCAAATTTAATTACAAAATAATCTATCAGGCACTCATCATCGTTGACTAGAATAGAATAGCTCCTACAGGTCAGTAAAGATATTGTAAAAGAGAATTGTCAACAAGATTAGATTAGATTAGATTCAACTTTAGAGACATCTTTGAGGCAGAGGATAACCTGAATAGAGATTGCTAATCTCTTTATCAAAGGCCTAAATAAACTAAGGCGAGTGCGTGTGACACAGCCACACAAGAGCACCTGATTAATGAACAAAGAGTTAAAGACTGTTTGTTTACTGTCACTCACTGTTCCTTACACTCTCTTACCAACATCCCCCTCCATCCCTCATTTTTCCTCCCTTCCTCTCCCTTCCTTCCCTTGCCTCCCCTTTCTTGCCTTCCTGCCCTCTTTATCAGGCGAGCCAAACGGTGATAGGATATCTCAGTGGGTGATATCAGCTCTTTCCAAAAACTTGGACACAGCGTATCTGATAAACACCCGGTGGGTTCGCACTGCTCCTCCCGGGCCGTGCTGAGTAATGTTCACTCAGGTCTTCTAAAGCAGACCTAATGCATTGTGACACGTCAGTGATGAGCTGTGCTGATTTGCCAAATTCACATGAACCTCTACAGCACAGATCAGATGACGGAGCATGGCGTGGGGATTTTGTGGGGATGGAGCAAAGGGGTTTCCCAGCCATTATGAGCAGATCAGGAAAAGTAACAGAAACCACTCAAAAAAACATAACCCCTCTCAACAGTGTTCCTAATCAACTATGAATGAAGTAAAAATCTGGAGGATTTATCCAAAAAAGAGCACTTTCCCACTAGTTATTTCAATAAACAATTATCATTGTTCTACTAGTGACCAATAATTCTACACTTGATCTGATCTTACAGTAATGTCGCTAACCGGAAGAGATAAAATCATTATTTAAATCAAATAATAAAAATAGGTTTTGAGAATATACAAACAGATGAGCGATGATGAAAGTGGCTGTGAAGGGAATATTTAGCAAACACCAAAATTCTGCTTTTGGCAAGAAAAAGAGGATTGGTTTAGAAGGACTTCCGTACATATGGAGACAGATGCAAAGTGTCCATATCCTTAACACACCACAATTATAGCATTTGATCTAAATTTACGTCTCCTTCCCACTTAAACTGAACATCACATAGCAAATGACTCCAACCCTGACACTCCTTCTCCCTGGGGCAAAACGTCCTTAAAGGCAAAGTGTGGGATTTCTGCACTACTAGTGGTACCAAAGAGAATTACAAAAATAACAATGGCTTTCAAACACATTTCACACATGCCATTTATCTGTACTCAACAGCGTTCCTGCATTGTTGTTTACAACGCCAAGGTCACGGGTTCGATCCCAGGGAAAGCAATAACTAATTCAATGAGTTCCTTGGATGCAATGCAAGTCGCTTTGGATAAAAGCGTCTGCCAAACGCATAAATGTAAACACTGTCCTGCTCCACACCAATGGTTGAGGCAATGTTGGGTTGCTTGAAAAAATTCTATTCAGTTTGGTACCACTAGAGACACAAAAATAAATACATTTTTAAGAGGATGACAAGATTCTTTACAACAAAAGAGAAAGAACAGAAAAAGATGTCAGTGGCACTATAGCCATCCATCTCCCAGAGTTCACATGGTCGTGGGTGGGGGATAAGAGAAGTACTTCAGCAGTAGTTAAATCCCAGAGCAAACAGAAGAGCAAACACAACAGTGACACTTTATCATACCAGCTTTATGAGTATTATCTGCCCAGAGACAGGGTGCTCAATCAGGCTATGAAAGCTAGTTAAAGGCAATGATTAGGAAAGCAGAAGAAACAGCTGATATATGGGTAAAGGAGGGGGGGAAGGTTGTTTGCTTGCACTTTCTCACTTTTCACTCTCCTTTTTCCCACATGACACAGGACATCAGCCTAATCCCAAAGGCAAACTGTCCCTTGGTGTGGGAACCAGTGGCATTTCCCCTTTTTTCAACATGGGATCGCTGTGCGTACATAAAGTCTTATCAGGAGTAGTGCCATAAAGCCAAGGGTGCTGATTGTTTTCAGAGAAACAAGTGGTAGATTGTTAGTTGTGCCATCTCTATTGTGATTCAGTGGGGTCATAAACACGCCAGTGGTTCCGATTCCCCTAGGTTCCACACGCTGTCCTTCCACTAAGTAACCTGAAAAAAATTGCAGCTGACTCCTGAGAACACAACTCCATATGTGCCCCTCACCGGATAGCAACTCTGTGACTTTGTCGTAATAGCAAAATTCAGCCAATGTGAAATTCATGAGTGCATCAGGCAAAGGGGCTTGGAAGAGAGAACATGATGCGTTGTGTGAAATAAAAACTGTTCTTTGATTTTGTACTTTCTGTCAAGGATGTGCATTCCCAAACAGTTACTCGCACTGGAATTGGTACCTTGCTCTCTTTCCTGTGATCCCTTGCTTTCTCTATGCCTTTCCATCCCTCTCTCTCTTTCTTTCTTCTCTGCTCCTTCTGTGGGTGTGTATGATGTGATGTGAATGAGAGAGAAAAACAGCAGGGGCCGCTCGGGCCGCCTGTGCCAGTCTTAGATCCCTGCACTATAAAAACCGCACACCTTTTATCAGCCATTATGCCTCTGATTTAACCAGATTACCCCACCAACGTGCTGCCACTGATACACGGGGAGAGCATAGAGCGTTCAGCCTCCCCCTCCTGCATGCAGCACTTTTGCATGCACAGAGGAGAATCTAGTGAGGCAGGAACAACCGCTGACTGACTACACCTGAATGACAACATAGAGCTCTCTATTGCTCTTTGAAGCACAACATTCACACATGCCAGGTATGATTAAAGCAGAAAAAAAAACAAAGTCAAAGAGCAAGGGCATCCAGACAGCGAGGAGAGGCGTCCTCCTAACAGCTCAAAGTGTCTGAGCTAAACAAAGCCAGGACCCTTCTGTTAAATCAAAAAGGAAAGTGATCAGCATTGTAGTGCACTCAGCAATTGAGGAGAGCACTGAAAATAGCATATGAGAAATGCAAAGGCATGCAGGCAGCACTCACAGCCTGAAAGAAAGAGCGAGAGAGAAAAGGGGCAGGGTTCTTCCAGTCTGCTGGACAATCGTTGCAATTAACGGGTGACTTTGACAAACATGTGAGGCGGGGGCTCAGTAGGCGGATCCATTCTCAGAGGTTCGCTGGCATCCTGTCAGAGGCCATGTCTGTTGGTCAGTCTCAGATGTCAGCCAATCACAGAGCAGAGATGGTGGCCAGTGGCCAATGAGGGCTCACTCTCATCTTGACCTTCACACAGGCCAGTAGCAAACTGACCATTAAGTCAATGATGACAGCAGCACTCACCACAATCAATCTAACAAAATAATGATTAGTTTGATGCATGAAGTTTAGCTGCAGTTTTTCTCAACGCAAGAAATAGCACTAAATGAGTTCATGTAACATCCACAATACTGTTCATTGACCCGTACGTTTTGTACAAGCACAATCCTAATTTTTCACAGATCTTAGGCAGTGGATTTTTACTGTACATTGACCTGTTTACACCATAGCTGAATGGTCACATTCATCAATAGTCTTTCCAGTCGAGTTTGGTTGGAGTAAATTAACTTCTTAACTTGCTTTGAGTTAGCCATTTGACTGGCTCCCACAGTCTTACCGCAGTACAGTTTTGGAGTCCGTGGCTCTGCATGTAAATTTATGCAGACAATAACAAGAGCCTCACAGGAACTATTTGGCTTGGCACACATGGGACCTTTCGCAAATGGGACCTGGTAATTGCTGATACATATCTGACTCCTGTAGTCATCACCTTGTTTCCAGACCCTTTGATGAGGCAGAGAAACCAAAGGCCTTCCAAAACACTCAGCGTGATCTTTGCGTATGTGAGAGCATTTCATTTTCCACGCACCCTGCCCTTTTTTGGTAGGGGTTCATATCGCTTTCATTCTCGCTGCAGCCCAAGGGTGTCTCTTTTAATCTGGGTGGGCTCTGGTCTTTGCCAAGAGTCCATGGTGAGCAATGCTCAACAGTCCATAATAATGATTTGTTTTCTTTTTTACCCACTGAGGGTGAATCCTCAAAAAAAGATGGCTTTAAGATACAATTCCAGAAGATGTTTCCCGAGAGGGTGGCTGTTAAACAAAGCCGGCTGAATCCGAACACGCTATGCTAATAAACAGGGTCTAATTAGAGATGGGCCGGACTGAGTCTCTGCTGGACTCTAAGAAAGTTTCTGTGAGTGCAGTGAGGGAGGAGCGGGCTTTATTCTCCTCCCTTAAAGGGGGACACTTGCACTTTGAAGGGTACAGAATCATGAACAAGGAAAATGCTGTCCTCATTCATACTAAGATGTTATTTACGTGTGGTATGGAAAGCATGCCATGGATGGCAACCACTAGAACCATTAGCTATGTTGCCAATCTCTATGTTGATGGATTACAGATGTACTATGTTATGCATGTGGGTACAATGTTCTTTTGGGTTTGAAGGCTTATGACTGTTTGTTATGATGCTGTTATTCTCATTTCATTGACAATGTTTTTTTTTTGTTTGTTTAAAAGATCCAGTTAAAAAAATGGTTTTATAGATATCTATGAGGTAGATAACTTTTTAAAGCTAATTATAAGTGTAAGCACATGCTCAGAAAAAAAGTCTGAGGGTGAGAGAGGGGACCAGTTGGGGACATGTTGGCTTGAGTTTCTTGGCTAACAGCAGAATAATGGTCTTATTGGGATTATGAAGTCACTCCTTACAGAACATGCTAATGTGGTTAGCAGCACTGCTTTACACAAGCAGCAATTAACCCACATTAACATAATACTTCCTCTAAACCTCCACTGGCGTGAATAAGACCGAAGGGGCTGAAGTGCTCGGGTCATTTGTTCACGCTGAACAAACTCAGCATACATCCAGGTTCATAGCTCAGCCTCACAGCGGCCCTTCCTGCTAGCGCATGACACAGCAAACACTCATCCAAAACACTGGGGTGAGGGAACATGAGGGGAGGAAGGAGGGGGGGGACATTAAAAGCCTGGCGATAATTGGAAGTATGTGAAAAATTACGTGTCACTTTAGTCAATAAAGAGCAAAGGTCACCGTAAGCAGGAGTCCAAACTCGGCACAAAATGTGCTCATTAAAGCATCCAATCAGAGTGTGGCGAGCAACCGACCATTAGTCATTGGCCATCTGACCGACTCGGCCGGGCCGGCCTCTCTCTTATTTCTCTCCCTCCCCGTGGAGGGGGAAAACCGGCGCTGGTATATAAATCGTTGCTCAGTCATCTGGAACATAATGTGGTCCTTTCTGCTCTCATCCTACTTTGCCTGCTGGCTGTGCAGCCCTCAAACTGCTGCCTTGACATCCCTTTCAATAATAAATGAAGCTGCTTTTTGCCTACAGTTTGTTTGAAACCCTCCTCCTCTCGGCACCACCTATGCCGGTTCTCATTGGCTAAACCACACAACTAGCCAATCATCATGACTACAATTTTAAGTGAGAGAAGTTGGCTTTCGTTCCTTGAGAGGGAAACCCTACCTAGAAGATTTTTTTTCCTTGAGAATATATCTTTTCTCTTTGAAAATTCAAACATTTTGGACTGGAATATAACAGAACATATAAAGATTCATCAGTGTAAAATCTCTTTTGTTAGACTGTCATCACCAGCAGCTTTCTTCAGACACCCTGTCTAGATGGGCCCAGTGGAGCGTTCATTAATGCAGTCTTATCACAACCAGCTGATGGACCTAGGCCACATCAGCGGCCTAAACATCTGCTTTAACTCTCTCCTGCTCTCTCCATACTCAAGCTTGGCTTCAGATGGTAAGCTAGACACATCTGTATAGTGACACTCTTATAGAAACATACTTTTTATGCTGCTCTTTGGGATACTTGATTGTGATTGGTCAATCACAGGCATGCTGCGATCAAGTACTGTGCAAACTATACAACTATTCGTTGTCCAAGATTCTCTAGCTAGTTCTACTAGTTTCTCTCGTTTCACTCGGTGCTCTCTTTCTACATCAATATTCCATCTTCTTTGGTTTATTTCATTGGTAAGGTGCTGTTTAACATGCAAGATAATTTACAGTCCAGCTGTCAAGGTTTATTTTATGATAATGATTGACTGACAAAGTATGTCTCAGAACCTTACCTTGTTCGCTGCTGTTGTCACCGCTGTGCGATGTGTGTCCTCCGCTGGATGGTCCCGGTGTGCCCCCGGAGCGTGTAGAAGCTGTATCATCATGGTCTCTGTTCCATGAGGTCTGTGCAGAAGGGGCGAGAGAGAGAGAGAGAGTCAGGCATCAGATCACAGGGAAACATGCGCACGCTATAGTCCCGTGTTACAAAGACAGCTGGCTATATCATATGTTCCTCATTTCGTTGTTTTTCATCCTCTTACCAGTCCCTACATCCTGACAAGGCAATTCAATCAGACTTATGGGCCAAACCTTGTCACTGAGCATTTTAATGACACTATACACTCACTGGCTCCCTTAGACTTTAACAAAACAAACAGATTGTAGCAAAATAGAAAAATTTAATAAAAAGTTAATGTTAATTAGCACATACTATATTGTAAGCAAAATGTTGTATTACCCAAGGCAGGATATCCATAATTGCAAAACAAAAAAAGAAGAATTAGCAATAGCAGCTAAGATGTGTCTGCCTGTCCATACACATGCACTGGCCAACTCTGAATACTAGAGCCAGTCAGTCATCTCTCTTATATTCCAGGGCGAGGGAGGGTATATGTGTGTGTGTGTGTGTGTGTGTGTGAGTGCTTGTCGCTGGCCTAGCGAATCAAAATGAAATCAAATAAGAGCCATTCTCCTTGAAGTTGGGAAGAGGAGGAGGAAAAAAAGAGAGAGAAATTCTATTGACAATTAAGCTTAGGTGTATAATAGAGAGAAAGTGTCAGCTGTTGGGCGGATGATATGTGGCAAATGGAGCAGACATGGGGATAAAGAGAAGTGGACGGAACAATGGCGAGCCAGGGCCTGCACACACTCAGCCCCATGCAGGCACATGCCCAGGGAGCAAACAGTTAAAACTGAAATTGCCAGTTTCTACAACTCTTTGTAAAAGAAAGAGAGAGAGAGAGAGAGAGAGAGAGAGAGAGAGAGAGAGAAATGGAGGGAACTTGTTTATTCAGAGCTTTGTGGAAAAGAATGGTACAGCACCCTGGAGACCAAGAACCCTAGAGTCTCCACACGTAAAAGGATGTTTTTTTTACGCACAACAAATCCCACTTGAAAATATAATTAGAACAGAGAAAATAGCAAACTATTGCATTAACTGTAATTGAACAAAAGAGCAGCAGGGCTTGTGGGAGGCTGTCGCTCGGCCCCATGGGAATGGGGGAGGGTCTCGGCCGAGGGTGAGTGACATCTCCAGGGTGCACTCGAGTCTATTTATAACTGCCCCAACAATCTCGTCCACCACAGATCTAACAGCTAATTAATACAAATAAAAAAACAGCCAAAATGCATAGCAGTCCACCGTTGAGCAGACACCCGGAGGAAACCGCACAGGCACATAAGCGAAGGAGTAAATATGTGGGCCAAAATGAACAGCGGGTGGAGGCGGTGTGGATGCAGATGGTTACAGGAGAGATGAGTGCCGTGGCAGAGGCAATGCTGCACACAACAACACACTCGATATATTCACTGTCCCTCTAATGAGCTAGCTAGAATTTATTCAGTGCTTTTTTTATTGGGGGGGGGGGCTTCAACCCTTCCCCCTCCGTGTTTTCTCTCCCCTCACTCCTTCTCTCTCTCCCTCCTTATGTCCTTTTCTCTCTCCTGTGCAGGATGTAGATTAATTCAAAGCTTAATTGTTTAGTAAATTCAATTTTCCACATTCTATTCTGCATAGCTTTAGCTAAAGTTCTTAAATCTGCAGTGCGTAGCCCAGGGAGCAGCGTTTGTCATCTGTGCCTTTCCTCTTTTTTTTTTTCATTACCATTTTCTTCCTCCACCACTTAATTCGCCATGAAAAGATTTTCCTTGCTGGAAATTCTGATTCTGCTATGATCGGTGAGGCATTCCAATTCATTGCATTTTCATTGTGTTGGGTCTTAGATGGAAGCTCTCTTTCTCTACACATCATACAAGCACTCATGCAAAGAATATTGGGCTTCCAATTCATTTATAATAATAAAGAAAAAATGTTTCAGTTTACTGTAGACTTCGCAGAGGAACGAAAACTCATACACAGTATATATTTACAATTTCATGCCACACTGACTGCTCTCTCACTCTCGCCATTTTTTTTAACACAGACTCACCAGTGTCACATTGTACTATTTTGGGTTCTGGCTTTATCTAGATAGCACAACAAAATGGACTGAGAGAGAGAGAGAGAGAGAGAGAGAGAGAGAGAGAGAGAGAGTTTTATATGCCTCATCAAACCAGATTAGCAAGGACACTTGAACAAGCTCACTAAAATACTCAAGCTCTGCTGGGAAATACTTGGGAAGCACAAGATTCACACATGAACTTTGCCCAGTGGACCGCAACCAAAAACTAAATCTGTTCAGGACACTTGTTTATTTGTTTACCCCGGCTTGTTGATAAGGCTGAGATCCTCAGTGTTGATAACAGACCACGTGGCTGTTGGTTCAACTCTACAGAAAAGCATTAGGGCTTCTTAAATGAATGGATGTGGTAATGGCATGCGCAGAAACATAAAGGGGAGGGGGAAGCTACAACAGTCCAATACCCCAAACACCTCCTTTAACAAATCTTACAAAGCAAAATGGAGCAAAATCTGGGAGGAGGAGGGGGTTTCGAAAGTGAAATCTCTGAAAATGGCCTGTGGGTGAGATCTCATTTAAAAACCAGTAGAGTCACCTTTAATGGCACAACAGAATAATCACATAACTCATCTAATTAGAAAATCTTTCACCTCACTGGCTCAAGGACTTTGGAGAGCAATCCTCAAGCTTTGTTTCCTAAAAGTTGACAAATCAGGGAAAAACTCAGTTTAATTATGGAAAAACTCTAATGGTAGGTTTAATTTAAGCCCCGATTTAGTCCTGAAGTTGCTCTAGTCTTTCTCCAGGAAAATAGCCTATTAAATTCTGAACTAGACTAAGTCTTAGACTTTTTTAAACCATGACAGAGAAATCACATTTCTGTTAATCTGATTTAAATGGCCATTTTAGTCTAGGACTAGGTTTAATCTTGGTCCAGGACACCGGCCCTAAATAATATAATTTAGACAAAGTTACACTTTACATGAAGTAACATCATATGAAAAAAGTAAATAGATATAAATAGAGCTCATGAACTCAGAGCACATTTATTTAACTGATCAGAGTAATGACACGTATATGATTTTCCTTTTGAAAAAGTGTAAAATTGTCATGTTTGCTCTTTATATCACTTGTTGAATCATTGACAGCAGCCCACATTTATCCAGATAAAGAACATGGATCTCACCTTCTCATTACTTCAACAAGGACTATCATTATAGCACATAATCATTTCAACATTGCCCAACTAGTGTACTATCAAAAGACGCAAATAATCGCCATTTTAAGGAAAGACAGAATTAATACAGTGAATAAAAAAGCACTTTGTGCCCTCAGTCCTTATCCAAATGTGCGAAGAGATGTAATTCAAGACAGAACAACCAAAAGAATCTCCATGACAGGGAAAACAGTGACATTATTTATACAACCGTTTAAAAGAGGCTTATGTGTTCTCATTCGCTAAAAGCTGAGTTTATAATGAAATTATGCAAAATAATTTTGAATCACAAATTATTAAGCACAAAAATGCCGTAACTTCCGAGTGGCCTCATCAATAACATAGCTTACTCTGTAATTACACTCCTAGTTTTTAAACTGGCCCTGAACAAAATAGCAAGGAAACTGCACACAGAGAAACTATTCAGTATTTCAATTATTTCAGCCCCTCTTCAGGCTGCATGGAATAATCTAAAGAGCCCTCGAGTACTGAAGTCTTAAGCACTGCAGAGGTTTTCATGGCATTGAGTTCATTAGCAAATGGCAGTGCCTCTCTGCAATTAAAGACAACTGTGCAAACGCTGCAGCCCATGGAAATGTGTTCAGACTCTTGACTTTGAGCGTCAGCACGGAGCAAATACGTCACAGACAAGCTACCATGAGGCAGCCAATCGGAAAACAAATGACTCTTCTTTACGCTGAGTCACAAAAAGGCAATAAACACACTGGAAACAAAAGATAAAGTCATTACTCTGACGACAATAAATCTATAAGTTGATAAATGGTTGCATCAAAATCAATCAGTCAATATTTTCACTAAACTATTTCTATAACACAGCACACATTTAAATAATAATTGGAAACGATGAGAGAGAGAGAGAGAGAGAGAGAGAGAGAGAGAGAGAGGGAAAAAATAATTTAAAGGTTCTTCAACTGGGGTAACTTTTTTTGTCAGCTAGTTTAAAAGAAAAGAAACCAAAATCATTCTTGTTATTAAAGTCTATCATTCTAGTTTTAACCAGTTACAATAGCTTTATACTTTTAATGTAGTGTTATATGTTTTTTTTAAAGGTTGAAATGTTGAATTTGCCATAATTTCACTATTTCGGGTTTGTCTCCTGTACGCAGCCTCTTTTTTAACTTCTTCTTGATAATAAATATATACAAAAAAAACTAATATAAAAGAAATACTTTGCACTATTTCCTAAATTAATTTTATAATTTCATTTGATTTCTAATTTATAATAATTCATTACATCTCACGAAGCATTTTAGAGAATTAAGATTTTTTTTCTTAAAGTTGACCAATTAAGTCATTTCTTCATTTTAATTTCAGTGTCATTTTATGAGTTTTAAGTTAGTTGAAAATTAGGGTAAAAAATAATGCTCATCATCTAAACCCTCTCCAAGAATTGTCAAAAACACAGTCCAGAGGTGAACTTATAGAAAAATACACTTACAGGTTAATCAATCCTGTAATCAGAATAACATTAGAGAAACATACTTTTAAAAAAATTATCATTTGAAAATGTAGTTTTAAAAGTCAATAACAACAACAACAACAAAAACACAAAGTAAAAATATGCGTGTGTGTGTGTGTGTGTGTGTGTGTGTGTGTGTGTGTGTGTGTGTGTGTGTGTGTGTGTGTGTGTGTGTGTGTGTGTGTGTGTGTGTGTGTGTGTGTGTGTGTGTGTGTGTGTGTGTGTGTGTGATTTACATTAGTGTTCATGTTGTTTAAATATTGTTAAAATATATAGTACTTAATACTAGATGTAGATACTTTAGGCCTATGTCAAACTATTTTTCCCATTTTTTAAACTAATGGGGCAACTATACACATAAAATATAAAGTGAATCCTCCCATACAGACTGCAGTGAAGGGGTTAACTAGTTGTTAACTAGTCCCTCTGCTGGCACCTGGGGCTCATGTGGCCGCGCGTTTATCAACGCAGTGCGAGGAAAACAACGCCATCCAAACTGGCTGAGCCGCATTCATCAGAGAGAGAGAGAGAGAGAGAGAGAGAGAGAGAGAGAGAGAGAGAAAGAGTGTTTGTGTGTGTGAGAGAGAGAGAGAGAAAGAAAGAAAGAAAGATGAAGTGTGTGTGTGTGTGTGTGTGTGTGTGTGTGTGTGTGTGTGTGTGTGTGTGTGTGTGTGTGTGTGTGTATGAGAGAGAGAGAGAGAGAGAGAGAGAGACTGACTTTTTCACCCCTGAGCTCTGCCCTCCTTCTCTTCTTCACTCGATACTTGCAAAGCAGCGCGAAGCTGGAGTTGAGGCATTATTGATAAGATGCTTCGCAAACACAGCGGCGCTGGACCACAGAGTTTAATAGATTCTATGTATATTTCTGATTTTCTTATTCTGCAGTGTTCTTGCTGGAATAAATTGGCCTTTGAATAAATGAACCGCCTCTCTCCCTCTTGTTAACATTGTTGAGAATTTTTTTTCCCCCAGTGCAATTCGACTTTATGCCCGAGGGCATATATTAAAAATACATATGGAATGAGATAATGCATGAGCGACGCAAATTCGTTAGGGATGTCACCGCCGAGCAAACCCAGAACCGGAGCCATAAAAAGAGACGTAAAATACACAGGCTATAGGACCTGGAGTCAAATACTTTAACACCCATCGTATCGAGCTATCTCAAACATATTGTTAATTCATTCACTGCCCATCAAATTTTAAGTTGTACAAACAAGCGGCATTTATGGACGATTCATAATGTAAGAAAAAGTTATTGTAAGTCGCATTAGCAAACTTTTGAAAAGTTGATCAGTTTGCATTGAGGAATCAGACTTTCGTGAAGATGTAAACACTTAATTCAAGCCCTGCTATTTATTAGACGTTAGACGTCATCAAGGAAAAAAATAAATAGGTCACGTCTTCATCTTAAAGTCAATTAAAGATCCGAATCCGTGCCCTCGAGCAAAGCGTAAATTGCTCTTATCAAGTTATATACCTGCAGACCCAAGGGTCTTCATATAAACTCATTTATTTCTATCGCTTAGATTCATCTCTGTTCAAAGGGCAAAGAAATTGACACACGCCCTCAGAGTTGTGTTAAAAGAGTTATAAACACAATTGACATCATGCTTTTTAATGCAGCCTTAGAATTAGAAGCGTTATCTGTCGAGATCTGCTCATTAACATAATCATTAATACAGCCGGGATGGAAAAGAAACCAAAAAACTGTGTTCCTCGTGCAAAAGCTGGTGTCCGCGCGCACAAACTGGCCAGTGCTTTCCTCCATCACTCAGACATATGGAAGATGACGGATTTAAATTATTTAGCTTAATCGCTTCATTAATTTTTATGCTGGTGAATCCACTACTCCCCTTAACACAAACACTTAAAAAAACAATTGGCCCTCCCAGGACTCATATCATTAATTAAAAATAGATATAAAGTTTGCATTACTTTAAACAAGTATCATCGACGTGCCGCGCTAAAAACAACCTGCGCGTAAAAGTTTACAATGCGCAAAGTTCTGGAAACATCAAAAAAAAAAAAAAATAATAATAATAATAATTAAAACGCACAGACACAGACAGAAGACATATAGAAATATATATAGATTCAGCCATGCACACGTGAACGCGCACTGAGAGCAACTCGGAGCAAATGCGCGCTCTTGTCTGAGGAAAAACACTGACAAGGAAACTAATGAAGCGTGAACAACAGCAGAACACCAAAGCACCAAATCTCCAAATGCCTACTATAGACATGTCTCCATTAGCTTCGTGATATTTCCGCAATATACCATAGATAGCCTAACCATTTGGTTTGATTAAAAAAGGCAGACGAGAGGGAAAAGGACTAAATTAAAATCGACAAGAAACAGGTCAAGTTTATGGCAATGCTTTCACGAGCTAATCTCCTCGGGTCAGTTCCGGGATCAAACCGTAATGAAGCAATAATGGGCCACATTATTCCAAATTTTTCAATCCGATGGAATTTAAAAGCCTTAATCATATGCAAATAACGACGATGCAGAGAAAGTGACCCAAAAGACGAGCTGAATGGCCAGAAAAGAAAAGACTCTACCTGATCAAGGGGTCCCGATGATCTCGTGATTTCTTCACTGTCTGACTTTGATCCCCCTTCTCTGTCGTCTATAACCAAGTCGATGGGCATCTTTCCCTTCAAACAGCTGATGTACCGATGACAGAAATTGTCACAAAGTTCATGTACCTATAGAAACAAACGGAGGGGGGAGAATGAAAATCACAGCGAGTTGACAAGTGCATCCAGAAGTCCTATTGACATGGTAAACCTCTCTCAATGGCCTCCTCCGATAGCTATCAGACGCATCCAGAGCGGGAAATAACTTTACTCCCTCTCAAAATAGAGATATCGCAGAAAATTGACACTGACAAGACGACTCACGGGCAACACCGTACTCAACACCCGTGTTAAATGCATCTGCTCCCGGGGTCGGGGCCATTACTGAGATGACCTGCTTGGCTGGCATTTAAGGCAAACTGGTTAATTTCGTCTAGTTATTTCATTACCACCCCTTTCCACGGGAATAATGCGGTGGATTGCGTTCAGTGGCGAGGGAGAATTCTTCATTTATGACCGAATGCTCCAAATATCACTTCGGCGCGTGCAAATATCTGGAGACCTGGAGCACTGTACGGTTTGGCGATAAATCACTTGATAGGCCCATTCGCGTCGTGGAAACAGGTGTTGATAAAATTCCTCCAAAGTGTATTGCTGATAACAGATAAGGCGCAAAACGCGCCCTCGGCGTGCTCGACTTTATTCCGGCAAAAAACTAGCGAAACGCCGTGCACAACAAGCAGAGAAACACGGAATTACTGCTATGAATATCTGTTGCCGCAGAAGCAGGTTGTATTGTAATTAAACTCGTTGGAGAAATAGGCAGCGTGATTGATTTTGACACTAATTACAACAGACCAGGAGAAATACATTTATGCAGATGAGGCCCGGAGGTTTAGAGAGAGGACCGGACAGTTCGGCTAAACTTTCATTACCTTTTCGAGCTCCAAAAGATGAAACCGTAAAACTTGAATGGCTTGTATCATCTGGGGGGGGGGGGGAATGAAAAAAAAAAAAGGTTCACTTTAAAGAGGATGAAATCAACAGACCCAGGACAATTACAAACGATGATTTCACAATTGAGTCATTAATGACATTTAGGATCATTTATGTATTTTGATTACTATCTGGTAATTCCTGGCAATTAAGTCAGATTATACTTCATTTATTAATGCATTAGGACTTTATCTCATGTTTTAATGAGAGGGATGTGTGTCCTCCATCAACAGAAGCGTTAATACTAAGAAATAAATTGCATTTTATTTTTAATTTGTTTTAATCTACCAAAACGGAGAAAATACAAAACAAAGCGGCAATTATTCATAAAGGTCAGCAATGCTATCAGGAAATCAACAGTCCTGCCTAAAGAATGTTTTTGAAAGTTTAACATCAAAACTCTTGCAGGCAAATAATAATCAACAATATTAATTTGCACTCACCAAATTATCCAGCTCAGGATTTGACGAAAATAGCGGCTTTTCTGCTCGAATCTGAGACGATATGCACGTAAATAATTACAAATTGTGAGAAAAACTTTTTTTCCCCTTTTTATTAAAAATGCATTGATTAGCCCAAGTGATCTTTTATAGCTTAAAGTATCATGACAGCATGATTTAAAGTTACAGGCGATACATCAACTGCACATTCAAATATGCAAAAACGTCACGTGCAATAAAACAGATTCTGACCTGTTTTGCAAACACTGCTATATCTTCATTGAAAGACTCTGATGAACACACATCGCCCCCAGCCACGCCGGGCTCTCTAGGTGTGCAAGTGGCTAATTCACATTTCTCAAAAATCAGTGCTAGAAGTGGGAACAGAGGGTGCCTGCAATAAAAACACAGAGGTCACAATAGCTCTCATTATACAAGAAAGTATTAGAGCTATCTAGTTTCTATTTAAAAAGTTTCTATTTAATTTACTAACATTCATTTATGTCAGCAAACAAACTGCTTGCGTACCCCTACGCCACGATAACGTGTCTAGCGAAAGTGTTTGAGCGTGCATTCATGTCGATTATTTTCTTGTGACTTGCATTATAACGAACTTGTTAGTTGTGTGTCAGATCACATACATTGGATTCCTGAAGGTATTATCAAAGGCATCAGTGAATATAAAAAGTGGACTACATGGTCAGAGCACCCAAAAAGCTCGCGACGAGTCTAGGCCAAGCATGCAGTTCAATCATGGATCAAACGCTGGGCCTGTATCTTTAGTAAATGTAGGAATGTATCTAATCCACAATGAAAGTTATATAACTTGTTAGTGCATGTACAAATCAACATTTATATGCCGCATTGTCCGTGTCGAGAAATGTTTGTGCTCGAGCAGCTTTTAAATGCTACGCGCATTTGGAGTTACTCCGCACATCCAGATATATGTGCACATATTATTACCAGAACATATGCATACATGGGGTGGAAAGCGTTCATCGTATGGCAATCACTTGTTTGCGCATCTGTCCAAAATATGCATTTTACCCGTTCAACAAATAAGTAGGCCTGATGTTAACAATTAAAAAGTTCTGGCTGAAATAGCCACTCGATGTTTTATGCGCAACGATTTTTTAGTTTCACAGAATGTGTACATACAGTAAACTTACCTAAGAAAGTACTGGGAAATATAAGGTTACTACACGGGTGAAGTTTAGTTTTAAGGGAAGATTCATGATTAGTTATAACCCAGCTATTACAATTACTAGAATAAGTATATAGTATGAACATGGAGAACAGGACTGAAAAATCAAGTGTTTCCAGATTTTCAATGCGATATTTACGGACTGAAATATTGAAGTTTAAAACTAAACATTAGTCAAAAAATTAAAACAACAACAACAACAAAGGATGTTCTAATCAAAAAGAATGGGGGGGGGGGGGGGTTTCTTGTCTTAAAGAAAAACTTAAAAACGAAAACTAAACATTCATGGCTCTTCAAGTTCTCAATATGTTGTACAGAAACTAAACGGGTGAAATAATGCGTTATGGGCAAACTTCGGGAAAAATATCTATGTCGGCTCTCTCCACGTACCCGTAAATGGCGTCTTTATCTCTTTTGAGAGCGTCATTGACGGATGAGCCCATGCTGGGCGGCATGGCGTTGGTATGGGCTGTGTGCGGGTACTGGTGGGAGTGGAGCTGGGGCCCGTGGTTCAGGTGAACAGCCTGCATGGATCTGGCCGCGTGCGGGTCCCCGTACATCGTGCTCGGGATTCCTACTCCGTCCATCCCATAGTGGGGGATATCTTCGTACTGCACACACACGAAGGGCAACATTCCTATGTTGTCACTTGTATCTCTTACAAAATGCATAAATAGAAAAGAAAAGGAAAGGAAAAAACACTACACTAAAAGAAAATGTAAATGGCAGCTACATTTCGGACAAAGAAATGGCTTGTGCGAAATTAAAACACTTTGTTCTGGCATTACAAAGTCATTAAATATATAAGTTGAACATGCAGTCTCTCGTGCTTCTAACACTATGTGCAAAAAGAAAAAGGAAAAAAAGGAGCCATTTATTGATTTCAAAAACCCTCATGTGCTTTTTAATAAACAGGCAGACTTAGAATGTAGCGTCGGACACATTCACACGAAGAACTGAACTACAGCTTTATCGAGATCATCACAAAAATATCACACGAGCGTGCTAATGTTTATGTGCATTTTTATTTTCTCAAGTGCAACTCGAGTAACAAGTCGTGTAATGTGCATGTAATAACTGCATTATGTTGTTGTCAATCTAAATGTATTAAATGCTAGTTCAAATATTAACATTTGTAGCATTATTAAGATTAGTGTGATTAAACACGAATCTGCATTGTCCATTTGTGTCCATTGCAGTTCAATTGAATATTTGATTATTTTTTTTTAAATAATCTCTCAGTGACATGGATAATTCATCGTAAATGTTATAAATCCCATGGTGTTGTAATGCAGGAAAGTGTGATGATGAGAACATGACACATTTGAATATTAAATCTTCAGAAGTGTAAGCGAGACAGCAGGGCGCTGTTGTACTTCACCATCAAGAGCAAAAGCTCGGAGGATTGCGATGAAATCGACTTTGTGACTGTTTACATTTGATTCCAAATGCGAAAAAGGAAAAAAGTGGCCAAGCAGTAAATGTCAACTTTACAAGTTCAAGCGCACAACTGTTTCATTGTGCTGCTATTCGAAAGTGACTGTTGTAGATATAGAATATAGACAAAAATACAGCTCGGTTGAATTTGCTCCCTATTAATATCCCTGCACCATGTTTCATCACAGCACTTATTGTAATACGTTTTGGTTGAGAAAGCTGAGTTATTCCAATACTTTAAAAGCTTTAAATCATTTGGCCCGTTTAAGAGACGTTAGTAAAAGTATAGCTCAAGAATTAGAAATTGTTCCCTGCCAAACAGAATTAGAGAGTATCATATTTTTTCCCCTGAATTGTTTCAATGTTCCAAAAGAGACATGCACGCAAGGGAGCGAAGTAAAAAAAAAAAACACACACACACACACACACACTAAAAAAACTGGCAGGCAGAAGAAGAGAAAGTTTGACTGCGAGACTGTCATCGGCCACGTTTCAGTATTTCCAAGAAACTTTTCGGGATACGTACCCTCTGCGCCATCGCCCGCCACACTCCCTCGTCTTCCTTTAATCAAAAATATATCCCCTATGAGGCCAGGGTGAACTGGAAACAAACACGCAAATTCCAAATGCGGGATATGTTTTCCCCAAAAAATCCAAACGCCTCTTTCAAGCGCGCGATGAAGCCAGTCCTTCACCACAAGTTCAGGCGGACGCGTTCGGCGGTAAGTCCCCTTCGCGTTCTCTTTCCCCTGGACAGCGACAAGGAGCGAGCAAAACCTTCTTTTCCAAAGCAGTGTGAAAATAGCCCCTCAAAGCAAACTAGCGCATCTCATGGCTTTCTGCCACTCCGGCTGTCAATCAATCAAACGCGAGCTTGTCAAAGTGCTGAATGAATGATGATCCTCCGCGCGCTTCCACTGGTTAGCAGCCCTAACGAGAATACACTCAAACGCACCAAAATCAAGCTCTCTCTCGTTTCTTTGATCACTCTCGGCTCCTGAGTTGATTTTTTATGCAATAGCTTCTAAATGAGATCAAGAGGAGGTGGGCTGATAATTCTGGCTTAGTTTTTCTTAAAGGAGCCACGATCGATGCTGCGAGCTGCCTTTCCCCGTTTGTGTACAATGAGTGTGTGTTGAACGCGGCTCAGCAGCTGAATCTGGACCAGACTGCTGAAACCCGGAAGTAGTGGTGGCCATAACAGGTCGCGTCTTGCACAATGCGATGGGCCACATCAAGTTCCAGTCAAAGCAGGGGGTGAAATGTGTGGGACGCAGAAGAGCGCGGACCTCTGCCGCGAACCGAGCTAGAACGCGTTGCGCTTCTCGCCTGTTTCCTCGCTATCGGGACGATTGCCAAGACGCACGATCCATCGGGTCGTGGAAGTGTTAGCATTAAATCAGTTCTTTGGACAGTTCTCAACACTACGTATGGCTAGGGAGAATGCTATTTACTATAGTCCAGAAACTGTTTAGGCTGCGTAATGAAGTTTAGCCACGCGCCGTGCGCTTTTACGCGGAACCCCATAGAAATGCACTGCGCGAATAACGCGAATTATCAGGGTTCTCTTAGACCACATGCCTGCGTGCTTTACATTTCACACAAACATCATTATTCAGAAACGGCATATGCTGCGCTTCAGCAGGGCTGCGCGCGCTCTCAGCCAAAACACCCCCGCCATTCGCGAATGGGTTCATCCACTTACTGTAGGATCTCAGGAGTTTGGTGCAGTGTCCAATGAAAGGGTGCTACAGTGGATCAAGTCGTCTATTGGTTCAAAAAATGATCAATCATTAATTTATCGCTCGATATGCTTCCATAAATGAAGAAAGGGTGGAATGAAAATACTGTAATCTGGAGGGAAAAAGTAGTCTTGTTTTTCTGTTTTGTTCTGATGCTCTCTCTCTCTCTCTCTCTCTCTCTCTCTCCCACTCAAACACACATAATACTCACGGAGGCAAGATATTCATTGTTAGATGAATAGATATTCCAGATATTTATTTATTTTTTGTTATTTGCAATAACTCTTTCCCACCGTCATATTTCTATTCTATCATTCAAAGTTTTTCAGAGAGAGAGAGAGAGAAAGAGCTTTTAACAGGCATTCCAGTAGTTTCAGTGTCCGTCTGTACAGTGATGTGCACGATATTCCCTTTTACTTAAACAATTTGGAGAGGTGGTTTGTGTTCTGGTCAATTTGAAATGCATCTCCCCAAATAAAGGAGCCTCTTTGTTATTATAAATAATACATCCTCTATAAAATGCTCAGATGAAAGCTGAATAAGCGGCTTTAAACACACACTGAAGGGCACCATTGTGGGCAATACAACTGACCCGGTGACAGGGTGTATGAAGTTTGTCTGAGGAGCATCTGTCATCGATCAGAAGCGATTAACGCGAGGAACAGTGTCTTATCAGCTGCCACGAGCGGAAGAGCGGCGGTGGGATCCGCCGCGCGCATTTACAGCCATGAAATCACTATCAAATCCCCAAAGCGCTCGGCAAACGAAGGGTGCGCGCTGCGGGATCTGATGCGGACTTGAACACAAACGAAAGGAGGATTCGTGAAGCAAATGTAACAGATCTATGAATAACCCAACGCCCTACAAAAGATTACACACGCGTTCACTGGTAAGTGGCTATATTTTCTTTTCCAAGGACTAGTTATGACAGTAAAGTTTTTCCTAATCCAAAATAGTGTCAGTTCATCATTTCAGGGAAGTCTGTAGGCTACTACAGTAATACATATCATGGTTTATATATGCCTGGAGTCAAGTAATTTGTTTTGTTGATGTTTGTGATCTTAACATTAGGTTTTGTGTCTGTCTCAATTATGTGAGAAGCAAACGGCATGACACGAAAGCTGTACTTACCCAAACGCTTAACTGCTGTCACAGTACCAGAATAGCATTATAAAGTAATTAAGTTCCTTCAATTAGCATCTATAAAAGGACGCTATAGAGCGCAATGAGGGCATGCACTTTCACTGTTTAGGTTGGCTTTTAGTGAGGGTCAGCAGATTGCAGCACGCATCACTGACCTAACGCCATCATTTCGGCTAATTTGGGTTTAGAATGAGATGTGAATCGTTCCACGTAAAATGCTTAAAAAAATCTGTTAAACAGGCATTATCTCATGGAAAAGCTGTGGCAGCTTTTTTTATAGCTAGATTTCATTTAGGTTTAGTTTCATTAAAATATATATAAATATGCTAACACTTAATTTTACAGCGTCCTTGTTACACATTGCTTGCAGGTAGTTAGCATTAACTGTAAATGATGCACAATTACAAACTAAACCAAACCCTAACTCTACAGTAAGTGCATGCTGTTAATTAATATTACTCGGAACCTAAATTACACTTTAACAAGGACACCTTAAAATAAAGTAACCAAAACGTTTTATAAAATTATAGGAACACTTATTGCAAGCGTATAGTAGCTACACGTATGTTTTAAAGCAGAGTGTAAATGAGCTATCCCATAAATATATGTAATTTTAGAACAAGTCAGTTCGCCTGTTTCATCCAGCAGATTTGAGTCACTCTTGAAAACAAGAAGGTGTTACAACGACGCATGAAGTCATGTGGATGTTTATTACAAAAACGTTCCCGTTCTGCCTCAATATTTGTTATTCATTTGAATCTTTCTCTCCCCAAGTCGCCATTGAAAGCAACATGCCGCTGTGGTTCAGAAGTCAAGCGGAGGTCATCCTTTATGTCCCCCCGCAGCGAGATGTGCGAGCAGGGGCCAGTCAGCAGTGAACCTTGCCTTCTCCAGCGCTCACAGGACTCCGGGAATGGGTAAGACGCACTGGGATTAAACAGCAGGCTACTCACTTTTTTTCTTTTTTATCTTGCCACTGCCTGGTTATAGCGCTCTTACAGCGTGTTTCAAGTGCTTTGCAAACGTGAAATGTGTGAATATTCAAATAATCGTTTGGCTTCTCTGTGCGTTTCCATGTCCGAGCGCACAACAGAGACGATTTAGACAAAATCTTATTTATTAATCGTGGGAGAAATTAAATGCATGGACCTGCATGGCAAATCTATACCTATGACGACAAAACTGTAATATATATATATATATATATATATATATATATATATATATATATATATATATATATATATATATATTATATATATATATTTTTTTTTTTTTTTTTTTTACTTTTGATGGTTCATGCGTTTTCTAGGATAACTGAACGAACCCAGCACGTACAATTAGTTGGACGGGGAAACAATGGCAAAAAAACATTTTTATACTACAGATGTAGTGACAGAAAAATAAACTGGATTAAGGCTATTTACTGTCGTTTTATGATTTGGAAACATTGAAAAGAAAGCGATTTTTTTTACAATGATAACTTGTTAATTTCATGTTTATTTACAGGCCTAATTAGAAAGTAGAAATCAGAGTGTTTTTGCTTTATTTCGCTTTGTGATTTTATTTTAGCCTTCTTTTTTGTTTGTTTTATTCTGCTTGATCTTGTTTTATTTTCAAGACTTTCTAAATTTAGAAACGTCCTGCAGGCCAGCTGGATTTGCAATAATGAAAACTACTCCACAAGATCCAGAGGAAAAACAAAATTTTCATATGCAAAGGCTTGCTGTGAGCTTTATGCTTGATCATGTGCGCCTTCTACTGGAAACACACTGAATTTTCTTTGTTTCTTAATGAGACACGCAATGGCTTTTCTGATCTTCACCAAAACAGCCGAATTGCCGTCGCTTTAAGCTTAAATAATAGCTCAAATACCAATTCTTAGTTTATTAATTTTTCTAATCAATTATGGCGCTTTAATGACTGCATTAATGAATGTTTTAAACTTCTTGACAAAGTTTGGTGACGGATCGTTCTGACAGATCCGTCAAAGCTTAAAATCTCGTAATACACTCTTAATTCATATTACGTGTAACCATTATTAATATATATATTCCTCCTTTACTAAAATCTGCATTGATCATCGCACGGAATGAGACTGATGTAGCCATTTAGACATTTTTGTTCAAAACAACGCTAATGATAAATCATCAGACAAGTTCCCATTTCGCCTGAGTTCACCATATTAATTAGTCAAAATCAAAAATATTTATAAACACATCAACTTCTTGATGTGTTCGGCTGAACATTACTTTCTCTCTCCGTAACTCGCAAAAATGTATTATAAGTAAAAGTAAATTTTAAATCTAAATCCATAAAAAATTAATTTGCGTGTATTTACACCTTTCATCTACACTCGCCTGTGTCAAAAAGAAAAACGAAACAACAGAAGGGTCAACAATTTACACGACAGCGTTTTCTTTCTTACTTCAAAGTTTTTTAATATTACAATCACTTCTTTTCACTAGGGATTTCACTCTAAACAAAAGTGCATGATGCAGTTTGCAATAACATTAATAGATTATTAGAGAAAGGCATAAAGAAAAACAATAGTGTGATATCAGTATGTTGTTGCATTTATGACGTTTGTATTGAATTGTTTGATTGTAAATGTTATCAATGAAACTAACACTGTAAATGTCTGAAAATAAGATTTCCATTAAAACAACACAAATACTGCATTTGAATTAGTGTTTTTATTGCGAGCATCAAGTTTTCACATGCTTTCTGATTTTGTCAGCTCTGCCTGTTGACACAGTTGTGATGGGAAATACCATGTCTGAGTCTCTGAGAGCATGGTGTGCTCTATCCCACCCTTTCTCTTGGTCTATCAGCTATAAGTGCCAAAACATTTGTCACTTGAGTTATTATTTCAGGTGTGCTAATGGGCTCAGAGCCACAAGAGAGGAGGAGAAGGTGGGAGAGAGAGGCAGAAGGGGAGGTGGGGGCGGGGGGAGTTTGATTAGTGTGATTTCATTTGACCGGAGCCTAGCCACAGGCTGGCAGAGCCCAGAGGTGAAAAGAGTAGGCCGCTGCCCTCAGTGAGAGAAAGAGATCGGGAGAAGAACGACAGAAGGTTTGTGACGCCTTAGCCAATCACAAAGTGCAGGGATGAGTCTCACACCTCCGGAGGAGGCTGTGAATTGATCAGCACCTTCGAGAGAAAGAGAGAAGAATAAAAAGGAGGGGTGTCGGCAAAAGAGTGCTTTTGCGGAGGACGTGTGAAGACCCATATATTCGTGCAAGGACAGCGGGAGCGAGCCAGGCCTGGGCTCGGAGTACCAGCACACTCTAATGAGCGGCGTTCTGTCTGTACACGCAGAGGTCTGAATATTAAGACCATCCTCGAGGGCCGGGCCATGCGCTTCGTCACATCCGCCTCCTCACATTCAGAAGTTATAGCACCCTTTTTTGGGTGTACTGTAAAGTTCCACTAATGCATGAGCACTGAAAACCGTTTTATCCAGTAACCTAAAAATAAGCTCTATTTGTCAAAAATGAAAATCAAGGTTACACCAACACAAGGGTTTTCTAAGATGATAGAATTAGCTCTTCAAAAATCCTTACTTGCTGAGCATTTTCTCCAGTGTTTACATTTCTGCATTTATCAGACGCTTTTATCCAAAGCCACTTAAATGGAATTCAAGGAACACATTGACATTCTCATCAGTTCTTGCTTTCCCTGGGAATCAAAGCCATGACCCCGGTGTTGTAAACCCCACGCTCCACTGTTAGAGACACAGGAAAGCTGTGTTGATGACGTATTACATATTGAAATAATGCTGAATTTGTCCGTCCCTTTGTAGCCAGCAGCCTTTCATCAAAGCAGGTCCTCATCCTTATCTAGATAACATTTTTGGACCACAATTCTGGCACAAAGTACAAGATGAGTCATCAATATTTTTGGCCTGTTTTTATTTATTTAAATTATGACTATCTACTAATTTAAGTTGCGTACACTAGCATTTAGATGATCTCTATGCTAAAAGACATGGAATAAAAAATAAAAAAAATAATACAAAATAATAATACAAGATGTATTTGTGATTGTTTTTTCATACATCTTTTCTTTCTTTTTATCTGCATTACTTTGAAGGTTGTTTTTAAACATGCATCACAAATAAAATTAACAGAATTGAATACTACAAAAAGCTTGACTGAGTCGCGTTGACTGAAACGCACTGGAGAGCGTTTTACAAGTGCTAGACGAGTCATCAATATTATTTTTGTTGGTCAAATCTGCCAAGTTCATTTAAGTATTCTAGTACATAAATTATCTCAATGATAACAGGCGTGGAATAAAAACCAGGAAAACACAAAACAAAACAGATTTTAATATTAAATTGATTTGGATTTAATATTCATTTCATTTTAATAGTTCAACAAGTTTGATCGATGAGGTAACAGGGAAAAAAAGCTGTTTTTATTTTATTTTATCAGTGAAACAGAAGAACTCACCTGTGGATCAATATGAGAAAATAAGTTAGCCTTCAAGTGAACCACGCACTCAATCAAGCAAATATTTCTGGAGTTGGTCATTAGCTCTTTGAAGCACTCGAGTCCCCAGGCTAAACCTCATAGCTGTGCGTGTAAAGGAGGTTGGGGAGCTCGCGTCCCTAGGGGCCATACTCTTACCCTGGGGTAGGCCACAATCACAGAGGCTCCTGACCCAAACACTCCACACTTTGATTGTAAACGCTCTCGATTAACAATAGATTGAATGAGCTCTGACGGTGTGGATCTCGCCGAGTCCCTAATGGAAACTTAAACCAGTAAGACAGAGAGAGAGAGAGAGAGAGAGAGAGAGAGGTGCTCCAAGACGATACAGGCTGCATTCAGGCAAACATCGCTGGTCATGTGCGGATCTGTAGTCAGATTTACAGTTTCTAAATGAAGAAATGGGTTCACCAGAGAAGGAATTCTCACTCTCAAGGTGAACCTCTCATGAAAGCGGGACTGCGTCTGTGAACAAATGGTGTGGGAACAGGAGCGCTGAGCTGGGCCACGGGGAATGTGGTTTACACTGAGGTGCTGGCTGAGAGTGAAGTTTACACCACTGTCACATGCAGCACCCCGTTAAATGAGTTTACAGCTCAATTCAACCAAAACAACATCAGATAAGGTGATAACTATAACATGGTAATGCCACAACACCCTTTAAACATATACAGGAAACTGGCAGTTGATAATTGATGTTATTTCAAGACTTTAAAGATTTACACTAACGCTCAAAAGTTTGTCTGTAAGATTTGTTATGCTTTTGCAAGTCTCTTGTCCTCACAAAGGCTGCAATGATTTGATCAATAGTAACAGTAAAATTGTGAAATATTGTTACAATTTAAAGTAATAGTTTTCTAATGTAATTTATTCCTGCGATCAAAGCTGTATTTTCAGTCTTCAGTGTCACATGATCCTTCACAAATTATTCTGATATGATTGCTTATTATTATCAATGCTAAAAACAGCTGTGCTGCTTCACATTTGGAGGAAACTGTGATACATTTTTTCAGGATTCTTTAATGAATATAAAGTTTAAAAAAAGCAACATTTATATAGCATAAATTGTTTGCAATGAATTTGAAAAGTTGAAAAGTTATTTAGAACCTAGGACTAGTTCACGGAAGTAGGTATTTAAAATAATTTTCAGTATTTATGAAACGGTTAAGTTCCTCAAAGTTGCTCAGAATGAGAAGTTTGACCATATGGCATGAATGTCGTGGGATGTACGAAAAATCACGTGAAAAACATGAAGGCACAGGATTCCAACTATATAAGACACTTATGATGAACAGTTTAGAAGTCATGAGCCATTACATACTTTTGAATGCTGTAGCGCCACCATCAGGCCAACTGGGGCAAGCCTTGGTGATGTTGTAGATGGAGGGGGTTCCATCATCCCACAATGTTTTTTTTCTCCCTGATCAGTTTCTGAGAAAAATCGAATGCTTGGAAATTCATAACAATTACAATAGGGTTTCAGCGTTGCACACTTTAACCCCTATAAAATTAAATGAATGAGATGATTCAGATAGTGAAATAAAAGCAGTCAAGTGTATAGCATGTTAACTGGATCTCAGGATGCACCTCGTGACGAGGAGCTAGCAACAATAAGCTTAAAAATATAACATAAATTTAACATTGAACTTTAACTTTGATAATATAATATGAATTAAGACTTTACTGTTACTCTAAAATGTGGAAAACAGTAATGATAAACAATGAGCATGTGTGTTCAAACTTTTGAGTGGGAGTGTATGTGATCTGACATGGCGTAAAGTAATCTGGAGAGAACGCTGGACCACTTTATGGGGGAATGGAAAACAAAACTCTAGTTCAGGTGCAGGCCATGTACGACCAAATTTAATTATTGATTTTCTGAGTGGCATCAGTTACCTTAGCAGTTACCTAAGCCTGCCTCTTAAGCAGAATAAAAGGAAGGTCAGGGCATGTGTAGGTCATTCTGCTTTACTGGGAACCATCTCAGGTTGGTAGTAATTAGGGCTAACTTTGTCATTAGCTGTAACACGCATTTAGTCTTTCAAAGTCACCATGGAATCAAAATGGACAGTTCCTTTTTTAATGGAATACTTCAGTATTCATTATAAAGTATTCATTTTTAGAAGTCTTCTTGTTTTTTTTTTTATTAATGGACCCTCGTAATCTTTGATCAAAATAACTCAATTAACTCAGTTTCCTGCCGCTCAGATGACTATCAACTATAACCATCCAATCAATTTCAGACAAGCAAAATCAAGTCCCACCCTACATTTGTTCTTGTTTGAGAAGCCATTTCAGTCAGTAGAATGTGTGTTGAGGAGCATCTCAATAAAGAGTGATCAGATATTAAACAGACTTAGTTACTTATACTCAGTCGAATGTCTAAAGTGGACCATCGAAATAAAGTGTTACAGGACTGTCTGTCAAAGATCAACCAAAGATGGAGGGAGTGTTCGTTCAGAAAGCCTGTTTGAAAACTAACACACTTAAC
Organism: Rhodeus uyekii; assembly: GCA_037043235.1. Classification (NCBI taxonomy): domain Eukaryota; kingdom Metazoa; phylum Chordata; class Actinopteri; order Cypriniformes; family Acheilognathidae; genus Rhodeus; species Rhodeus uyekii. Next base: position 585,803 of record JAWRVZ010000021.1, on the reverse strand, counting down.
ACACAAAAATAACACACTTCACCAAGAATGGATTGAATTTGTCACGTTATTGCATCAAAAAAAAAAAAATATTAAGTGTTTTCTGCATGTATGTATATAAATATTTATTTTACATGCATAACTCAGACGTTAACTCAGCAAAGACCTCCGACAGAAAATACATCTTCTGTTGTTTCATTTGCCGCTTCTTTCCTCCAAACACCTGGCCGGGAGAATTACTTTGAGCTGGCGTCCTTGTGCCTTACTAATTGAACTGTAAACCCGTGTGCAGATCCATTCATTTTCCCCCATGGCTCCCAGCGGCTGATTTATCTCCACTGATGGTGGTGTGCATCAGCTAAAAGCAATCCTGTAAATCACAGGCCTCTCCCCTCGCTTCTTTCATCACTTCATTAATTTAAGATATCATTACGGCCGCTGGTGACATAACTCTGAACAATGGTACACGCTTAAGATATTAATCTGCACGCTGCAACAAAGAGCCTCTCTGTCTCTGGCTGATTTAGCCACTGCTTATTTTATGCCGCTGATTTACATTGGGTCGGTAAGCTGTGCTGATTTGGCTTCTGTCACTGAAAGATAACAAGCTGTCAGAGTTTTACACCCCTATAGTGATTGTGTGGCTTTTACACGAAGGTTGTTACCAGCGTGAGTTCGTCGTGTCTCTCATCTGTGACTTTGTTGACATATAGATTATATTTTCTTTATTAAAAAAAAGTATGCGTGATACTGCATGTTTCTCATGTCAAAAATCAAATACAGAATAAAATATAATAGCTAAAATATTTAGCTTTTGTGAATGCCACTTATTGCAAAAGGTAGGTTGTTATTTATGCATGAACTCATTATATTTTAAGTTAAAGTGTTTGTAATTTTGTTTTATGTTTATCTTTTTTTTAAATCTCTATATAGTTTTCATTAGTATTGTTTTGCTTTAGTTATTTTATCTGTCATTATATTAGTACGACACGTTAAACAAGAAAAATAAACATTGACTTGGAAGGAAATTAAAGTTAACGATAGTAACCCTGATTTTAAAATTTGGTGCAATAAAACATAGCCTCCATTATTTCCCCATAGTGATGCCAGTCAGTATGGTGCAGCCATAACCGCCCGACTCACTGTGGCGAGAGCAGCCGTTGATCTTTACCATCGGAGACCATTCATAAACACACCGCAGCAGTCTCTCAGCATTTGAGCCTGTGACAACAAAAATACACATTTGAAGTCATTTTGAAATTTGGGGCTCCTACCAAAATAGCGAGGGGAGTTCAAAATCACAGGACGGAGCATAAACATTTTAGAGACTGACCCCTGACCCTTTGGTGTTGGCGTAATTCCTGGTGTGGTTGGGGGCCCTGGAGCCAGAGTGAGGGCCGTTTCTGTCTCCATGGGCAGGAGTTCCCAGACCAGCATCCCTGCAACATGAGATCCCTTGATAAAGACTCGTACCTGCATTTACGGCACAGTAAAACTACACTCTTGTTGTTCTGTCCCTTTACAGCGCCATAATTACCCTTGAACAACACATGGTTTTCATTTGTTTCTCCAGTGACAATAAAAGCAGAAAGACAGACACTAGACTTTAGCCAGAATATGGCTGTATGTACATAGTTATGTAAATGAAATATGCAATACACCATATCATTAAACGAAAAAGAAAATAACCATACTGCAAGATAGATATGCAATAAATAAGAATGCATTACATTCTATAAACATTTTATTGTTTACATAGATGTTAAGTGAAGAGCTGTGTTTTAAATAAATTAGTTTTTTAATTCTAAATTGTATTCATTTAAATGTAAAGTTGTATGCATATAGTTAATTGCAACGTGTTTATTGATTAATTGATTTATTGCAGTTTTAAATGCAGCCCTTGGGAAACCTTTTAAAAACATAAAATCAACCTCATCTCAATCTTATATCTGTGTATTTTATAACTTTACGATTGTAAAGATTGTACATTTCTCAAGAAATTTAAGATTAAAGTTTAAAAATCTCTCAAACTTTTACATTATAAGAATTTTTGAGTAACACTTTAGTTTGGGGTACAATTTTCACAAGGATATTGGCTGTTCATTAGTACTTATAAAGCACATATTCATGCCATACCTACATGACCATATTCAACATCCCTTAATTCACCTAATACCTAAACTTAACAACTACCTTACTAACTATTAATACACAGTAATTACGAGTTTACTGAGGCAAGTCACATTTAATAGTAATAATAAAACTAAAATGTTTGCCTTTGCTTGCAATTCAACTTCAAACTAATAACAATCAGTCCTATTTCTTGCATTTATTTTCCATATTGAATTTAAATTATTGAATCTTTCTGGGCATCTATAGGTGCCTTTGCATTGCAAACAAGACACAAATGAGGACTAAGGTGTTAAGGTTAGTTAAGGACTAAGGTGCTTAACTCTCATGACAATAAAAGCCAAAAATATGAATACTCCCAAATGTTTTTTTTAATTTCATTTGATATTGGCATGAAATATGACCCAGATATATTCAGGACAAGTTTATTGCCAGGCCATGTTTAAGAACTTGGCTCTTACAAGCAAAGACAAAACAAGGATAAATATATAGAGGTCAAGAAGTTCTTCTCTAACCATTCAATCGAGTTTCAGTTTGTCTTCTTTATCATTAATTTCTTGCTTCAGCGCTTTATAAGGTACACATAAACTAGCAGACTGCCTTAACGTGTTTGCAAAGTTTTGTCTGAGCCCAATTACACTACGTTTAGTTGAGCAGGATGGGTAACTGCCAAAAGCACTGCAGTTCACCAGAGCAGACCCAGCTCTCTCTCCAACGGCCTGGCTAACAAACCCCAGAAAGACACTATGTAAACACTTTCCTCCTGTGCTCTCCAGAATCAAATGGTTTGAACTATTTGGGCAATGCTCTCTTAACGGTTTAATACTCCAGACAACTCTGCCTGAACAGTGTGTTTAGGAACAGCTGTCCTCAAACAGAACTGGGGGGAAATCCGCAGAGGCAGATGTCTTGCTGCTATAAAGTACGCTCCAAAACAAGGATGTGACTACATATTCAAGTTTATACTGGACGGGAAGTTCAATTTGACATTGAAAAGCACAAGCTGATGAAGCGACAATCTGAATATCAGGTAAGAACAAATTCGTTTCAATGTATATTATGGTGGTTTCCACAAAATATAGGCTATTATATACTAAAGCCAAAGTATAAGTATATATTAATTCTTTGCTCAGGGGTAAAATAAGTTCAAAAGACCTTTGCAGCAGCACAAAAAATTACAAAAATTACAACGGTGATAAAGAAGCAGTTAAGAAGTATACGAAGCTAGCAAAGTGAATATGTTTGTGTAATAGATGTAGGCCAGTTGTGTGTGTAAAACTCACTCCTCTGGCCTCAAGTGGGGCTCGACCGCCTCCCATGCTGGAGACCTTGGTTCAAATTCTGCCTCAAATCCTGAGTGGGTCAAGTAGCACCCGTTACATTTGCACTAGCTCCGCACTTAAGTCAAGTCAAATCACGTCTAACCAGAGAAGATTTCCACGTCAAAGAAGGCGGAGTCACAGAGCAAACCAACATATTTATTACAGGTAATTGCAACGCATACATGGTAGTTAAAAAGGTGTTTTGGTTTTGGTCAGATTTTCGTTCTTTGATTTTGCCAGTGTATTGGGCCTGAAGCCTTGATTTTTTGTGTGAATGTGGGCCCCCCGTTGGGCCTGTAGACCCCTTAGTGAATGGAGAAGCAGAGGGTAAGATTCATTAACAGCACTCCATTATGTTTTTGGGGAGGACTGAGCTTAAAGGACCAGGGTCACAAAATAGAGGAGGGGGGTACTTTTGGATGCTCTTGACTAAAACTTAACCATGTCTATTTGGGCTCTACAAAGACCATTTTAGGGAAAGCTGGACTCTGACTCTACGACTTCAGATTAGGTGGAGTGATAGGATTAGTCCTTAATGACTCGGACTTTGAAGACAAAGAGAGCCTCAGCAAAGAGGCTTAGATATGGAAGAATTAACAGAGCTCCACCAGCGCCCTCCTCTCTCTCTCCCTCTCTCTCTCTCTCTCTCTCTCTCTCTCTCTCTCTCATCCTTTCTCTTCTCCTGACTCTCTGTTTGCTCTGCAGTGCAGGTAGAGGTCATAGAGGGCAGAGGGTGACTGCACAAAGCAGTGGTCTGTTTCAAAGCAGCTGTGAGCATGTCCACTAAAGACTACACACTAAAGCTCCAGAAACATTTACAGATGGGCCTGCGCTAATAAATGCAAGCAGCCGAACGCCACTGCATGTCTCAAATGTTGCACTGTGAAAGTTATGTCCTTTAAATACAGTGGCCCAAGTATTTAGACTTTAGAAATTATAACATAATCGATAAAATAATAGTTTCTTCATGCATCCACTAAACATAGTTAAAACAACTGCTGATTGAAAGACATTTGTTTGCAGATCCGAATTGGTCAAATCCACTGTTTGGATTTAAATAGGCAAATGCTGGATTTAAAGAGTCTATGATTGGATTAATATAGCAGTGATTATTATGTTTCTATCATATTATATATTTGGCAGCAGTTTTTCTAAACTGTGCGAAGCTTTTCATTTCTTAAACAACCACGTATGATGAAAATCGTGGTCATATTCCAGGAGGATAATGTCAGGATTCATCAGACTCAGATTGTGAAGGAATGGTTGGGAGGAGAATAAAGAATCATTTTTACCTCTATTATGTTATTTCCATCAAGAGCTGCATTCAGTCAGTTTTCCCAATTTTTGCTCCAGATTGTCGTATTTAAAATTTCAAGGCAAGATTTCAAGACAATCAAGATGCACATCTTTCATAAAGTTCTATAAAACCTATGATAAACTCTTTAAACATTTTGCCAATTTTGGTATTGCTTCCTTTTGTTATAAATGTCAAGTCTTGTTTCTAAAAAAATATCTAACACTACTACTCTTAGCAATGATAAAAAAGTAAAATTAAGTATCCTTAAAACCTAGAATTTCCTCTCCAAATGCAGACAATGCCAGGAAAAAAAAACTTTGAGTTGAGTCACTGTGATAGTGATTTTTCCTTAGGAAGGTGTGAGTTTGTCTCAAGATAGTGTGCCTCAACACTTACCAAATTATTTAATTTCATCAGACTATAGGCAAGATTAGTTATTGATTACTGAGCTTTTAAATTATTCTAAAGAAAAAGCCAAAGAGCACAGTAATTATGGATCCACTGTTGACATGCCAAGTATTTCATTCCATTTTCTTGGACATCAATAGAAATGAAGAAATTATCAAATAATTGATGGACGATTGTTTTATGACTTCTGCGCACTGTCATTAGCTTTTGCATTCACAAAAGTAAATGATAAATGCAATAAATGCTTTTATGAAAGCCGTGTTGGTGACATCAGCATTCTTTTGGAAATTGACAGTGGGTTTGCTTTATTTCAAGAGGAATAATTCTGCCGTTGTTTTCAGTGGTATTTTTGCAAAAAAATCAACACAAAAACTCCGAACTAGAAACTACATGGCAAGTACAAATAACATTTTGAGCCAGAAACGGCATGTGTGCTTATCAGATTGGTTTTGCCTACTTAGTGCAAAAGGCAGAGGGGCTTGGTCAACACTGGGGGTTTAGTACCCAAAGTGGAAGAGCGCCTCGGGTGAGTTTATCAAAGTGTAAAATGCTTAAACCAGCAGGGCAACACAATCCTTGGTGCTTAGCGTATAAATCACCATATATTCTTATTTACAGGGTGGCATCTAAGCCCTTGTTATGAGTAAATACATCCACTGGCAGTGATTGTATCAGTGTCCATGTGAGAATTAGACAGCAAAAGAAAGCGGAAAGTGACTGTGTGTGTGTGCACGCGGACGTGTCCTCTTAGAAGAACCCAGCAAAGATCTGAAGACCTAAAGCACTTGAATACAATACTTTCAAAGGTTTTGTCTAAACAGATAGAAATATGTTCTTTTTTTGTCAAGAGCACAAAGTTAAATTTAAGTAATTTCCAAAACCAAATAACAGGATTCTAGTAGGTCCAATGGAAACAGTCAGTGACAAGCATGTCCAACAGTGCTAACTTTGCCTGAAAACTTGGCATCTCTTCATTTACTTTTTAATTAAACACAAACATGATATAAATCCTTTTATTGAACAACATGCAAAATCACAAAGCTGCAGTTTTTTATCTTATAACTGAGTTAGTTGTTGCGTTCAGTTGTATCTATCTCACATAATGGGGAAAAGAAAAAAAGAGAGAGAAAAGTTTCATATTTCTTTAAACCTCAAAAGCGTTGGCAAACACAAGAGAGGAAAAGTTGGCCTTAATTCCATCTCACGCTGAAGACTTTGCATTTTAACTTAGTGGGCTCAGTTGGCTGAGGTCCTCTCCCCCGTAAATTGGATATTAGAGGGCGATATAAAAGAGGCTATGTGTGCGCTCCTAGCAGGGAATTATTGCATCCAATATCCCATCCGCCTGTGCAGATCCTCATCTAATAAAGGCACAACTATATTGGTCTTCAACTTTATGAAGCTCCATAGTAACACGCATACAATGGGATTTGGACGGGTCTCTCAAGCAGGGTTTAGGACAATGCAGATATCATTGCATTCCCTTGCTCTTTAAAGCCCTCCTCTTCAATTTAAATACAAGCATCCAAATAGTGCAGTGGCATTCTGTGGCTCCAGCTCTATGAAGAGCTCAACTGTTTTAGAGCGGCGTCCTCAATCTTTATCTTTTGCATTGGAAGGGCTTGAGTGGCCCCCTCTGTCCCAGACCCTGACCCAGCCCCCACCCTCCGTAATCCTAAAAAGGGGCAACAGCATCAGAGAGTGTGAAATTAAATACATTACAGCATTAGGGATTAAAGTGTTTTATGGGCAGTTGCTCATCCACATCAGACTTTAGCTTTTTAAACCCTAACATTTGATCTGGGTAAGGGACCAATGGCTGAGAAAGGAGTTGGACTGTTTGTAGGACCCGCAAAAAAGAGAGAGAGAAAGAGAGAAAGAGAGAGAGCTATAGAGGGTGTGTGAAGCTGTGTAAAAGAGAAGCCATGCGCACTCCTGGGAAGAGAGTATTTACGGCTGATCCTGTTGCTGGTGGAAAAAAGCAAACTGACAAAATCTCCTACAGGAGGCTGGCCACGGTTAAGCTGCTCTGCTTTTCATAAGTGTGTGTAACTGAGGGGTTTCCTTGCCACTGTTGAAGAGTAAAAGCTGCTCTCCAAAGAAATCAGCCTTTAAATGTAGAACTTTCAAAGTATATATACCGTTGCAAATATAACTTCATTTAGCATTTTGTTCAGTAATTAATTTTGACAATATCTGACTGCATAAATAAATCATAAAGTTTTAAGTACAGCTTATTATATAAGCACCATAGTTTTAAATGGAGTTTACCTAAAAATAAAAATTCTGACCACATCATGTATAACTCCATGTCCTGCTCTGTCCCATACAACAGCAGCTGTAGGAAAATGGCCAAACACACAATTATGTACTGTATTTCAACTTTGTGTAAGGAGCAAATAGATTTTTCCCCTCAAATCTCATTTGTGCTTGTGCATATTTAAACAGGACACATCACACCAGGTTTGACGCAGGGCTTCACGATTGATTCAAATAATACTGAAGTTGTTTGAATATCAAATTGCAAAGGCAGTGATAAATAAATGCGCTGTGTGTTTCTGAGTGAAGCACTGTGTTCTTCCATGTGAGCAGCTCATGATCCGGTGTTTCTCAAAGCACCTGGTTTGCAGTAAATGCTTCTCCACATGAACTCCTCTTTGCATGTGCTCTGATTTTGAGTCACTTACAACATGCTTGGGAATGTTACATTCGGCAACCATCTTCCCATTCTTGTAATGAGAAACAGTTATAAACCAGCTGTTCTCAACACAAGAGAAGCTTACTTCCTCCAAAATAAAAGCTTAATGGCTTACTTTTTAACACTGAATTAAGACAACAATAAATATGAGTATTGTAAATATTGTTATTATTATTACAATTTTATTACATTTTTGTTTACAGTAAAATAATGAAATAATAATATTTGCAGCAATAGAAGTAGTAGTATGGTCATGTTGATGAGTAATCACATTTTTTTTTTGTACAAATTGACCAGCCCTGAAGCTTTAAAAAAAGATCACAGGTAAATACTTTACTTGGAGTTTTTATAAAAAAATAATTATAAAGGTATTCATTATGTATGTCATAATGACTCGACTCGACTCAACTCAACTCAAAACAGGATCATTACAGACCATACGATATACGATCCAAAGACAAAAGACAATACAATGGCAACGAAGCAGCACAGGAACACACACTTGAAGGAAATAAATAAAGAACACGAGGAAGGATTAATGAGGGTGGACAACAAGGGAAAATCTAGTAATAATGAGGGAACAATACAAGCGGCGTAACACAAGAACAGGACACGCAGCCAGTGTGAAAGCGCATAAGCTACGTATCCATGTGAAACAATACGACACAGTGCGCAGCTTGTTAAAACACAAACTGCACGCAACAAAAAGCATAATATATAATCACGCGGCCAACGTAAAAACAAACCGCATGCTCACAACAGTACATGCAGACAAGAGAGTGCGAGTGAAGCTCAAAACCGCACTCACTCACCCGCGCGCTCACAATACGGACAAACACACGGGCCATGAATGTCCGAATCCCGACACAAAACCAAAACAGAACAAGACCAAAGTGTCAGGATCATACATCATGTTCCGTACACAAGGCGCTTCACAGACATGAGAGTGTGCGACTTGAGTCACTCCCACAAAGACACGACAATAGGGCAGTGTCAGTGTTCTGTCATCAAAACACTAGAGAGCACGACCGAAGTGACTGAACCCTGACACAGATTCCCTGTTACATGTTTTTTGTACTTTCTAAAATTGCATTATAATGTATAATACCTGCAGTTACAATTACTCATGAAACCACACGATGCATTAAAAGGTGCATTAAAAAGACATAATTAATGCATTTGTGAAAAGTCTCTTAAATCAAGTCATAAATCAATCCTGAAATACCTGCAAATATGGACTTTTACATAATGAAAATTACTTAATGATACATCTTACTACAATCCAAATGCAGTCTCAGTTAACACAAACAGCTATAGCACATTTCCTCCCAAGCCATATCAATGGCTACTTCCTGTTTCCGTGGAGAATGGCCAAAAATGGGAATAACTCTCAATATCCAGCAAACCTGTTCCTCTCTTAAACTGCCCTTGTCAAATTACCAGCTATCATTAATCTTTCTCAAGAAGAAGGACATTTGTCCTTGTCTGACAACATCATGTTCCATGAAGAAACTAAAACATCATTTGGCATTCATACTTCAGTTCAGTAATTGCAGGGTTTCTTCAACAAATTATGAGCTTAAAATGAACCATTAGTTGTTGTCTAGTGCTGATGTGCTGAATAGAGTTGAGAAGAAACCAGAGGAGAGAAATGGCAGCTGTCTTTGAAATTGGCTTCTAATGAAGCTCCTGGGACTCAACTCCAAACTTCATTAATTGGTTGGGACACTCTTCAAAAGGTTCATAGGAAGGGTCACATTGTTTACTTTGATCATCAATATCAATTTACACGTCACACACAGAAGGATCCGTTTACAATTCAAGCTGAAATGCATGAGATCTAAGGTAATGTCAATGTCAGACATTCAGTGTAGACGACACACAGTATTCTGTTCAGGCTTCACTGTCAGTATTTGATACGAGATGGGAAAATGTTTAAAAAAGCTAAATGTCACATGCAAGATATCATGGCCCTTGAGGGGTACATTAGAAGCATTTGATTCCATGGATTACAAAGCTTATTCAGTGCACATGGAGAGAAAATATGAGATGGATCTTTAATCTTCACTTTATAGTCTCCTGCCGTTTGCTACTGTCTCCGACTGCGGGATTTGATTTCACCTCCTCCAGAGCAGAGAGCAATCTCCGCCACTGAAAGACCAGGAGCCAGGGCACACGAGGGCCACCCACTCAAGTAGAAAGGCACTGGGAAACTGCAGTGGAGAAGGCTTAGATACCTTTCCCTCAGGAGTAATACAGGACCATGGAAAGGCCTTGGCTGAGATCTGTTTGGATCTGAGCCCAGGCTTGTGGTCCAGAGTAAAGGATGAATGATCCATCAAGAGTCCATGTCGTGTGAACTTAAACCATTTTGCTTTCTCCGCTTTCTCTTGCCTGCCGTCTGCTGATGACATACTGTTTTGGGAACTGGATCGTACACATGCATTTAGTTAGCAGAACATGCTCAAGGAATCATCTGGGTTCAGTACAGGTAAAGCATTTGTGGCAACAACGTTGATTAGTACTAAAAACTTGTCTCTCAATTATCTTATTTAAAAAAAGGCTGAATAAGCAGAAACTTAAAAGGACACTTACAAGGAAATACAGTAAATGGAGCCACATTTTTTTGTATTTAAAAGCAGAAATGTGAATATTATACTTTTAGAAAACTACTTATATTATATGTCTTTTAAAACTGTGTTTTGCTTGATCTGTAACACTGTTTCATGCATAATGTGCATATTGTTTGTGTGTTGTGGCTAAATCTTTGGAACAGTAGATATGTGACAAATAATTTATAACTGGACTGATAGCCTTCATGTAAATACTTTAATATTACAACTGTTACAACATTTGGTAACAGTGAAAAACACTTGAATCTGACTATATTCATATGTGTGTGTTTATTTACGTTTCACATCTTATGAAATGGTCTACGGTAAGCAGGGCGGGCCGAGAGCCATGGGAACAGAGTGAGGCACGATTGCTAACGAGATGTAACCGAGATTTTTTTAAAGAAAAAAGTGGAAATTCACTTTTGAGGTTGTCAATATTATGTCAATTGAGCATAACTTGTATTGAACTTGTACCATGCATAGTGCTGTGTGAAGTGCAGTAAAAGAAAATGTCTAGAATACCTTGGTGTCAGGTGGGTGCACTGGCCTTATGGGAGAAAGTGCAAACAGGGTGAGTCCCCGAGGATTAACTCGATTACTAGACCGAACAGGATTACGGCAAGCCAACTCCAACACGTTTTGCTGCTTTCACCTGACTGGGCCATAAACAGTATGCACATACTTTGCCAAGCACAGCTACAGATTTAAACCCATAAGCAGGTTTCTACAGGTGACAAGTCAATTATTCTTCAATGTAAACATGATTGGGGAGCTGACATCTATCCACAACTGAACATGTCAGCAATGGCAACACAAACAGCCCAATACATACACAAACCAAAGTAAGAAAGGACAGATAAATGAAATATCAACAAACAACGACCAGGCCCTGGCACTGCCTGCTGAAGAAATCCAAATGAGACTGGATAATGTGGGCCTTCATGGGCTACATCCATGGCATTCCCCTTCACATTCCCATTCTTCCTGTTAGAATTGAAGGATTATGGGAAGGAAGTGCTTTGATTAAACACAATGGGCATCTATCCTCTGTTGATTTGAGGGATTCGGGAGGCAAATCCCTTACAAAACCTGATACAGAGACTGAGAGTGCTGGAGGAGGGGGGTGCGGGAGAAGGAGGATGAACGGGTTTGAGGTGGGTTAAGATGCTCCTCTGAAATGCACTAGCTCCTTGAGCCCTCCATAAACACTCAAATAGAGGCTTCAAATCTCTTTTTCTCCATTCCGACTCCGTAAGCCCAAGTGCCAAGTGAGTAAGTTCTGCAATATGCCATAAAATCTTGTATTGCTTATCACAGATTTGATCATTATCGAGCGGCCATGTGGATGTGATTCCATGTACAAACCCGATCAGGGAGTTTATGAGCTGGTGATTGTTTCGACCTTGTGGTTTCGTGCGAGTACCAAATAATCAAATAACACGACGACAGGGAATGCAGCATAGCGAGAGCAGCCTGATATCAAAAAGGTGTTGCTCATAAACGGGGTCTGTCAGACGTAATGACAGTGTATACAAAGGATGGGACCATGCGAACAAAACCCTTGTCATTTTTTATCACTTGGTATAAAGAAACTCACCAAAACACAAGAACAGAATGTATTTATTTATTTCAATTGATGTTCCTTATTAACTGATGCTCATTAATAAATGATGCTATTTAGAAATACATGGAATGATAACCAAAATCATGATACAAGTCATTTTATTTTACGATAATGATATACAGTTATATATAAAACGATATAGTTATTTTTGCTTACATTTATTGTTATTATAGCTACAAAAGTGATAATAATGACAGCCGGGAAATTTGAATGCTGTCACACAAAGACATGTTAACTTTACACATTAAGCCCAATTAATCATCAAAAAGCACTCAGTTGAGTACTCAGGAGCTTTATGATCAGCGGTTTCATGGGAGCATTGCAACGTCACATGAGCGTAACTTCAATAGAGACAATGGCTTAAAATCCTTACCCACACATGTTTTAAACTAGAGGGTTTCCTGTCTTTATTGTGGACACTCATATGTCATCATTGACCCATATCTTAGTTGCTTTCTTGTAGCTATTCAAAAACAAAAATAACCTGTGAAAAAAGTTTTGTGTATTATGTATCACTTCAGCTCTATCCAACTGTCTAAATTATTCTCTCCTGTATTCAGGAGGAAGGCAGAATGCAGGGTTAAGTCCAATTATTTCATACTAGTTACCTCATGTCCTCATTAAAGTCACTTTTTTCACCACGGTTTTAGGTTACAATCTTTGCAAATAGTGACCCAGGTCCTGCCTTGTCAAGCCCCCTTATCCCAAATGAATCATGAGGTCTTGTAAACAGTGCAGTGATCCAGTTTCTTGAGGGAGTCGGGCTGTAAGGGGGAAAAAGGTCTGGGGATTTGCAATGGATTTACACATATACAGTTTCAGCTAAGTTCCCCAAGGTCGGCCTGCAAGACCTTCACCCGTCAGTGCTTTAAACAAGGCGTTTACCACCCAGTTTCTTCCTGGCCATACCACATTCGGAGGGCCAGTTAGGAGGGGGGGAGTCCCACATATCAAACGCATGTTCTCATTTAAATTCTTCTGTGCGGGCTGTGGGATTTCATTTAATGAGCTGAGAAGCGCTGTTAGACAGCTGACTCCGAAGTTGCCCGCTGAAGAAGACTCTCACCTCTGAAGCCGGCCCGACCGAAAGCACGGGTCTGACAGTCTGAATCCGTCGTGCAATTATATAAATGTAGAACGTCTCGAGAGAAATGCTCTTTTCATGACTCTGGCTCTGATTTGTGACTTCGCTGTTAGCGAGTCGCCGTATTGTGCGTCAAGCACAGCAAAGCGGAGCAGACCCGATCCGAGTGTGGAGGAGAGGAGGCAGGCCGGGTTTCTGCTGGCAAGGTGAGCACAAAGAGGCTCTTCTGTTCCTGCGAACCCATCCCGGGCCCCTGCCAGGGCACTTTGGCAGCTTGGTGCTTCCCTGGGGCCGAGCACCAGAGCCTGCCCAGTCTTGCCCTACCACAACAGCTGCCAGCTCTCGGCCTCACACACACACACACTCCGTGGAAGCTCCAGCGCTTTCTCCCCACACATTCAGTCTCTAACCCCTCAAATCTGAAAACTCTGTTTCCTGAGTCTGACACCACTAAGCCTCCCTTTGGCGAGGGCTTTTTTTCCTTCGCCGCTTTCTCTTTTTTTCTCCTTTCCATGAACGTCATCTCTCTGCAGGAAATGATACCCCACATTCTTGACTGTTTGGCTCCAAACAGAACTGTGCAACAGAAGGAGCAGCAGAGTATGAGAAGAGACAGTGTCTGGAAGAACTGTCTCTTTTTCATTATCTCAGCGTGCCTCTCCGTATCGTCCACTCCCATTCAGTGTTTCTCACATACAAACTCACACATACACACTCTATGGAATTACACAGGACTGTAAAAACATACTGTGTCAGCAGCCTGTTTTACTTATACAGAGAGCTAAGCTGTTAACAAAATAATTGCTAACAATTTCATATATATATATATATATATATATATATATATATATATATATATATATATATATAAGAGACCACTTTTCAAAGGTTTAGGCTTGGTAAGACTAGTATTGTTTTTATGATTTTGAAATTCTTTAATGGTCACTAAGTTATAATTTAATAATAAAAAAGTTGAACAGTAATACTGTGAAATATAATGACAAAGTAATAAGAAACAAAGTAAAATATAATGTAATGTATTACTGTAATCAAAGCTGAACGAATCATTCTGATATGATCATTTGATGATTTATGATTTATGCATTTATGATTATTATGATCAATGTTGAAAACAGCTGCTTCATATTTTTGTGGAAACCATGATATGTTTTGGTGACTTTGGTCAATAAAAAGTTCAAAATTATATAATTAATGTTGTGGACTAACATGCATATTTGTAATAACACACATTAACAACGGTTAATACATAATACATAAATATTACTCATTATTACTCCTTGTTAGTTAATGCATTAACTAATGTTTATGAAGAGCTCTTTTTAAAGTCTTACAGACTTGTTTTTTTAACAATGTGAACTGATCAATTTATTACATCCTTTCTGAAAGGTTGTTGATTTATTTTTTAAATTAATAGTTATAGTAGTGAGTAATTTATTGTTTATTTATTTTGTGAGAAAACATGCACTTTATTGGCTTGTTAATTTATTTTAAATTACTTTACAAACCCAACAGTGTCACTTTAAAACCTCTAACACCTATCAGAGCTTCAGACTTAGACTTTTCTAACTGACTGTGCCTACTTTTCCCATAAATGATTAAAGAAAAAAAGTTCCATATAGATTTCAATAAAAAATGTACACATTCACACATATGACTAACACTAACACTAAACTGTTTGTTGTGTTGCATATTACTTGAGCCGTGATTGATATAGCTTTATACCTATTTGAAAATATGTTCAACACTAGACCTTCTCCTTAAGTGCATCAAAAAAGGATTTGAATAGTGCACTTGACACTGTCAGAGATTCAAATATTGGTCTATTTTATACTAATAAAATAACAGTAATTTAAACACATTAATAAAATGAAATGATTATTGACTTACTTTGAGTTATTTCAGAGCATTCACACATGAGACAAAAATAGACAAAAGCATTTAAAACCCCTAAATCAAGTCAGTACCTTTAGAAGTGGCTTCCGGGTCATTATGCTTTTACAGTGTGACCACCTACTGAGTGAAAATAAACATATTATTAACAGATACAACAACAGTTCTAGGTAACAAACATCCCAGAATGTAGCAGGTATGAGGAGGGAGAGAGTTGGCAGCAATAAGAGTTACATTTCAGGACATCTGTGCGTGTGTGTGTGTGTGTGTGTGTGTGTGTGTGTGTGTGTGTGTGTGTGTGTGTGTGTGTGTGTGTGTGTGTGTGTGTGTGTGTGTGTGTGTGTGTGTGTGTGTGTGTGTGTGTGTGTGTGTGTGTGTGTGAGTGTGTATGTGTGTGTGTGTAAACACATGGGGTGAGAGAGAGTCTGCTCTAATAGTGTCAATAAAGGGACATCTCTATTGGGTTGTTCTGTTATGCACTTGCTAAACAGCTTTCTGGCAAAGCCACTACAGATTCCTCAGTGATGAATCATGGACAGGAAGCTATGGCGTGACATTAGGCAACAATTAAAATCAAAATTACAATCAGATGAAAAAAAAGGAATTTGATTTTTACCATTCGTTTGCTAAATTGTCGCTGTGTGAGAGAAATACAATGTGACTTGCAACAAATGTGATGGGGATATCTCCATTTCTGACAGGCTTTGTTGGCTGAAACAGAAGTGAAACAGCAGTGAAAGATGAGAGTGAATTTGATCGTACGTTGATTTGACTTGAATGTAATAAAAGGTGAAGAGAAATTGTTGAAACAATAGTCCATTTTAGAGAAATTTAGCAGTACATTTTCACAATCAACACAAATAAAATAATAAACTTTGCTATTAGGCTTATTATCAGAATTAATAAAAGCAACAACAACAGCAATAATTAATATTTATGCCTGTACTTTTTTAGTAACTAGTCAGTTAATAAATAGGTTCACTGTATTTAATTTTTTCGGAAAAAAAGAGAATAATAAACAAATTAGAATACCATTACTATATACCATTATTAGAATACCATTATTATTAGTAGTAGTAGTAACAAAAACATAAACAACAACAGTAATTTAACCAATAATAAGCCTGATAGTTAATAATATTTTGTGATAAACATAAGGAAAAAAATAATTGGAATGCTAATGCTATTTTTATTATTGTCCAATTTAATTATTTAAAAACAACTTACTGGTTGGTTTCTTCTGATGACTATTTTTATTTTATTTTTTTATTTAAAAAAGTAATAACAAGTAAACAAACAACAACAACAACAACAACATAATATAGTTGTTTTTAATCCTTTTGCCATTTCAAGGGTTTTCATAATGTTTTCAAAAAATGTGGTGTTGCAATATTCCATCTGGTTAGCCAGGAACAGAAAGTTTTAGTGGTGGCTCTCCTTTCATCCTAACCCAAAGCCACTATCCTAGCTCCCTCTGGTGGCAATTACAAATTAGTGAGTGAAAATCTTTACCTTCCTGTTCCCCATTACAGCTCAGTGCCTTTCGAGCTCATTCTGAGGTTTATCACAAACCTTTATGATAAACCATTATTGAATATAAACATACAAAAGTCACTAAACATGGCATTAAAAAGTCTGTCTGTTTAAAGCTGAGAGTCACCTAGCAGGTAAAGGTGTGTCTGGAAGAGGTCTCTTTCCCTGAATGCCAGGTCACGGTGGTGCTCCACACCTCCTGCATCATTCAGAGATTTTCTAGATCCAAATGCCTTCTGACGCACCCCGCACAACACACACACACACAGCTCCTGCAAGATCACAGGAGGGAAACACGTGTCCGTGTCAGCCTAAAGCCCCGAGGAAGACTCTGACAACCTTTCAACCCGTCTCCCTGTGAAATAAACAGACACACGAGGATGCTCATCCGGTCTCTGCTGGCAGAGCCAGAATGCTGTGGATAATTCATGACAATTCGCATTCAAATAGTTATGAACGGGACATTCGGGGACTTACAACTCCCAAAAATGAATAAAAACGGATGTATATACTGCAGGCGTAATGTATGCGGCACATTGCAATTCATCGTGTGAAGCGACTCAGGTGGCCTGATGTGTTCGGTGTCAATCACTGTGATTGGCAGGCATATGTCAGAATTGAAAAATGCCACATGGAGAAAGAGACAGAGCTAGGTTTTCCAACCTAGCGCCAAGGCATGGCCTATTTTAATATTTCATCTAGCCAGAGAGAGTCTTTCGCTCCATAGTTTAAATTCTAATCTTGTTATGGCAGAGGTGCATGTAGTCTGCAGGCTGCGGCACCAAGCAGCTCTAATTCCCTCTGTTTCTCTCTCCAGCTAAACAAATTATTATAAATTCCATTATTTTTCCATTATGCATATATGTTTTGGTGACAGACCCACTCTGCAGAGCTCTCTCCATTAAGTGGTCTGGCTTTTCCTCATCAAAGGCCAATACATCTGGCCCTAAACACAGCTGAGTCCTGTTGGACCCTCATCATTTGTATATCATTCAAATGCCGTTCATTCACTAATATGGAGTTATATCGAATAATGGCATCTCTGGTGGCTTTTTTCCCAAACCCTAAAGCAGCTTGTAACTGCGGCCGCCTTATTCAAGAGCAGCGCCCGAGCCTTCCATGAAAGGTTTTCATCTTTCCTAATAGATAATATTCCCGATATAGAAGCCTGTGGCAGTTTTTCCAGAAGATGAGAGACACATGGTGAAATATCCATGGGTCTGAACGATGCACCATACTTTAGCCTTGGACGGCGGACCGCACCAAGTTGTTTTTGGCAGGAGGAGCTTCTGTTTTCGTACATTTAATAGGCAGCGTATTTAAATGTCATCATGATTTCATTTTTTACTACCTCGTCCGAACTTCCTCTTCCATAAATCCCGGGGTCAGTCCATAATGGAGATGAGTTCATAACTCTCTGCGCGTGTCCCTCTGTTTGCGCCTTGGATTAAATGGTGACATGAGAATGAAGATGTATTTTTGTGCATGTCTCACTCCCTGTTGCTCAAAGAATCAGTTCATCAAGTTACTTTAGGGTGTGTTGACACTTGGCATGTTTGGTTGGATTAAAACAAACCCTGGTGCGATTGCTAGTGCGGTTCATTTGAAAAGGTGTGAATGCTGCCATCAACAAGCGGACCAGGACCAAAAAATTAAATATGAATGCAAAACGGCCTGAAAAAACATATAGACATGTAACCGATCCAAAAACGGGACATGATGTCACAAGACGCGAACCTAAGAAAAGGATAGTCATAGTCCTAGACACATCATGGTCATGTTCTTGCCCATCACAGTTCAGTTCAGGTGTCAGAACTGCATCTCCTCACAGCAGATCTTGCTTTATGTGATGGAGGGATTCCTGGTGCTGTTTTTACTCCTTTACACATTTTATAAGCTCTTAATTTAGCCCAGACCACAGCGTTGTTTTGGATGCACTGAAAGTTCTGTCAAGAAATATGTGTTATAAATGCTGGCCTTAAGGTTCGGTGTTAAAATGTGAACGCTAAGCGAATCAGGACTGAGTCCTGGCCCGACCGGGGTCCGGACCAAACTAACAAAATCTACAAATTACAAGTGAGAACACACTCTTTGAGTGAAAAAACGGAGTTAAAACAAATGCTGAAATCATTCAAACTAGCGAAATAACATCTATCGTGTACAGCTGAATTTGTGTCAGTGAGCCAACATAAATCCACACTGGAATTGCTTTTCTTCCTGAAGTGGTGTCATGCAACGCCAGGGAAAAAGCCAATGGCTCATTCATTTGACTGGCCGTACAACGCAATCATGCTAAACAGCTAATCACTCACAGTCTCTTTTTTTACCACAATAATGTCCTCTGTAAGGCAGCAAACAAATTACCAGCAAGTGAGGCGACACAATAAATCCATGTGTTTCTTTTTGTGAGTGTGTGAAGCTCTTTGTGTGCAAGGGAAATGGGGTGTAAGACACACACAACACATAGCAATTATCTCACAGTGTCCCTGAAGCAGTGTAGCATTACCCTAGACTCCTGAGTTATGCTGTTTAGCTCACTGCTGGGTTCGCCTTTGTTTTAATAGACAAACACAAAGTTTAATTCCTTCTGGGTCAGACGAGAGAACTCAATGAATGGGCTAGACCTTTAAACACACACACAAAACGAGGGACTCATTTAGCGTTAATTACTCTTTGTCATTTGCTGTCTATCCAGCAGCGGCGCAGTAAAATGTCACCGCTGAAATTAGCCTCAGAGCTGAGCAATTTTCGCAGCTAAATTGCCGAATGAGTATCGCTGCGTAATAGGTAGCAATCTGTGGTAATATGATGAGATCGTTTGGAAAAAGTCAGGGGGCCTGATCAAAAGCAAGCATTATCCGCACTGATGTGGTGACCCGGGGAACATGTGGACACAGCTGTAGTGTCATGTGAGGTGTGGGGGAGCAGGTGCCAGTTGGCAAAGGCAGCAAGCGACCAAACAATTACTGTTATTCATAACAGCCGCTACGCACAGAGGACCAGATTTGTTCTAACTTTGTGATAGACGCACCCAAAGTGTAGAAATCCTCTTAATCATCTGTCAGTCCCTGCCTGGTGTGAATACACAGTGGAAGTGCAGCTCATTATTATTCATAATATGAAAAAGATTCTGTCCGGGCCCACTGCTCATTTCCACAGAATTTGTGCTCTTGTTATTCACAAAGTTAGTTTATGACATATTTTGATTCATTTAATCATCCCTTCAGCAACTCTCTGGTCGGTTTGACACGTTCTACCATGTTTGGATCCATTCCACAGAAGATTCCGTCTCTTACAATTCATGAAAAGGTGGGAAAGAATATTAGCATCTGATATTAGGTGTGTTGGCATGGGGCTTTCTTTGTCTCGAATGTGTGGCCGAGTGAAGTCTCTACATTTTCTTCTAACCCACTTTCTCTGCAAGTAATTGTTATTAAAAGAATAGAAATGGGGTCAGAACTGGAAGCAGTTCTTCCTTCTCGCCCTGCGTGTAATTAACATTTCACAGCACATATCTCATTACAGAAGACAAGGCCACTTTTACCGAAAAGAGTGCGATGCATTAAGATTTCACCAGGCTATAATCTGACTTGCGATCATTAAAGAATAATGTAAACCTTCAAGTGATTTAATTGGATGTCTATAGAGACATAATAGAGGAGTTAAAGTCTTTGTTTAGTGTTCACTTGAACAGTCTGAATCTCTCTGTCTCTTGCTTTCTCACTCACTGTTGAGGGAAGGCCACATTAAGGTCTGTGTGGTATGACGATAGATGTCTTTATATTTATTTAGATATACTGGGTTGTTAGGCATAATACAAAGTGTAATTTAGCCATTTATGGTTGAGAAGTCATGATAAAACATTCCGTCACATATAGAATATAGAATTTAAATGATGTGCACCTAACATTTGGGAGTGAGAATTATACAGTAGTGCATATTCAGAATAAGATTGTTGCAATATACTGACGTTTTCAGTGCATATCGATCCACAAAATCAAAATCCAGTTATTTCAACAGGATTCCACTCAATCTGAAATTACAGATTTTGTGTCAGGATCAGTTGATCATGAGATCTTGCCATGTTGACACTGAAATATCAGTTTGGCTTGAAAATGAGCTGTGCTTCATACATCCCTACAATCTACTGACAATAGACAATTGACCATCTTTGCAGAAACTTCAATAATATAACCATGCCTGTTAACAGTCTGCAGAAATTGTCGAAAGTCTTATGCCTCCATTAAGTCATATTTCGAGTGTGATTCACTGCTATTAAAAACCTCATTTTCCAAAATTAAAAATATTTCAAAATTAAAAAACTATATATTATTCAATGCATTGATGTCATTTTCACTGAAATAGGAAGTCAGGGCGGGACATATGAAACAGCTCTTCCCCTTTTTTAATAAAGACAAAATCATTTTCGTTTATATATCCAAGCTCAGAGCCGTTCGAACTCGAGCACGAGCTGTTTCTCCTTCAATCTCCTCCATATCTGTTTAAAATACATCATGTTTTGCAGAACTTTAATGTGTTTTCTGTTGTGCATCGACTCGATCATTTGATCCTGTAGGAGCTCACGAATACTAACATCAAACCAGACTTCATTCCTCCAATGAAAGATATTCACACTGTCTGACTTGCTCCCTGTTCCCTATATAGGGACTCTGTACCATTCAACATGCTTATATCTTCTAAATGTGAATTTTCAACAATTTTCAACAAAAAAATACTAGTTTTTAGATAATAGTAAGACTAATATTTACATTTACATTTATTCATTTAGCTGCCACTTTTATCCAAAGCGACTTACAAATACAGAAAGCGGTTCATACTGATGGAGTCAAAAGTACACAAGAGTGTCACAATAGACATTGCTTGAAGTAGTATAAGCCTAGAGAATGGAGGGACTACAGGAAGGTGAAAGCAATGCAGGAATTTATTTGTGTGTGTGCGTGCTATGTTAGGTCCTCCTTGGAAGAGGTGAGTTTTCAACTGTCTTTTGAATTTTGACTGGGATTCTGCATTTTGGATGAAGGCAGGGAGATCGTTCCACCATCAAGGAACTGTAAACGAAAATGTTCTTGAGAGTGATTCTGACATATTCATGCTAAAAACCACACTTTAGTTTTGACTTCATGGGGACTTTGATGTTAATAATTTAAAATAATGTGAACCCAAATCATTAAAATAATGTACACCATTTACCCAGGGTTTGAATTTGGCGCATCCAATCAGATTTTAGAGAACTGAACTATTGATTTTATTTTATCTCGATGTTCCTTCAACACATTCTGTTAACTGAAAGTAATACTGAATCTTCATGTCTACCAACTCTCATTAGAGAATTAGTAGAGTATTAGTACACTAGTAGGGTTAGGGTTAGAATAAGAAGAAATATAGTTGCAAAGTTACTTTTAATCAACAGAATGTTCAAAAGGAATCATCAAAATTGAGTGTTACCAAACTATTCGGTTTAAAATATTAGTTACAGTGTTTTGAGTCTTTTGTCTTCAATTGAAGTGCAACATGATGTGAAGCTTTTTGGCACTGAGCCCAACTTCTTCATTTCTATGTTGCATGGAATGAAATGGCTCATTTCATGATATAAAGTTTTTCTTGTTCCTTCCAGCCCTCAGTGCAGCCACACTGGTTTGCTTAACCAACAAGTGGTTAGGACCATGACAGGATCTTTAGGCACAACAGCTTTTTTGGAAAGATATGTATGAGTGAGAGGGAAAGCGAATGGAACCAAACCATGATGATTACAAAAGTGAGGGACACTCATATGCAACCAATTTCCTATAAACACAGAACAATCTCTCACACAGGGTTAAACGAATCCAGGACTGATCTTTTGCCACAATAAAAGCAAGTCAAGGCTGCTCGAGATTTCCACGTCCATTAAGAGAAATGCGGCACGGATGGCTCTAAGCGGCGCGTCGGACCGAGCTGGGATCATTTCCATGGTAGGCTGGCAAGGAGGGAAGTGTTGATGGTGGCAGACAGTGAGAGAAGAGACGCGGGGATATGTGTCAAATTAGTCATGCCGTTCAGGGGCTTGCGTAGCTTTATCTCAGGACAGTCTCACTCCCCCCCCCCCCCCCCCCCCCCCCCCCCCCCCCCCAACTAATGCCCTGGGACTCACGGGGTGAGAGTGCTGTGAATGCCTTGCATATATACACACACACACACACACACACACACACACACACACACACACACACACACACACACACACACACACACACACACACACACACACACACACACAGCTCTTGCAGCTGGAATCATGAGTGAGACGTTACAATATTGAGCAGAGCATAAATAGGCACACCGTCTACTACAGCGCCACATATGAAATGTTCATGCTTGTGATATGTTTTTGCTTTTCTTCCAGTCATTCACACCTCCAGAATGGAAGCAGGTTTGCGAGGAATGTTGAAACCTCACTCAGTCTAAACAAAAGATTGTTGGCAAAACAGTAGCTTTTGCCTGTTTCTGTTTTGTGCAACTCTAGGCAACAAGAACAAGACCTTCAGGAGTCATGCCAGATTACCCACTAACTACACCAGAAAGAGGCTTGTATAAATTAAAGGGAATATTACCAAGAAATAAGCTTCACTGTCTAGAAGATCTGAAATGTGTCCTTTAGGGAGAAATTAGCGGGATGGCTCTCACACGTCGATGCCCGTGTCTGTTTTATTTTGCTCCCTAACCAGCCGTCGTGGCCATACGTGATTGAGATTT
Source organism: Rhodeus uyekii (assembly GCA_037043235.1). Lineage (NCBI taxonomy): Eukaryota > Metazoa > Chordata > Actinopteri > Cypriniformes > Acheilognathidae > Rhodeus > Rhodeus uyekii. The sequence continues at coordinate 562,449 of JAWRVZ010000021.1, read as the reverse complement.
TTCATTATTGCCGCACACAGATGGCCATTAGTTAGACGCTACCTCAGCCAGACACGGGCTGTCTTTGTCCTACTGAGAAATGCTGCACATACCGTCTACAGGGGATCTCAAACATTCAGCCTGCCACAACGACGGTCTCAAAACATGAGGCACAGTTACAAAAAATATGGATTGCATTCCAATTAACAAACTTTTTTCCTTAAAGTACTCACTTACTTTTTTATTGGAAGCAGCATGAGTTAAATCAAGTGTCCAAAACTAGTAAATTAGTGTTGGAGGAAACTGTAATCTGTCAAGCTACAAGCTAGTCAGAATTCAAATAGTTAACAACAATAAGGCTAAGAAGTGTGGTATTATCAGTCTATTTGAATGTTTCTTTCAAGTGTTTTATTTATCATTATGGCTGCATTTATTACAATTAAAAATTTCTGTTTTCTATTTGAATATATTTTAAAATCTAATTTAGTCCTGTGACACCAAAGCTGTATTTTCAGTATCATTACTCCAGTCTTCAGAGTCACATTATCCTTCAGAAATCATTAATATGCCAATTTGCTGCTAAGTAAAGATTTCTTGTTATTGAATGGTGAAAATAATATTTAAAAAAATGTAAAGTCAATTAAATGTCAGGCATATCAATCTATCCATTTAGGAAGCAGAAGTGATTGTGAATCTTTTTCACCTGCTTTGGTGCAAATTAACGTGAAAACAGATTCACAAGAGACAAAAAACAAAAACAAAAAAAATACAAAAAATAAAATCAGGTGGTGGCCATAGACAATTCATTATTATTATTACTCTCATTATTCTTCCTGACTGATCTGTCTTTAGTTTTGTGCTTTGTTAGTGCCCTTTTCTCTGTCAGTTGCATGAGGCAGTTCTTCAGGAGACAAGGAGAGCTTGAAAACAACCAGCAGCAGGACCAGGATCTGCTGCTTTGTGTAAGAAAAAGAGGATGAACTGCCAGAGCCCTACAAAACATTCTCCAGCAGGAACTGGTGTGCATGTTTCTGACCGAACTATCAGAAATAGACTTTGTGAGGGTGGCATGAGGGCCTGACATCCTTTAGTGGATCCTGTGCTTACAGATCAGCACTGACAGCTCGACGCATTTACCAGAAAACACCAGAATTCATGTCCACCATTAACACCCTGTTCTCTTCACGGATGAGAGCAGGTTCACACTGAGCACATGTGACAGACATAAAAGTCTGTAAATGCCGTAGGGAACGTTATGGTGCATGAACTTTATTAGCGGTTTGGTGGTGGATCAGTGATGGTCTCGGGAGGAATATCTTTGGAAGATCACACAGATCTTCATGTGCAGCCAATATTTCCCTCACTGCTGTTAGACATTGGGATGAAATCCTCAGATCATTGTCAGAGCTTATGCTGGTGCAGTGGCTCTGAGATCCTCCTGGTCATGATAATGCCTGGCCTCATGTGGCTCGAGTGTGAAGGTATTGATGCCATTGACTGTTCCTTTCGTTCCCCAGACCTGCATCCAACTGAGAACCTCTTAGACATTATGTATCAGAGCATCCAATTCAGAAAAGTAGAAGCACAGACTGTCCATGAGCCACTGATGCCCTGATCCAGGTCTGACTCCATCCTCCATCTCATCAGGAGCCAGATGTTGCTTTGAGTGAACACAGGCATGTGGAGCCGTATCATGAACTTCATGCAAGTTGGATAAGACTGTAATTTAAAAAAAAAATTGTGTTGACTTTTGGTATGATTTTGAATCCAGCTCTTATTTTGTTGATGATTTTGGTTTGTCACACTTACACACAATTTTATTCTTAACAAATTATAAAATGAACATGAATAAAGATTTGGAACATTTCATTCATATACTTCCAGTGTGGGATTTAAATGTTCCCTTTTTTTTTGAGCAGCGTATTCTTCTTCTTAGTAATATTATGGAAACCATGATACACTACTATTTAAAAGTTTTAGGAAAACATATACATTTATTCAGCAATTAAGCTGATAATTAGACAAATTAATACTTGAGCACCAGTGACAAGTGATAATAACTAAGCACCAAATTAGCATATTATAACAATTTCTGAAGGATCTTAAATTGAAACAATATTTCACAATATTACTTTTTCTTTTTCAGTTTTTCAGTTTTTTTTATTACTTTTACTTTTTCATCCAGTAAATGAGCATGAAAAAAACTTATTTCAAAAACAAAACAAAAACTCTTTTGAATGGTTGTTTAAATGTGCACAAATTAAATGACTATAGAACACAATAATGAACAGCAGCATTTCATAAACATGCAGCTAGTTCTAGTCCTTCCCCAGCTACACACGTATAGATCTGATACAGTGGTGACTTCATGTATGTTGCATATCTATACAATTATATATTTTTGAAATAAATATTATTACATATATATTATATACTGTTTTACTATGCCAAACTCTCAGAGAGTTGTCATGACAAAAATTTGCTCCCCAAGGACTCAAATTCATGAATTATATTTGTAATTTTCCTTTTAGAAAAGCGCATTTGATAAAACTACAGGTCACTCAACGATAAGGTTAAGTGCGTAATACAACGTGGCAGCTATTCGTTTGGAAATAAAGTATTTTGATAATGGAAAAGCTAGGATTTTCTTCTTTTTTCAGGAGTTTCTTTTTTACTTCAATACTTGCCGATTGCAAAATGGTTGTGCAGTTCTGTCTGATGCTTCAAACTGTTGCATGGTGATGCCATATAAATCCTTGGATTAAGCAGTTTTTTCAACAGGGGTTTAAACCAACATATTTTATCCATATCACTGACTTTCCTTTTATTCTAAGACATTCGGAGACAGAATCAAAGTGCCAAATCAAAACCAGAAATGTGTGCGCATAAGCTTAAACCCCAGAGGTCATCTTTAATGATGCCAGAAGTTTAGTGAGGCTAACCCCTTAATTCACGCAGGGTCGTGAAGCATCACAGCAATCCATGCTTTGTACAGCCGTCAACAATGAGGATAATGATTTTGTTCATTAAGAAAAACATACAAATTTAGAGAGATTTGAGATTATTATCATGATTTTTGACATCCTTTGTAGTTATACATTTAACATTTAACTTCAATAAAGGTTGTAAAGCATTCACAACATTCAAAAGGGTGGAATTTGCTTTTTGTGGAGGAAAAAAAAACAACTCAACGTTCTACATGCACAGACGTACAGCTTCACTGCTCATATATTTACTGCTCTGGCTCTTTGATAATGTGTTTATGGGGACTGGCAGGCCTGTCGGTTCAGGGCAGGGTAGTGTGCTACTTACCTCTCTCTCTCTCTCTCTCTCTTGCATGCGCTCATATGCACACATGCACAGACACAGAGTCAAAGCCTCTCAAAATTCAAACTAACATTAAAATTGTTTTATGTGTAAGATCCAGTGAACTCCATTATTTTCCTGCACTATTTGCTTGAATAATTGAAGAAAGAGAGCTGAATTATGGATAAAGTGTACAGTCTGAAAAAGGGGTTCATGCGCAGCCTTGGGCAAAAGCCAGTCCTTAATGATGTCTGGAGTTGGTTGAGGAGAACTCGTTAGCTTGAGAGTAATTTTCCAAAGGATTAAAAAGCATCTTTTAAAGCAGCAGGCCAGGCTGTCGGAATGTCAGGGAAACACCCCTTTCAAAACTAAAGCATTTCACATTTCAGAGGGGAAGAAAATGTTACAGTAATTTCTTTTTTGATCTTATAGTGAATTAATCATTTTGTTAATTATTAGTTTAACATAATTGTCTTTGGAATTGACGCCTTAATTGCTCTGTTAAATTGTTATTCAACCGTCTCAGTATATGTCAGTTTCTGGCTGTTTTGTCAGTTTCTGTAATTGGTACATAATGATCGAAGCTTATTGACTCGTCAGCCTGAACCCTGTTGATGAAGAGTAAGAGACTAAATCAGCAGGCATATAATTCATATAATTCCTGTCCTGTGGGCTGTGTTTACTGGAGATTTCAGTGAAATAAAATAAATAACATATATATATATATATATAATTGCTTTTATATAACAATAATAATATAATAATTATAATATAAGCATTTTCTGTTTCAGGTAAAAAAATATTATAAAACATCATCTATTCCAAAACAGAGAAATCCTGTATTTGAACCAAATATAGCATTCCAACTGTGCTAAAACATGGAATAATTGTGCTACCAAACACCTGTTTATCTAAGCACTGTTTAAACTTCTGATAATTTTTTTTGGGTCAGTAAGATGTTTTAAAGTTTTTTAAAGTCACTTCAAGGATACTCTTGTTTGGTCAGTGAAAAATACAGTAAAAAATAAAAAATAAAAATAAAAAATTATATATATATATAATTAAATATAACTGCCATTTAAAAAAAAAACTGTTATAGATTTTTATAGATTTTTTTGGAATGACTTTTCTGCATCATTACTCTATCCAGTGTCCAGATTGATGATCAACAAACATTTCTTATTTTTTTCCTTTCATGATTCTATGATAGAATGTTCAAAAGAACAAAACAAAAAAATAAATATTTTGTAACATTTTAAAAGTCGTTTGGTCAACTGATCAAACGCATCCTTGCTAATTTTTTTTTTATAAATTAATAGATCAAATCTTACTGGCCCCAGTCATTTGAAAAGTAGTATAAATTTAAATGGAATGATGTTACCTAATTTTCCTTAATAAAATGTCTATATATATATATATATAAAAATCATAAAATCTAAGGAAAAAACTTTTAAAGATGAAGTGTGTCATTCCTGCACCACTAGCCACAGAACTGTACAGGAGTCTGTAAGTAAAAGTTTCATTGTTAAGCTGTAAAGTTTGAAGATTTACACAGACATTCTGTGGAGGTGACATTTGCACACGGCAGTATATAAACAACCTTGCAGAGTCAGTGGGGAGTCTTCCTGCAGTTAGAAAGTCATGAGAGAAAGCAATTACACACGTTTGTCTAATTATCCAATCATAAAATCATTATCGGTTTAGCACCTTATTAACATGCCTAACATGCAGTCGCTCATTTGTCCTGCACAGTGGACTAAAGTTAGATAGCTGATAACAATCACCCCTGTCAGACTAGTCTTTAGCCATGAGCTATTTACTAACTACAGGCTCACTTGCAGTAACCAACCACACTAAAGTAAACTTCACAACCTGCAACCCACCAGTCAGCAACTATTCAAGCTTTAGCATTAATAATATACAGTGTTGGAGAGTATAGTCCGGCATAGCCAGACCTTCAGACTGACGGCAGAAGGTTTGAACTACATAGCAGTTTTCACTGGTCAAGGACCATCCAGAGGCCGTCTGACTGACATAATGCAGCCACAGTTGATCACAGTTAATTTTGTTCCACGTTGTGTTTAGGAATGTGGAAATGTAAGGTTGATCTCCTTACAATTACAGACACATTTACGTTCGCTTGGGTTTTAAATTTTTTTTTTTATCAGTCATATGTGCTGCTTCATTTGAGTTTCCCGCCACTTATCACGTTTCACAGGTGTTCGTCATTTAGTTCATCACCATGTGTCTTTAAGCTCCTCACCTTCACTTGTGTTTGTCTGGTCTTGTTTGTGAATTGGTTTTCATTACTTTCTATTAAATCATAACTAAAACCTAAAAAAACTGATCAAACCCTGATCTGAAAACTTGCTTAACAACTGGTGTGTAAAACACTTGAATGTATTTTAAAGAGTCTTGAGTATGTAAAGAGACTTTACATACTTCAAGTACTTTTGAAAATCCAGCCTTTTACTGATTCTAATAAGAGCTCATTATCATAGTTTTAAACACAATGACTTTCTTTATCGTCATGGCATCTTTCTTTCCAGACAGACGGAAATAAGACACAAACATTGAAACTCCTGAAGTTTTTCCGATTTTGTGCGCCATATGCATCAGTGATTCAACCAATGGTCTGACGTCTGAGGTTGTGACTAGGGAGTAACAAACCAAAATTAGCAATGCTACTAACTGTGCAATGCCAGCAGCTATATCGCCCTGTAGCCTAAGACTGGTTGCCCACTGAAGCTAAGCAGGGTTGAGCCTGGTCTGTACCTGGATGGGAGACCTCCTGGGAATGACTAGGTTGCTGCTGGAAGTGGTGTTAGGAGGCCAGCAGGGGGTGCTCACCCTGCGGTCTGTGTGGGTTCTAACGCCCCAGTATAGTGATGGGGACACTGTACTGCAACAAGCACCGTCCTTCGGATGAGACGTTAAACCGAGGTCCTGACTCTCTGTGGTCATTAAAAATCCCAAGATTCAAGATTCAAGATTCAAAGTGTTTATTGTCATATATACAGACAGAAAGCATGTTTCCCTGTACAATGAGATTCTTACTTTGCCTTCCACAGTAAATGTCACAAGTAGTAAACTAAAAAAATAAGATAAATATATAAATAATAAGAAGAGCAAATATATAACAATGTAAAAATGTAAAAGGGCAAAGTAGTAAAGTGAGGTAGTGCAGTCCTGATAATGTAAAGTGAGGTAGTGCAGTTTTGATAGTGTAAAGTGTGGTAGTGCAGAATGTAAACAATTGTTCATGTATGTTGTGATTGTAGACTCCTATCCGCTGTTTAGGAGTCTTATGGCAGAGGGAAAGAAAGAGTTCTTCAGTCTAGCAGTCCTGCATTTCACACTTCTGTACCTCCGTCCTGAGGGTAGAAGTGTGAACAGACCATGTTGGGGGTGGGAGGGGTCTTTGAGGATGGAAGCAGCTCTTCTGTGGACTCTGCGGTGGTAGATGCTCTGCAGAGAGGGCAGTGGAGTCCTGGTGATCTTCTGCGCAGTCTTCACCACTCTCTGCAGGCGTTTGCAGTCCATGACAGAAGCGCTGCCGTACCACACAGTGATGCAGCTGGTCAAGACACTCTCAATGGTGCAGCGGTAGAAGTTGCTGAGGATCTTAGGCGACATGCCGAACTTCCTCAGCCTCCTCAGAAAATACAGCCGCTGTTGAGCCTTCTTGACCAGCTGCGTGATGTGAGGTGTCCATGTGAGGTCCTCACTGATGTGGACACCCAAGTATTTAAAGCTGCACACTCTCTCCACTTCAAGCTCCCGGATGAACAGTGGCTGAGGCGTCCTCCTCTCCTTCCTCATGTCCACTATCATCTCCTTTGTCTTGTCCGTGTTGAGGGTGAGGTTGTTGTCTTCACACCATGACACCAGACTGGCCACCTCCCTCCTGTAGGCTGCCTCGTCACCGCCAGCGATACGTCCTATCACTGCGGTGTCATCCGCGAACTTCAGGATGATGTTGTCCTTGTGGGAGGCGACACAGTCGTAGGTGTACAAGGGTGTAGAGGATGGGGCTGAGTACACAGCCCTGTGGAGTGCCAATGTTCGTTATGGTGCTGGCTGAAGTCCTATTTCCAATCCTGACAGACTGAGGCCTGCCAGTCAGGAAATCTAGGAGCCAGTCACAGAGGGTGGGGTGCAAACCAAGTATGGACAGTTTGTGGGTGAGTTTGTGTGGGATGACCGTGTTGAAGGCGGAGCTGTAATCTATGAAGAGTATCCGCAGGTATGAGTCCTTGTTCTCCAGGTGAGAGAGGGAATAGTGGATGTCCTTCGCAAGAGTAGGGTCTAACCCCGGCATCCCTGGCCAAATCTGCCCGTTGGCCTTGGTCCATCACGGCCCCCTAATCACCCCCCTACATTAATTGGCTTCATTGCTCTGTCTCCTCTCCTTAGCTGGTGTGTGGTGAGCGTTCTGGCACAGGTTGCTGTCGCATCATCCAGGTGGATGCTGCACACCGGCGGTTGAGGAGATCCCCCCCCCCCTCCCAAACGCTTTGAGCTTGGTAAAAAGCGCTATATAAAATGTAACTGATTTATTATTAACTTGTGTTTTTCAGTAGTATGACAGTATGCTTAAGTTTTGTGGAAACCAACTTTTTTTTCTTTTTTCTGGATTATTTAATGTTCAAATTTATTTGAAATAGAATTTTTAAATAGATTCCATGGGTTTAGAGGCTTGTTTTAGCTTGGGTTTAGAGGCTTGTAACAAAAGAGTAGCTTAATTACGTTGAGTTGTACGTTTCCACAGTAGTTTTCCCAACATTCCCTACTGAGATATGTAATGGTGAGACACAACGCTGGGAAGTGGTGAGAAATGAGAGTAAAAGGAAAAAGAGAAGAAGAGTGTCATCTCAGCACATTCATAATTGATAAGTCCTGAATCCCAGAGGGTGCGTGATGCAACAGAAGTTCCAGATTGTTCTCTTCATCCACTCTCCACCAGTCAGAGGGCTGTGCTGAGATAGGAGCGAGCGGGCCGCACTGAGAGCCGCAGCGCACAGATGTTAGTGCATCTGTGTTTGCCTGGGAAACTGGGTGAACACTGCACACACGCATACACTCGCAACAGCAGTGAGGACTGATGCAGAAGACAAACCTGCTGGACTGCTGATTGTAGGTAAAAAACTAAATGACCAGAATTACAAAATTTAAGTTTTGGGGCGTACTGCATTTGCTAAAGGCCACATTGGTATTAAATTGTGGCTTGTTCCTACTAAATTGTGGCTTGTTCTAAAAATATAAATAGTTGTTATTTTGTTCATGTTCATTTGTTCTTTGTTTGCACGAGTGCTCAGAGCATGTTAGAAATAGAACGGGGTCATCAGTTTACAGTCGGTGTAGCATAACATTGTGCCACATCCAGTGTAGACCGCATAAATAAATATCTGGAGCTGTTGGATGACTCAAGATCCTGTGGTGTCAAGCGTTGGGACAAGCTACAGTCAATAAGAGAGCACAACACGAGCAGGCACTCTGTTTTACTCTCCTCCAACTGTCTCTATAGCACAGAAAATTCCTGCTGCTTGCTTGTTCTCTCACCCATTCTCTCACCCATATTTCATCCATATTCTTTGTTCTTTGCTCTTTTTTCAGAAAAAAATGGGTTCCCTTTCAAGGTATCTCGCACTGCGTCGAATGCTAGGGGAATACTTGGACGACAGTTTTGTGAAGCACTTACATGAAGTGACGGTCGCAAATTGTGATGTCACGAACCAGGGTGATAAATATGCCACAGAAACCAATGACGGCAGCTTAATCTTCAGCAAGCACTGTGTGTGATTTCTTTGAAAAAGCAGTACAACACAACTCACACTCTCACTGCCCTGAAGTGTCTGCGGAGACCGTGACTCTACTAATCCCTCCCCTGTGAGATCATGAACCCATCTCCAATCGGACCAAATTGGACTTGAATTGTTATCAATATAATAATCTCAATCAATCAATCAATCAATCAATCAATCAATAATCAAAACTTAACTCTTAATATTCATCAATTGTATTAATCTGCCTGCTCTTTTAAGGCTGCCGTTCAGCCAACCAAACTTTGTTTATAATGTTTTCCTGCGACCACTGTAAAGCTGCTTTGAAGCAATCTGTATTGAAAAAAGCGCTATATAAGTAAAGGTGACTTGACTTGACTATTGCTTCAACTCAATAGCTTGAACTCAACTCAGCTCCAGGAACACAGGTTCTCTAGTAGTGAAACACAAGACACTCGTAGGCTTTCATCACTGAGGTGGCGTTGGTATATCGTTCCCCTAACGTTCAATGCAGCGAGAGTTCCCTTGAAACAGAACGTCTCAGGTTACGTATGTAACCATAGTTCCCTGAAGAGGGAACGAGATTCTGCGTCTTTAGCCTCAGCTCCTTGTGCCTTCTGGGCTTGCTTCAGACACTCCTTTAAGCTGCCGTCACTGGTTTCTGGTGCATATTTATCACCCTAGTTCATGACGTCACCGACTGGTGACCGTCACTCACACTAGATCATTCACGAGACTATCATCCAAGTATTCCCCTAGTGTTCGACGCAGCGTCTCGTTCCCTCTTCCCACTGTTGCGGATAATTTACGTAGTGTCACGTAGTGAACATAACTGCAAGACACACTGCAAGTCATATAGTCTGAACAGCACAGCGATCTGTCAATGAGTCGTATTGTCTGAATTCTGATATTGAATGAAAATGAGGCTGTGAGGGACAGACGTGTAGTCTTTACAATGCTACACACTGTATGAAGGTCCTGGATCTTGTAATTTTCACAAATCATATAATTTAAAACTGTTAATGGAGGTTTTGTCCACTTAAAGTTGTTTTTTTCACAAAGTTTTCATCAGCTGAACAATCGTATGCGGTTAAATAACAGTACAGTCCATTGCATGCATTGTTTTCTATACTTCTCAGCCTCATTTTCCTTCCTGTCATGGTTTGGGTACGAGAACTGTGAAACACGACAAAGAGCTCAAAAGCTTTTTAAAGCAAACTGAAATGTCATGGTTGCATCAGAAAATGTCTTTCCATCTCACATTTGCTTTAAACACCACCGGTTAGGCTCATGGTAAGGTTTAGTGAAAGTAGTGTGTTATTTTCAAACATGATAGAGCAAAAACATTGTAAATATACATACAAAAAATCAACATAAAAAAGGCCAGATTTATGTTTATCAGCTTCAAATAAAACTGAAAGTGCCATTCATTGGACATTTTACTTTGAAAGTGTCACAAAATGAGCAAAAAGCAAAATAATAGCTTTGCAGATATGTCAATACAGGCACATTTTTCTAATGTGCCTGGATTGAATTTGGCTTGATTTAATTACTGATGCTCTTGACATATCATTTGTATTTTTTATGCCCCTAGTCAGATTTTTTGAAGTACTGTACAATGCGTTTCTCATAGCTACTGGTCGCTGGATAAATAAAACAATTGAAGAGGAGGAGGAAGGTGGCATCAAACTTGGGATCAAGTTTGAAAACAGCCTTAAAACGTGCACTGAATGATTGAGAATCAGAAGCCCTTGAAACCGCAACAGCAGAAGACAGATGAAGGCTAAAATCTCCCATTTTCTAAGCATTATTCACACTGCTGCCTCATGACAGCATTGTATTGGCTGTGTGACATCCTCCCCAAAACATTTGTCTACAGTGCCAGCTTTATAAAATCTTCATTATAGGAGTCTGAAACAGATGAAGGTGACTGTAGATAATGGGGCTTTATTCCGCTCAGCACAGTCAAGGTATAGACAGACAATCAGTTTGTCTCTATAAAGACTCACAGCTGTGTTTCTGCACATTCAAAGCACCCATATTCAACAGAGGCCAATAAAGGCCTCCTTTGTTTTAGCTGGCATGAATCGACTGAGCTCTGATTGCCATTTTGTCTTCGTAAGGTTTGTCTCATTTAGAATAGCTTTTTGTTTTGTTTTCTCAGTGTCTGACTGACTTTCCTATGAGGAACAATAGTGAGCTTTCTTTGTTTTAAACCACGAACATCTGAAAGCCTAATATCTATTTGTGACAAGTCAATAAGGAAGGAATAAAATACAAAGCTTGATGTTGTTCCTTTGAATAGAGTGGAATTCTACAACTTTAAGAAATTGAACTTTCTTAAAATGGTGATGATTTTAATGCAACTTTTGGGTGACCTAAAGAAAGTGCTGTCCAATGACAAAATTACTTATTTGATTATTGTCAGTTGTCAGATAGCATCAACATCAGACTGTGGCTTAACCAGTTCACCAAATCGGACTGAATTTTCTGAAGGAGTTCACTGCTCAAGTCAGCACAGATTACTTAATCAATCAAATTAACTTTTAGACGTCTCTGATAGTCTTTAAATAATCTTAAAATGAGCCAATATCCAGGAGTAAATTATCCTATGATGCAGGTTTTTGCCAAAACTGTAACTATGTTCCAGTTACAGTAGTCTAACAGTACACTGAACTGAGAACAGTCTTTCGGGCATATCCGACATGTATTTTGCTGAAAAGCATGAACTATGACATATAAAAGGTATTGGAAATTCGACAATGGTCTATTGGCAGTAGTTCTCGAGTCAACTGCAGTACCTCTCTTACGAGTCAAGAGTTGGTTAATGGTTACAACAATTCACCATTAGGCCTTCACTGAACGGAGGAAACATGTCAGCAAAGAATCAATGAACTGCTGATGTGAGCATATGTGTGAACAAGCAGTTGACTTGAATGAGTGAAATAAAAAATTATTTTATGGTCACTCATGGTTTAAGTTGTTTAAGACTAGTTTATTCACTATGTGAGCTTTAGACATGTAAAACATTAATGTGTCATGTCATTATTGGAAGCTTTAATAATAGTGTAAGAGTTAAAACTAGACCTGAGAACACCCACAAGCATAACCCCATTTCTACGCTTTACTTTTATATTATGATTGAACTGCTCATTTTAAAACCTTCCCAGTCTACTGATATTTGTTATGATATCAGCTTCAAACATAACAATCCTCATGAAAACTTTTGTTGACTCTAGAATAAGTAAATCCACTTCACCAGCTAATTATCTTTCAACAGCGGTGCGATAGAAATACACAGAGCTATGGCAAAAACACATAAAAGATGTGTGCACACTAGTTTCTCATAAAGTTTATATGTTACATCATTGTGTGATTATGTAAACAAACTGGTGAATCAGATTTTCAACCAGTTCATTGAAAAAAATTGTCAGAAAGAATGCAGAAAAGACATTTACTTTTATGACGTTTTATGAAGCTTGTCCTGGAGGTTTCCTGTCCGTGTTCCTAATTAGTCTAGAGATACCATGGATTTCTCCTGTATGTTCCATTTATTGACTATGATTAAATTCCTTGTGATAGTGCACTTTATTGTGTAACATGTAATAAAAATATTTGAATTTTGAGAGACATAATATTATAAATAAATATTTAGTCTTGCACTATTAGAGCATCAGCATAAAGTCCGATCAGCATAAAGTCTGTATTTAAAACAAACGCTGCTCAGGCTTGTTATCCTCAGGTTCAGGTCCAGGACCTTCGATTTTGTCCTGGGGTTCTCAAATAGACCTGTTGGAAATGTTAGAGATGGGCCTTCCTGTCACAGTCCTGTCATGATCCTCTTGTTTTTACCTCATGTGTTGCCGTAGCTGTCTTTAGTTTGATTACTCATTTAGTTTCGCCACCTGTTTGTAATTCCTTGTGTATTTAAACCCCCATGTGCATCATGTCTTTGTCTATCGTTGAATGTGATTTGTTAGAGTGTGTTGGGTATACTACGGGTTCTCCTAGCTTCCAAGTTTCTCCGTGTTTGCGCCCTCGAGTGCCTTTTGTTTTCCGTTATAAATAAAGTGTATTTTGTGTTTAAACCTGTGATTCCGAGCTCTGTGTGTCTCTGTGTCTAACACACAACAGCCGCGTGGATTACAGAACGATTGACCTGGGTTGGTCGCCCATAAAAGGACTAGGTTCGTCGCCTTAACAACTCTGCAAAAGGAAAAGAAAAACATGAAAATTCCTGCTGTAGCCCTGCTCCTGCTACAGCAGAAGGACCGCTCGCTGGAACTTCATACCCAGGAGTTCCTGAACCTCGCGTGCCTGACTCACTATCCAGGCAATAGTCCCAGCGGGTGGTCCCGAGAAGGATTGCCCAGCCTACGTGGAGTGGGTGCTGGCGAGCAACGGCTCGCTATTTACCATCAGCCCGGCAGAGGACACCGCCAGCCCCACTCCACAGCCCAAGATCCAGGCCCCAGCGCTCCCGAGCTTCGCGGCCCAGGCCGTGGATGAACTGTTTCCCCGGGCCGCGGATTAACTGTTTCCCCGGGCGGCTGATTCTGATGAACTGTCTCCCCGGGCGGCCGATTCTGATGAACTGTCTCCCCGGGCGGCCGATTCTGATGAACTGTCTCCCCGAGCGGCCAATTCTGATGAACTGTCTCCCCGAGCGGCCGATTCTGATGAACTGCCGTGGCCCGACCCGCCGCCGCCAGGGCTGCCGTGGCCCGACCCGCCGGTTCCGCCGCCGCTCCCAGACCTCCCCGAACCTCCACCGGCCTTCCCAGTTCCTCCTCTGGCGCCTCCCGAGCTCCTCGCCCTGCCGGCACCCCCTGGACTCAAGCCTCCTCACTAAGGACCACCTAGGCCTCCCGACGGGATACCGGGGAGGCCTCTCAAAAAAAAATTTTGGGGGGGGTAAAGGAACTCCGGGGGCGGGTGGGGAGTCGCAGCCGAATGGGGAGTTTGTTCCCCCGGCACCACCCTGGACATTCCTGACACCCTGGTGCCCTGTTCCCCCAGCTCCGCCCTGGACACTCCCCTTGGACTGGCCCATGGTTCCCACTGCACCTCCGTGGACACATCCCCGTACATGGCCCCTGACCCCACCTGCACCTCCTTGGACACGTCCCTGCACTTGGCCCCGTCCCGCCTGTACCACCCTGGAGACCTCCTGGACTCGGTAAACCGGTCTCCAGGGTGCCCACCCTCCCACCCATGTTAGGGTGTAGCGTTTGATGTTTTGTTCGGTCCTCCTCCTGGTCCCCCTCCCTCCCTCTCTCCCTCCCTCCCTCCGCTGTTGACCTGTTTAGGCATAGTGCGGGTAGGACTCCGTGAGCGGATTAGGTTGTCTATCTGAATTGAAAGTTCAATAAACTCACGCAATGATTTTCCCTCATCGCGACACGCCAGTTCTGCTTAGAGATCCTGATTTAATCCCCTTCTGATAACAGCTTTAAAGTGTCCTCCACCCAGTTGGTTTGAGCCACGAAAGTGCGAAAGGGTAACGCATATTCCGCTGCCGTTTGTCTCCCTTGATTCAATGCGAGCAGCTGGTTCCCCGCACTTCTCCCTCCGGCTGGATGATTGAATACCTCTTTGAAACGTTTCAGGAATACAATGAAGCCTGTTCAGTCAGAAGTGAGCAGACGAGAGATATCCTGCTTGAATCCGTGAGATACAATGTGGGTTGCTGGTCTACAAACAGTGAGCATTGCAACAAGAATCCCTTGCATTTTGTCGGTTCACCGTCAAATTTTTCAGGGAACGCTAAACGCGGGTTCGTGCTGGGGTATAGATATTCGATGCATTGGGGCATCAGAGGTAAGCGGTGCGGGCGCCGCCGCAGCCTCAGAGAGTGTAACATGTAGATCTTGCAGCGTTTTGATGAGCTCCTCCGTCAAGAGGGTTAGGTGATTGAGCTGTTGCTGATGTACAGCGATCTGGTGGCCTTGTGCTGACAGTTCAGAAGATAGTTGCATAACAGCTGCTGGATCGGTGTTTGGCGAAGTTTTCTGTAACGAGGAGTCAGCTGATTGAGAATCCATCTGTAGCTTTATTTCAATGGGTAACCAGAGTACAGATAAGGGGCAAAACAGAATCATGAACAGAGACAGGCGGCAAACATACACAAATCCAGATAAACAGGCAAGATCAGAAACAGAGTCGCAATCCAGGACTAACCGCTCAGAGATGATCACCATAGCAAATCAAACCTTCGCACTGGTAGTGTGTGTGTGGTGTGTTAATATAGTGTACAGTATGTGATGAGATGCAGGTGTGTACGTAATCAGTCTCAGGTATGAGAGTCAGTGGGAATTGTAGTCCGAATGATAGCCAATATTCTGGTGAGGGCTCCCTGTGGTTATCCGGAGGAAGCGGAGAGGGAGCCTCACCTGTAACAATAGGTGAATACAAAATCTGAATTAAAAAAGAAAAAAAGAAAAAAATCAATGTGCAGTAACAATATGAGTAACAAATAAGCAATGTTGGCCCATGATGGAACAAAAAAGACTTCTGAAATGTGGAAATGTATAATTAATTTAAATGTACAAAATTTAAATAATTATAACATACATTATTATTATTATTATTATTATTATTATTATTATATGACAGCGGGTGTTTCCAGTAAGTGAAAATAGTGATAAACTCTTTGTACAATGTAAAAAAATAGCAGTACAGTAGTACCTCAAGATTTGAAAGGCTCAACTTACGAAAATTCCAAGTTACGAAAGCAAAGACGAAACTTTTTACTGCTCTACATACGAAAAGTTTTCAAGATACGAAAGGTTTCTGAAAGTCAGAGATTCGCCCCATAACGATTTTGAAACTCGTTATAGTAGACTCGCCATCATCCTCCTGCTCTCCCATTGGTTCCTGATGCTAGCCAAGCCATGAGATCCTTCTCTCTAATTGGACAGCATCCCTCCCATCATGCATCTTCTATACGTACGTGCTGGCGTGCTTTAGCTCAGCCACTCCGAACCCGAAACTTTAAATTGTTTATGTGTTTTCGTAAAGTTAAGTGTACGTACGTACGTTATCTGCCGTTTGTCCTCCTCCTCCTCGGCCGCCACTTTCAGAGATAGCCTCACTCGAAAGGTAAGCTTCGACATTTTACGTTATTTCATTGTTTATATGTCAATTTAGCTTTATTATGAAATTTAATTTGGTGTTTTTGGAGGGCTTGGAACGGATTAGCCATTTTACATGTAAAATGTGTTCCAAGATATGAAAAACTCATTATACTTGAGACAAATTGTCCATAAATATATATAGTACAACAAAGTGAGTGTTCTGTCAGTAAAGATGTTCTCTGAGAGGACTAAGAGAGCACACACACCTCGCACATTTCCACCGTCCGTGTGCTCCCTCATTCACTCCCTCTTCTTGTCACTTTCAAGTCATAATGTGACATGACACCAGTGTGCTGTGTGGCCAGCTAGCCAAACCTGAGCATTTAACTTCAATGAATCTCATTTGCTCCTGGCTGCTCACTTACGCTGACAGACGCTGGCACCGTCAGCCTCCATCAGCCATCAGTAGAGGAGCATGTTCTCAAACTTGACTGTTATCTCTCACACCTCTGTCCAGACTCGCATCGAGCCTCAGACCAGCTCAAGGGTTCATTCAGGGTTATGCTACAATAGCCATTTGTGAGATCCTACTTAAAAAAAGATGTGGCAATCACACTAGGTGTTTAGTTCTTATAATAAGTTTGTAACCAATTCATTGCATGATTTTGTTGCACCAACAGTTCTTGATATTATACAGTACTTATCTCGTATTTACTACCATGTAAACCAATACTTAGTAGCTCAAAATGGAATCTAGATAATCTAATAAGGAACCTACAAAAAATCTGCAAGTACACATTAAATTGGTCAAAAATGACATTGAGGTGGAATATGGTTATGTTGACGGCCTCAGGGTTGCAAAAAAGTGTAGAGATAACCATTTATCGAGATAACCAACAGCCAATATGTAAAAAAATTTACATACACTGTATATGTTTGCCAACAACAAAAGACATATGTGCACCAACTAACAGCAGAGATTTACCAGAATACAATAAAAAAACACTTTCGATTCTCGATACAAACCTTTAAATATATTCTCCAACATTGCAAACACAATTTGGCTCACAGCATAAACAGTCATAAAATATTTGTGAGGTCATGACACTGTACTGTCTTGCGTTCTGCCTGTCTAATGTGCTTTCTCAACAAATTTGGCTTTGTCCCGTCTTTTAACAACCTCGGCTCTTCAATCCGCAGTGGCGCTGAGCAAACCGCGTGTCAGAACAGAAACAGGGATGTGTTTGTGTGTGTGTGTTCATCTAAGCCTCATACTCATTGGCCAAAAAGTCGCTAAATGTCACCAGGTGACGTCATGCGTAAATTAGCATATTTGTGAGGTCATCACGCTATACTAGATTGCATACTAGATTGCATACTTTCTTGCGTTCTGCTTGCCTAATGTGCTTTCTCAACAAGTATGCCCGTGTATTATCACCAGTAAACGGCTTTAACCAGCCTCGGAATTCAGGGTTTGATTCCCACTCCCTGTTTTTTTGGGTCTACACTTTTGACTGAGAAATGAAAAGAAAGCCAGCTAGAGAGGGGCACAGAGAGGGCGCACACACATAGTGGACGAGAGTACGTGACTGAGGCTGTGTGAGTCAAACAAATGCAGCGATTTATTTTTGTGCAGTGATTTAATTATTTTTTAGACAAAGAACATTTTAGTGCTGCTATGGTGGGATCAGCCAGTGGTGGCTTCCCGCACATGCGCGATTCATTTGCACATGGAGGTGTCAGGGTTCTGCCGCATTCGGTCTGGTCTATCTTTTGGTTTTGTGGCAGAGCTCTGGCACTACCGTAATGTCTTGTGTTTGATGTGTGTGCGCACGGCTTCGAGCCGCGCGAGCGCTTGTCTGTGTAACATCTTTTGTGCGAGTTATGATGTCCGGTTTCGGCATTAATAACTCGTGTGTTCGTCCTTCCCGTTTTGCTCATTCTCACGCGCTCTACGTTATGTGAGTGGGCGCGGTTTCAAGCTCTGCTCGTACCGCGCGCTCTCGTGTCCTTGTCCTGTGTTGTAAGCACGCGGTTCGTGTTTACGTCGGCCACGTGCTTTCATGTTGTGTTTTCTGTCATGCGCAGTTTGATTGTCGCCAGTTGCGCGTCGTCTTTGTTTAATGTGAACATGAAGCAAAGCGCCTCCGCATTGGCTACATGTTCTGGTCTTGTCTGTTTGATTTATCCCAGCTGCCTTACCTCGTTAACTTCCCCATGTCCTCCCTATATATTCCGTCTTTGTCTGCTGTTCTGTGTTGCGTCATTGTCCTTAGTTTGCCAGTTCCTGTCGTGAGTTTTTTCCAGTCAAGTCAAGTCTGTAGTCTAGTCAAGTCAAGTCTTAGTCCAGTCTTAGTCCCGTCTAGTCTAGTCTAGTCTAGTCTGGTCTTGTTTTTCCCCTCGGGGTTGTATATGTTTGTATTTTGTAGTAAAAGCCCTTTCACCCGCATCTCTGAGTCCTCGCCTCTTCAAACCTGACAGGAGGAGTAAACATCTCCTGCTCTGCCTGCATCTAGAAGGGGCTGCTGCTCTTTGACCGGGCCACCTGTGTGTGCTTTGGGATGGGATACGGCAGCACTCGCTGCTCCTTGCTTTCACTTCAGAGAGTCTCCAAAAGTCTCCAAAACTCCAGATAAAGTCGTTAGATTTGTCTCTAGTCGCTTTTTTGAAAATTTGTGCTAGAGTGGTCTGAAAACTCGCTAAAACAAAATAAAAGCCCTTCACTGCATCTTTGAGTCCTTGTTCTTCCCTTCAGCTAGTAGATGGTCGGTTAAGCCAGCCATCTAGCCATTGAGTGAGGACAGTCTGCTATGTATCTCATTTCAGATGCGAACAGGAAGGGGGCCAGAGCATATTACAGTGACTAAAGAGAGAAAAAAATCTAGCAATTTAAATTAAAGCTAGTAATGTCAGATTAATGTAACAGACAATATTAGATAGTATCAAATATATTGTGATGATAAAGTTATATTAACCAATATAAAAAGTAAGGAACAATAAAGAATACAGGTAAAAACAAAGCTATATGGAGCAAACAACTAAATCCACTCTGTTTTTAGATCATACACGTCAAAACGTCAAACGCTTGAATGATACATACTTTTTAAATATACATAAGCAGAAGTTTTATTTCAGAGCTTTAACAGATAGGAAGCCTGTTAATGAATAATAACTTAAATTTTGTTCTGCTAATCACACAAAGCTTAGAAGACGATTAGAAGATCATTATTGATATGGACATTTTTTATGACTAGCTTGACAGTATAAGTATAAGTTTTATATAAGTATAAAACTTTTGCCTTGAGCATGAACATGTGTGTACCGGTTGACTAGGAACTTCTTGGGAGTGACCTGTTTTATAATCTACACAACTTTGGATACATAATGTTAGCTAACCGCATGATAGAACTGTACATTTCTACAACGTGGACATTACTTTGATAATCACCTGATAACAGATTACTCTTATTTTTAGGATAGAAATTGCAAAGTGATATTTACTGTGAAAAGTGCTATAGAAATAAATGTGAATTGAATTAAATTATCAGATATATCAGAAAGATTTCCTGTCATATTAATAAGCGTTGTGTGCGTTGTGTTGAACTATAAGTGAACTACAGTGTAAAGTTTGATAATCTTCAAAAATCTCACCTTTGCATGTTGTTTAATAAAATCAATTGTATAACTTGCGTATTAATAGTTATTTTTATAATAGTGTGAAAGTATAATACACATTAATATGGTTATTTGGCATACTTCAGTAGTTGGAGTTTCATTGAGACAAACACTTTGTTTGTTCATTGGGCTGCAATTATTTCTTCAGGTGAAACACTTCATTTATTAAATTACTCATATTACAATTAAACAGACCCAGATTTTGACATGAGTGACATGCTTTTCCTTGCCCTCTGATTTAATCAAAATGCATGACTCTTAGTAAAAGATACTTAGCATTTACTTTATCTGCAAAATCTTTTTAGCTACCAGACATCCTGGATATCAAAGCAGATTGTAGATACAGGAACTAAATTGCTATTTCATCAAATTAAGGTTTATTAAGATAAAACGATGCTTTGATAAGCCCACATATCAGGAAGTGTGAGACAAGAACAAAAAAAGGCAATCTTCCCTCCTCTTACAAAAAACATATTTTAAAATGCCTGGAGCTAGAGACTCCAAATGCAGAATAAGTTCTCAAATAAAGTACAGTATCTCAAAAGAGAGAGAGAAAAAAAAAAACACATGGGAAAGTATACTATAGAGAGTATAGCAATCATCTAGCAGGGAAATAAAGACACCAGAGTTAAGGGTTCTGACCCTTTGAAGATGACAACTTCTCCAATTTGCAGTTAATTATGTTACAGTCGTAACTTTGGGATTCTCAAATAAAGTGACACAGCAGCTGGAAGAAGGTTTGCTTCTCACCCGTCTCCACTAACTAATAGTACTTTTATCCTGGCTGTGAGGAAACAAGTATGGAAATAAATGTCCCTGTAATCAGTATGCCATTTATGTCAATTCTGACTACAGCTGTAGCTTGATGTCATTTCTCCTCAAAAAGTTTAGCAAATGCCCCAAGCTACATCTATGGTCATAATTATTGGCACCCCTGAAAAAAAAATCTGCGTTGCTTGTTCTTTTGATCTTTCATTCAAAAAATTGCCAAAATCTAACCTTTCATTGAAGTAAAAGCTTTGAAAGTAGGGGGAAATCATGTTTCTGAAATAAATGCGTTTTCTCCCAAACATGTTGCCCATTACTATTGGGCCCCTTCAACCTCCTTTTGCCAACATAACAGCTCTGAATTTTCTCCTATAATACCTGATGAGTTTGAAGAACAACTGGAGAACAATCTTCCCATCTCCATGTTGGTGCTTCTGATCATCAGTTAACCCCATTGATTTTTTTGGGGTGATGACATTTAATCATTTTGTGCTCAGTGACACATGGCTGTGTTAATTTTGATGCTCGTTTAGCCATTGGTGGATGATCCAACCATGGCTCATTAGAAGACTTCTAGCAGAGACACTCAGGTTTTGTTTTTTTCTTATCTATTGATATCTGCTAGAATCCATGAAAACATGTATCTGAACATGAAGTCCCGGACCCATAGAAGAAAAGTAAAAAGTAGGCTTACAAAAGTAATGTCACACTCTCACCTTCAGTTTGTTTTCAGTCACATGTGTTTCTTTCCTTGTGTTTCCTGCACTCTCTCCTCAATGGACACTAATCATCATCACAGCTGTTTGTCATTTCCATTCATTACCATGTGTATTTCAGTTACACAACCTTGACTGTGTTTGTTGGTTGTTCTTTTTTGTTGAGCACAATTTTGCACTTATTGAATTATTTTGGGTTTATTTTAGTATTAAATTGATTGGTAGTTGGAACCTCCATTATCTTTGCAACAATTGACGATCTAGTGGTATATTTAACCGTGGGCAGGGGGTATATTTTATCCCGAATTCCACCAAACCCATTTGTGGCTCTTTTTAGGTAAATCTGACCATAGAATCCAATCCCATTTGAAGCTCCAGTTGTGTCTGACACCTGAATTTGCTGGAGTTTGTTTCTGGATGAACAAGGAAGATTTTTCTTGAAACCCTCCCAAATAACATGTGGTGATGTAACGGTTGTTTTGTTTTTTGTTTGTTTGTTTTTTAGGGTTTCTGACCCCAAGACTCAATTAATCTCTAAAATTATCTATCTGTGATTCTTTGACCACTCAAACTTTCCTCCTCGACCTTCATGGGTAAACAGCGAAGAGGCACACAGTCCAACCAATGGCGACGCCGCCAGGTGTGCTCAACACCGATCAGTGCAGTTAAAACAAATGAAATCAGTAGCTGAACCACCAAAATTTGAATAATCTGAAAAATAAGACACAACTATTCAGAGAACATTTAAGCACAACTAATGTGAAGGCATAGTGTCAACGGCAAAGCGGTGACCTTGAGCACATAAGCACAACTATTGTACAAGAACCACAGTGTCAACAGCAGAGGCGGTAACAACTATATCTTGAAAAAAAGCAATATCTCAGGAATGATTGATTCAATTACTCACCGAAGGTTTATAAAAACCTGGCAAAGGTGTTCTGAGAAGACCAGCGAGCAGCCATTTGCCTTTGCTCTCCAGACTGTAAGTCTGTAAATTAGTCGTCAATCTCTGAGCCGCAGCCACCCGTTCTTGTGGAGACTGTTTGGTAGCGTAGTTGGCATTTTTTGTGGCAAAATGACAGCTGATGTTGTATTTTTTTTAAACTGCTAGAGTTTCTCGGCATATCAGACATACAACAATTGATTGGACTTAAGCGGAAAAATTATTTTGTTGTCCGTTCTTTATTAAACACTCAGCACTCACTGTCTACTTTTCTATTCTTTGGCCTGCTCATTTTTACTGAAGGCCTCAAAGTGCAAAGCAAAAAAGTCAAGTAGAGAGCTTTCCTGTATTGAATCATGGATTCGATTACAGCGAAAGCAAGAACTGATTCAATGTGTTCCTTGAATGCAATGCAAGTCGCTTTGGATAAGAGCATCAGCCAACGCAGAGTGACACATCAAACAAAGGTCAATGTCTTTGGAGTGCGGAGTGTGTCTGTTGGGGGAACAGAGACATTACAGGAAAGGTAAAATGAAGGAGGTTTAATTATAATAAAATTTAATTTAATAATATAACTTGGAGTAGTTCGGCAGGCTGGATTTAAAAGCCCAACGGGTCGTAGTTTGCCCACCCCTGATTTAGACACACGTCCTCTTCCAAGAAGATTTGTAACCTCTTTAGTTGGTTGAAACTTCTTAATTATTGCCCTCATGGTGAAAATAGGGATTTTCAATGCTTTTGCTTTTTTTCTTACAGTCACTTTTGTGAAGCTCAACAATCTTTTGCTGTATATTATGTGGTTTTAATCAGTGGTATTGTTGGTTAAGGGATTTCGCCCTTTGTGCTTCTATAATCGTGCCATGAAGAAGTCCCCCCCCCCCCCCCCCCCCCCCCCGACCCCCACACACTTTAAATTATTTTATTTCAATGAAAGGTTAGATTTTTAATGAAAGATCAAAAGGATAAACAATGCATATTCCTTTTTACAGTCATCTTTGATCATATTTACCAGGAGTGGCAATAATTCTGACCACAACTGCATTTCATCAGTTGTTACAATTACAAGTTTCATAAACACTAAAGAAAATTGGGTATTACATCACCACTGCAGAATGAAAATTCTGGAGTCACAGAAAAGAGATACAGTACAGCGACTGCAAGATATTTGTGTGTGTGTGTGTGTGTGTATGTGTGTCGCTTCAAGGAGGAAGAACGAAAAGTATAGCTAAATTATTTCCATGAAAATACATACAGCATGTTGAGTGTCTGGGGTAATGCAACTGTTTACAGACAGAAGAAAGGATTGATTAATTCTGGAAATGATTTTAATCTGTTTATGTATGTCGTGTAAATGTGTTAAACCATAACCAGATTAAGTCAATGTACCGGTTCCTGAATTCTGAAAATCAGAATAGTACAGCTGGCATATTCTATTTATGTATGAATCTATAATTTTCTTATTAATAATTACATTTTCTTTTATTAATACAGACATATACACAGACATATTCCAAATGAAAGCCTCTATGTGTGGATTAAGAATCAGAATGTTGACAATGATGTGTATGTAAACACTCACAGTTTTGGTTGTTAAATGTAACTCAGTGTGCCAGCCTTCATCTGAAATATATATATATATATATATATATATATATATATATATATATATATATATATATATTACATACACTGTAAAATATTAACAATAAAAATAATAAATGATTATTATTTTGTTCTTTTGAAGCTTATTTCAAAGATTTGTTTTAATGGAAGAAAAGTTGGAACAACACAGAGAGTAACTAAGATTAACTTACTATTCTTTTAGCTGAGGAAAAGTAAACCTTCTTTGATGCTAAATGGAAACATTTAGCCAGGAATAGACAGAAATATGTGAATATGTGTGTATCATTATATAGAGAGCAGGAATATCAGGGTGTGCTTGCTTGTAGCATGAGCATTATGGGAACTAATTGTGAGGCTGGATGAATAATGAATAACGGAGGAGATGTGCTTCCTGGAACTGCATCTCCCTGATGAAGCCCACAGCTTCCTCTCCCTGCATTTGCCTTCAGGTAAAAAATCTGCCATCTCCCCCGTCTCCCACCTCCTCCCTCCTCCCTCCTCCTCCAACTCCTCCTCCTCTTCCTCTACTACTGCCGCAGCCATCTTGGCCCAGACAAAACACTGCGCTATAAAACACAGGCCTGTAACTATAGAAATGTGCAATGTTTAGTTACATCTGTAACTATTAAAATAATCCACAAATAGCACCTTGAACAAATGGGCTTTTTTGTAGTTTACACGGAGACAACAATTTTGCAATATAAGGCCCTTAAAACGCTGTTTTCAGTTGGATAGGGTGTCATGTAAATGCCCCTTTATAAAGATTTCTGAAAGACCTTATATTATATATAAAGAGAGATAAATTATAGTAATAAATTGCATTTTAAAATATAAAAGTTATTTTAAATTGTAATAATATTCAAGTTTATATAGAATTTTATTCAACTGAATATTCAAGTTGACTCTGATTCTGACTACTGGTACTACTACTACTATTAATAATAATAATAATGATAATATTAATGCCTTTACAGTATCTGTTTTATAAATACAGTGTTGTATGCATAAAAGTGAGCATCCTCACATCCTTGTGCCCACAAACACTCACCACTGCACAGCAACCCAGACGTGTGGCACCATCTGCACAGTCAGTCACCTTTTCAACACATCCACTGTTGACCTGCTTCGGGAAACAAGCGGAAGGATTTTCAGACTGCAAGGAACAATGACAATTAGATTCAAAGCCAAGGGCCCTGAACCCGGGGAGTGCAAAGTCTAAACTACCATAATCCTCTTACATCTTTTCAGCACTAAAACTGTGGCTTTTATTGGTAAATACCCATATCAAGTTTGTTGATTCTCATTTTATTGTAGCACTAAACCTGTCTTCCATACGACTGAGAAAGTTGAAAGCACACTTTTTCTCATTTGAATAAACAACACTTCAATCTTATCATCAGACATGGAGGATTCCAGAAACGTGCGTGGGTGCTTAATACCCGCTTTTATACCCTTCAACAAACAAATCTGATGACAAGTGCTTGTTAAAAAGGCTTTTGGTGTCTGAGGATCTGAACACACGCGCATCTGCACGTGACTATTTGCTTTCCCTCAAAATCTCCACTGAACAAGGATCAATTTGTACAACTTTTTCTCATTAGACGCAGACTTGTGTTACATCTACATGTGTATTTCTTGAAGAGAACAAGGCCGCTTTCCTACAGCTTCATACACTTTTGGGTGTACGAACAAACATCATTTTATAACATCAAAGTTTCTCATTAGAGGCAGACACACATTGGACTCTGATCAAACAGAGATTGCTTTTAAATCGCGTGGATGGATAACTTTATCTCGCGGGGCTCAGATATTGTTCTCATTTTCAGCCTTTATCAAGATAACCGCACGTCTCGGTTAAGTCTATCGATTCGCCCCCGAAAACGGTTCCATTCATCCACGAGTAATGCGGTGTAACCAGCCGCTGTCAGAGGAGAGTGACTCCGGGACAGTGAGCGGCATGCGCTATCGCTATTAAAATCTTTTTAATTTGCAGGCGATGATTAGATTCCCTGGCATCTCCGATCACGGCGAGTCATCCGCGAGCTGCCGAGTGATGTCGGACAGCACCTATTAACGTGATGTTTGATTTATTTCAATTTGATGCGGACCACACTGTAGATATATTAAAGATAGATCCCAGCTCTTTTGTTTAATATGCTTGACCCAAAGCTTAATTTGATAGGATCACTCAAACTGGCATCAAAGTGATTAATTCTACAAGCAAACTGCTAGCGGAGCATGTCCCCATGTGCACACGCCAGTGAGACAGGGAATATGGCAGTAATTGGCTTTGCTGCAATTAGAAACTCTTTTACCTAGGATGCTCTTTGTTCCTGGATTTAGGCTTTTTTACACATCTAGAGTATTACATGTAAGAACCATTTCCCATGAAGAAAAAAAAAGAGGCAATATACACTCCATTTTGTCTAATAAAATGATTCAAGCTTTCTTTGCCAGGTCATATAATCCCAGAGCACATAAAAGCCTTAATAAAGGAAAAACTATGTAAGTATATGACTTGTGCCTGGAAGTACAAGGATAAAAACTGCATTCTTACATTTTCTGCAGAAACTCACAAAAATAGGTTGTTTGTACTAAATACAGAAAGAAAAAAAATCTGTACAGTAATTAACAGCTGCAAGTCAATATTTTGCTTTAAAAAAATGTGGCACATATAGGTTGTGGATGGTTGCAAACTGGTTCAAGTTTTAAAAAAACAAAAATCTCTATGATATTCTGGGCTCAGTTCTGTAATACCATTTTTGCATATTTCACCTTTTTTATCCTCCTCAACAGGCATATATGTCTTGCTTAATTCGTATATATGCAGGTTTTACATTCTGATATTAGTTGAGAAACCCAATCATTTATTTTTACATGTAATAGTTCTGTAATTAATAAGCATGTAGCTCAATCAATAGAGCATTGGTGTTTACAATGCCAAGGTTATGGGTTCAATCCCAGGGAAAGCAAGAACTGATTTAATGTGTTCCTTGAATGCAATGTAAGTCGCTTTGGATAAAAGCGTCTGACAAAATGCATTACAAAAAAGTAACCATTCTCTTGACACACCACATTTAAGTGAATTGCAAAAGGTGATTAAAATGAGAAAGATGCTCTTCTATTTTAACCAAAAAACACACGGTTGGTAAAAATAAAAACACACAATATTATTATTATTATTATTAAGCTTCACAAAGATAAATGGAATAAATGAATACATAATTCAAGCAAAAACTAAAACTAATAGACCTAAACAAAGTCAGATTTAACGTGAAAATCAGGGCAGAGTTAGAATGGATATTTTGATATTTTTAGTATCTTCTCTCATCTCATGATGTTTGCAGCGGTGCTGTGATTATTTGATTATCATGAGCACTCTTTCACCATGAATCATTATCTCTCCTGCACAAAAGTTTAACATTTATCACTGGCCCCCCACTACAATTAAGAAGATTAGATATAGCCTTAGTACAGGCATCAAACATATTAAAATTACCATAACTAATTTAAAAAATAGTCAAATGTTTCTCTAAACAGATATCATATCTGAGAGAAAAATTGTGTTAAATAAACAAATATAAAAGCAATCATTTCGTTTTGAACAGAACGGACTGTAAAGGAGGATATATAAAAGCATTATATATTGTGGTTGCCTTCTTCTAACGTTTTCTGACATTTGGCTATTTTAACATTATTATATTATATTACCAAGGACCTGTAAAGTAGGAAGCATAAATAATTTCAGTGTTTTTGCTTCAGAGCTGATCATCTAAAACAAGACATGTTTCAGCCTGGAAGACTGGCTAGATCCAAAAACTCCATTAACCAGGTGGCAGCGCATGAATTAAAAATAACCCAACACGGCTTTGCAGTCAGACCCTGTTCCTGCCCGCTGTGCCATTCCACGCCGTGACTGTTGTTGCCTCACTCTCACTGTCTTGCTTTCTCTGAGCTGTCCTGCAGAAGAAACGGGCTAGTGTACATTTCCACTGACCCGACCCCTCACACAAAGCTTGCACATGATATAGACTCTCTCTGCTTCCCGACGGACAGCATTACCGAATCCTCCACGGCAGTGTCTTTACGCTGTTTCGGCTGCACTTTTGTGAGTACATGTGTCTGATGTGTGAATTAGACGGCAAATGGGAAATGTAGCAAAGACACCTCAACCGACTCTAGTTATCGAGCTGTCATTGAACCGCAAAACCCCACGCTTTACTGGAGAAGAGGTGGAATTAGCATCAGGATGACACACTATTCGAATACAACGTGTGTGAGATAAAATTCCAGCGAAACGCGTGCACTGACACACACATGCTTATTTAAAGCTGTGATATGACTCCCCCATCACAAACCTCAATAGGTAATCCAACGAAGAAGAAAAAAATAAAAAGAACGAATATCAGCGTGAAAGTAATATCAATGTGAAAGTATGTCAGTCCCTGAGAAACTGCTGCCATGTTGAAACTGAGAAGGTGACAGGGGGGAGAGGAATTGCAGGCCCATTTCGTGTCCCAAACAACAGTCTGGTGAGGTGGGCCACCCCAGCCTCCCTTATCTTTAATGGGTACTCCATCATTCTGCCTGCTGCCCGCTATGTTCCTCTTTCCACTGGGTCGCCCAAACAGATGGGCTTTGTAAGGCTCAATGGCACATTCCGGCACCGCAATCTGTTTCCGCGAGTCCGTGATCAAATCAGAAGAAAAGCTACGTCTCGCGCACATTGCGGCACATATGTACCGCCTTAGCTTGTGCCTATGTCAGTGAAATTAAAATCACTGGAACGTTTTAAATACTGACGGCATGACAACAAAGAGAAAAGATGGAAGGGGAGGGGGGCTGAAATAATCGCAGCTTGCTAAGGAGAACTTCCTGCAGTACATGCATGGAAATAAACAGTGGGGAGAGGGAGAGCCTTGGCCAAAGTGGATATTATTATATACCATTACAAACATGTTTATCTCAATCCCTCACGCCCTCCGTCTGTGGGTTAATTCTGTGTGACGTAAGTTCAAAGCATTGTAGCGTTCACCATGTAACAACCTTATCCGAAAGGATTTCTTTTCATTGTCTGTCACAATTCCAAATTTAACTGGAAGAAAAGTCTTTTTGAGTAAAGTAAGAGGGAGAATTGAAAACATTTTACTTCCTCCTTTGCTTGATTCTTATTTGTTGATTTTTTTTCCAATGACCCATTTCATACTCAGCGATTTCCTCCATTCGAATTTTAAAGCCTAAAAGTTGTGACAGTAACTACATAAAAAGCATGTAACACTGCTAACTTTTGTTTTCCCAGTGGAAGTATCTTAGCAGATTTTCACTGTAAAACATAATTCTAAAAATAATTAATTGGTGTAGTGTTATCTTAAATGAAACAAATTAGTTCAATAAAATTTAATTTTGGACTTGAGTTCACAAAACTGACATAACTGTGATATTTAGTAGTGTTTAATGTTTTGCTTTGCTAGTTTAGAAGAGTTTCTGTTATGTGGTGTGTGTTTTTTTGGGTGTGGGGGGGGGGGTCATGGTGACAAGTGGAGCATAATTTTATTGTGAGAGCAGATTTATGTTAAATGTTGTCGTACTCATTCGGCAAGTGCTATGGTGTGCTAATATTTTCAAAGCATTGTGTTGCATTAGCATGTTATAGCATTTATTAAATTAGCTAGTTAAAGCTAGCCAAGTTTCTACTACTAAAAATATTTAAGTTGAGATTACATGATACTTTTAAGTACATTTCTAACTTTTTAAAATATTTTAAGTTATTAAATAAAATGTACAAGTAGCTACAAAGTGAAAATGGCAGTTCTGCTCACTTAAACTTTGAATTTCTTAATTCCATTCATTCAAAAACCCTATTTTTTTATTGTATACGGTCAAAAGATTGAAAATAAGTCTGCGTTTTCGCACATCTTCAATGTTCCACAAGACTCAAGTGATCAAAGCTGTATTTTCAGCATCATTACTCCAGTCTTCAGTGTCTCATGATGCTTCACAAATGCAGATTCGAAGATCAGCAAACATTTATTATCATGTTCAATGTTGCACACAGTTTTGCTCCTTTGTTGTTGTTGTTGTTTAAACGGTCATAAACTACCATTCAAGAGTTGATGGTCAGTAAGATTGATTAGAGTATTAGTAGACTTAATAGAATGAGAGTTTGAGTTGAAATTAATGTCTGTTGAAATAAAGTGTCAGCAAATCAGACAGAGAATCTACTAATACTGTTTTCATATCTTTGTGAAACGTTTCTTGTGACTGTCCATGAAAATAGCTTTGACTTTCAAATACGAATTTATTTGCGAATACGAATTTATTTATTTTTATTAAGCTCTTCCAAACTATTAACCGGTAGCATGTATTGTCTCATTGTTAGCTTAATTTATATAGATATAAATATATATACGTAGTTTGGATATAAAATAGTTTGGATATGAATAGCTCGTGTATATTTGAACTATTTTAAAAATGTGAGTAGTTTACATAAGTTTCACAGTAGCTTTTTCAATGCCATTTTTTATTTGTCATTTTAGTCCATGTTTTTCTCCCTATGAGGGATAGATAATGTTCTAACCACATTTACCACGGCCTTGCAGTGCTTGGCTTAAGACAGCAGGGATGTAAAATGGAATTTGACCTGCATGATTCTTGAGCTGTGAAAAGAGAAATTAACAACTCCCGTTACATTTCTCATCCATCTCACACATGCAAGGTGAAATAAGTGAAGTACAGCAGTGCCTAGACGTGTAAAATGTGTTTGGATCCGACCGAGAACACGGCAGAGGAAATCATGAAAGATGCATGGTGCCACTGGAGATGTATAAAGAATTTAGAGATATAAAGGATATATGACAAATAAATCAGGATGCAAATCTCAAAGGGTGCCTTTGGGAGTTCTCCAATGAAAATCACCTGAAATATTAAACGGAGAGGAGAAGCATTCTATCAATGAGCAGAGGACTAGAAAAAAAGCTCTTCATCTGTTTTCTTTTTTTTTTGTGGTATGTTCTTTTTTAACTCAAAGGCAAAATAATGCACTTTGTACAAGTGCTAAATCATCTGAGTATTTCTGTCTTTACAACAGTTTTTGCTCAGGGCTTTTTCTAGGCTTTGCCACCTTCTCAAGTAATAGTTAGTCTCTCAAAATCGACTGAATGTAGTCACAAAAGCGATAAATGCGAGATAAAACAGTTGTTCTATTTAAACTTTAAACTTTAAAGAAATGCTCCTGGCTCACAATAAGATACAGTAATATAATGTTAGTTAACATGAAACTCATTCTTAATACCAAAGAAAAAATGCTGTGTTTATAGTAATGCACTTACAAAGGAAGAATAATGTACAGAGGACAATTCATGATGGTTTTAAAGAAGAAATGGGAAGGTTGTATTTCATTAAAGCACTTAAATGAAATCCTCTGTAGAAACATGTGTTATTTCAGCAATAAAGTCTAAATTGTCCTTTTAGCGGCTGGAATCCTGTGTTACCACTTCTTGTGAGTGGATTTACTAACTTGATCCAGACAGAAGGTTAGACGTGCAGTATTTGTCAAAACTAATGGAAACATTAACATTTTTAATTGTTTTTTAATGTTTTAAATGTAATTTTGTTTGTGTGTTTGTCTCTCTTATGCTTACTAAGGATGCATTTATTTAATAAAAAGTACAGTAAAACAGTAATATTGCAAAATATCATTACAGATTTTTAAAAAAATGTTAAAACAAAAATTATTCTTATGACGCAAAGCTGAATTTTCAGCATAATCACTCTTCAGTCTTCAGTGGCACATGATCCATAAAAAACTATGCTAATAATGCTTTGTGGCGAGCGGGGCCGAGGGCCGTGAGAGTTGAGCGAGGCGGGTGGCGTGATTAATAATGAGCATCACCTGCGAACGACACTGGCCTCGTGTCTCAGGGAGGAGCAGAAGCATAAAAGGAGGAGCTTTGACAGTGAAGGAAGAGAGAAGACCAGGCCTGTTATGTTTTGTGTGTGTATGGGAGTCATCCGCGAGGGGCTCCTGCTGTTTTACTTTTATTACGTGGTTGTTTATTTTTCATATTAAAGTTTCTTAAATGTTTGCCAGTTCCCGTTTCCTTCTTCCACATACATTATACTCATTCCATACTAATAATATTCTTATATGCTGATTTGCTGCTCAAAAAACGTTTCTTATTAAGTTGGCTTGAGAAAGCCAACTTAGTGATATTGTATCTAAACTTATTAAGTTGGCTTGAGAAAGCCAACTTAGTGATATTGTATCTAAACTTATTATTATTATTTTTCTTCTTACCTAAAATTCCCAAAGAATCTCCTCCTATAGCTTTAAAGCTACAACCACTAAACTCTGCTCAGACTTCAGACCTGTTCTGACTTGAGTTGATATATCATTTCTAAGGGATCGGGGGTACGATGTTCGCCCCAGGGGCGAAAAAGCAGCCGAAAAATCCCATTGACTTAACATTACGACGAACTTTGACGATTAATAACTCGGAGTGAGGAATTTGTAAAAAGATGAAACTCGCCACATTTGAAGAGGGTGACAGCTTCTGTTTTCTCAGGCTCATTTTACTCAGGTGACCAATGAGTGTCTCAGGATCACAGTGAAGCTATTAAGCCACGCCCTAGAAACCATTTAGAGCACCTTAGCAACCCATCCCAAACTGGCAAACTGCCAATCACCAATGTTTTCAACACTTCCTAGCCATGCCCTAGCAACCATTATCGAGCACCTTAGCAACCAAATGCAAAGCGAGATATCTTCAGTTCTGAATGTCGTAGAGGCGTTGTGGTTGGTTTATATCATTCATACTGACAAGCAGCCTTTGAAGTGACATAAATGGCAGAGGCTTAGCCACTCCTTAGCAACCAAACAAAGTACCCTAGCAACCGTTTAGCCAGACCTATATCTCTGCATCAGAAAGTCGTAGAGACATGGGGGTTGAGTCTATTGACTCATGCTAGCAAAATGGACTTCCAACATGCTACACATGCTAGCAGTGAATAGCTACATGCTAATAGTGATTAGCTAAGTTTTAAATTGTGCTAAGAATGACATAGAAACTACCCATAACACCTCACAACTACCTAGTAACATCCTAGCAACAACTCTGGATACCCTAGCAACTGCCTAGCAGCCACCTAGCAACACCCTAATGGCCACCCAGGATACCCTAGCAACCACTCTGGTTACCCTAGCAACCACCTAGCAACCACTCTGGTTACCCTAGCAACTGCCTAGCAACACCCAAGCAACCCCCTAGCAACCACTCTGGTTACCCTAGCAACCGCCTAGCAATATAATATATATAGAAATACTAATCCCCAATTACTAATACTGATCCCCAACGGTCAGTTTTCACTAATGTGAATAATACTTTTTATTCTTAATAATACTTTTTAGTATATCCATATTGCAATGGATATACATTTTTGAAAAAATCCTGAAAAAAGACTT
Organism: Rhodeus uyekii; assembly: GCA_037043235.1. Taxonomy (NCBI): domain Eukaryota; kingdom Metazoa; phylum Chordata; class Actinopteri; order Cypriniformes; family Acheilognathidae; genus Rhodeus; species Rhodeus uyekii. The sequence goes on along the minus strand of JAWRVZ010000021.1, from coordinate 529,120 downwards.
GCAGGTCTACAATCAATTTTTTACTTTAATTAGTAAGTTTAATCCCTCTATTTTACATACCAACTATGAAATACTGGCAAACATATCAAAGATTGCAAATATAACTGTAGAAAATGTTGCTTCCTTCTGTGTGTGGGAAACAGCACCATTCACTGACCAACTGAATCATCAGTAATCTCCAAATAAATCTTGTTAGCGACATGTTTTAAAGTTTAAACTCTCAAAACTTTTCAAGCTTGAAGCTTTTACAACTAATTTAAACTTTCAGGCTTTCTCAAGCCAACTGAAGTTTATAAAATAGACTTCCTCTATCTAGTTATTATTATTATCAATATAGTCATTGTAATTATTATCATTTTTGAAGAAATCTTTTTTTTCAGGATTCTTTGATGAATGGAAAGTTCAAGGAAGCATTTATTTGCATTGATTAAATATTTTGTTAAAATTAAAGCAGCATTTATTAAATAGAAATATCTTCCACACCTACAGCCCTCTCCACTAATTTCACTTTTTCACGCACCATTCGTCTGACTGGGAGGAGTGGGGGTACTGGTCCGCACATCTCCAATGAGTGGAAATGTAAACCTTTACCATCTCTGAGTGACAATGGCTCATTTGAATGGCATACAATTAGACCTTATTTACACACAATACTGCTCCGCTGCATACCTCAGATCATTTCCTCCTCAATCTTGACCCTTAACCTGGGTATGCATAAAACGCACAGGTCATCTTTAGCTGTAACCTATTCTGGCTCTGGTAACCAAACAAGTCTCTACATTTCTTGCACACAACAACCTCCTGCAGAACACCCAGTCTTGTGTAGGGAATTACAGTTAAGAACGAGGACCAGATGTGTAGAATGAAGAGCAGGAGTCAGAATTGCAGTCAATACAATACATTTTAGTGAAGTTTAGTTTGCAGTTTCATCAGCAGAAGCTTCAAGTCTCACAAGGAGCTTGTAGGCCGCCCCAAATACAATACAATTGTTACAGCAATTATACTCTAACAGAGGCTACTAACCACGTCATTGATGACGGTTAAACCTGGACACCTCCCTCTGCCTGGCCCCTGATCCCACCTGCACCTCCCTGGAAACCTCCCTGTGCCTGGCCCCTGATCCCGCCTGCACCTCCCTGGACACCTCCCTCTGCCTGGCCCCTTTTCCCTCCTGCACCTCCCTGGATACCTCCCTCTGCCTGGCCCCTTTTCCCGCCTGCACCTCCCTGGATACCTCCCTCTGCCTGGCCCTGATCCCACCTGCAACTCCCTGGACACCTCCCTCTGCCTGGCCCTGGACTCTATAAAATTGGACTCATGTTTCTTGTTCCATGTCCTGTCCTCCCCCTGGCCCCCCTCCCTCCGTCCCTCCACTGATGGTCAGTTTATGTGCGAGGTCGCGCCTTCCGGGAGGGGGAGCTACTGTCACAGTCATGTCATGCTCCTCCTGTGTGTCCCTCCTGTGTTACCGTAGCTTATCATGTAACAAATGCCAGCTGTTTCTTGTTATCCCAGCCCATTTATACCATCATGTTTCCCATTGTCCTTGTCTATTGTTGACGTTGCTATGTGTGAATGTTAGCGTGTGGATGTTCCGAGTTTTTGCACATGTGTGCCGTTTTTGGTTTCAGTTAAAGTGTTTCAGTTTACTTCCGTGTCTGCTCTGTGTCTCCGCATCGCACATCAGCTCTTCCATGACAATAAGAAAAAGAAAATAATATATATACAAGCGGCAATGGATTTCCAAACCGTCCCAACACTGGTTTCAGGAGCACCACTCAATTGAGACTGTAATTGAAGCTTTGAGCAGCTTCCAAATCATCAATACTCATCTTGCTGGAACTTTCTGCTGCTTTTGACACAGTTAACGACCAGATTCTTATGACAAAGGATTCCTCAGGAGTCCGGCTCCAACGGTTAAAGTCTGCCCCCTCAGGAAGGTCTTTCAGGGTGCTGTGAAATGGTAAAGTATCTAAGTCACAACATCTAGCTACAGGGGTCACTCGGGGGTCAGTGCATGAACCATTTCTCTTCTCTATCCTGGAGATTCTCTCAGTACTAGGTTTTGTCATTCAGAAACATGTTCTTTTCTATCATTGCTATGCTGATGACATACCTCTCAATCCAGGCAGATGATCCGACGGTAGAGGCTCACATCTCAGTCTGCCTGACAGATTTCTTTCTGGATGAAGGACCACCACCTTTCAACTCAACCTTACAAAGGCAGAACTGCTTGTGGTCTCAGCCAGCCCAACACTTCAGCACAACTTCTCTATTCAGCCAGGTTCAGCTCTATGTCAACCACAACTTTATCCAGGGCAGCCAGGAACCTTGTGATTTTGTGATTGATGATCAGTTAAACTTCACAGACTACATTGCTAGAATGAACCTGCAGATTTGCCTTATTCAACATTAGGAAGATCGCGCCTTCCTTGTAGGGCTGCTTCACAGCTCCTTGTCCAAGCTCTTGTTCAATCCAGACTGGACTACTGTAGTGCTCTCTTGGCAGCCTTCCAGCTTGTAGTGTCAAAACTCTGCCGCTGAATCCAGAATGCTGCAGTGAGACCGGTCTTTAACAAGCCGAAGTGAGTGCACGTCACACCTCTATCAGTTTGCACTGGTTGCCAATTGCCGCTCACGTCAAATTCAAGGCACTGATGTTTGCCTACGGAAACAACCACTGGCACTGCACTCCAATTCCTAAATTCGTTACTTCAGACTTCCCCTGAGAAGCTTGCTTTTTTTCAAGGACTAAACCATGTTATTTTGTGTCTGTGCAGCTAAGATAACAGCTATTGCATTTGATAACAAATACTTGTAACTGGTTTGAATAATTTTGAACACAATAGCTTAAAAGACCTCCAAGATGCAGACATGTCTCAAATGTAAATCCTATAAAGTTCACATACAATTATATTTAAGCTCACATTAGACACTTATAACATTAAACAAAGCACACAAACAGTACCTGAGATTATCATCATGATAATTTTTGTTGTTGCAGAAAAGTAGAACCACTTCTAGAATAGAATCACCACAAATCACAGTCACATCTGGTGAGAACAAGGTGTCAAGGTTGCATTTTATTATAAACTAACATTTATATAGTTTTTGAAAAATGAGGTATGAGTGTTTATTTAAATATTTTTTTAAACTGTTTTGTGTGATAATTAGCAGTGATATTTAAATGAAGTGATGAATTTAAAATTAAACTAACTCTTAATTAGGCATAGAATTCAGTAGATATAGAAAACGATTAAAATGTGAAGCTATTTTCAGGCTTTTATGAAATTTTTCTTGTGAATGTCAATAAAAAATAGTGAAAAGGCAACTAAGCTTAATGGAAAACAACTGAAATCACAAATATGAAACTATCCAGCTGATTCCATGTAAATTAGCCAATTTGTTCCAAGTGCAGTTGGAAGAAAATGACCAAATACCTATCACAGTATTTACCAGAATCCACTAGGGATTCAATGAAAATACAGCAAGCACTCAAACAGTAAAGATGTCTCCATTTTCCTAATCTTTTTCTTATGCATGTCTAGTGCTTTCTTATAGGTTCTAGTACTTTAGCAGATGTGATTCTTGGGCCTGGCACTTCTCCTCCTCGAGTTTTGTTTTCTTTCTTGCTTGCCCCTGTCTGTTTAATAAAAAAAGAGCCTTGGCTAGAAAAGGCCAACATTCTGAAAGGAGATTTATATAATGGCTGTATGTGTCTGAAGGCAGACATTCAACATCAGGAAAGCAACTATCCTAATGGGAGTGATCACCATGGTGATCTTGGGTAGCCATACAGGACTGTCTTGGCAGCCATGTGTGAGGATCTGGCTCGCTGTCGGTGGAGCACATTGATTAGTGCTGGAACACACCGGAGCTGCTAGAGCCATTAAATGCTGTATTTTCTTAAGGGAGAGAGGCACCAAAGAAATAAGAAACAAGGGAATTGTGGACTTTTTTTGGGGTCTTTTTCCCTCTCCTGACCACATATTGCTGTTTTTGTAGACATAATGACATGTTTAATTTAGATAAAAGAGTCATTAGAAATCCCACATAATTTACTATTCATCTTTCTTCTTTTGCAAACTGTATAGTATCCTTGTTTACTGTCCCTCTCCTTCAAAATCAGACTTATTCATCTGGCTTTAAAAAGTTTCCAAAGTTCCAAACGAAGAAGCGCAGTTTCAATCAATGTTTACTATACGAACAGTAAAAAGTGAATAGGTAGGTGAATCATAAGGAACATAAAGGGTCTGTGTGTAGATTTCAGAAGCCTTGTTATTGCGACACCGGTGGCTATTAAGTGAAACTGCAGCAGCAACCTATTGCTGGTGTTCATGTTTGCGAACAGGTAACGTACAAGAGGCGCAGAAAAACTCACAGCCAAGTTCTTTCTTGTTCCTCATTTAGAAGAATTTTTAAATCCTTTTAATTTAAACGAACATCCCGACACTGACGAGAGCGATGTTTAAATATGTGCTGCACGCTTTCCTCTCAATCACAAAAAACACAACAGAAATGATAGCAGTTGAGAAAGCATCTGATCATAGAGATGTATATGTTTTTTTTATTCAAATCCAGCTTAATTTCATTGTTTTAATTTAGTATAATTGTGGTATGATATCTTGATTTTGTTATCCCCACATAATGTTTTTCTCAAGTTGACCTGGAGATGAATTCATCCAAGATGTAAGAGTGTTTCCTGCATTTGCGCATTAACAGTACATTGTGTGAGACTCACTTGCTGACACTTTGACGTGTCCTGGCATACGCTGTATCCTCTCCGCTGTTGTAAGGGTGGCAGTTTTCCACCTTGAAAAGGAGATGAAAGACATTTACTCCTTTTAGCAAAGGGCACAAAAAGGTGGCCAGGCGTCGTGAGGACAGCACTGTAGCAGGGGGCCTTTGTGCCACCCCCCATCACCCCCGGTCATCCGGACACATGCCCACTTCCCCACATAATGGCTTTATTTGGCTTTAGAGAGCTGCGATGAGCAGGGATAGGTTGTCGTGACAAATGGCACCACACAGACTAGGTGAAAGCATAAATGAACACACCTACACTCATAAATCTATTGACATTTAAAACATAAAATATCTGCATGCAAACAAAATTATTTTTCATGTAAGATTTTTTTTTTTTGTATTTATTAGTATTATTATTCAAGATAATTAATATGAGAGTATTTAGACTTTCTTTTTTTACATTTAAAAAAAACAGTCTGTGTCAATGAATCGGTTCTAACAAATTGTTGCCCAGTTCAGTTATTTGTTTGCATTATCACTAAAACTAATTTCACACAAGACTCCATGTGCCATTTTTCATAATAAAACGGTTAAGTAAATATTGCCATTTATTACTGTAACACTGTTCCTGTCTGTCTGGGTCTTCTTTGTCACTTCCTGTCAGTCTTGTCTTTGTTTCACTTCCTGTCCATCGGGTTATTGTTTCACTCCCTGCCCCTGTCTTGTAATCACTTGCTCGTTAGTCTCCCAGGGGTTGTTGATTCCCCTTGTGTATAAATCACCTGTGCATTTCCCTGGTGTTTGTCAGTTGTTAATGAAGTTATGGTGGTGGTTTCTGTCATGTGTGGATGTTGCCGTGGTCCTGGGGCATATTCTTCGTACGTCGCTTACTACATCCAAGATCAGATGACTCATCCGGGATGAGCTAATCGCGCTAACTATGAGCTGGATTATTCGGTTCTTTGAACGCACCTGTTCTTGACGATTAGTATAGCTGGATTGAGTAATCTGAGATCATTGCGCGTTCATGTGCTGTCTTAAAAGGGGATATGTATCGATTGTAGAAACACTGATCAGCAACATTATCAGTGTTTATCTGCGGCGCGTCGCTGGATTTCAGTGTTTAATTAAAACTACAAAAGCCAGGAGAGAGGACTGGCAAAAAGTTGCCGACAAATTACATTTGTGAGTAGCCTAGTGATCGTGTGTGTAATTATATTGTCTCATATTAATTGTACTGTATTTCATAATCGTCTTTTATATTAGAGCCACCACAAGACCCATTAGAACTTGGGAACAAGTAAAAGTAAAATGCAAAAATATTCTACAAAATAGTATCTTTTAATAGTATCTTTTAACTACTTGCGCTGTGCTGCAAAAAAAAAAAAAAGTTAATGAATGAAATAGAATTGCAAAAACTAATAAAGCAAAAAGTCAGACTTGAGATTGAATTGCTTCAAGAGGAACTTCAAAGTAAATGAAAACGTCTCAGGTTACGTATGTAACCATAGTTCCCTGAGAGGGAACGAGACGCTGCGTCTTTCGATCGCTTTGGGGAATACTTGGACACTGTCTCGCGAAGCACAATATGTAAACTTCCGTCGACCGAGTGTGAGTGACGGTCGCAGGTCGGTGACGTCACGAACCAGGTCATAAAGGGGCGCCAGAACCCAGAGGCAAATAGCTTAGAGGTGTCATCAGATAAAGACACACCTGATATAAGGGCCTTGGAGGCAGCCTCGCTCCTAGAGGAGTGGGCACGGACCCTTAGAGGCGAAGGGGATCCGGCCAACTCGCAAGCCAGGGTGATAGCCTCGACTATCCACCTGCTTAAAGTAGGTTTGGATGCTGGGGCCCCACTAGGGGTCCCAAAGCAAACAAATAATTGGTCTGATTCATGCCAAGGGCAGACCTGTGGACATAAGTGTCCAGTGCTCGCACTGGACAGACCTTGTTTTTAAAACCTTGGTCCTGGTCACCAAAAAGGGGGGAAGGCAGAAGGCCTGCAGTACAATAGACCTGACCACATGAGTGGGCACTTGAGCACGTAGCCTGGCCTGGGATGAAGGAAGACTTTCACCATCCCAGGCGCAAACTCAAGGCAAGAGGGAGCTACGGAGAGCACCTGTAGACCCCCAACTCTTTTTAGCGATGTTATAGCTAATAAGAATAATGTCTTTAAAGTGAGGAACTTTAGGGGAACCTCATCCAAAGGTTCAAAAGGTACATGGGACAACCCCTGGAGTACCAGGGAAAAGTCCCAGGTAGGAACCTTGGTCTGTACTGAAAGCCTCAGCCTAATAGTACCACGGAGGAAGCGTGTGACGAGGGGGTCCCTGCCAATGGACATGCCACCCAGAGGTACATGGTAAGCAGCCACGTAGACCTTCAGGGTGGACGGGGACAGCCCTGCAGTGAATTTATCCTGCAGGAACTCCAGCACTTTGCCAATGTGACAGGTAACTGGGTTCACCTGCTTTTCGCTACACCAAGAAGTGAAGAGTCTCCACTTCAGGGCATACAGCTTCCTCGTGGAGGGAGCTCTGGAGTGGAGGATGGTCTCAACAACCTCAGTTGAGAGACCAGAATCTATGAGCTGGGCCTCCTCAGAGGCCAAGCCCACAGTTCCCACAGTTCTGGGCAGGGGTGACGCATCAAGCCCGCTGCCTGGGACAGAAAGTCCTCCCTGGGATCTCCCAGGGGGCTCAGTCCAGAAGGGACACAAGATCCGCAAACACACTCTGCCCGGACACCATGGAGCAATTAGTGTGAGACGGACCTTGTCTCGGCGAACTCTCTCCAGAACTCCCAGGAGCAGAGCAATCGGGGAAAGGTGTACAGACATAGCCTCGGCCATGTCTGAACCATGGCACCCGGTCCGAGCAGGGCTGGGTGCAAGAGTGAAAACCACAGAGGGCAATGAGTCAATTCCTCGGACGCGAACAGGTCTACTTGTGCTCGGCCGAATCTCAACCAAATCTGCTCCACCACCTAGGGGTGGAGCCTCCAATCGCCGGGCCTCGGCCCCTGCCTCGACAGGACGTCTGCTCCCACATTCTAGGTAATAGGGATGTGAACTGCCCGTAGATGGAGCAGTCTCCCTGAGATCCAAAGGAGGGTCTGCTGCGCCAGTTGTATAATGGTCGCGAGCATAAGCCTCCCTGATGATTTATATAGGAGACCACAGTGGTGCCGTCGGTCTGAGCAACCACATGATGGCCCCTGAGGTCTGGGAGGAACGCCTGAAGCGCCCTCCAAGCAGCCATCATCTCTAGCAGGTTTATGTGCCAGGATAACTGGTGCTCATGACCTTCGGCGGAGCGGTCTCTCAAGACTGCTCCCCAGCCCGTAAGAGATACATCCATCGATAGCATTACACTTCGACAAGGAGCTCCCAGTACGGGTCCATGAGACAGAAACCAGGATTCCTTCCGCACATCTAAGGCACGTAAGCCTCGCCGCGTGACCTTGATAGTGTGGAAAGGGTTGCCCCTCGGGGAAAACCCTCTGGTTCTGAGCCACCACTGTAGCGACCTCGTGCAGCAGCCCGAGTGGGGTACCGCAGGAAGCTGCTGCTTGAGAACCAGCACTCGCTGAAAATGCTTTACAGTGAGTGGCTGGCCTAGTAAACTCTTTGACGGCTAACAGGACGGAATCGATGCACACGGGGAAAAACCGTGCAGACATCATAACCGAAACCCAACAACGCCGAGGAAGGTGGTCCTCTGGAGAAGAGAGAGCACACTCTTCTTTGCGTTTAGCCTCAACCCCAACACATTAAAGAGCGTGGGAACAACATCTCAATGTTGAACCGCTAGCTGTAACGACTGGGTAGAAAAGCCAGTCGTCAATATAACGGAGAACTCTGATACATTGGAAGTGCAGCGGGGTTAGCGCTGCGACCATGCATATGATAAACGTGCGAGGTGAAAGAGCTAGGCCAAACGGAAGCACTCGATATTGGTAAGCCTTCCCCCCAAAGGCAAACCTGACGTACTTCCTGTGTTGTGGAAGGATGGAATGAAAATATGCGTCCTTCAGGTCGATTTGACAGACCAGTCCTCGGACCTGATCTGTCACGATCTAGTTCAAAGTCAACATTGATGACGAGTGATTTAGAAGGCGCAAATTTAGGATGGGCCGCAATCCTCCATCCCTCTTGAGGAACGATGAAGTAACAACTGTAAGCCTGACTTTCTGTCCGAGGGGGGTACATATTTTATGGCCCCTTGCCTCAACAGAGTGTCTACTTCTTGTTCCGTGACCAGAGCCTGCTCAGGGTTCACCACGTTGGGTAGAACCCTGCTAAAGGAAATAATATATATATATTGCAGGACCCAATGAGAAACTTCTGGTAGGCATGAGATGCGACCAGAAATTCTAATGAGGGAACCAGCCTCTCAAGGCTGGCCTCTGGTGCTTGAGTGGCAGACGCTCCAGGGCCCGGTTTTCAGGGGAACGCCTGGAGTGAATGCTCTAGGACCCTCCTTGGAGGGGGCAATCTCCTCAGAGCAACCAGACTCAGGGGTGGCAGCTGAGGAGGGATGCCTGTGCGAGGTCTGGCACCTTAGCGCCAGGACCTCTTTGATGTAGCCTTCTTGGCGAGGATGACGGTCCTCAGATCCGTCCTCCTGCCAGAGGGTTGAGGCTGGGAGTGCCGGCCCGACCCCCCGGGTTTCTGGAGGGGTTAGCGGGTTGCGACGCTCTGCCTCGGAGCGGCCCATTGTGAGGAGCTGTGGGGCTGTGGCTGGCTCACAGCCCCTAATTTGAGAGCAACGAGGCAGCAGCACACTAAGCGCCACCTGCTGCTAGCAACCTCCTGGAACTTATGGACGACTGTCTCAACAGTGTCGCCGAAAAAGCCCAGAAGACGATAGAGGGGCGTCCAGTAGGAACTTATTTCCTTATCTTTAAAGGTTTGAGCCACAGATGCCTCTTTTATAAATATAATATATATATATATATATATATATATATATACACATTCATATAATATTAAATTATATGTATATTTATGCTCTCATCGAGGTCCCCCAGTAACCCTGCTTTCCTGTTTACATTTCACTGACAGCTGTATATTGTATATAACTGTGTATGTGAAATAAAATTCTTGAATTTTATATGCTTGACTGCCCACGAGAGTGGAAATAATCCTCACGGGTTTATAGAGCAGTGTAGGGTTTTTTATGTTTTATTTTTTGCATCAATACTGAATGAGATAGGTAGCTCGCAAGCGCCTCCTCAGTCTCAGGATCGATCATTTTATATATTGCGGGGGGTGACTCGCGCTAACAGGATGCGTTCATCTAATTATTTATTTTCTTAGATGGAACGCTTCTTTGCCGGCAATAAATAGTCAACATGGCGCGCGAGTCACTTCCTCGAAAAACTCCTCATACTGGAGAGAAAAGTGGCGAATATTCTCTCATCATTAAATGCTGACAATGTCAAAACTCCTCAGAGGCAGATCATTGCAGTATGTGTGCCCATATGTAACAGCCCTCGGGCTGCACGGGCAATGGATCTGCCGCGAAAGGGCTGAGATAAAGCAGCGCTCGTCTCACACCCCGCCGTCTGATCCATTCGCGAATCCCAGGACCCAGATCACCACAGATCACCACAGATCCTTGCTGGCAGCGCGAGCCTGGGCGGATTCAGAGCATCTGTAGCGGCTGGCTGGCTACAGTGAATACAGAATTGCCTAGATAATATCTGTCCACTCTCTTCCAGGTCATCACGTGCTACTCCCTCTAGCCCCTGGCTAACTGATGTTCTTCGTGAACACAGGGCCAAGCTAAGGGCAGCTGAGAGAAAATGGCGCAAGTCAAAGGACCCATCTGACCTGAGTTTGTATAAATCTCTTCTCTCTACCTTTTCTACTGACGTCCATACTGCTAAATCCTTACACTTCCACACCAAGATCAACAGCACTTCCAACATGCATGCACTTTTCAAAACATTCAACTCTCTACTCTCTCCCCCTCCACCACCTCCCTCTACCTCTTTAACTGCAAATGATTTTGCCCATTTCTTTATTAACAAAACTGCAACTATCAGTAGCCAGTTCTCACCTCCACTCACACACGAATTTACACTGCCCTCTGAAACCAGAAACACTCTCTCAACCTTCTCTCCACTCACTGAGGTAGACGTATCTAAACTTCTCCTTTCTAGCCATCCAACCACCTGCCCTTTAGACCCAATCCCCTCACACCTTCTACAAGCCATCTCTCCTACAATCTTACCAGCACTTACTCACATCATCAACACATCCCTTCACACGGGATCCTTCCCCACCGCGTTCAAGCAGGCTCGGGTAACCCCACTGCTCAAAAAACCCACATTGAACGCATCACTCGTTGATAATTACAGACCTGTCTCTCTCCTACCATTCATATCTAAAACTCTTGAACGTGTTGTTTTTAACCAAGTATCTTCTTTTCTGTCTCAGAATGACCGGTTGGACATCAACCAGTCTGGCTTCAAGAAGGGCCATTCAACCGAGACGGCATTACTATCTGTCACGGAAGCTCTAAGGAGTGCAAAAGCTGATTCAAAATCGTCAGTTCTCATTCTTTTGGATCTTTCTGCTGCCTTTGACACTGTTAATCACCAAATCCTTTTATCTACCCTCTCGTCACTGGGCATCACCGGAACTCCCCTTCAGTGGTTTGAATCCTATCTCACGGATAGGTCCTTCAGGGTGGCATGGTGCGGGGAGGTCTCCAAAGAATGTCAACTGATCACCGGTGTTCCACAGGGCTCAGTTCTTGGACCACTTCTCTTCTCCATGTACACCACATCACTGGGTCCCATCATAGAGGCACACGGCTTCTCCTATCACTGCTACGCAGATGACACTCAGCTCTACATATCATTTCAACCAGATGATCCAACGGTGGCTGCGAGAATCACAAGCTGCCTAGCGGACATCTCGACATGGATGAAAGAGCATCATCTGCAGCTCAACCTGGCAAAGACGGAGCTTTTAGTCTTTCCTGCCGATCCAACCCGACAGCATGATTTCACTATCCAGAACGGTGCTACCACGATAACCCCTTCAAAGTCTGTCAGAAATCTTGGAGTGATCTTTGAGGACCAGCTGACCTTCAAGGACCACATTGCAAAGACGGCTCGATCATGCAGGTTTGCACTGTACAACATTAGAAGGATCAGGCCATTCCTAACTGAGCAAGCTACGCAACTTCTGGTGCAGGCCATGGTCATTTCCAGACTGGACTACTGCAACGCTCTTCTGGTTGGGCTTCCTGCAAATGCAATCAAACCCCTACAACTGATCCAGAATGCAGCAGCTCGTCTGGTCTTCAACCAACCGAAAAGGTCTCATGTCACACCACTCTTCATCTCACTACACTGGCTCCCTCTCTCAGCACGCATTAAATTCAAAGCACTGACTCTTGCATACAAAACTTACACAAACTCAGCACCTTCATACTTCCACTCATTGGTTCAACTCTACACACCTACCAGAAACCGTCGATCGATCAACGAGCGACGACTCGTGGTTCCATCACAGAGAGGAAAAAGAACGATCACAAGAACATTTTCATTCACCACCCCAGGCTGGTGGAACACACTCCCTGCCCTCATCCGGAATGCAGATTCCCTGTCGAGGTTTAAAAAACTACTAAAAACGCATCTCTTCCATGAGCACCTAACATGACACACACATGCACTCACAAAAAAAAAAACAAAAACTTTTTTTCCCTTTTCTCTACTCCCCATGCTTGTGCTACTTGTATTCAGAATGTTTGAAACTTTGTATTGTAAGCGCTCTTATGTGTTTTTGTATCCTTTGTACAAATTGCTTCTATATTCCTCAAATTGTAAGTCGCTTTGGATAAAAGCGTCTGCTAAATGAGTAAATGTAAATGTAAATGTAGACAGCACACTTATACGCTTGTCTGAGCATGCTCTGCTCCCATGCAGACACATAGTGAATGCGCGTTTCCCATGTAGTGAAAGCAGGAAGACGCGCAATACACAGATGTTTGATTCGCCATTTGAAAATTGGAGAGCCCTTTTCTTTTAAACTAGTCTAGGGAACTCAAACAACCAGCGCGACAACACAACACACTCTCACACTTGTGCTTGCGAAGACAAAACAAGCTATTTGCCTCTGGGTTCTGGCGCCCCTTTATGACCTGGTTCGTGACGTCACCGACCTGCGACCGTCACTCACACTCGGTCGACGGAAGTTTACATATTGTGCTTCGCGAGACAGTGTCCAAGTATTCCCCAAAGCGATCGAAAGACGCAGCGCGAGTTCCCTTGAAAGGGAACACTAATAAACACACTGTACTATTGAGGACCTTGCATGATTTATTTATTTCATTCCACAGGCAAGAGATGATCAGCTGGATTTTTTAAATAAATAACATAAACTGTAAACTAAACTGTGTGCAAAGTTCCCTTTTTTCAAAAATGACTGCTTGAGTGCCAGGTAAACTTTTCGATTGGCACTACACACAGCACTTTCACAATGTTCTACGCATCCCAAAACAGTGTAAATGAACGTGCCTCTCGAAAAGTAGCGCAAAGCAATACACACAGTTTGAGCTGTTTAACGGCCGACTACGACTAATTGTATCCAAATTAACTAGATACATTATACCCTCACGTGAAAAACTATAGTTTATAGCGAGGAATTACTGTAGATCTGTTTAAGGAAAAACATGAAGATCAATGATCAGGTTCATAAAGGGTCAATTAATTAATGAACAATGAAATAAATAAATCTTATTCCTATACTTTTTGTGTGGCAGTTGTTGCACAGCTATTTTCAAAAATCATCATCTCCTTTCCATCAATCAATCTACTTCTGTTCGGGCAATTAATTAATTAATTCTCAGTTGACCTCCATACAGTATTAACAGATGGAGAGGCAGGTAATCATATGCACAACTTACAGATGCAATTTAAACGTGCAGCAAAATTATATAATATATATATATATATATATATATATATATATATATATATATATATATATATATATATATATAATTATAATAATTATTATTATTATATTAAATATATTATTTTGCACCTTCAGCAACAGTTTTCTCTTGTAAAAACGGACTGGACATGGCTGCGACAAACTTCCCATTTCATCTCCGCGTATAAAGCCCTGATCTAATCCTGCTAACATGAAGCAAGCCTGCTCCCAAACAGGTTCAATTTAACGGACCTGTTACTATGACAACAAGTACCGGATGAGCGTTGAAGAACCGAACAATCCAAGATCATGCGAAATCGCCAACAATCTAATCCAGCTAAGCGAGTTAGCGAGGTATGAAGAATATGCCCCTGGTCTGCCTAAGTTTCTAGTGTTTGGTTTAAGTTTAGTTTATTGCACATGTGTGCTTCTTTGTTTTGTATTTAAAGTATTTTGTTTGTTTATTATTAAATGAGTTTAAGTTGGAAAGACCAACTTAAACTCATTGCCTACGCTCCTGCCTTGCCTACGTCCTGTTCCCGCATCGCACACCAGCAAACCCCCGATCGTTACAGAACAACTGACCAGGATCGTTGCCTATAAAGATATTCTATAGACAATATGGACTTCACAACTCATGCTGAGTCGAATCTTCTAAACCTCCGGGAAGGCCGCCGGTCCCTCATGGATTACGTGGCGGAGTTCATTGACTCTTCGCATCGGGTGGGTTGGGGTGATTTCGCCCTCAACCTGTGTTTCGAGGGAGGAATCGACAGGGAGGTAATCCGGCCACATGGGTGCTTGGAGGCTGCCCTACTGGATTACATTAACATGGTGCTGTGGCTGAACGGTATAGACTTTGAGTTCGAGGAAATGCCCAGATCCACGTCCCGCGGTCAAGCCTGCATTCCTGAACCCCACTACCGAGTCCACGCCTCGCCACCGTAAACGGCGGAGTCAGAGTCGCGGCAGGGAGGCCGTCCCAGAGCCCGCGATGACCCGTCTGCCAGAGCCCGCGACAACCAAGTCCACCGGCCGCTGTCGCAAAGGGAGGAGACGGAAAAGCAAGGAGGCCGCCTTCCCAGAGCCCGTTACAGGCCCAGAGGCCGCCGCCACCCGTTCGCCTCGCCCTGCCGGCGCCGCCGAGACTGCTCTCACGGTCGGACCCTCCGGTGGTCTCCGAGCCACCGCAGCCTGAACTCTGCCCGCCTGAACTCTCGCGGTCAGTACTGCCGCCTGACCCACCGGATCCTCCTGATCCGCCGGCCCTGCCAGAGGCCACCTGGCTCAACCCGCCAGTACCGCCTGACCCACTGGCCTTGCCTGAGCCACCCTGGCTCATTCTTCCCGCTCCTCCATGGACTCATTTTTTTCATGTGTCAGGACTGTGTTTTGAGTTGTTAGTTTTTCATTAAGGACTGTTTATTCTTTTATGATCATTTGCACATAGTTTTGCCTTGGTTCTTGTTCTGTCTCCTTTGGGTTCCCTCTGGTTTCATGTCTGTCAAGTCTTGTTCTGTCCTCCTCCTGGTACCCCGCACACCCTCCGCAGTTGTTACCTTGACGGCGCGAGGACGCGCCTACTGGAAGGGGGTCGTTATGTAACACTGTTCCTGTCTGTCTGGGTCTTTGTCACTTCCTGTCCATCGGGTTATTGTTTCACTCCCTGCACCTGTCTTGTAATCACTTGCTCGTTAGTCTCCCAGGTGTTGTTGATTCCCCTTATGTATAAATCACCTGTGCATTTCCCTGGTGTTTGTCAGTTGTTAATGAAGTTATGGTGGAGGTTTCTGTCATGTGTGGATGTTGCCGTGTTCCTGGTGTGCCTAAGTTTCTAGTGTTTGGTTTAAGTTTAGTTTATTGCACATGTGTGCTTTGTTTTGTATTTAAAGTCTTTTTTTTATTATTATTAAATGAGTTTAAGTTGGAAATCCTGCCTTGCCTACGTTCCTTTCCCACATTGCACACCAGCAAACCCTGATCGTTACAATTACTATGTATTTGTCACAATTATGTTCAGTTAGTTCTGGTTTTCACAGTTTAGTTTGTATTCATTAGTTCCCGTCCTGCTTTGCTCTATTTTCCTGCTGCTAGAGGATTTGTGAACTTCACTCTGCGCTAGCATGTTTCAACTAAAATCATGATGATGTAACTGAGTGCATTACTGTCACAGTCTTGTCATGTTTCACTTCCGGTTCCTGTCTGTGTATAATTCCGTGCCTTGTTTATCACTTTCCTTGTTTCCCATGTCTTTGTCAATTGTGGTCGTTAGTGGATGTATCGTGGTGTGTGGAGGTTTTCCGTGTTTCCCAGGTTTTGCACTAAGGAGTGCAGTTTATGTTCTGATTTAAATTGTTTTGGTTTTGTTTCGTTAATAAGGAGTGATTGCTGCAGATCTGGATATCACCTCCTTTTCGTCTGTTTGATGTCCAGTCATGTTTATGATACTGTGGAGCTCTACCTTCTGATCTGAGTTTTTTTTTTCTAGTTGAAAAATGGGTATATTTTTTTATACCAATTTTTTTTTTTTATTTAATATTTTTTTCAAATGCAGTTCAAACTACATTTGAACTTTACCTTCATCGTCTTATTTAGCAGCAAAATTGCTTTGAATAAATAAAATGGAAATGACCTTTTGGAACTTTTTGTAATAAAAAAAAAAAATTATTAATGAGAGTGTAAAAAAAAAAAACTATCCTCCACGCCTTTCTTTACACTAACCAATTTTGATAAAACTATAATGATAAACTATATTTTGCAGGAAATTCTACATACATCAGTTTCATGTGTTTCACATTATTTCAGTATACAGAAAAAAAGTAAGTTTACCTATGGATAGCAAGTTTTAATTGAAGACAAGTAATAAAGTGAAGACAAACTTCCATGTCATATCTGTAAAAAAATATTTATATATATAGTCTGTATTAAATTATTAAGACACCAGACTACACTGACATGTGTGTCTCTAAATATAGAAAAAGGGTGTGGATTTCCTGAGCATGTTTTGCCTTATCTTGCTACTTCCAAATATAATATCTCTGAAATCCAAACAAGTTTCCAACAAGTTTCCAACAAGCAAGAGCTTGTTCAGTACTCTCTTAAACTGTGTATATATACATCTCTGACTTTGCCAACATTCTCTCAATTATTTTTTCACCTGGGGCACAAAGGAATATGAGAACAGTGTTTTCATTTTCGCCTCATAAGCGACTTTCAGTCTAAAAGTATGGGGGGAGAGTGGATTCTTTGACACTCTCAGTCTCTCCTGCATGCAGCTTCATCATATGCTGACCGATAGGTATCCTTTTTCCATTGAAATGATGCTGCTGTTTAGCAAGAGGATTTGTGATCTTCAATCAGAAATGGCATGTTTCCACAAAAGAGAACGATTATGTAACTGAGTGCTTTGTTCTCAAGTCTTAGTGCGAGTTTCGAGAGCATAGTGTTAACATTTTAAATCAGCGTTTAATTGTAACCAATATATAACCAATAAAAGTCATAGCAATCAATTCACATATGTCAAAGCAGTGCAGTTA
This sequence comes from Rhodeus uyekii, assembly GCA_037043235.1. NCBI lineage: Eukaryota > Metazoa > Chordata > Actinopteri > Cypriniformes > Acheilognathidae > Rhodeus > Rhodeus uyekii. The sequence continues at coordinate 511,879 of JAWRVZ010000021.1, read as the reverse complement.
ATAGCACTGAATGTGCATTTGCACTTTACTTCAAATCGTAAAAGTATATTTTAAAACACGTCACTTGCAGATAATAGAATATTAATGAATTAAAAGGCCACTTAAGTGCACTTAAAGAGTCCACTTTAATAAAAATGTTCCTTAACATTTAAGCACACTAAAAAGTGCACTTTAATGTAGTTTAATGTTCATTTTAAATCATTGCTTTAAAAAAATTGACATACTTTTAGAAGTGCACTTAATTTGACATTCTAAAATATTTGATTATAATTTTAACTGTATAGTGTGTTGTTCAATATTACTTTTACAGTTAATATATTTAAATGTTTTCAAAGGCCCCTTCATTACAAATGTATAAAATGTCTTTAAAAAAAATTTGTATTATATATTACAATAAAGTATATTTTAGTTCGCCAAAAATGTGTATCTGTAGATTTGACAAGACACTTTAACCATATATAAAAAGCAATCAGAGTCAAGTTTATAAGTACAGTATAACGAAATGGCGTGAATAATGACAAGTAATAATGAAATTACACATAAAGATAATGAAATAAGTGGGTCAAAAAAGTGCTAAGTCCCTTTATTATAATTGTATATAATATATTTTGGTTTAACTGTACATAACTATAATTAATAATATTACATTTCGTTTACATTTAAGTATCTTCCTTAAAAAGCATATTGTTTCTCAAATAGGCTGAATTTTAAAAGTATATTAATTTACTTTATTTCACAAGAGATGTTATAAATAAAATCATTTTATTTCAAACCGGCAACCGAAATAAACTGTCTGAAGAAGTTGAATAAAAAAATAGTGTCTTGCACTACAGGAAAGCACATTGGACACTGATTGTAGTTACTGATTGTAATGGTAGGTGGATATCTATTTTTGTAAAATCTAGTTTTGTATTTTGAGTTGAGGCAGGAAATGAGAGTACAGGTCTATAGCAAAATAACAACCTTTCCTCCTCTTTTTGTGTATGTCTGTGTCTCACACTGAGGTCTGGAGCATCCAGCGGTCACTAGCACCAGTGACAAAATGGGTAATGTTTAAATAAATCCCTTTTTTCCAGTAGGTGAGACGGGCCAAAGTCCTGCCGGCAACTCTCCCTCACAAGACTGCAGTGTCTTGCTTTTCCAATTAAATTATCTTTCGGACAATGCAGAGTCTTCCCAATTCACACCTCAATTGACAGTGTGGCAGCTTGCATTGTTAGAAGACAGATTTCCATTCCCTCAAAAATAGATTTTCCATAAAGAAGCGACAATGGAGTGCAATCCCTCCTCACTTCCTCACAATGAAAGAGGGATAAGGCCCAACTGTTAAAAATCACCCCCCGAGAGTAACGGAACGTTTATTTTATTGTGAACTCAATATATTGAAATGAATTTCGACAATAGCTACTATATTGTTAGAAAGCTCCTGGGGTTAATCAAATTTTGCACAGTACCTTCCAAATACACAACGATTTATTTTTTTTTTTTTACCAGCTTGCTTTAATATTGAAAATGAATGTGATGTGTGGCCTTCTCTACTGAAGCTACTTTAATCAAATTTATTGCATAAAGCATTCTATAGGACTATGGGATGTTGTTGAGTCTGTTACATGCAATTCTCAAGAATATATTGTTGAAGTGAAGTATAGATTTTTTTTACTGTGTATTTTTTTGCTTCCAAAAAATAGAAAGGGTACAGAAAAAGTTTGATGGTTTGTGTGCTGTATTTCAAGTCTTGTTCTCCAAATAATAGCACCTCTTAAACTGTCTGAATTATATTACTTACCATCACAATCAGAGGTTAAATTGTGATTCTGAAAGTGGAAGAACTCTAAAATATGGAGGTGATTCTGGTTGCCTAAGTAAGATATAATATATATCTGCTTGAAACAAGGAATTAAAAGAAAGAATACTTTTGTTTCTAGCCCTGACTGATCAAAGCATTTTATTATTTTATATTAGCATTGAACATGAGTGCAACTTTGGACAGACCCCAAACTTTATACTGCAGATCAGTGAAAGAATATAAAAAGCAAGGGGCTTCAAAACAACTGTTGTGTTGCACTAAAATATAACCAAACTGGTTTGGAATTACATTATAGTAAATTATGACAGAATTTTAAATCATAATTTGATGACAGAATATATTTATGCATCTGGGTAAATATCAAAAGCCCATCAAGGAGTTTATCTGGCAGAATGAATGGAAAGGTAAAAAGAAAGTGACACATCTGAATATTTTTAGTGTGAGCTTGTAGACTTGAGTTTGCGCCAGTGCTATGACTGGGCATGTGTGAACGTTTGTCACGCATGTTTTAGTCTGAAAGATTTCTACTTGAAGAGGTAACCATACGTTGAGTCATTATAACAACAAACCAGGGCAACTTGCCACGAACCAGGCGGGTTATAACCATCAACACTTCCCAACACCATCCAAACTGGTACATACCAAGAATATATACCAGATTATGTACAGGGAGATAACAGTCTTCAGTGAGAAAGTACATTTTGAGTAGGATCTCTAAGAGATCCATATCTCTAAGATATGGAAGCATATTTGGCATGTTGTTTGTCATGTCACTGATCAATTTAAAGAATTGTGAGCTTCAGGGGTCATAGTTTGCTATTAATCACTAATAGTTGAGCTTTCTGATGAAAACAGGGATATTGCGTTATTGGAGAGTGATACAAAACTGGTAAAAGGGGAACTTCACTGGTGACAAAATAGCCTATACCAGGGGTGGGCAAACTTTTTGTCTCGCAGGCCACATTGGTTTCTAAAATTTGACAGAGGGGCCAGGCCAGAATAGAAGGATAGTGTGTTTGTGTGAACTAATATAAATGAAATGTAAAAACCATTACATGAAAATATTTGGCCCAAATGTGTTAAACAGGCACCAAAATATCAATGTTCAAAGCATAATTGAAAAGTTGTTTTCCAAATGTCTTAATTTAATAACACAGCAGATAAACTCCCATTCAGTTTCAGTGGGACCAGTGTTGTTGATCTCCTTTTTTGCAAGTGCCTCAAAGTCTTTTTGTTCGTTTTATAGTTTTGTAGTAGTTTTGTAGTGGCAATTTTCAGGACAGATCCAAACAATTTCTGAAACCTTATGGGATGACCGCGAGACAGTTTAAATAGCATAAGTGTGGGATTTGTAAAATCAAAATAATGACTGAACACTGAACAAGTAAACAAATGCGAACACAATGGTTATTTCTAAGTTTTGCTGCGATCTCTCAGGGAACAGAGGTTACAATAGTAACCAGAGATGTTCCCTGGTGTTCAGCCCCGCCGTAGGAGAGATGCAGATCAGCCTGAAAACACAGGGAATCAAACACCAATCAAAGCGAAGAAGCACACAGCTGAACCAATGGCGACGCCGCTAGGTGTGCTCACTCCTGATAGGTGCAGTTAAACCAATGAAATGAGTCGCTGAAGCCTACCATAATTTGCATACCAGGTGTTGACTGGTTAACTTGGCTCTGTGACGGGCTTTGAAGACGTTTATGACGCTTAATGCCTGTTCACATACATAGGTTGAGCCAAACAACGTCAGCATCTTCTGTGCTGAGTCTGTACATTTGCCGTCAGAGCCGTAGCCATCCGAGTTTTTTGGAGACTGTTTGCTAGCGTAGTTGGCATGTTTTGTGGCAAAATGACGGCTTATGTTGTATTCTTTAAAAACCGCTAGAGTTTCTTGGCATATTAGACATACAGCCCTTAATGGGACGTCTGCGAAAACATACTCACTGTCTTTTCTTCTGTCCGCTCGTTTTTACTGAAGAACTCATAGTGCAAAGCGAAAAAGTGAAGTAGAGAGAAATGTCACACTCAAACAAAGCTCAATGTCTTTGGATTGCGATATCTGTTGGGGAAACACTGACAGTACAGGGAAAGGTCAAATGAGGGAGGTTTAATTATAATAAAAATTCAATTAATAAAATAACTTTTACAAGTTTGGCGGGCCAGATTAAAAAGCCCAAACAACATATTTGGGCCCAAACCGCATATGGCCCGCGAGCCGTAGTTTGCCCACCCCTGGCCTATTCAATAGAAAGGCAAAATACATAGTACTACCTGTCTTTACTTTGACCAGAGTCAAGACCAAACGCTTGACCAGAGTCAAGCACCGCCTTGCTTTAGTACAGGGGTCGGCAACCTTTTTGTCTGAGAGAGCCATATACCCACATTTTTTTTAACATGAAGCTGTGTAGCCTGTCGATCGATCTGGTGGGGGGGTGCTGCAGAGCGATCTGCCTGTCCTCCGAAAGCGGAAGTAGCGTGCGATCGCTCTGTCGAGGGGGAGGGGCTTTCATACGTGGGCGGAGTGATAGCAGACCAATCTCGGACAGCGGGAGCGCTGCTATAAGTTACATGAAGGGGATGAAAGAGCCGCAGCACAATGGTGAAAGAGCTGCATGCGATGCCGCATGGGTTGCCGACCCCTGCTTTTTAATAGGAGATACTTCTTAGCAAACTTTTAGTCATAATAATATTGCCTTCACTTTCACCCCAGAATTCAATATCCTATATATTATATATTATTTTATACACTCCTTTATAATATATATCCATTATAATATATACTTTAAATGCAAGAATTTAAAAATACAAAAAATACACAAAAAAAAAAACATTTATCAAGAGGTAGTTACACACGGTTTACAGTGGAGGCTGCAAAGAATCATAAATATAGAAAATCTGAAAATCTCAACGTTTGTAGTCAACGAGGAAACTGAGGAGCACCGAGTTCCAAACTAAACTCACAAAACAAAAATAAACTTTAAATGTAAACTTTAAATATAAACAAAACAAAGCAAACTTTAAATATAAACAAAAGGAGCACACCTGTGCAAAAACAGAACTAAACATAACTCCGAACAAGAATAACAGCAGGAGAACAGAAGACATCCACACACTTGAACATTAACATTATTACAAAAAACAACCGATAAAGACAAGGGAAATGCAAGAAGGCTTAATACACAAGGTAAGAACAAACACGTGGGTAGACTAACGATTAAGTGATCACACAACAGGTACAGGAAGTGTAACAATGACCTTACAGACAGGAAGTGCACAGATGACACAACTGACAGGAAGTGTTCCCAAAACCTCACCAACAGGAAATGACAAAGAAGACACAGACAGATAAGAACAAGTGTTACAGATTGATAATGAGTGTCACCTGTGTGCCGCACTGGAATGGAGTGTCATGCAGGAACAAAGGAGGAGCGACAACACTGAAGGATGAGAGAGGACCAGATCTGAACTATCTTATGGTGTGATTTTACTTTTATTTTGTGTTTGTTTATTTATACATTAAAAATGTTTAAATGTTCGCCTGTTCTAATGCTGATGAATTCGAAGTAGTCTAAATGAGCGAACAATTGCCCAAAGAAAGTCATAAAGTCACTTTCTATCCAGAGTTGGATTTGAGCATTTGACCCAGGCATTTCCCGCACATCCGGGCCCTGTGGTAGATGTTTTTTTCTGTACGAGAGGCCAACCTCGAGAGGCTGGTTCCCCTAGTAGAGTCTCTCGTTGCATCTCTTGATCGGTCATGTTTACAGTGTACACAGGATACACTATTCAGTTCGGGGCCCACCGCCCCGTTTCTCAGCGGCCCTACCCACAGTGGTAGGCCCCCAGCAGGCTATGGTGATGGAACAGAAATTTTCTCTCCTCCAGAAAGGGGCTATAGGGGCCACCTCTATCGGACAGAGAGGCAGGCTTTTACAGCCGTTACTTCGTTGTTTCAAAGAAGGATAGAGGCTTGTGGCACATTCTAGATCTGCGTCTTCTCAACATGCGACTCAAATTCAAAATGTTGACGTTGAAGCAGATTGTGACTCAAATCAGGTCAGAGTACGGGTTTGTCATGATCGACCTCAAAGATGCACATTTCCACATCTCCATCCTTCCAAGACCTGAGACCTGAAAATACCTGAGGTTTGCCTTCGGGGGAGGGCGTACCAATACGGCATACTTCCTTTTGGCCTAGCTCTGTCACCCTGCACTTTTACTAAAGTAGTGGACGCAGCGCTTTCCCCGCTCCATTTCCGAGGCATCCATGCTCTCAACTACATCGATGACTGGCTCATTCTGGCCCAGTTGTCACTGATGGCAGTACGGCATCGAGATGTTTTGCTGGCCCATATGAAAGAGTTGGGGTTGAGGCTGAACGCCAAGAAGAGTGTGCTCTCTCTTGTGCAGGAGACCACCTTCCTGGGTGTGATATGGGATTCAACCATGGCTGTGCAACCAAATATTAAGTTAAGGGTGCCAATAATTTTGTCCAGCCCATTGTTGGAGTTTTGTGTGAAATTGTCAAATTAGCTTTTTTTCCTCCTTTTTTTCATTTTGTTCCAATACACACAAAGGGAATGAACATGTGTGTAGCATGTGTTAATGCAATACTATTTTTGTGAGCGATACTTGATTTTCTGGAAATATTTCGGGAGTGTCAGCAATTTTGGCAATGACTGTATATTACATAAGGTTTCTTAAAATGTCTTGGAGACATTACCGCAGTTCTGATGAATTTGGTCTGTCTCAGTTTGTTCTAATCCCAGACAGACTAAGATCAGATCTCTGTGTGCAGAACCGGCTATTTTCAGACTCTTGTGCTAAAAAAATATCACTGGATTAATACCATTAACGCCAAAATTAATGTTTTGGAAATGTAAACAGATGACACACTACAGCAAAATATATAAATATTCAAAAGACACCAAGACACCGACTTATTCAAAAAGACACCAACTGAAAAGTTATTGTTTTAAAGGTGAAACAAGTTAATATGTATGTTTCATTATGTATTGTAAAATGTATTTGTTTCAATATTAGCCATAAATGAGTGCTGTGTCCCTGTAGAGTCTACTGCAGTTAATACTCGGAGGGGGGGGTCAGATTTGCACCAATTACTTCTAATTCTACTATTTCTAGGTCACAGTGTAATTGATTTACTGATTAGTAGACCATCATACTTCTACCGGCTTTAAATACCTATTACAAGGAGATTAAAATTGGAATGAAGAGACATACTAACAGACAGACAAAGACAGAAGTGGGGGGCCAACATATGTAGTATCTGTTCCTTGATTGACATGCTGGTTAAAAGGTAATAATCCAATCTAAAATTAACTTGTCTAGTGCACATTATAGTACATTTTATTCAACAGCACATTAAATGGGTTCCCTGGTGCAAAGAACAATGGAAGACGCTCAAGTTTTACTTGGAAAACCAGCTCTGAACAATCAGCATAAAGTTGAACAACTTGAGAAAAATGTTTTTTGTGTGTGTGTTGCCAATTTTGCACACTGCATTTCAGTGAAAAAGCAGCATCATATTTACTAACCATCATCAACAATCCACCATTTGCTAGTTGTCAAGTAATTTAAATACAGTCATTGCCATTTTTTTCAGGACAAACATGCCTCCGATGCAAATTAGGCTTATTGTAAATACCACCCGTTTCACATCACATGCAAAACTAGTTCATATTCGTCATGGTGCCCAAATTAAAATCCATCAGTTTTCACTCTGAGCAGTGTTATGCTTTATAACACTAGCGTAGCTGCAAGTCAGGTTTTGGCACAGAGATGGCTATAAATTGCAAAAGATCAGTATTAAGCATTATTATTAACAGAATCTCTTGCAATATATGTTTATTGTATTTTCCAACTTCAATATGTTACTTTGATATTGATATTCAACATCACACACACACACACACAAAAATCTATATCCATAATTTTTTTATCTCATAATATGTTTTTTTTTTTTTAATAATTAGGTTACACTCTTTATTTGAATTGTTCAAATAAACCTACAAAGAAATGTCAAGTTCAAATTCCAAATAGATTAATGTGCATATGCACATGTTGTGAATTAGGTGGAAAGTTTCTGCTAAAATAATCTTTAGAACCATCAAGATAATCGGGACTTTACCTAGGATTGATGTGTATGTGCATGTGTCGGGGGTATCTTTGTGTGTGTCCGTGTGTGTCTGTGGTGACGCTGTATTTAATTTCAAATGCTGGTCTTTTAGAGACAGCTTCATTTTTTTATTAACTCAAACACTTAATTACAGTGCAAAATGTTTGTCATGTTAACACCACAAATACAAAAAACAAATAAAGTATGAGAAAATACACAGCACATGCCGCTGAAGCTTATGCTAAATGAATAAGGAGAAATTATCATTTCGTTGTGCATTACATTAATTACAGCAATCTCCTTTCCGAAAACACAATATATGCATGATTTTCAATCAGCTCTCGTAATTATCCGATCAGGGACCTAATCGACATGCCCAAGAATAGAAGCACAGAACGAAGAAAGTTTCCTCACCAACACATTGCAAGGAGATTTTACACTTGTTTTGCCATGCTTGACAAATTAACAGATAGGGGAAAACTAAAGAAGCTTAAGAGAAAGATCTGAGATGAAATATTGAGTTTCCTCTCCAAAGAAATAGTAAACTTATTTTACCCAGAATATTTTCCATAGGAAAGAAAATTCACAAATGTGATCTCATAAAAATTCTGATTGCTCTCTATTTAATACCATTACTATAATGGAGAAGCAAATGCAATGAAGTTTTAAACATGAAATGTTGGCCATGGACAGCAACATGCACAGTGCATTATGGGTATCATGGGCATATAAGGTGATATTAGTCTCTGTTTATCCCAAGGTTATCGTGGTCAGCCGGATACGAGCCGTATCCAGATTAGATGAAGGATCTGCACCTGGACACGAGCCCAACACAGCCCTGAAGTGTCTGTAGAGACTCTACTTTTTTCTCCATTTTGTTCTTCCTTCTTCCACCTCTTGCTTGCTTAGTTGGGGACACTTAACACTCAATATTCATCGATATTATTGATTGTCCTGCTCTACAGCCAAAACAAACTTTGTTGCATTATTTTCCTGTCATCTCTGTGAAGCTGCTTTGAAACAATCTCTATTGTAAAAACCACTATATAAATATAGGTAACTTGTTTGTCAAAAGGGAAGACAGCAGCATTTATTCTGTTTTCTTTAGTCAGGTAGCTCCGATTGCAAATGTTTTTTTTTTTTTTTTGTGTCTTTCATTTGAATTGGTGAGATTTATAGCCCATTTTGCCAGTAGTGAAGCTTCCCTTTAACAAATGTTGACTTTTTTTATGTATATCATCAACTGTCTAATTTGTGTCTACATGTTTATTTGTCCTAATGAATTTTAGACTGTTGATACTTTAAAAGTATTTGAAAACTCACTGACATCAACTTTTTTTTTCCCTGAAAGAAATGTCAGCATCATATGTCTGACTGACCTGTGTTGCTGTTTAAAATGCAAAGTCTTATCATTAATACAAATAAAAATTGAAAAGAGGCTTAAGAGGGAGCGCAGAACATGTGTAGTTGTTTGTTATGCTTGACATGTTCATTCTTGCAAGCTCTTCACATGTTGATACAAGACTGGATTAACTGTGTGTTTGCTGGATGTGTTGATGAAGTGGAAGTGGTGATACAGTGTAGGTGTCTTTAATTTGACTGATGACACATTAATCCTGTTCTCAGGTTCTATAGAGGCGGAAACTCAAAACAAACTTGTTGCCTCACTGGAAAGACATCCCGCTCAATACCCATAATCTTCGCTGTGACCAACTCTCTCTTGCGCCAGAGCATCATGTCCTACCAGTCAAAGGTTTGGACACACCTGCTCATTCATTACCTGCTAGAATAGTCATCAGAAACAAAGCACTTATTCTTTTTCTTTGTCTAGATTCGTGCTCAGAGCTGTCATGTTTACTGCACAATGGATGTCTAGTTTTCTTTAATTATATATAATTCAGTTTCACTAACGTAAAGCAATTGGTATGTCTCCAAAACTTCAAAGTATCAAAGCATAAAAGTTTACAAAATAAGTCTTGAAATCTCAAATGTGGTGTATAGCTCAGGCCCAAATCAGTGTCACCACTTTGTTTTAAAATAATTGTCAGACATTAAGCCACTGTGAGTTATCAAATCCAATTCTGAGGGGAAAAAGGTCAGCTGAGGTTTTATATTTTCTTGCAGTTGTATGGAATCTTCTTCCGGCATGAAATAATAATACTTAAAAATATATATTTTTTTATGTTTTTATCTTTCAATTCTGTTCAATGCTTTTTCAATGCTTTCCTGTAGCTCAATCAGTAGAGTGTGGTGCTTACAAGGTCATGGGTTCGATCCCAGGGAAAGCAAGAACTGATTAGGATGTTCCTTGAATGCAATGTAAGTCGCTTTGGATAAAAGCGTCTGCCAAATGCATACATGTAAATGTTATTAAATGCAAGACTCACAGTTGTGAGAAAAAAGTCACAATTGTGGGATAAAAAGTTGCAAAACCTTTCAAAGAAATGTTTATTCATTGGCGAAAACAAGCTTCCAGACTAAAGTAACACACAAGACAAAATATAATTTAGACCCCTTCTGACGGAAGACAAGTAAAAAATTACAAAACATTAGTGCAAATGTGTTCTTTACTTTGTTGGAAAGCAACTGTAACAATGTCTTTGTTCAGGGAGGAAGGAGGCGGGAACCGGCAGACATTTAGCCACACTTTAATAATCAAAATAAAACATAAATACAAAACGACAGTAATGGCGGCGGCCCCTCGCGGTCGACCGCCGCCCACACAAAACACAACATAAAGTCCCAGGCCTGGTCCTCTCTCGTCTTCACTGTCGTCGCTCCTCCTTTTAAGCCTCCGCTCCTCCGTGAGACGAGAGACCGATGGCTCGCAGGTGTCGCTCATTATCCATCACGCCACCGGCTCTCGTGACGCTCTCACGGTCCCTCGACCCCGCCCTGCTCGCCACATACCCCCAACGCCCTTCGCAGGCCGGGGGGTACTCCCGAGACTGCGCTCTACTCCCCCCCCCCCCCCCTCCTCCGGGGGGCCCGATCAGGGCGGCCGCGGTACCTGGGGGTAAGGACAGACGAGGCGAGGGAAAAGGAAATGGAGACAAGAGGAGCGACAGCGACGAGAGAGGGGAAAGAGGAAAAAGAAAAAAAAAATCTTGGTCCGGTTCCCAGACACGCTGACTCTCGGTCCTCGACTGACCGAGAGACTTCCTCGCGGCGCCATGCGGTGGCACCGGACGCTGATCGCTGGACGGCTTGGCGCTCCTCCGCCTCCTGGCGGCCGGCGACGACTCCTCTCGAGGGCAGCCGGCAGCGAGTCCCCCGTTTCCTGCTCCTCCCCAGCATGGCGGACGGCAGCAGGCTTTCGGCGCGCTGGCAAACGGGGCGACTCCTCCGCTCCCTCGCAGACGACAGCCTCCCACCTCGTCCCAGGAGCGCGGTCTCTAGCTCGCCGTCCCAGTCGATCATTTCTCGCTCCAGCACCACCGCCTCGGGCAGACGCTCGCGGTTTTCACCCTCTCGCGCTACCCGACCTTCGCAACACCGCGAGTCCTCCCAGCAGCGAGGGCTCTCCGACAGCGTGTCCCTCCAACCTCCCGGGTTTCGGCACCAGTGTAACAATGTCTTTGTTCAGGGAGGAAGGAGGCGGGAACCGGCAGACATTTAGCCACACTTTAATAATCAAAATAAAACATAAATACAAAACGACAGTAATGGCGGCGGCCCCTCGCGGTCGACCGCCGCCCACACAAAACACAACATAAAGTCCCAGGCCTGGTCCTCTCTCGTCTTCACTGTCGTCGCTCCTCCTTTTAAGCCTCCGCTCCTCCGTGAGACGAGAGACCGATGGCTCGCAGGTGTCGCTCATTATCCATCACGCCACCAGCTCTCGTGACGCTCTCACGGTCCCTCGACCCCGCCCTGCTCGCCACAGCAACCCTTTCATTTATTCAAATGACACAAATCATTAAGATAAACTGTGTGTAGACATGCCTCAAATCTCGGTAAAAGGGTTGGAGAAATTACCAAATGAATGGAAAATAAAACAGCTCATATAATATGCATTTTGAAGGTGAAGTAGATCATTTCATGAAAACTTTGCAAACACAAAGTCTAGATTGCAACATTTTAGATATTGCCTTGGGGCTACTTGGAAAACATAATCTCCAGAGCAGAAGACCAATGTGCCACCAAAGAGAAATAAAGAAAATGACTACTAAGAGCTTATGAGAGCAACTCATGCTGAATTATATGTGTTTCTTTCCAACACTAAGTAAAATGGTGTGAAAGCAGAACGGAAATGACAAGCATGTCAGACGTTAAAGATACTGTGGGAGAGTTAGAGCATTCATTCACTCATGCCAATATACTCCTTTATCCCCCTTTACAAAAATAACATCTTATGTTTGGTCTACATTCAGGCCAATACTTTTCAGCAATTTGCCAGACATTACAGAGATATTTTTATACACAGACTGTAACTTCATACCTCTCTCTGATTGTGATCGCTCCCAGTAGAAATCCCCACTCTAAGATGAGGCGAGGGAAGCTGAACTGCAATTATAAGACTTTAAATAATTTTAGAAGACTAGACCAACATTAAATAATTTACTCAATTTGATTTAACTGAAGTTCTCGAAAATGTAGTTAGTTGGTATGTTTTCAAGAAACTTTAGAAAAGAAAATATTATTTTTACTTTTTTTCTCCCACATTTTCCACAGCCAAGATAATAATAATAATAATAATAATAATAATACATTTAAAAACATGTTTTGAATCTGTTCCAGGTTTAATACAAGAATTTGAAATGCACAACGACATTGTACTGATAAGATTTCACCAATACAATTATGTTTGTCTGTGCAGTTATATTCAGTATTTCAGCTCCTGTCATTTTAGTATCATTTATGCACATTATAGTAGTTATTCATTTGGAATTATCTGCTATTTTTAGATTATTTTAGTTTTATATTTTTATTCACATTTAATTCACATTAAGTTCCCCATTAAATTTTTGGAATAATTTTAAATAAATTTGCTCTGGGATTTTTTTGTCATTTTTATTATGTTTTTTTTATATATTTCTACACAGATTTAATTTGTTTATTTTTCAGTTTTAGGTTTTGTACTTTTAGTACTTTAAATTAAAATTATGTAAATTAGTTGCCAAGGTAACATATTAATATTCAAGTTTTTGAAATGCTTTTAATGTACTGTTTATTTATATTATCATTTAGTTTTATTTCCAGCTTTATTCAGTTACCGAAAATGACCGAATTATGATAATATTTAGGCCTTCAAAAACTATAAGCTTCACATTTCTTTTTTCAAACCCCAAGGAATACCTCAAATTTACAATCTCAGCCTTAATGTTGATTGAAAGCATATTATAGATGTTGTACATGCAGAGCAATATCCTGTTTGAGCTCAGAATATTTCGAACATTATCACACAATTTAAAAATTCATTTTTAAACCCCCACACACTCTAATGTAGGGCTGTATATAACCAATTATGCAGAATAATAAAAACTCTTTGGCAGGAGAAACAAGGAGATTAGGAATAAAAAGTGGCTTGCTCTGCTTAATAAAAGTCCATGCACAAAAAGCAAATTTTTAATTTTTAATGAGTCTTTGCCAAAACGTAACACTCACAGAGAGCAGAGAATGTCAATAACTAAGTCATGCTCATCAGACTGAAATGGCCCATGTCATATATAAAACATTACATACATGAGCATAAAGGCATGTATGGGTGGCGCAAACAACCGTGGGATGCCTCCTTGAAAAGAATTAACCAATTTTTTTTTTTAAATTATTATTATTATTGTTATTCATGGCTCAAAAGGGATTTCATGACACAGGCACACCACTGAACTCTATATGAAGTATGTATAGAGACTCAAAATAATTTATATTTGAAATTTTACAGTTAAACTATTTAATATTTTATATGGTTAAATTGAGAGACTGCTTGGGGAGCACAGTAATAGTGCATGTTCTCCTACTCATGAAAAACTTGCATGGCATTCATGGCCAAAAGCCTCTGGAGGATCAGTAGAAGTCAGCTGATGTATACTAGTACAAGTCCTATCCTGAAACCAGAGATGTAAACTCAAAACTCAAAACTCGAGTCACACTCAGGTCACAACAAAATACTTGCAACTGGCCTTGGACACATAAACCTTCGATGTTCGAATGTCTCACTCGATTTACTTTAATAAAATTGCACATGGGATCGCATTCAACTTTTCTTCGGTGGAATCCTTACAGATAGCTAGAGCATTAACAAGTTTGTTAATATGGCTTTTATCAAGGCGACAGAACCTTGAAAGGTTTGCATTTTGTCAATTTTACTTTGACAGACACTCAAGGACCTTTTCAATTGTGGACTAAATGAGCACCTAATTGACTTTCCATGGTTATTGAGCAGTTCCTCATTTATGGTGGGAATTGTGTACATGCAATCTCACAGTACACACAACTCCAGAGCCTCCTCGCGTTGTGGCTGCCAAACCAGAGCCCCCTCACATCATGACTTCTCGAGGATATAGTACCAAAACTCTGGTGGATATTATTTTTCAGACATTTGCTTACCATGTTGTGGCCACAGAGGCCATATTTGATCTTTCTGAGAATCATGTCACCAGCACAGAAGTTGTCCAAGACTCAATGTGCCCTATGTCATGACCAGGAGGACTGCTCGGGAGCTCTTCTCCTCTTGCCGGCTCCTCATGGTGGTCCCCATCCCTGCTGGCTCCACCATGGCCACCTGATCTTTCATGGTCACATCCACGGCCCATGACATTGTCCTGTTCCTTTGATTCCCTTACCCTGTCATGTGCTTTCCTAGTCTCATTTGTAATTTTCAGTTCATCTGTTTCTGTTCTGTTTTGTCTGGGTCTCTTTTGTCATTGTTTGACTGTTCATAGTTGTTTCTTTTGTTAGTCATTAGTCCACTTTCTTCAAGGGTCCGGTTTTTCTACTTGATGCAGCGTTGCATTGACAATAACTAACAATAAAGGTCATTCTTATTTTGTAATTAATCTTCTTTGTTGTGTATTTGTAAGAGGCTTGCTTTCAGGAAGTATAGATTTCTGTTATTTTCACATTTGTCCCAAGCATTATTTACCATATGTGTCAGGGTTCTACCACATTAATCTAGTCTAGTAATCTCTTGTTCTTGTGGCAGAGCTCTGACATTACCGTAATGTCTCGAGTTGTGTGTGCGCGCGGCTTCGAGTGTTCGATTCGCGTGCACACTTGTCTGTGTGACGTCTTTTGTGCAAGTTATGATGTCCAGTCCCGATACTTTGGTCTGGTTCAGTTTCGGTTTTGTGTTGGGATTCGGGCATTCATGACTCGTGTGTTCTTCCTTGTTGCGAGCACATGAGAAAAGTTGGTTCCTCGTATTCGTGCGCTCTATGTTTTGTGAGTGGGCGCGGTTCAAGCGCTGCGTGAACCGCGTTCTCTCGGGTCTGTGTGCAGTGTTGTGAGTGTTGTGTTGCCTCGTCAATGTGTAACCCTCCCAACCTTGTTTCCCTGCTTAACTTTGATTTGCCTCAGCTGATTCTCAATCAATTACCGTTCCTCCTGTGTTTGCTGTCTTGTGCTGTCTCGTCATCATTCCATGGCTGTTCATCCTGTGTTTTAGTCCTGTGCCCAGTCATGCTCCAGTCTTGTTCCAGTTCCAGACCTAGTCCTAGTTCGTGTTCAGGTTCAAGTTTTCTAGTCTAGTTTTTCCCATGGTTTTTGTTCTGTTTTATTTCTTGTTTGTTATAATAAACCCCATTCTCATCTGCACCATTGATTCCTCGTCTCATCCCCTTCATCAACCCTGACAATATGTATATAAAAAGGTTCAGCCAAAATTGAAAACTCTGTCATTTATTCACATTTATGTTGAATTAAAAGGAATAAATCTTGAAGAATACTGGTTTCCAGACAGTTGACGGTAAACACATAGTAAGGGATTTCCATAGTAAGGAAGAAATACAAGTACTATGGAAGTCAATGGATGCTGTGAACTGTCTGATTAACGAATTTCTTCAGAATATCTTCTTTTGTGTTCAACATGAGAAAAAACGTCTCGGGTTACGAATGTAACCCTGGTTCCCTGAGGGGAACGAGACGCTGTGTCAAGCGCTAGGGGAAATAGCCTTGCGTCAGTCACGTGAAGATCTGTGCAACCAATGAGAGACGAACGCGTGTGAATGCGTCACTGCCGTTACATCATGAGGAAGAGCATAAAGCGTAAAACCCGGAAGCGCCAGCAAAAGAGTGTCTGAAGCGGGCCCGGAGGCGCAAGGAGCTGAGGCAAAGACGCAGCGTCTCGTTCCCCTCAGGGAACCAGGGTTACATTCGTAACCCAAGACGTTCCCTTTCAGGGAACTCGAGCTGCGTCAAGCGCTAGGGGAACGCTATACCAACGCCACCTCAGCGACGCCGGCATCCGGGTGTGTCCCAGCTCACTGAGAGAACACCCTGGTTCCTGGGGCGGCATCGAGGTCCAATTGGTAAAACCTCATGAACAAACATCAGACAAGCATCAGACAAGCATCAGACAAGGAAACTCCGGAGAGGAGAGCCTTGGATGCCACCACGCTCCGAGTGGAGTGGGCCCAGACCCTCAACGGAGAAGCATGTCCGGCCGACTCGTAAGCTAGACAGATAGCCTCGACTATCCATCTGCTTAGGGTTTGCTTAGAAGCTGGAGCCCCCTTAGGGGTCCTAAAGCAAACGAACAGTTGGTCCAACCTACGCCAAGTGGCAGTCTTGGGACGTAAGCGTCCAGTGCTCGCACTGAACAGACCTTGGACTTGCTCCTACTTAAGATCGCCAAATGGGGGGAGGGCAGAAGGCCTGCAGCGTGACAGACCGAGCCACATTAGTGGGAACCTTGGGGACATAGCCTGACCTCGTGTGGAGAAAGGTTTTTCGATCCCGGGCAAACTCGAGGCATGAGGGAGCCACTGAGAGGGTCTGAAGATCCCCGATCCTCTTAAGCGAGGCAATAGCCAGCAAAAGAAGGGTGTTAAGAGAGAGAAGCTGAAAGCTCCTCTAAGGTTCAAAAGGGTGCCTGGGACAGGCCTTGGAGTACCACAGACCAGTCCCAGCAGGCACCCTAGTCTGTGCCGCAAGTCTCAGCCTTAGTTTTCCACGGAGGAAACGAGTGACTAGGGGGTCCCTGCCAAAGGACACCCCACCCAGAGGTACGTGGCAAGCCGCTATGGCAGCCACATAGACCTTCAAGGTAGAGGGGGGTGGGGGGGGGACAGCCCTGCCGCAAATCTTTCTTACAGGAACTCCAGCACTTTGCCTTACTTGACAGGTTACTTGGTTCACCTGCTTTTCACTACACCAAGACATGAAGATCAAGGCGTAGAGTTTCCTCGTGGAGGGAGCTCTGGACTGAAAAAATTGTCTCTACGACCTCAGCTGAGAGACCGGATCCTATGAGCTGGACCCCCTAAGGGGCCAGACCACAGCTACATTAGCTCTGGGCGGGGGTCAGCAACCCTCCGCCTGGGCCAGAACTCCCGGGAGCAGACTGATCGGAGGAAAAGGCGTACAGGCGTAGCCTCGGTCACGCCCGTACCATGGCATCTCGCCCCAGAGGCGCTGGATGTTTAAACGAAAGCCACAGAGGGCAGAGAAATTCTTACGGAGGCAAACAGGTAAACCTGTGCCCCTCCATATCTGTCCCAAATCTACTCCAGATAAGAAGGGGACCAAGAGTTCTAGCCCTCGGGGAGAACCCCTGGTTTTCAGCCACCACTGCAGGGGTCTCGTGCACAGCCGGCCCAGTGGAATAACGCTGTAGCCACTGCATGAGCCCTAACACCCTCTAAAGTGTTTCACGTGAGTGGCTGCCCCTTGATACTCTTGACGGCTGAACGAAAGGCCTGAATGCGCCAGGGGAAGAGCCGAGCAGACATGGCCACTGAGTCCAAAGTGATTCCCAAGAAAGTTGTTCTCTGCGTGGAAGAAAGTACACTCTTCTTGGTGTTCAGCCCTAAGAGTGTCACTCGTCCTTAACGGCTAAACGAAAGGCCTGGATGCGCTCGGGGAAGAGCCAAGCAGACATGGCCACTGAGTCCCAAATGACTCCCAAGAAAGTGGTTCTCTGCATGGGAGAAAGTACACTCTTCTTGGTGTTCAGCCCTAAGGATGTCACTCGTCGCTTAATGGCTAAACAAACGGCCTGGATGCGTCGGGGAGGAGCCGAGCAAACACGGCCACTGAGTCCCAAATGATTCCCAAGAAAGTGGTTCTCTGAGTGGGAGAAAGTACACTCTTCTTGGTGTTCAGCCTTAACCCCCGCTCCTTTATGTGCGGGCACAGCATCTCCATGTTGTGCTGCTAACTGCGGTGACTTGGCCAGGATAAGCCATAGTCGTCGACATAGTTTAGGACATGATAGTTCCTTGCAAGTGCCGCGGAGCTTAGAGCAGCGTCCACTCCTAGGTGAACGTGCGGGGCAAGAGCGCCAGACCAAAAAGGAAGCACCGATACTGGTACGCCTTCCTCCCTGAAGGCGAACCACAGGAACTTCCCACTGTGGAAGGATGGAGACGAGGGATTATACGTCTCTGATGTCGACCGTGCCGGACCGGTTATGGGACCTGATCTGTACTACGATCTGCTTGAGCGTCATATCTCATTCATTTTGAATTTTAGACGCATAACTGTGCGAATGGGCCGCAACCCTCCATCCTCCCTTGGAACTATGAAGTACCGGCTGTAAAACCCGGACTTGCTGTTCACGAGGGGTACATACTTGATGGCCCCTTTTGCCAGCAGAGTGTCAACTTCTTGCACCATGACCAGAGCCTGCTGGGGGCCTACCAGAGACTGTAGGACCCCCGAAAACCGGGATGAGAACCCCGAACTGGATGGCATACCCGGAGGTTACCATGCGCAGGACCCACTGAGAGATACCGGGTAGACGTGACCACGCAGCCTGGAACTCTACTAATAATAATAATAATAATAATAATAATAAAACAATTAATTTGTAATGCACTTTATATTTCTATAATCTCAAAGTGCTACAGAGGGTACAATTAAAAATCAAAGTAATTTAATAGAAAGAGAAAACAAAATAATAAAAACCTCTAAAACACATTCATTTGAAAGCTTTTGTAAAAAGAAATGTTTTTAAGTTGCATTTAAAAACATCAGTAGTCTGTGGGGCCCTCAGGTAGTCCGGTAGGGCATTCCACAGCCTCGGAGCAGCCGATGAAAAGGCCCTATCACCCATGCTGCAAAGTTTTGTTCTTGGAATTTGGAGGATGTTTGAGTTTTTAGAACGAAGAGTGCGTGCAGAGTGCGAAAAGGTCGGTTGGGAGAGAAGTTCCTGGAGGTAGAGGGGGGCATGTCCGTGAATACACTGATGGGTGAGGAGGGAAACTCAATTCTCAGTGTGACAGGGAGCCAGTGAAGAGATTTCAGAATGGGGGTGATATGTTCATACTTGCGCACCCTCATCAGGATTCTAGCAGCGCTGTTTTGGATGTATTGGAGTCTCTGGATACTTTTGCCAGGAATCCCGATGAGGAGTGCATTACAGTAGTCCAGCCTGGAGGAGACAAAGGCATGGACGAGCTTCTCTGCATCCTCCATGCTGAGTATTGGACGGAGTTTGGCGATGTTCTTGAGGTGGAAGAATGAGGTTTTGCATAGGTGTTTAATGTGGGTGTCAAAGGTGAGTTGAGGATCCATTTTGACACCTAAATTACTGACAGATGTGGAAAGGGATATATTTTGGCCTGAAAAACTGATGCTGGTGATGGTTGAAATGCGAAGTTGATGTGGTGTACCAATTAGTATGGCATCAGTTTTCGAACAGTTTAGCTGAAGGAAATTGAGCTTCATCCACGTCTCTATCCCCTCCAGGCAGGTGGTCAGTGTGGATGTTGGGAGGGGAGCAGAGAGTGTGGGGGTTGTCCTGAGATACAGCTGCGTGTCATCAGCATAACAATGGAATGATATACCATGTCTACTAATGATTTTACCGAGGGGAAGCATGTAGATAGAGAAAAGTGTGGGACCCAGCACAGAGCCCTGAGGAACACCACAGGTGACATTATGAGTGAGTGATTTGGCTTTGCCCAGGGCAACATACTCAGTTCTGCCAGTCAGATATGAAATGAACCAGTTGTAAACATTTTCTGAAAGTCCAATGGTGTATATCAGGCGGTGTAGGAGAATGTTGTGGTCTACGGTGTCAAAAGCAGCTGTTAGGTCAAGCAGGATAAGTAGTGATGGGGAACCAGTATCTGCTGCCATCAGGAGGTCATTGGTGATCCTGACCAAGGCTGTTTCAGTACTATGGCCAGGGCAGAAGCCCGACTGAAATTTTTCAAACAGGTTATTTTTCTTTAGGTGTACATGAAGTTGAGCTGCAACTGTTTTTTCCAAAACCTTTAATAGGAATGGTAGGTTTGAGATGGGCCTATAGTTGCAGAGAACTTCAGGGTCCATAGTTGGTTTTTTAAGTAGAGGTTTGATCACAACAGTTTTTAATGTGGATGGGATATGACCAACCAGAAGGGAGTTGTTTTATTATCTTAGTGATGAGTGGAGAGACAACAGAGAGGTTGGCCTTCAGCAGAGTGGAAGGGAAAGGATCCAGGGCACAGGTGGTCGGCTTCATGTTTTTGATAACATCCTCCACTTCTTCCTGTGTGACATCAGTGAAGGAGCTGAGGGGCTGTATAATCTTCAATGCTGTATCATCCGTTGGAGGAGGCAGAGCAGCAGTGGTAGTGAGTTGTGAGCGGATATAATTTACTTTTTGTCTGAAAAAAGTAATAAACATATTACACCTCTCGTCAGTGGTCTCAGAGTGGGAGAGTATGGGAGGTTTGAGAAGGTAATTTATTGTTGAAAAAAGTTGTTTTGAGTTTCCAGGACTGTTATTGATGATATTGGAATAATACTGTGACCGTGCGTCTCTCAGAGCTTCTGTATAAGCCCTCTTTTGTTCCCTGTATGCCTGTTTGTGAACAGTCAGTCCAGAAGCATTGAACCGCCGCTCAAGGACACGCCCAGCCGCTTTCATCTTTCGCAGCTCGCAGGTGTACCAAGGTGCTGACCGTGTGAAAGAGACGGTCCTTGATATCAGAGGGGCGTGGAGGTCCAGAAGACTGATCAGGGACTGGTTATAAAAATCCACAGAGTCAGCAACGGAAACCCAGTCAGAGAAGCCGATAGAGAGAGAGGAGATATGTTGAAGGTCCTGGACCAGGATATCCGCATTGATGTTTTTCAACTTTCTGTAGTGGATCTGTCTCTTTGGTTTGATGTGAGAAGAAGGAAAGGGCAACTCCATTGCCACAACCTTGTGATCTGAAACTCCAAGATCATAAACCTGTAGGTTTCTGATGAGAGCTGAGTTTGAAATGATCAAGTCTAGTATGTGTCCCCTGGAATGTGTGGGCACATCAACATGTTGTTGTAGGTTGAGGGAGTCTAACAGATGAAGAAAATCAGCAGCAAGATGACATGATGGGCTGTCAACATGAATATTTATATCTCCCAGGATTATAATATTGGCAGAAGCAGTACAAAGTGTAGTAAGAAGATCATATATTTCCTGAATGAACGCAGAATTGTGCTTAGGTGGCCGATAAATAAGGAGAACAGTCATTGGAAAAGGAGGCTTGCATTTAAATGCTAGACACTCGCATGAAAATGTCGCAGGCAACGTAATGCGGGACAACTCCAGGTCCTGTCGGTGGAGGACAGCTAGGCCACCACCACGGCCGGTGCTGCGAGCTGCCTCCAAGTAACTGTATCCAGGGGGACAGGCTTCATTTAGAGCAGAGAACACCTCTGGCTGATGCCATGTTTCTGTTAAGCACATGAAGTCAAGTCTTTTCTCCCTAATGTGTTCTTCAATCAGTACAGATTTATTATTGATGGATTGAGTGTTAAAAAGTTTGAATTTAACTGATGACTGAGGGGTCAATCTCTGAACTGGACATAAAACATTAAAATCCACTCCACGCAGGCTGGAATCCACTCCATGAAATTTATCCAACCCAAAGTGTGGGAATCCCGTGCTGGAGAGTAGATGTCTCGCGATATTTCCATTGTTGATAGTAACTGGAGCAGCGGCATTCTGATGACGCGTCCAAAATGCGACAGATGACCAGAGAGAAGGAATGCTTGTTGAAGAGCTTGTTGACGAGCTGTTATGGAAGATGAATTTTCGACCAGATCCTCTATGAATGTAACGCGGACGGCAAAGTAGTCCAAGTTCTTTGATGATGGGGATTTAAATCCAGGTGTGGTTGCGAGATTTAGTCCATGAAGTTGCGAGCTGGAATAGCGGAGCGCCATTCTGACCGAGGATGTCAGCCAGACAGCGCTAGCTTGCAGACAACACCAGCACAGCAGCGAAAGTGGTAGTAGGTAGGTGCTCCTTGCAGTTATAAGCATAATCTAAAAATCACAGTTTAAAAATCGCTGGCGAGCAGAGTGGAGAAGCGGCGAACACACAGCGCCAGCGTCCTCTCCGGAAGTACATTCCCAATGAGACTAAAGTGCATATCTAAGGGAACCAGCCTCCCGGGGCTGGCCTCTGGTACTGTGAACATATTCACCACTGAGCCGGGGCTTCCGGAAACTCGGGTGGAATGCTCTAGGACCCTCCTTAGAGGGGGTGGTTTTCCAGTGGCGGGCTGACTGGAGCTGCACATGGGAGACACCACCTTGTTGCGGCTTAGCGTCAGGACCGCTTCGTTTTAGCCTTCTTAGTGTTAAGGAAAACCCTCAAATCACCCTTTCCCGAAGACTGAACTTGGACTTGTCGGCCCGACTTTCCGGGGTTTACCGGAGGAAGGAGGGGTAGCGACACTTTCCTTTTGACCCTGCGTGCGGAGCTTTGAGACCGCGAATGATCGGCAGTCTCATGTGGAGGGCAGCGGGGAAGAACTTTACTGAATGCCGCCTGCTGTCGTGAAGCCTCCTGGAACTTGTCGACGACGCTTTTTATGGCATCGCCAAACAAGCCCGAAGGGGACAGAGGGGCATCCAGTAGCACAAATTTATCTTTATCCTTCATGGCCGATAAAGAGACGCAAATCCAGAATGGGCCGCAACCCTCCATCCTCCCTTGGAACTATGAAGTACCGGCTGTAAAACCCGGACTTGCTGTTCGCGAGGGGTACATACTTGATGGCCCCTTTCGCCAGCAGAGTGTCTACTTCTTGCTCCATGACCAGAGCCTGCTAGGGGCCTACCAGAGACTGTAGGACCCCCGAAAACTGGGATGGAGAACCCCGAACTGGATGGCATACCCGGAGGTTACCATGCGCAGGACCCACTGAGAGATACCGGGTAGCCGTGACCACGCAGCCTGGAACTCTACTAAAGGAACCAGCCTCCCGGGGCTGGCCTCTGGTATTGTGAACATATTCACCACTGAGCCGGGGCTTCCGGAAACTCGGGTGGAATGCTCTAGGACCCTCCTTAGAGGGGGTGGTTTTCCCGTGGCAGGCTGACTGGAGCTGCACATGGGAGACACCACCTTGTTGCGGCTTAGCGTCAGGACCGCTTCGTTTTAGCCTTCTTAGTGTTAAGGAAAACCCTCAAATCACCCTTTCCCGAAGACTGAACTTGGACTTGTCGGCCCGACTTTCCGGGGTTTACCGGAGGAAGTCAGGTAGCGACACTTTCCTTTTAAGCAGCCCTGTGTGCGGAGCTTTGAGACTGCGAATGATCGGTGGTCTCACGTGGAGGGCGGCGGGGAAGAACTTTACTGAATGCCGCCTGCTTTGGTGAAACCTCCTGGAACTTGTCGACGACGCTTTTTACGGCATCGCCAAACAAGCCCGAAGGGGACAGAGGGGCATCCAGTAGCACAAATTTATCTTTATCCTTCATGGCCGATAAATTGAGCCATAAATGTCTCTCCGTGGCCACCAGAGCTGCCATGGAGCGGCCGACAGAGTAGGCCGTCTCCCTAGTGGCCCGAAGAGACAAATCCACGGTCCGGCGCAGCTCTGCCACTGCCCTCGTTGAGGTCCCCAAGCAACTCTGCCTGATAGGCCTGCAGCAGTGCCGTAGTATGCAGGCGCGCAGCAGCCTGGCTTGAAGCAGAGTATGCTTTCCCCACCAAAGACGATGTGACGTGCATTGGCTTAGTGGGGAGCGGCGGAGCTTTAATAGTGGATGCAGACTGGGGAACGAGGTATCCAGCAAGAGCCTCGTCCACTTTCTGCATCCCTCCATAACCATAGTGTTGAGCCCCGACAAGATTCGTATACATAGCACTTAGCGGTGTATGAACTCTTTCGGAGGCTGGCCTTCTCCATGATCTAGATACCTCGGCATGGAGATCGGAAATAAAAGGCATAGCTCGGCGCGGGGGAGTGACGCGAGTAGGCAGGTAGCGCTCATCCAAAATACTCTTTCTAGGACGAGCACTCCTGGTCTCCGCCGGCCAGTCAATATCCAGACGCGAGACCGCTCGCGCCACAACCTCAACTAGCTCCTCAAATGCCGGTGAGGAGGGTGGCGAATCCATCCCAACCGAGTCGACACTAGCTAAATCCGTGTCATCTGAACTAGATAAAGTTAGTGCCGGAGCTCCAGCACGATTGTCTCTCGGGGAGCGCTCGTGACTGGGACCCACCTCATCTCGTGAGGGCTAAGATAAGGGAGGACCCATCCCAGCCGCCTCAGCGAGATCCATTTGCTTGATCCATTTGTGATCCCCATGACTGCGAGCGCCGCAAAACCTCGGCTGCTGCAGGTCCAGAACCACGGGGAACACTAGCCTGAGCGGCCTCATTACAGACCGCCAGGTGGGAGCGGAGCGTATGCAAAGAGAACTTCTCACAGTCCTTACAGCCGCCGTTCTCAAGCGCTGGCCGAGTGTGCTCTGCCCCCAGGCAGACAACGCACATTTCATCTTGTGTATTTCATGTGTATCATGTGTATTTCAACGCACATACTATGTGTTTTACAAATTTCATGTGTAAAAACACTAGATTTAAATGTCTGCTCATCAGCCATACTTTCACACACACAATTCCCTAAATTTTAAACTAGATTTCGTTTCTAAATCACTCTCACACAGACACAGCACGCTGAAGACACTCTCGCGCGCTTTATGCTCTTCCTCATGACGTCACCGGCACGTACCGGCGGTGACGCATTCACACGCGTCACACACTCTCATTGGTTGGACAGATCCTCCCGTGACTGACGCAAGGCTATTTCCCCTAGAGCTTGATGCATCTCGAGTTCCCTAAAAGGGAACTCATGCAGGTTTGGACCAACTCAAGGGTGAGTAAATCATGACAGACTTTTCAGTTTTTGGGTGAACCATCCCTTTAACTGTGTTTGGCCTGTGAAATATGGACACATCCATATGCATTTTGCAATCTTGTCATAACTCATTACAATGTATCAGTTTGCTAAATGTTTTATAACACTTTATCACAATTGACTGAGTATACCAAAAGTTCAAATTCATAGTATATATTCAAATTCAAAATTCAAATTCATAGTATTTGAAATACTAATAGTAATTTGAAATTTAGGTATCTTAAACTGAACATGATTTATATAGCGCTTTTTAAACAGATTGTTTCAAAGCAGCCATAGAGTGGTCACAGGAAAACAGTAAAAAAGTTTGTTTAAAAGACCAGTTGAATCAATAAAATTGAAGTGTCTAAGCAAATAAGCAAGTCAGAGGCGACAGCGGCAAGAACCAAAACTCCAGCAGGTGACAGAAAGAATAAAGCTTCTAGCTTCATTCTAGCTTCTATTTTCTGGCCCTGAATATATCATTCTCTAATAAATCTTTTTGAACTAGTTCTTATGAGTGAAACGAAGTGATTCACACATTGAAGTGGTTGAATTGATTATTGAGAGTATCAGCAGCTAAAACTGAGTAAATGAATGATGTTACTGATGAACTCAATACTATATTTATTATTGTTATTATTATATAGTATATTTAAATGTATCCAGTAATTTAAAGTTATGTTTCTGAAATATTATGAAATATTATTATTATTATATAGAATTTTTGACTGTTCAAAAAGTAGCAGTCAGTTTTGGTCTCATTTTAAAACTTTTAATGGTCCAATTAATATGATTTTTTTTTATTGCATTTGGAATCAAACTCTCGGTTTATCACATGAAACTTGAATAAGGACATCCATTAATCTGGTTGTTATTATACTTTATGTATAGCTTGGCTTTTATATCATGTTTTTGGTCATTTTGAACTTCATTGCATTTCATCAGCATTCACTGAAATTGGGGTGAAATACATTTTTATTCAGGCTGAACTTCATCAGTAATTCAGTTTTGTCATGTACTCTGAGCATGCTTTATGTAGAAAACAGCATTTTCTATATTTACTCTGTATTTCTTCCATTTATCCAGGGACCTCTGTCTGTCATATGTGCTGTATTCATTATGCATTATGACCAGCCAGATCAGCAGCTATAAAGTCAACATGAAACAGTATTCTCAGCCCATTTTACTTCCATCTATTTTCAAGGGAAAGAGGATATTAAATGGAAAAAAATGCTAATGTTAATTTAAGCCATTAGTCAAGTAGTCACATGTCTATGATAGTGTGATCAGAAATAGTTTGAGTTTCAGGGCTGAGGAAGAATACATGTACAATCCCTCACGAAAATTAACAATGGCATTAATTACAATTAACAATTGTATTAACAATTGGTTTGCAAATGGTAATCAACCTGCCAAAAAAAACATGGAAGGTGTCAGGATACGGGAAGGATGCGAGGACCCAATCGCAAGGGGGAAGATAAATTATTGACAAAAAAACAAAACAAAAAAAAAACTCAAACAAAACCACCCCGAGGGGGGGAAACAGACAAGGAGTAGGATTCACTAGAATGCGACTAAGAATCAACGAGGACTTGACTAGACTACAACTAGGACTCGACAAAACAGAAGACAAGGGGATTATAAAGGGAGCACATGGGGAAGGTAATTGATGAGAACACAGCTGGGATAAATTAAAGTAATGACAAAGTAAGACAGGCGGGGTAACAAACAAGACATGAACATGCAGCCAATGCGGATGTGCATTGCTGCATGTTCACATTAAACAAAGACGATGCGCAACTGGTAACAACCAAACTGTGCATGACAAGAAAACACAACATGAAAGCACGCGGCCGAAGAAAACACGAACCAGATTCTTACAACACTGCACACAGACACGAGGGGACGCGGAATTAAGCAAGACCAAAAGCGCTCCCACTCACATGATGGAGCGCGTGAGAACAAACAAACACCTGTTCTCGTGCGCTCACAACAAGGACAAACACACGGGTCATGAATATCTGAATCCCGATCCAAAACTGAACCAGACCAATGTATTGGGATCGGACACCATAACTCGCACAAAAGAACAACAGACAAGTGTGCACGTGACTCGAAGCCGCGCGCACGCATACACAACTTGAGACATTATGGTAGTGTCAGAGCCCTGCCACAACAATAAGAGATTACTAGAACAAATGTGGCAGAACCCTGACACTACCTGACACTGGGCTGGCAAACCTTGGCCGACAGCGGGCTCTTGGAGGGCCTCCTGGCTGGCAACGGGCTCTCAGACCCAATCGCAATGCGGAAGATAATTTATTGACAAAAAACAAAACAAAAGCAAGACTCAAACAAAACCGCCCCAAAGGGGGGGGGGGACAATGAAGACAATGAAGCAGCACAGGACAGCAAGCACGAGGGGGTTATGAAGGTAGCACATGGGGAAGGTAATTGATGAGAACACAGCTGGGAGAAATTAAAGTAATGACAATGAAACAAGACGGGCGGGGTAACAGACAAGACATGAACATATTCACATTAAACAAAGACGACGCGCAGCTGGTGACAACCAAACTGTGCATGACAAGAAAACACAACATGAAAGCACGCGGCCGATGAAAACACGAACCGCATGCTTACAACACTGCACACAGCCACAACAACAAGACCGAATGTGGCTCAACCCTAACAGGAGGAGGCTGATAAATTATTTCGCATTTTGTAGGTATTACAGGTTACAGTGATCAGTGAGGACATACAAAGGATAACAGGCTCCTTCTATTCAATTTCTCCACTCTTCAAGCGCTTGCTTGATAGTCAAAAACTCACAGTTTTCAATGTTGTAATTCTGCTGGGGTAGCTTAAGAACTCCAAGGTGGAGACTTCGGTCTGTGTTTCAGGAGAGAGGTGAGTGAAGCTGTGATGGTACTGTGATTCTGAAATGTTTATATAAATTGGAGACTTCATAGGAAGGAAGGGCTGGAGTTCTTTACAGTGGTGGGAGTTGACCAGGCACATACTGCTTGTACGTTTCCCTCAATACTCTTTATCCCTTCTGCACTAATATGGTGGCCCAAGAAATGGATTGTTGACAGATTAAAGGTACAATTCTTTGCTTTCAGGAAGAACTTACATCGAGTTTACATAGCTTATTAAGTGTCTCTGACACATGGTGGAGATGTTCTGTCAGATTCCAGAACTATACCAACATGTCTTTGAGATAAAGCAGCACAAAGTGGAGGTACTCTCTGAACAACTTATTCATGAATCCTGGAATATGGAGGGGCGCTGACCATTGTGGCAAGGAGGTGTCACAAATGTGGTCTTCCGGTCATCCCCCTTGTGTAACTTGATGAGATTGTAGGTGCTTCTGAGTTCAAGCTTTGTAAAATATTATAGCAAAATAGAGTTGCTCCAAAGCAGTTGGGACAAGGGAGTTCACAGCGATGTAATTGAGTTCCAATTACATAATTGGTAATATTGGTTATTAATAATCTATACAAGGACAGAAGTCTCTGTTCTTTTTTTCAGGTAAAGGCTGAATGTAGCCCTACTACAGATACTCCTCCTTTATTTTTGTTCAGGGGGCAAGCGTGGATCCCATGGTAATTATGTACCCATGGTACCGGTAATTATGATCTTCGGGTAGAAGACATCTTGGAAGTGAAAGTAGCAAGGTGAAAGTTTGACTGACTGTTGAGCGATGGGGCTTTGAATGGGGCTTTCAGGTGGAACTGGTAGAGATGCTGCTGGACTTCTGGAGATGAGGAATTGGATGGCTAGGAAAATAGTCAGGGAAACAATGACCACACCACTTCAAGATGTCTCCCTTGCTACCGGAAAGGACCAGATAATGAGCCAGGGACACCCTGACAGAATACTGATGATGGACTTCTCCAGAAAGGTGTCCAATCCCTTCCTGGAAGTGAGAACATATTAGTGATGAAGGAGACATTCAGGACTAACAAGCGCAACATCCAAAGTATGTAAGTAGAGCAGGTAAGGAGTTCGTTTCCACATTCAAACCCAGACAATGAATGACTGAGAGGTTTTTGGATTTGTACTGGTCCTGAGTGCTGCGGTGATGTGGAACAGGTGCCGGTGATTAGATTCAGCACTGTGAGCACTGTGTGGGTGTGAATGTGGAGCCTGGTTTGTCCATGACATCCTTACAGTGCGTGTGTGAATGTTGTGTGTTCAGTTCTGAACCTATAACCCTTGCAGTGTTCTACCATTAAAGCTACAAGAACCAATATTACGTTTTATAAAATAACACCAAGCAGCTAGTAACAATTAAAGATGGTCAGGTTTCATGTTGACTTTAAAAAAATCTTGGATAAAGGTATTGCTAAAGAACTCGTCATTACTTTTTCGTCATCTTTCTGTGATGACTTGTCATGACATCAGATGTGTTTGTGAATGTATACAATTTATGTGGAGCCCGTTGAGAAGCTGTGCCTTATGTGAGGAGTATGCAGAGGGCCTCAGGGCAGGCGGTTTGATGTGAGCCTGGAAAATGGATTATCTGGTGGCAGGAGAATGAATGGAACTGTCTAGCCGCTTGAGGCAGGCTTCACACCAAAATCCACCTGGTCGTGAGGGAGCAGGCCACCCCGAAGGACACACAGCCTGCAGGAACACAGATCTCTCACACGGGCCTGAGTTAATGCTCACTTTGTCACCCAAACAGGTCGGGAAAGATAATCAATAGCCTTTGATAGCTACTATTAGGATTTTAACAAGCTTTTGCTCACGCTGCACTGCTCCTGAACAGAGAAACGGGCACCTGTTTAGCTCCCCATCTCCCTTCTCTTTAATATCATCCTTTTCCAATCTTAGCAACTTTTAGCAGCCTCACGCAAGCAACTGGCAGCAATTACCGGCAATTTATTTTTTGATCATTTTACAAACTTTAGCTCACTGAATGACACACTAGTGGCGTATACTAGCATCTTAAATCTTAATTATGGCATTTAGCGTACTTGGATGTCAAAAATTCATAACTTTATAGTTGCAGTTATATTATATTCTTCTTCATTTTTACTTTTTTTTATAAGATGAAATAAGCAGAGAGAAGTACTTAAATACTTAGAATTTAAGTAATATTTTTCTATTGGCCTTATTTATTTTTTAAATTTATGAAATATATATATATATATATATATATATAAAATCTCATTTATTATAGTTTTAAGGTATTTAAAAGCATTCAAATATATATATATATATATATATATATATATATATATATATATATATATACACACCTGTGTATATATATACAAACATGGTTCAGTTCATTTGTACCTTTTTGCAGTTTAATTACATTAAAAGATTAGATTGGGGCCCGATTCTCACTATACGTTTTTTAGGTTTTTAAAATAATTAAATGGTTCTTTAAAAAAAATAAAAAAATCACTGAAAGGTTATTTTTAAGAATGTAGCATGAACTATCCAGTAATCAGGACACTACCTTCTAAACAATCATGCATATTTTTCCACATTTTAAACCTAGATATCAAATGAGTGTCTGGTGCTCAGAAATACCTTTTGGCATTCAGATTAACTGAGAATCATTGAGCATGAGCATCAATGAAACTTGTTGAAACATTTATAGTTTTCTAGCCAGCAGCTCCTCAGATATTTGTGTCTCTTACAGATTGACAAACGGAGATAGAACATCTCCAGTCTGGTTAGCAGCTCTAAACCTCCACACACACTATTACTAAAGCTTTCTGAACACCACCAAAACTAAGTCCAATTTACAACATTTGCAAATGCCAGGTCATTAAAATAATTGTTCCCTTTTCAGCTGTTTCCCTGCTGTTTTCGATCAATTTCCCCCCAAACCAAATGATCTGTTCATCTTAAAAGCTCATCCAATTTTTTTTCCCTTTCTCTTTAAATTATGCGTTCACTTAGAACACATAACACTAATGACAATAATTAACCAAAGATGGAGTCTGAATAATTACAGGCAGGGAAGGAACTACTCATCCGCAAGTTCTTGCATTCAGCTTGCATTTAAGGCTGATCAAGCTGTATTGTGTTTTAATTCCAGTACGTCTCGCAAGCGCTTGGTAGGACATCTCCAGAGGTCAAGCTTGATGGGTGTTGGGGCACCCCATAAAAGTTGTTTGCTCGTTCATGCTTCGTGTTTTTCAAGTGTGAACTCAACATCATCGCGCAGCCTTGATTGATGACCTTCAAAGGGCCAGGAGATGTGTTGAGTGATGTCATTCACCTCCCACCCCCCACTGTGCCACAAAGGTGGGGCTGTGTGAGAGGTGTGCAGTGACCCAGGTGGGTTTAATCTCCCCCTCACAGAGATTCAATAAGTCCTCATTACCAAGCCTCGGGTTGGATTCATATGAGAACGTCACAGTTAACAATGTTATACAGTGGCCAGATGAAGAGGTAATGTTGCTTCTGCCAATCTCCGAATGATTCATCATCTGAAATCTTAGACTGCGCTCTTGCTGTCGCTGGCATGCGCTTTCTTTTCCACCAGCAGCAATGTTTGAGGACAGCTCAACCCATCATAAATTTGTGTAACTTCAGCCACAGCCTCATGCTGTGTGGTTATACATGTAGGACTGTGTTCTTATCAAGAAGAAGTTTGGCTCTCTCTATCCTGGAATTTGCTTCATGATGATGGTCAAGGCCAGAGAGGAAAGTTACCACCAGCTACCAGTGGCAGCAGCAGTGGTGGGTGATTTGTCATGATTGGTCTTTAACAAGATTGTTGAAAGGGTTATTTTTAAACAAATACATTCATATAGAATATATAAAATTTACAATTAACAGATGAAAGAAAAGCTTGGATGTGGCTGTTCATTCCTGTTCATCTTCTCCATCAAGCTGCTTTAAAATAATAATAATAATAAGACATTTTTCTTGTGCATCAAATCATCATGTTTGAATTATTTGTGATGAATCATGTGACACTGAAGACTGGGGTAATGATGGTGAAAATTAAACTTTGACCACAGGAATAAATTACAGTTTAAAATAGAAAACCAATTATTTTAAATTGTGAAAGTGTTTCACAATGTTAATGTTTTAATGCACTTTTGATCAAATAAATGCAGCCTAGGTGAACATAAAACATATTATTTCCAATATGTAAATGGTAGTGCGTGTGCCATAAAATCGTATATATAAGCAGGAATCTTATATCTGAATGGTGCTTTAAATCATTGTTTCCCAACCCTGTTCCTGGAGGCAGACCAACAGTACACATTTTGGATGTGTGCCTTTTCTGCCCCATATATTTCTGGTCTTGGGAGTCTCTACTAACAAGCTGATGAGTTGAATCAGGTGTCTTTAATTAGGAAGAGTTGGAAAACCTGTGGTGTTGGGTGTCATAATTTATAAGTTAATTTACCATTTGTATAATTTACATGAAATAGTCACATTGTGAGATGAGGTCACAGCTGAAGTTGAAGTTGTCTTATTAACATTCTGTGGTGGAAATAGGATTCCATAAAATAGGGAACTACCTTGAGTAACCAAAACTAGCTGCTTACAGGAGATACAATATACAATAAAATATACAATACAATACAATCTAATCTTATACAATACTGGACAAAGACTCGAGATCAAAATTACTTGACCAGGAACCAGTGTAATTGCAAGAAGAACCAGATTCTTTGTGTGATTCTTTATTGATACTTTATTTATGAAAAATAAAATAAAAATCAGAGTGCTTGTAAATTGGCATTTACCTGCAACTGTGTCTGGTGGTCAAGAAAGTCAATTTCCCCATGCTGGTCATTGCGGATGTGACGAAAGAGAGGAAGAACAACAGGCCAGCATTAATGTAATCTTCCTTTGCTTTAATCTCCTTTTCCTTTCTCTCTGCTACAAGATCTCAATCTTATCATACAACAATAAAACCTTGGAAAATGGACAAGAGAGGGTTTTGCTGGCTGGGATTTTATAGAGCTTACAGTAATGCGCAGAGGGTGAAATTATTCCAAGCCAAGTTTAATTATTTCCTTCTATCAATACAACCGGCCTACGTAACTTCCTCGTTTATCTGATTACTGAAATATTAAATTCTGTTGAGCCCGAGCAAATTGACTTTGGTGCCAAGGTCTTGACAAGACACAGACACAGAGCTTCATGCATCAGTGACAGCGTAACTGCATTACATACGTGCCGCTTCCCTTGGCGCTGAGCTCAGAGAAACCTGCTCGCCGTAAAGAGAAAACAGATGAGGGAGAAGATGCGCAGGTACATCCTCACTCTTAGCCTTTAATTGTAGTCATCTTGTGTGCTGATTTCTGGACAGATGCCCTGGGTCTGGCCCTTCTGAATAAAGAGGCCAGTTAAACCATCGCATGAGCTCCTCATCTCCAGAGCGCAGCCATGCAGCTGAACTATTCACTTGCATGAACAGGTGTTTTACTGCCTACTTCCAATTCTGATTAAGACCCGCCATGTTTGCATTCATCTCGTAAAAGAAACAATTATTCAGACCTAAGCTTACAAAAAACAACAGGTAATCAATCACGAAAAGACTCAAGGCATCTTCTCTTTCTGGTTATCTCTCTTGTTCTCTTTCTGTTCCGTTTTTTTTTTTTTTTTTTAGATTACAGCAGCCAGGGAAAGTTCCTCCTGTAACATAGAGAGCCTACAATTGAACTCTCTCATCTCAAATAATTACACAGGAAAGGAGAGTAACTTGAGATTGTATTGGCATAGACTGAGACACACTGTAAAATGAAGCTGATTTGGCTCAGCTCGCTTGTCCTCCAAACACTTTGATGTACATTATCAGTTGGTGGCATGGAAATCACCTCTCAGCTCTCAGGATCACAACATCATGTTACCTTAAACATAATGGTTGTTTTACACAAAAGGCAAGAAAATGCCCCGATTACCTGACTGAAATTTATAAGATATCACACTGGTCTCCACAACAGGAATTGACTCTTGAAATTGAAAATTCAATCACTCATTCCAAGACATTCATCTTCAAAAATTATTTTAAGTAATACAGTTAAAAACAGAAGCTCAGTTCTGCTTGCACTAAAATACAATAAGGCTTGTTCTCAGTCACCAGACAACCATGTTTCAGCTTCAGTTTACCATATATGATGTGCTCTATGTTTGTGCATTGATTAATATGTATGTGTGAATAAAAGCCTAAATTAAACCTGTTCATCATATAAAATGTCTCTTTAGAAGACTTGGATTCAGCCACTCGATTCTGTCAGAAATGTGATGTGGGAGGATGAAGGCAGGATTTAATAACAAACCAGAGATTTGCATAACCGAGGAGACCATTCCGACTAAACATTAGCAACAACCGACAAAGACAAAGGAACACATGAGGCCTTTATACACAAGGAATGATGGGGAACAGATGACAAGACTAACGAGGGAAGTGATTGATGTGACAGGTGAGGAATGACACAGGGAGGCATACGTAAGGAAAGTGGAAAAAACAGCAGGAACAGCTGCTGGCTTTTTGCAACGAGTGTTTTGTATCCGGTGATAAATTACAAGATAACAAAGAGGTACGATTTCATCTCAACTGTTTCTTAAATTGATGGCTTATCACATATGTATTTCTATTGCAAAATGCCATGTATGAAGTGATATGACTGTACCATATATCATAAATGTCCATCTCGTTTGAACTGCTGCTGACTAGGAACTTCTTTTTCTTTGCGTTTAAAGACCTACTAAAATATTATAACATTTAAGTCAATATTTTTTGTCTAATTCTTTAACTGTGTGGTAAGTAGCCATGTAATAAGCAGGATAATATACATCCAGCTGGTCGTTATCACAGAATAAATCTCGACAGATTGATTTGAATACCATGATGTTGTATTTTTGTAGGCCAAGCAAGTTAGCAGTTTAGCACTTTCCATTATCCCAAAGTCACTGTGGTTAATGCAAACTTTGGATATTCTCTGGAAATTTTCATGTTTTTTTCTAAGACATTGAATACACACCTTATGCATTTTTTTTCATAAAGCTTTTCTTGTCTTGAAAAAAGGGGTTGCTAACACGTGACTAAATGAAACTATGGAGGTTGTATCACACTGAACAAGTAAACTCATCTCACATCCACATTTTGTTTAAAATTACACCCTTGCAAACTACTGCATAACAAAATTTCCAGGAAAATGCTTTTTAAAATAGACTTGGCAGAAGTTTAATGCTGGTTATGCAGATCACACTTTGGATTAGGGACCAGTATTAGCAATTAGTCCCTGGACCAGGGACTATTAATTAGCAATTAACCATGCCTTTTACCTCAATAAACTCCTAATTACTGCTTATTGATAGTAAGGTAGTTTTGCTGTTGAGTAGGGTTATAAATGTAGAATAAAGTCATCCAGAATAAGGCATTAATATGTACCTTATAAATGTTAATAAACAGACAATATCCTAATAATTTGCATGACAATAATGAACTAGTCACCTAGTTCATAGTGAGAATTGGACGCTAAGCTAACGTGTTACCGTTATGCAACTGTTGTGTAGTTTGTTTATAGCCTACACACCTTTTTCCATTCTGATGATTGTATTGAATTTTGTCACAGAGCTTATTTTCAATAGTAATCCAAAAGCCAATGAAAAAATGAACCAGTGGGGTGCTAATGTCTGGATTGCCCTACAAAAACACATCATTTCTGCAGCACTTTATTATCTGGGAAAGAAATAAACAAACAAAGTTTAACTTTCAAACAGTACAAAGCATTAATTTGTATACAGTACATGTAAACATAGAGACTACTAAGTATTCTAATAAGTATTGTTTATTCCCCCACACCAGGGATCCGTACAAAAAGATACAGTTTATGAGAACATGTACAGTGAGGGCCAGCTGCCCAACCAGATGCCTGTGGGAGTCGTGCCGGCATTCCCAGCCCTGAGCACTGCGGAAAACAGTCCAATCCCACTGACACGTGGGCTTGAATCATGCAAACATCTTTTGGATCTGTGAATCAAAACACACGCACATAATGAGCCGGGTGAGATGAAACAAGCTTTTGAGGAACGTCATACGAGGCGTGATTTGCTGTTGCAATTAAGTTTTATCATTCTGAAAATTCACTTTTTACGAGATGAATTGACTTTAGTAGCATAAAAATCTTGAAAATCCTCATAAAAGAAGATCCAATGAGATCACCAGAGGGGCTTTTTGTAACTGCTTTACAGGGAGATGAGAAGAGAGGGGGAGATGCATACTGAGAGACAGACGGAGAGAGAGATGGAGAGATAGCAAGACAGAGAAAGAGCAGAACACAAGGGATCTTCTGAGGAAGGGAGAGAGAGAAGCAGAGAAAAGGATTAGGCTGATAGAAGCTTGGCACGACCGTGTCTGATGATGGCTGTCCATGCATATCTCACTGAATGCATCAAAGACACAGAAACACAAAACATACACATTCTGCCTCCGGCTATAAGCACCGCTGCAGCCCAATTAGGGCATCGGTGAGGACTGAGGCAATCAGTGGACTACCTTCTCTTTTCATGGGGGAAGCCATCCTCTGTTGGATGACGCCTTGCTCACTCCTTGGAATGCGGCCCAAGAAAACTTATTATCCTTGTTCCCATTGGAGAAAAAAAAAACAGATTGAGATTTAATAAACAATTTACTCAGGAGACATAACTCTGCCAAAGTAAAACCGCTGGACAGGATATAGTGATCATGAGTACTAAACCAATCTTTCATTTGAAAGCCATGTTTCTAGCATCTGTAAAACGGCATTCTTCCATCTTAAAAATATATCTAAATTGCGACATATCCTCTCTAAGACAAATGCGGAAAAGTTAGTTAATGCGTTCATGAGTTCAAGGCTAGATTATTAAAATGCTCTACTGGGTGGTTGCACTGCACACTTAATAAACAAATTCCAGCTGGTCCAAAAATGCAGCAGCTCGAGTTCTTACTAGAACCAGGAAGTATGAGCATATTAGCCTAGTTCTGTCAAACCTGCACTGGCTTCCTATTAAACACTGAAAACATTTTAAAATTTTACTAATTACTTACAAAGCATTAAATGGTTTAGCTCCCCAGTACTTGAGCAATCTCTTAACACATTATAATCCTTCACGTCTGTTGCGATTCCAAAATACTGACCAGCTTATAATACCGAGAATATCAAAGTCAACTGCTGGCAGTCGATCCTTTTCCTTTTCCTAAACTCTGGAACAGTCTTCCTAATACAGTTCGGAAAGCAGACACACTCTGTCAGTTTAAATCTAGACTAAAAACACATCTCTTCAACCTGGCATACACATAATACATAATACACACATTTTTAATCCAAATCATGTACAATGATTGTTAGGCTGCATGATTTAGGTCAGCCGGAACCGGGAACATTCCCATAACATCTGATGTACTCGATACATCAGAAGAAGAATGGCATCTACGCTGATATTGGTCTCTGTTTATTCCGAGGTTACCATGGTCAGCCGGATCTGGGCCGTATCCAGATCAGATGAAGGACCTGCACCTGGACACGAGCACAGCACTGCCCTGAAGTGTCTGCGGAGACCGTGACTCTACTAGACCATCCCCTGTGATGATCATGAACCCATCTCTAACCGGATCAAATTGGACTTCAAGTTCAAGTTATGACAATTTATTATTAGAATGTGGTGCTCATACCTAAACTAATAGTTCACCCAAACACAAAATATTGCCATCATTTTCCAAACTTAAATGTATTTCTGTACAACAAAACATCAGTATTTCTATTAATGTTTTGTATTTCACTAAAGAAAAAAATGCATACAATTGTGGATCAACATGAGGGTATTGAGTTTTTGGATGAAAAAAAAAAACAAATCTTTGAAAGGTTTGTTCAAATCATTAAAGGTGAGACAATACCATTCAGAAGAACGAAAACGCAGATGCAATGCTTGGCTGAAAATGCACTGAATATGCACAATCAGCACAGCACATCACTACAGCCTACCTAAAGTGCTCAACTTGGCCAGAGTGCAGTGGTTCTGAACCGGGGGGCTTAAACTTCCAAGGTGGCTTAAATTATTTAAAATAAGGTAAAAAAAAAAAAAAAAAAGTTTAACTCTCATAATATTTACACATTCTGTGTCACGCCTTCGCAAGACCAGGATTCTTATTTTGTCTTTATTCAGTCACGTGTTCCTTTGTTTTAGTTTTTTAGTTTATCCTGCCACTCATCTGTTACCATGAGCACTAATCATCTCAGCTGTTCCCTTTCAAGGGAACTCGCGCTGCGTCTAGCACTGTGGGAACGCCCCTGCGTGAATGTGTCATGAAGCACCTATGTAATCTAGCCAATCGCGTGAGAGGACGTCAGAGCGGGTGACGTCACGAACCAGGAATCTATAAATGCATGCCCTGCCAAACAGCCAGTAGCTCTTGTGCCTTCAGTAGCGCTATATGTGATCTGTCTGTCATATTTATTGTTGTTTGTCCACCAACTAAAAGTGAGAGTATATGGAGAACAAGAGTATACTAGGCATGTGTTCGTCCCTGCCCTCGCAATCTCGGGTGGGGACACGCATGTGTTTGGTGTGCTTGTTTGAATGTGGAGCGGCGCAGACAGCACTCGAGGGTGTTGTATGTGTGTTACTATGACAGCTACACGCTGGAAGCACTCCACACGCGCCTGCCGCTCTTTGAGGAGAGCGCTCGGGCTCGCGGTCCTCGCAGCTCTGTTCCCGCTGCAGCTGTGGCTCAGCGTTGTTTCAGAACGTAGGGATCGCAAATGGATCTGTCGGAGGGGTTTGAGACGGGCGCCGCCCTTTCTCTGCCCTCACCAGTTTGATCCAGTGCTTTCTCTCAGGTTGGAAGCACGCTATGCGGTTTCTTCCGCCTATGGAGAAGCACCAGCGCTGCAGCAATCCAGTTCTAACAGCAATAGGGACTGGATGTTGTCAGCATAAACTTTGACGGTCCTGCTTATGCTCAACGCTGATCTGGATCGTTAAAGATGTACACATACATGCATAAAACTACATGTAATAAATAGAATGTGTGTCTGTATATATTGATATATAATTAAGAGGATCTAGAGTTCTCCAACACGAACTAATAATATGAAGGAGCTGATTTAGATCGTTTCTATGCTGCCAGGTTTAAACTGAAGTACACTCTGGCCAGCGGAGAACAGGTTTTTCTCAGATATATGTATATATAACAAAGAAGAGAAATGAAAACCAGCTTTCCATCTATGCATATGCGATGAATGAACGAATGTGTGTGTGTGTGTGTGTGTATATACACATATATATATATATATATATATATATATATGTATATGTATATATATATATTTATTATTTGATGGAACACTTCAAGATCTGTAGTTCGGCTTAGAGACAGGTTTTCCTCATCTCTTTTTCCATTACTCAGATCTAATGGCTCTCCCTTGGGCTGGAAGCATGTTTTGTGGTACTTACACCCAGGAGGGAGGCGCCAGTGTTGCAATCATCCAGCTCTGAGATACGGGTGCTTGCGAAGTTCCCCCCCCCCCACACACACACACACACACACTCAGGTCTCAGGGGCTGCTGAGCGGGAGCAGTCCCAGGAATTTCAGCTCCTCACACTGTGAAAATAAATAAATAAATATTAGACTTGATGTCATTAGCGTCAGGTCCTTGAGGGCAGTCCCCAGCGAGACGGTTTACAACTCATTTGCGGTCCCTCCAAGGAGGGTCCTAGAGCCATAAGTTTGGTTGTTTCCTGCCGGTTCACCTCCTCAGGCCTCCGAGCTGGTTGCTCAAGAAACACCAGAGACTAGTCTCGAGAGACTGGTTCCCTTAGTAGAGTTTCTGGCAGCGTGTGATACTTCTGCTAAACATTCTCAGTGGGTCCTGCTCACAACGGGGGTTCTGCCCATAGTGGCGACCCCCGAGCAGGCTCTGGTTATGGAACAGGGAGTGTAAATCTGCCTGGGTAGAGGGCCCCTCACAGATAATGAGTCCGGCTTCTAAGCTGTTATTTTACTGTTCTATACTAGGGGGGCTGCTGAGGACTGTCTCCATCGAGGCAAGGTGGTGTTTACCTCCGCTTACGGTGTCCATCCTCCCTCGATGTCCTCAGGGGGCCGTCTTGCTAACCCTGCCACCTTGTTTGCTTCAGGGCGCAGCGGCGCCCAGCGAGCTTGTTCCCAGTGTCCGCCCAGAAACGTTGCGGCACCAGGATGCTCGCTCCCTCCAAAGAGGGTCCTAGAGCAATCAGTTCCGTTGTTCCCTGCCGGTTCGCCGCTTCAGGGCACCGAGCTGGTTGCTCGGGAAACACCAGAGAATAAAGGAAAAGGAAAGCAGCGTGTGATACTTCTGCTGAATTTTCTCAGTGGGTCCTGCTCACAAACATGTAGGGGCTGTCCCCATCGAGGCCGGGCAGAGTTCGCCTCTGCCTACGGTGCCCGTCCCTCCTCGATGCCCCTCCGGGGGCCGTCTTGCTAACCCTGCCACTTCGTGTGCTTCAGGGCGCAGCGCCCCCCAGCGAGCCTGTTTCCCAGTGTCCGCCCGGAAACGTTGCGGCACTGGGATGTTCGCGCCCTCCAAGGAGGGTCCTAGAGCCGCCAGTTTAGTTGTTCCCTGCCGGTTCGCCGCTTCAGGGCACTGAGCTGGTTGCTCAGGAAATACCAGAGACTCGTCTCGAGAGACCGGTTCCCTTGGTAGTTTTTCTGACCCCATTGAGTCTTGGCGGTGTTCACCTCTGTCTACAGTGCCCGTCCTTTCTCGATGCACCTCGGGGGGGGGGGGGGGGGCGTCTTGCTGACCCTGCCACCTCGTGTGTTCCCCCAGCAAACTTGTTCCCAGTGTCCGCCCGTAAAAATTGCGGCACCGGGATGTTTGCCCCTCCGAGGAGGGTCCTTGAGCCATCAGTTCCGTTTTTCCCTGCCGGTTCGCCGCTTCAGGGCACTGAGCTGACCGCTCGTACGACACTAGAGGCCAGTCCCGAGGGGCTGGTTCCCTTTGTCGTTTTTCTTGGCAGCGTGGGGACTTCTGCCAAATATATTTCGAGGCAGTCACTCACTGTGATGCAGTTCCAGAAACTGTTAGGTCTGGTGACGGTAGCGTCCAACGGCCCACCTTTTGGCCTGCTGTACATGAGACCTCTACAGTGGTGGCTCAAGACCTGGGGGTTTCCCTGAGGGGCAACCTGTCTCACGTAATCAAGGTCACGCGGCTATGCCTTCGTGCCTTAGACATGTGGGAGAAACCCGGGTTCTGGCCCAGTCTCCCGTGTTGGGAGCTCCTTGTCGTCGCCGAGTGCTTACGACGGATGCCTCCCTCACTGGATGGGCAATGTGTGGTCCCAAGGGAGGTTGCTGTCGCCAAGGGCAGTTAACATCCCTGGGACACAATCTGGGAGCAGGCATCCTGTCGAGACAGGGGCTGAGGCCCGGGGAATGGAGGCTCCACCCCAAGGTGGTGGAGCGGACATGGGAGATATTTGGCCAGGCTCAAAGTGGTTCTGTTCACGTCTTGAGAGACTTCACACTCTCCACTCTGGTTCTCCCTGTCTCATCCAGCTCCTGGTGGACTGGATGCTATGTCTCAGGGGTGGCCGAGACTACCCCCTGTATGTTTTTCCCCGATCGCTCTGCTCCCGGGAGTTCTGGAAGTTCACCGGGATGAGGTATCCCTCCTGTATGGCTCTCCCTGGGAGATTCCGATCAGGAGGGACTTTCTGTCCCAGGCAGGGGGTCTAATACTGCACCCCTGCTCAGAACAGTGGGAAGTGTGGGCTTGGCCTCCGAGGGGGCCCAGCTCATAAGGTCCAGTCTCTCAACTGAGGTTGCTCAGGCCGTTCTCCACTCCAGAGCTCCCACCATTTTGGGAGCAGACATCCTGTCGAGGCAGGGGCCGAGGCCCAGGGAATATCACCCCAACTCAGGTGGTTGTTACAGACAGGTGGATTTGTTGGCGTTTCGAGATACATCTCTGTCCACTCTGTCTCTTCCTCATCCAGCTCCTCTGGAATGGATGCTTGGGCTCAGACTTGGCTGAGGCTTGTCGGTACCTCATAAGAATTCCCTGATCCCTCTGCTCCCAGGGGTTCTGGAGATTGTTTGAGTGTGGTTCAGCCTCTGAGTGGGCCGAACTCATAACTCTGGTCCTTCAACTGAGGTTGTCGGGACCATTATCTTCTCCAGAGCTCCCGCCATGAGGAGACTATGCCCTGAAGTAAGCTTCTTTATATGGTGGTCGGTGGTCGTATAGTTAGCTGCCCTGATGGTACAGCGCTGGATGTCCTGCAATGCCGGCTCACTGCTGGGTTTTATTTGGTTCGTTACTTCCACATCCCTTTGGGTGGATGGTTGTGGATAAACCCCCTAGTATCCTGTCTCCTCTGTGGCACACGCCAGGAACTATTATGCTTGCCCTTTGGGCATTGGACGCTTACAAAGGTTTGAACAACTGTTCGTATGTTTAGGCCCCCTAACGAAAACAAAATGGGGGTCTCTCGTGTCCAAGCAGAGTGAGTGGTTAGCCGAGGCCATCTCACTAGTTTTAAGTCAGCCGGGTTGACCGCACCCTTGTCAATCCAAGCTCTCTCCACTAGGGGTATGGCCAGCATTCAGGCCCTTCTGTCAGGAGGTATATTTGTCATGCGGCAGGCTGTTCTCTCCTGTTCGCACACTTCTTTAGGCTCTACAACTTAGACCTAGATTTCTCTCCTGGGGCCCAGGTGTCTTCTCCTGAGGGTGATCACATCTGACATGCACTTGTCGCTATGGCAGCATTGGTATATCGTTCCCACAGTGCTAGACGCAGCGCGAGTTCCCTTGAAATGGAACGTCTCAGTTACGTAACCTTAGTTCCCTGAATAGGGAACGAGACGCTGCGTCTCTTCGCCATACCTCCTACGTGCCTGTCAACAGCATCTACTTCAGGCACTTTCAGCTACTGGCTGTTTGGCAGGGCATGCATTTGTATGCGTATAGCCACTGCTGTTACGTCTACCCTCATCTTTGTAAGATTTGTTTGTCTTCATTAAAGTACCTTTGATCGTTTTAATCATCATCCTCATCATCATCTTTGACTCTGTGACATTATGTCAGTGGCAGAAAGCAAAAGTTTTTTGTGTCTGTTCCAACACATTCGACCACTTCTAAACACTTACATAACGAAAGCAAAGTGGAAAAGCACAAAACATTTTAGACCCCGTTTACACCTATATTTAGCACTGTCTACTTGTGATCCGATCGACCAAAACACATCTTAATACCAGGTTTAAAAAGGTCCACAGTGTGTAGCTACTCCTAAATCATGTTGATGACATGAAAGCAAGACATTCTAACAGCACCTGAAAAAAATAGCTCACCGTAGTGGG
Organism: Rhodeus uyekii; assembly: GCA_037043235.1. Classification (NCBI taxonomy): domain Eukaryota; kingdom Metazoa; phylum Chordata; class Actinopteri; order Cypriniformes; family Acheilognathidae; genus Rhodeus; species Rhodeus uyekii. The sequence goes on along the minus strand of JAWRVZ010000021.1, from coordinate 468,334 downwards.
AGATTTTTTTTTATTCTGTAAAAAGGCTGTCTGCACTGACTTTGAATGACACTGCTCTAACTTTGAGTGTGATTCAATGCGAAAAAAAGAAATAGATTATGGGACTACATCATTACTGTGAATTGTTTTGGCTACAATAATCGTGCAGTGAAAATCTGATATTGTAACAGCCATAGTTTGTGGTACAATATGACATGACAAGAGGTTTTCAAATCCTGCTATTACTTTGCAAAGCAATCTTATTTTTGCCTTGTAGATGATAAAATGGGTGAGGAAAACAAAAACATTGTATAAATATTACATGAGAGAACGAGAGACCAGAGGAATATCTAGGATGGTGGACTAATTGGACTTGGGCTGTTAAATCACCACTCAGAGTTCCATGAGCAAGAACCAGTAGCTCAACCAGACATATAATATAACATTACAAATGTAGTTGCTAATATCCCAAAAATCCCAAAGACTTTGATTCCCAAAGATGGCAGCTTTTGTTTTCCTAATCATTATATGTGACTGGACACTTTCACTGGTATTATTTCAGGCACTCAACACAAGAGGAATTAAACTAAGAAAATACCTGCTGGCCCAAAACTGGCTTTCCATCTGCCTACCTCTTGGACTCGTGCTTGTACAGCCTGTGAGTTCCTGCTCCGAGAATCTCCCAGCTACGCTTCATTGGGGATAACCAAGCAAAAGTAATTCTGGCCTACTTTCCCTGCCTGGAGCTCGATGCTGTCAACACTAGAGCAAAGAGGGGAGGAGGGGAGGAGGGGGCAAAGAAAAGAATTTCAATTTGCATGATTGCATGAGGATCTAAGAGTAGGATTTGGGGTGTGTGTGTGTGTGTGGGGGGGGGGGGGGGGGGGGGTAACATGGACTGACCACATAATTAGTTCTGTGGGTTGGAAAGTAAAGACCTTCCATCAAAATATTTGGAATAATTTGCCTAATCTTCGTTTAGCATGAAGCTAATACCTGGGCTTGCGCCATGAACATCTGGCCCATGACTGTGTCATGTGAAAGGTGCCAAGGCTACTTTGGAGATGTGGTGTTTTAATGGAAACCAGTGACAGCGTGGGTTCCTGCCAAACCTCTGGGACATCTAGAAGCTGCTGTTCCTCTCAAAATAAGCATATTAGTTAATGCTGCTTCCTGCGCAATCAGGTTTCCTGCGGTCTGTGCCAAAACCATACTTGCGCTATGGAACACTTGCATGCCGTACACTAGTACTGACAGGATGAAAAATGATATCTGGACTATGTCAATAAATGCTCAGATCATACATGAACAGTTAGGAGGATTTGCTCCTAACAAATGTTAGGTTGAACTACGAGCATGAACTTCTGTACTTACAAACAAAGCGAAACTATGGAAAATGACTATTTATAAATTAGTAAAATTTGTATTTTTAGGTTGCATTTTTAGAAAGGGGCATGGAATAAACATTTGTATATGTATATTTGTATCAGCTCATCTAGTCAGAGTATATGCACCAGGTAAAGGATCTGACTTTAAAGACTTTCCTGTATGCACATACTTCCTGTAGAGTGAAACCATCGGTTTTCAGAGAAGGAAAATGCAATTAGTTTTCTTTACAAGGGAATTGATTTTGAACAATAACTCATTAATCTTTCAAGACAGACCTGCTGTGAGTTATGAGGTTGTTAATCAATGGTATAAGCTTTTGTTGCCACCAGCCTGCATTATTTTAACTTATTTCTAATTCCCAGTGAAAGACTACATTACCCATGAATGTGCAGAGATACCTAATCCAGTCAGTGATACACAACAAGCAAATCTTGCCAAAAGAGCACTTTAGCTCTCATTCACTCGTAGTGTCAGTTTCCATATGCTCTCAAATTTAATTCTTTGCATGCATATGTACATTTTGCAAAAAAATTTAAATATATTGAGCTATGTACTAACAAACATTTAAAACGGCAGTTTAATATTCCTCCATAATTTTTAATTATTTCCCTCATTTCCCCAGCCATTAAGTGTACAGTATTCTAATTTTGTCCATTTTTGTCCATTTTTGTCAATTGAAAATTTGTTTCAATTCATCTTGTAGCTGATTGTTTTGGATCATGGCCCATTGAACTACCATCATATCACAGCTATCCTTTTTTTTGGCTTAAATTATGATCTAGAGTTGATTCTTGCCACAGCATATTACGCAAACACGTCTTACTAAATAATTGTGCAGCTTATTGAACTCATGCATAGCTTTTATTAGTAGTACCAAAAGTACCAAAGTCCAATTCAAAATTCACTTTCAGCCTTGAATGGGAAATACATTTCTGACAGCCAAAAAACATGATTTACTTCTTATTATAGCTAGTTGGAGCCTGATAACATTCTTATTGTATTAAACATTTATTTAGATTAACATAAATACACATATCTGATAGTGATTTGTCAATGTTTAGTAAAACAATTGCATGTGAATGACCTCAAAGCTAATGGACTTCAAGCAACAAGACTTCAATTGTGATTCAATGGGTCCTTGAAGTCCTTTTTTGTAAGGGAAACTCATATAATTCATGTTAGATGTAATAATAGTTTTGCCCTCTCCGTGTGTTAAGAATGATAAGACAATGAATCATTGGGTCCACTGAGATCATTCGAGACGTCAGGTTATGTTCATTAAGACATGACATGGAGGGTTGTCCTTGGTGAACCGAACCCCTTTGGCCAGTTTCTTCACTCAGGGAGAGATATGGATTGAGCTGGGCAAAGAGGACAGCCAGACATCCCTCGGGTTAGACCCAGCTGCCAAACATGAAAGGTGTGTCTCCACACACGGGTCGTTTGTCTCAGGCAGTTCTCTGGACGCCTCATTGGAGAGAGCAAGGACCTTCATCTCTCACCATCACAGGAACCTACCACAAGGCCCCATGACAGATGACCCATAATTCATTTCAGCGTCACTTTAATGGCCTTGAGTTGTCCGTGGTAATAGCACTCTGTTGGTCGAAATTACAGTGGCTTCGAGAACAGTGCTGGGCATCCGTTTGTAAATGAATGTGGTCACTGGTTAGACTGACAAGCTCTCATATCCCTGTAGAGAAGCTATCCCAGAATGTGATACAATAAGCTTAGTGGGGGGGGCGGTTTATCTAAGATAGTGTTATGTCAAGTCAAGTTACCTTTATTTATACAGCGCTTTTTACAACACAGATTGTTACAGAGCAGCTTTACAGTGGTCACAGGAAAACAATAAAATCAAAGTTTGCTTGGCTGAACAGTACCTCTAAAAGAGCAGTCGAATCAATAAAAGTGAAGAATATCAAGTGTTATGTGTACCCAACAAAGCAAGGTGAGGCAACAGCGGCAAGGAACCAAAACTCCAGCAGGTGACGGAATGAATGAAGAACAGAATGAAGAAAAAATAACCTTGGGAGAAACCAGGCTCAGTCAGGGGACCAGTGGCCTGATTATTATATTGACAATAATTCAATTTGAATATTAAATCCAGTTTGGTCTGATTGGAGATGGGTTCATGATCTTCACAGGGGAGTATCTAGTAGACTCACAGAGTCAGCAGACACTCTAGGGCTGTGTTGGGCTCGTGTCAAGGTGCAGGTCCTTCATCTGATTTGGATACGGCCCAGATCCGGCTGACCATGGTAACCTCGGGATAAACAGAAACTAATATCACCGTAGATGCCATTCTTCTTCTGATGTAACGAGTACGTGGGAGTATTATGGGAATGTTCCTGGTTCCGGCTGACCTAAGTTATGCAGCCAACAATCATTTTGCATGATTTGAATTATATAAATTTATAAAGTGTTATAGCCAGGTTGAAGAGATTTGTTTTTAGTCTTGATTTAAACTGACAGAGTGTGTCTGCTTCCCAAACTATCTTAGGAAGAGTGTTCCAGAGTTTAGGAGCTAAATAGGAAAAGGATTGACCGCAAGCAGTTGACTTTGATATTCTAGCAATTCTAGGCTGGTCAGAATTTTGGGATCGCAATAGAAGTGAAGTACTATAATGCGTTAAGAGATCGCTCAAGTATCGGGGAGCTAAACCATTTAATGCTTTGTAAGTAATTTGCAAGTTTTTAAAATGTATTCGGTGTTTAATATTAAGCCAATGCAGTGTTGACAGAACTGGGTTTATATGTTAATATTATATAGTAGTATTTCCCTGTATAGTATAATAGGATAATATGTAAGAACTCGAGCTGCAGCATTTTGGACCAGCTGGAATTTGTTTATTAAGCATGCAGGGCAACCACCCAGTAGAGCATTACAATAATCTTTTGTGGTTGATTGTATCAAATGCACCAACAAGATCCAGTAACACAAGAGATACAACCACAATTGGATGATAAAAGCAAATCATTTGTAACTCTAATGAGAGCAGTCTCAGTTATATGATACGATTTAAATCCTGACTGGAAATCTTCGTAGATACCATTTCTTTCTAGAAAGGAGCATAGTTGTGAAGATACTGCTTTTTCTAGAATCTTTTACAGAAAAGGCAGTTTCGATATCGGGCTGTAATTTACTAATTCTATAGGATCAAGTTTTTTTTTAATGAGTGGTTCAATTAGAGCCATCTTAAAGGTTTTTGGTAGTATCCTAATAACAAAAATGAATTAATGATATTAAGAAAGAGGATCTATGATTTCTGGAAGCATCTCTTTCAGTATTCATCGGGTCTGGCATACATGTTGTTGATTTTGATGATTTAACAAGTTTAGACAATTCTTCCTCCCCGATAGCAATGAAGGAGTGGAGTTTTTATTCAGGGACACTACAATTTACTGTATTTCATGATACTGTAGTAGAGTATTACATGGTAATAATTTTCTCTCTAATATTGTGAATTTTGCAAGTAAAGAAGTCCATGAAGTCATTACTGCTGTGCTGTTTTAAAGCATCTGGAGTTGAGGCTTTATTTCTCATTAATTTAGTCACTGTATCAAATAAATACCCAAAATTGTAATTGTTTTCTTCATAGAGGCTAGAAAAATAATCCGATTTTAAGGCCGTTCTGAATGCAATAGAGCTGTCTTTCCATGAAATACGAAAAAACCTCTAGCTTAGTTTTTTACCAGCTCCACTCCATTTTTCTGGCTGCTTTCTTGAGGGCCCGGGTGTGCTTATTGTACCATGGTGTTGGACTATTTTCTTTAATCTTCTTTAAGCGTAAAGGTGCATCTAAAGTGCTGGAAAAGAGTTAATAGTTTCTGTTACAACATCAAGTTCTTCTAGGCTATCTGGGATGTTGAGTAGATGAAACTGATCAGGAAGATTATTTATAAAGCTATATTTTGTGTTAGGAGGGATAGTTCTACTATATTTGTAACAGTGAGTTAGTTTTTCGACTAATCTATTACCCTTATCCATTTGTCAGATCAATGATCTGAGATGTTATTGGTCTCCTGCAGAATTTGAACAGTATCAAGATTGATCCCATGTGACAATATTAGATCTAAAGATGATTACAACAGTGAGTGGGTCCTAATACATTTTGACTAACTCCAGTTGAGTTTAAAATGTCTCTAAATGCCAATCCCAAAGCGTCTTTTTCATTGTCTAAATGGGTATTAAAATCACAGACAATTATGACTTTATCTGTAGCATTACTAATTCTGATGGAAAAGTAAATTCTTCGATAAGCTTTGCATGGTGCCCTGTTGGCCTATATACAATAGCCAGCACAAAAAACAAACATGCATTATTACTTGCACTAGATCATTTTACATAAAGAACCACCACTTAAAAAGAATTACGAATATTTCAAATTAGTGCTTTGCGTAGTACTGATGGTTTTTCTATAAATCACAGCAACACCTCTTCCCTTTACCTTTCAGATGACAAATAGTGGAAAAAACAAGAACAATTATGATTACTGTCACATGTATGCTCTGCTTCTGTTTAGTTTCATAGGTTGTAAATTAGTTCATCACCCCTGTTTCTGTTCTCCCTGATGACTACAAATGGATTTACTGTGAGCCACTGTAAAAATAGTTTTTCTTTGTTCATTGTTCATTTCTTTGTTCATTATAAACATCTATGTTTACATCTTAAACCTGGTTATGTATTCAGTTTCTCGAAAAATTTCATTAACTTTAGACATTGGAATTATTTCTGAAGATATATAGTATATATATATATATATATATATATATTCAACAAAACATTTTTCTAAAAAAATCATCATTGCAAAAATCTAGTTTCGCATTAATGGACCTGTAACACTTGTTCTTGTCTGTCTGGGTCTTCTTTGTCACTTCTTGTCATTGTTTCACTTCCTGTCTATAGTGTCATTGTTTCACTCCCTGCACCTGTCATGTAATCACTTAATCGTTAGTCTCCCAGGTGTTTGTGATTCCCTTGTGAATAAATCACTCTTTCATTTCCCTTGTGATTGTCGGTTGTTAAAGTTGTAATGCAGATGTTAGTGTGTGGATGTCCAGCCTGTCTCCAGAGTTCTTTTAAGTTCTGTTCTTTGCACATGTTTCTTTTGGTTTATATTTAAAGTCTTTTGTTTTTGTTTTTGTTTTTGTTTATTATTAAATGAGTTTTGATTTGGCCCCTGTTTCTCCTTGTCAGTTTCTTCGCATCGCACACGTTCCCTGTCCTCGCTTCGTTGCAGGACCTCTTCAGTGTTTCAGAGGTGGTTTAAAGCAAGTCACCTCATTGAGTCCATCCTTTATTTAGAATCATTGTCCGTAAACAAACAAGATAAATTGTTAATTGAACGTTGCATCAGCTCAAATGGACACTAAAATTTGTTTTTCTTCTCATCACCAATCAGTTTTAGATTATTTGGTCCGACAGACCTGATTTTCACTATAGTGAAAGCCTAACTTAAGTAAGGTTAACGATATGGGTTTATCTATATGGTAAAGCTTTTACTGGTTTGCATGGTGCAGTTTGTAGACACCCATAATTATAACACACATTTTTTGTCAAACCAAGCAGCTGGTTAAGGAAACTTTTTGACCTGATTGCATGAATTACTACTGAAATGATCGTCTTTATGAGAGTAAAAAGCATATTTCTTAATTTTTTGCCATTGAGATGAATGTGAATGCTATGGATTCATTGTAGACCTTCTAAGGACTGTGAAGGTGGGCTGCAGAAATACATTGCAAAAAAAAAAAAGAATGCTGGTTTTATCCAAAACATGTGAGCTTACAATAGGGGAATAAATGCAGCTCAGAGGTGATCAAATCCAAGGTCTCCATTTAAATGTTTCTGAACTTCTGTAGTCTGTTATTTTAGCGTATTATAAAATGAAAACTTGCTGCCATGTTGTTTTTGATATCATGAGCAGGACGTGGGCTGTCTTCACATGTAACCGATCTGTTCTTCTTGCCGTTCAAGCACACCATGCTTTTCAGCACGTGGTGGAGAAAGAGCAGCATTGGTTTCAGCAGTGTAGGTGGACTCCCACGGTCCATCATATTCAAGCAAGCAGCTTGGATTTGAAGGAGCAATAATGCTTTTTTAAAGCCTCATACATTACATATGCAGGGGAAGATGCTTGGTTTTTATTAGGCCATTAACCGCTCTGGCAATATACACCAGCAGCAGAGAAATGGAGAGATTTCATCAGGCACTTCTACGATGGGGTGGTTTAAATACAGAATACGGTTCATCTAAAATGTATAATATTGACCCAATGAAAAGTGCTTTTTCTCCCAGAATCCTTAGAGATTCACCCCACACAATGCTATTGTACATCTGGATAATAGGGGCCACGTAATCACAAAATTACACGAGTCAGAGATGTAATTATCGTTTTCTACATCTGCAGATTCTTCAGGGGTGTGACACAGCAACCTTTCATAAAGAGAATGTCGCTTGTTCACATTATACATGAGAAAGAAAAGCTCCCCTTGCATAATTGATTCAATGAGACTCTTTGGCCTATAAAAATATGAATATTAATATTCACAAAGACTTGTTTGTAAAACAATGAGTATTCTAAAAGCTCAGAGGGGAAATCTGCCATCCACGATTCACCCCATTTATGTGAAGGACAAAAGCAGTCACATTGCGCTCCTCCTTTTGTGGAGAAAGAGAGGCTCAGGGGAAGTTCCCCGAGGCGTCCCTCAATCTTTCAGACAGGAAATCATCTCAAAAAGCTTGTCCCCATGGCGATTCCCATGAAGCTTGAAGACTATTGGCCAGTTATATATTCAGCCCCAGTCAACCACGTCAGGCCAAAATATGAGAAGAAAAGGCATGGGGATACCACAATTTCAAATAATCATCAAACTGTGCCCATAACAGTGAGATGCCCTTGTTGACATAGAGGTGCTTGACCTATGGTCAGGCTCTGCCATAGAAAAATCATGCATTCATTAAAACATTAATATGTGAGCCTCCATATTTCAAAAATCCTTTTTGCCACTCGCGAGAACAGTGCAATAGACTGATATATCACGTCATATTTGGTTGTTTTCTCTGCATATTTGATTGGCCCGTTTGCAGACTGGTCATTAAGCCAGGTTCCATTTCCAAAATGAACTAATAAAATTTTAATATACAGGGAGTGCAGAATTATTAGGCAAGTTGTATTTTTGAGGATTAATTTTATTAATTTTATAACTTAACAAAAAACAAATTTATACCCATTTCAATTATTTATTTTTACCAGTGAAACCAATATAACATCTCAACATTCACAAATATACATTTCTGACATTCAAAAACCAAACAAAAACAAATCAGTGACCAATATAGCCACCTTTCTTTGCAAGGACACTCAAAAGCCTGCCATCCATGGATTCTGTCAGTGTTTTGATCTGTTCACCATCAACATTGCGTGCAGCAGCAACCACAGCCTCCCAGACACTGTTCAGAGAGGTGTACTGTTTTCCCTCCTTGTAAATCGCACATTTGATGATGGACCACAGGTTCTCAATGGGGTTCAGATCAGGTGAACAAGGAGGCCATATCATTAGATTTTCTTCTTTTATACCCTTTCTTGCCAGCCACGCTGTGGAGTACTTGGACGCGTGTGATGGAGCATTGTCCTGCATGAAAATCATGTTTTTCTTGAAGGATGCAGACTTCTTCCTGTACCACTGCTTGAAGAAGGTGTCTTCCAGAAACTGGCAGTAGGACTGGGAGTTGAGCTTGACTCCATCCTCAACCCGAAAAGGCCCCACAAGCTCATCTTTGATGATACCAGCCCAAACCAGTACTCCACCTCCACCTTGCTGGCGTCTGAGTCGGACTGGAGCTCTCTGCCCTTTACCAATCCAGCCACGGGCCCATCAAGACTCGCTCTCATTTCATCAGTCCATAAAACCTTAGAAAAATCAGTCTTGAGATATTTCTTGGCCCAGTCTTGACGTTTCAGCTTGTGTGTCTTGTTCAGTGGTGGTCGACTTTCTGCCTTTCTTACCTTGGCCATGTCTCTGAGTATTGCACACCTTGTGCTTTTGGGCACTCCAGGGATGTTGCAGCTCTGAAATATGGCCAAACTGGTGGCAAGTGGCATCTTGGCAGCTGCACGCTTGACTTTTCTCAGTTCACGGGCAGTTATTTTGCGCCTTGGTTTTTCCGCACGCTTCTTGCGACCCTGTTGACTATTTTGAATGAAACGCTTGATTGTTCGATGATCACGCTTCAGAAGCTTGGCTATTTTAAGACTGCTGCATCCCTCTGCAATATATCTCACTATTTGTGACTTTTCTGAGCCTGTCAAGTCCTTCTTTTGACCCATTTTGCCAAAGGAAATGAAGTTGCCTAATATTTATGCACACCTGATATAGGGTGTTGATGTCATTAGACCACACCCCTTCTCATTACAGAGATGCACATCACCTAATATGCTTAATTGGTAGTAGGCTTTCCAGCCTATACAGCTTGGAGTAAGACAACATGCATAACGAGGATGATGTGGTCAAAATACTCATTTGCCTAATAATTCTGCACTCCCTGTATTATACACAAATATTTTTTTTTACTCTCAAATGCTTTCCATTAACTATGGAAGGAATACAATGTTTGTCCAATAATTGCATTTGGTGCAACAATACAATGTCCTACACGCCTGTCAGCGTATGTATTTTCATACCTAAACATTTCATTTCCTTACCTCACGCAGACATCATGCTATGCAGAGTTAGATAAACGTCAGTCAGATGCCTTTTACACTTTCTCCTGAACCAAAACAATGGGCTAATGCTGCTTTCATGCTGTAACTACTGTAATTTGGAAGAGATGGAGACCAGTGACTCACATATATGCATTTCAATGGCAAAATGAATCTGCAGCAGTCATGTGGTATAGGTAAGGTGCTCTTCAAGTTGTTTATGGTCATTATTATTGTAATGTTTCATGCTGTGAAACATTAGGTATTTTAACTTTGACTCTCATGAAGCTCCATTCTATATGTTCATATGTTTTGGAGGAGGCGTGGCTTTGAAGACTTGATTTGGGAGGGTGGGATCTATTGCTTTCAAAGCTAGCTCACTATTGCTAGCCTATCCTACCTTTAATTCTTTTTCATAATTATAATGCACTTGGTATACAAGGACCATGCACTTAAAATGTGTGTATATATATATATATATATATATATATATATTATAGAAATTATTAGCACTAAAGGCCCAGATACACCAAACTGTCAAAGAACTATCAGCAATGAAAGCCTGCCTTCACATTGCCTGCATTTTGGTCCAAATGTTTTTGCTGGAACACACTGCAAATACCAATGGCCAACCAATTTCAGACCAATCTAGCTCACCATAGATACATTTGTAATATCTCGTATGACAATATAAATTGCAAAGAGCCTTTTGTTAGTAAACTGCTGACTTCATAGATTGTTTGCTTTTGTCAACTCTGTTTTTCTTCTTGTCCACTGGTTCACCAAGCTGAAGAGCCAATCAGAGTCATTAAACAAGCTCATCTGGACAAAAAGCTGTTCAGTACAGTGCAAATGCAATCAACAGATGCTCAAAGTGACTTATATTGCATTCAAGAAACACATTGACATGCCAATCAGTTCTTGCTTTACCTGGGAGTTGAACCCATGAGCTTGGGCTCACAAGCACCTCACTCTATTGTTTGAGCTACAAGAAAGCATGATATCTTCATTCTGTCTTTGATGTTTTTCTGAGACAGCGATGGCTTTTTTAAGTTTAGCAAATTTGCACATTTCCCGACTAATAATTTGTTGTTAAGGCACTTAAAAGTTTAGTGTTTATCCATTTGGGGCCCAATATTTTGCCCTGCCTTTTATATTTTGCCCTGGACTGTACACCTCATACTTCATGCATTTCATATACACATTCATATAAATAAAGCCAAAACCTTATGCAGGGAAGTCAACGTATGAACAGCATAATCATCTTTACACATTAAACAGTAAAGCATTTTAACCTCGAAAAATTACACACGTCATCTTTAAAATCCAGTGCTTTTTTTCCTGACTTTTACAACCAGCCATAAAGTACGATTTTATGTACTTTCCAACAGCTCCAGATCAACATACACAAATGCAAATGAGAGCGAACCAGCGGGGGACGTAGATCACAACCATCATGTGCATGTGTGTGCGTCATAGGAGAGATGGAGGCTGGAGTACTAATCACTGGAACGCAGACAGTTAACAGCCTGAGAGTCATCAGGAATGACCCATCTGAAAACTCCATTACCCAGCTGGCTCGCTGCTCCACCAGGAGCCTGTAGGGAGTAGATGTTGTTTTAGCATTGAATATAAATGTAGAGCTGGGTGGCTCACAAATGCTCCTGTGATCCAGGCGTCAATTTCAAAAGTCCAGCATTACGGCTTTGATCCGGCTGCTAGTCTGAGATCTGAGCGCATGCCTGCAGGTGCACCACAGAGATCTATGAAATCAGAGGAGAAGCAGGAGGGGTGCGGCTCACTTCCACAGTCCACAGATCCAAAAAAGGGAAAGCTCAAGAGAGCGCTCTCATATTTCCCAGCTATCTTCCTGGAGTGCAATCAGAATACTTTAAGAGCAGTGCATCATATATTTACAGAGCTGGATGGAGATGCCTTACCTGGAGGCCTCCGGTGGAGCAGGCAGAAGTTAAATATTAATTGTGAGTGATTCATCGCCTGAAGCCTGGACAGGCCTGCAGCTCAGCTCCAGCTGTTGGTTGGCCCTGGTCTCCTTCCAGGCCTGGCAGCCATAGCTTGGCTCGGGCAGCAGAAGCCACACATCAGGGTGTCAGTTGGAGCCAGCAGACTGTGTCACCCATGCTGGGGAGGCAATGAGGCAAGGAAGCCTCCGCCACATGTGCGGGGGGAACTGAGGGCTATGCTGGGACCGGATCAACTTTAGATTGAGCGGGTGAATCTCAACAAAACTGTCAAGAACTTGTCTAAGTCACATTTCATAGCAGAAAAGACAGAACATATATATCTATTGCAATTGTCATTATTGCAATACAGCAGTTTTTAATCTATTACAGTACTGCAAACAAAGTATGGATTGAAAGGCATGAACATTACTATTTAAATAATTGACAATACACTTTGAAAAGTGTAAACATTGGGAATAACTAATACAACAAAAGGAAATGTCTTGTGATAGGAATCTATCAAAACCCCTTTTTTGTCTATGTAGGTACCGTATTCAAATGTATATCTGTTATAAGTTTGTGTTGGCAAAACACTATGGAAAAAGGTACAATTTGTTGTATTGTAATAGTATTGCAATACAATTGTAATAATAATTATGTACTTTTTTATCTCGAAATACAAAAGAAATGGTTATTTTAAGTTGTAATAATACTTCACAATATTCCTGTTGTTACAGTATCAAATAAATGCAGCCTTTCTGAGCATTTTTAAGAATAAGACACCTTTTTTTTTTACTTCTGATTCAAGCAAGTGAAACTACAATATACATGTATCTTGTGTTAAATTTAATTTGATTTTAACATTTTATGGGATAATGTGACCTGGACATGTACTGCCAATCTATGCAGATTAAATAGAACGATCTAACTATGTCATAAATGAGTTTACTTTTGTTTAATGAAAGATCACATATTAATCATTTTGACAAGCCTTCAATCACAAACACTTCCCAAGTCGAATGTCTGATGCACCTGATCTGAATGGATTGGAGGCTGGAATAAATAAGTGATCATATAGCGCAGCCCCTGAGGGTGAACCTCAGAGTCTATCCTCCGTCTTGTTGGGTCACGTGATGTGCAGGATGGATCTGTGACAGAGGGAGCAGCCAGACGGTAAGCCCACAGCTGTTCCTTTGGCCTGGACTCAAGACTTAATGTAGCTTGCCCGATTCTTCCACTTGGAGAGAACCAGCCGTATAGCAAAAAGACTGGATAAGAAGCGAATGAGAGCAACTCTATAAAGTAAACCAGAATGTTTCGAAACACGAAACACACACACACACACACCATTTTACAAAGCAGTTCTGTCCTACATAACTTTACAGTGAACTGGACATCTGAAGTACTGTTATGCAGGCAAGTCAAGTTGCATTTGTAATATAAATTATATAATCCCAGTTCTGTTATCACCCCACCCATACTACATATATATATGTGTGTAATATGTATATTTGTGTCTTTCTTATTCAATATTTGAAGGGGGCCTATTATGCCTCTTTTCACAAGATCTAATTCAAGTCTCAGGTATCCCCAGAATGTATCTGTGAAGTTTAAGCTCAAAATACCCCAAAAATAATGTATAGTAGCTTGTCAAAATTCCCTTATATGTTTGTGAGCATAAACACAAAGTTTTTATCAATTTTAAAGCAAATGTGCTGCTGCTCCAAGCCGCCTTTCCAGAAGAGGGCAGGGCCTTTACTGCTCGTGTTCTGAATTCTCTGGCAACAAAAAAACTGGATAATGTCACGCAGATAAAATGTCAGAAATGATTTGTCAGTAGCGATGTTCAGCCTTAAGGCCAGATTTAACTTTCAATGCGTTTAAATGGCGCAAATGTTCAACATGATGATGTTCTTGATTCATAAAAATAGATCCCTGATATAGCTATTCACATGCGACACAATCAATAACATTGCACCATTTTTTTTTTCTCGAGCCAGTACTGTTGCACAAAAGTGGGAGATGGGTGACACCATTTTGAAAACATCAAATAAACATGTGATTTTGACATTACATTTACATATTTGGCAGACACTTTTATCCAAAGCGATTTACATCAGTTCTTGCTTTCTCTGGGAATTGAACCCATGACCTTGATGTTGCAAGTGCCACGCTGCAACTGTTTAAGCTACAGGAAAGCTATATATATTTTATTGACAACTGCACAGAGGAACTATGTCATTGAAATTATTTACGTGATTATTTTTTCCAGTTGATGAATAAGAAGAAAAATTGACAGCCAATCAGAATCCATCCTGCTGTAAGGGGCTTGAACATTTCAAGTGTCAGATGACAAAACAGCAGCACATTTATTTATAAACAGAATGTTATCAGTGGTGCGGATGCTAATACAGTTAACATTATTGGTGTGAACAGGCCTGAAAAAATTAAAATATGACAATTAATTATTCTTGTTAGCAGTTCAATGCATTTTATATCATAATGTTAAAACCAACCCCATAAAACAAAGAGGAAAGACATTTGCAGCCTGACAGTCCCATTCACAGGAGCAAAATGACACACTTACTGAACGCCAAACCTGTCTCTTCTCTCGCTTACACCTTTCTTTGCCTTGTCCGGTCAGCTCATTCTTACCTCCTGCCAGGCTGAGATAGAGAGAGAAGGGAAAATATAATACAGCATCTTACATTATCAAAAAAAAAAGGAGCCAGGTCATGAATAATTGAGGAGATCACTTTCGTCTGAGACCGGAGTGAAAGTGCTCTCCTTGGCTTATACCTCTCCATACAGTCTGGAGGCTAATTCACTGGGGATCGTAATTTATGGACAATTGAAGCAGCAGAAACATCTCTTGGAAGACGACTAGGGGATCCATAGCAACAATCCTTCTGGGGCATATTAATCCCCTGCTTTATGTAGTGCTAAGTGTACAATAGTAATCAGTAGTGGAGCACAGGCCGCTGATCATTAAGGGAAAAAGCTATATAAAGAATTCATAATGGGATTAGCCTGCGGCGAGTGGAGTGGGAGAAAAAGGGATAGAGAGAGAGAGAGAGAGAGAGGCAGAGAGAGAGAGAGTGGACCAAATTAAATCACCCATCAAATTGCACCAAGGAATTTTAATTTACAGGTTAATGCTGAATTGTGTAACTAATCACAGCTAACATTTTCAGTGAACCAGTGAAAAAAACGTAGCCATTTTACCAGCTTACACTACAGAACTGCACATTCTAATTAGGGAAAGCACTCATTCTGCAGACTGGCCTTTCAGAGGGCCATCAACTGTTCATCCTCACTTATATGCAATGAAAAATAATTTCTTTCTAAAATATGCTGGAGCTCAGTCATTTAGAAGTAATGCAACTGTGTGGAATGAACAAAATTAAACTAGAAAAGTTTATTTTGTGATGCTATGTTGTTATGGATGGTTGCAGGGATGGTTATGTTGTTCTGTATGGTTTTATTAGTCTAAGGGTCAGTAGCTATGTTTCCATCCAAAGCTGTGAATTTAACATGTGCATAAATTGAAATGTCACAAAAAACAAAATTGCAGAATAAAGCAATATTTCCATCCCATTTTTTAAAGAGAACAAAAGCATTACTTCCTAGGAAATTGGCACAAAATATCTGTAATAAAAATGGAAGCTGCTGTAATTGAGGAGGCCACTTGCAGCATACATGATGCTCAGAGTATGCAGACGCTGTCATGTTATCTTCTGTTAGGATGCTGGTGTTTGGAAATGCAGTTGTGTGAGATACTTCTGGGAGGGAATTAAATCAAATAATTCTGATTTTGGCTATGGCTCATGCATTTCAGAATGATCAAACCAGCATTTGAAATGCAAATGGTCTGCTGGTTAGTCCATTTATCCAATTACATCCAGTGTTCAGGTAAAGTCACATGAGTTTTTGTTGCACATTTAGGAATTTATTTTGGTAAAAATCCTTTGTAGTTTATGCCCATGTCTTATAGGATAAAATATTTATTTGATTTTTTATGCACATTTTTATAATGTATGCACATCTTGGCACATCCATCTAGCGTGTTTTATGCAACATCACAAAACTGGCATAAAAATAGAAGCATGGCCAATTCCATGGAAGCCCTCATAGAGCTTTAAGGGATGGAAGCAAGCCCTGTTGTATTCTATTCAGTTCTCCAGTTCCCTCTTCAGTCATCAGTCAGTCAGCCCACCCAGTCATCCTTGTCCTCCATCGGTCTCTCGAATAAACCTCCTTTTGCTGGGCTTCATGATCCTGCGACTCCAGCTTCAGCCTTGGAGCACACTGGTCCACCTTGACCTATGTTCCTCCCCCTTTAACTCCAGTATGGACTTCACAGGGCTTCCTCGGTACGGCGGCTACACCTGGGTCAGACCCTTGCTGTGGACTTACGAGCCGTTCGGTGCTCTCTGACCCTCCACTCCTTCAGCTCAGGCAAGCTCAGGCTCCACCTCCTCATTCAAACACACCAGCTTGTCCTCAGGATCCCCTCTTCCATTTCAGATGGAAGTTAAGGCTTCGTCGTGGCTAACCTGGTCTTCAGCTTTTCATCGCTCCCTCTTACTTCCGTCTGCATGCTGGGCTTCACATCCCAAGGCTCCTGCGCTGTCTTTCATCATCCTGGTGCCTTCAGCAGGGATTTCCGCCTGGCTCATCGCAACCTTGGGTACTCCCTCCATCTTCACTACCCTATAGTTTCACATACCTGCCTTCTCCAACCCTTCACCTACCCCTTTCACCATCCTGCTTTTATCGTATTGTTTGCTAATACGATTTTTTAACGTACTGTGACTTCCATATTTTCCGCGCCACAACTCGCACCGGATTATAAGGTGCAGTCTCAATTAGGATGTCTATTCAGTACTTGTCCCGCACATAAGGTGCACTGTATTATAAGGCGCATGCTAAAATGTATACAGTCTACAAAAGGGGCACAGACGATTTTTGAGAAAATGTAAGGCTTTAAGGTGCGCCTTATTGCGAGGAAAATACGATAGTAATTAATGTTGGTTTTACAGTTTTGAGTTGTAATTTGCTAAAATTGTGTAATAAACAAAATTTGACCCCTTGAACTAATCTGAAAAGTGCATCCACATAAAATATAGATTTTTTTTATGGCACTCATTAAGTGATGTTTAAATGTGTTCACCAGATTAAGCAAATAATTATGGTTAAATTGCCAAAAATTCAGTACAAGTTTTAAGTATTTTGTGTGCTCCTGCTTAACTACTCCATAAATATTATATTCCTTTCCTTTACTATATATTAATTTAATTAACTACTAATCTGTGAATACTTAACTACTGCTTGATTATGGAACATTAGTTTATAATAAAGATTACAATACATATATAGTTCTAAAAATAATTCTCAACATTAAAGAACAGCACAGTTCACACTTCAGCTTTAAACATAGCATAGCATCGCAAAGAAACAACATCATTGGAATCACTTTCAAAATAATTTTTTCCAGCTGATAAAAAGATTGACAGCCAATCAGAATCTGTCTTGTTGTAACAAGCTCGAGCATTTAAAGCAGCACACGCTTAGAATATGCAGAACAATAATGTCCGCTGGTTGAACGCGAATACAATTAACTTTATAGTTATTATTCTTGGTGTAAATGGGCCGCTAAAATAAGTTCTGTCAGGACCACTATCATTAGCAATTAGCATATAGTTTGGACAGAACTAACAGAACCAACAAAATGTATTGCAGATATCACTAATGCTTAATAATTGAATGTACAACATAATTCATGAAAAGAATTCAATTCAAAGGGGAATCAGAAGGCCAAATCCTGACTGGACGAGAGAAGGAGCTGGGAATGGAGGAGGGTAATTAGCTCCTGTGCAACACAATAAGCTGCTAATAATACTGATGGAGTATTATATATATATATATATATATATATATATATATATAGATATATATATATATATATATATATATATATATCAGATCATTAATTCAGGTTAACACTCTATAGTTGTGTGTGATATTTGGGAAAAATATTGAACATTTTTGAATAAACATTTTTGAAAGCGTGTGAGTCTCTTTCTCAAATGTTAAAATGAAACTTTAAAAAACTGCAGTCTTTATCGCTTAGGTCGCTGACAACTCTAATTGAAAACGAAAGGCTTTGTGCTTCATATCACCGTCGGCGTGAACACTCCTTATGTACTAGCAACAGTGATGCTCGCATTAGCAAGCGCCAATAATAAACATGAGATCCAAATAGGTTTAAATCATGGAGACTTGCTATTTCACCATCAAATCCATTTAAAAAGGGAGACAAAAGTGTTAACATGTGGAATGAGATGAGCAGTTCATAAAAAAGTCTGTTCTGTAGCCTGGGCTGCTTCTTCAGTTGCAATACCGCATTTACAATCAGCTTAATTACCCCCACCCTCTCATCCCCCCTGACATATTCATTTGAGGGATTTTGGCAATGCAATGAAGAGAGAGCGTGGAATATGGGAATAGAGGAATGGTTCCAAACACAAAAACATTGCACCCTTCAGCAGCCCTGCAATAACTTTAGTCAAGCATTTCCAATTATAATTATATTTTCATCCCTCCCTCAGCCAGAGGAGCTCTTTATCACCACGGCAGGCAGAGAATTACTTTATTACAGCTACACCTCGTTAGGCTGAGTGCTCCTAATGAAGCAGCCCTGTGATCAGACAGAAATCATGCTGGAGGAAGCCTGCATCATTAGGCCAGCCTTTAATTACTATGATATATGACCACCCGCTGCTCTGCTATCACCTTCCTTTTTAATGTGACCCCAGCACAAACTCCAAGTAGTGTACAGAGCACATATGCAATGAATGAACGAACGAACGACCACTTGTACATCAGGAATGAGATGCAAGTCTCATGTACGATTGAAAATGTGCCTCTAGGGCTGGGCAGTATAAAAATTGATATATAGACTGGAAGAGACAATATAGCTTTATACAGTGGTATATGTGCATCGTTGTTGTTATTAAAGGTACAGTAAGGGATTTTTGAGAAACACAGTTGATTAGCAAACACATTCACTGATCCTCCCCCAAAAGGCACAAAGACATGAGCACATGTCTCTTTGTCATATAGCTGAAGCATACAAACAAGAGTTTGGTGTTAGTCACTAGCAGAACCCTAGATCCAGCCAAACAATGACACTCAAAACGGTCCTGTTATTATAACATTACAACAACAGCATATCTTGGCTCAGAAACAAAGCAACCTCTTTGTTTGTTTCCAAGCATTCTTGCTCAGGTTTCTCCAGCGCTGACACAGGTCCTAAAGCTTTTGCCTGATCATAACTCTTCTTTTTTCAATGATATTACTCTGACCTTTTCTCTTTTGTAATATCTCTCAGCCATCTCTCTTTCTACAGCCTCTCTCTCTCTCCTCCCCCATTATGAGTGGACACACCCCCTCCTGTTGATTGGCTACAAGTGTGTTGCACTACTCAGTCCGATCCACTTTCAACAGCACTTCTCAGAAATCACTTACCATATTTTCCCGCATATATCCCGCGGGGGAGGTGTGGTTTATATAAGGGTGCAGGCTATATCACAAATTTTTTACACGTAATAATATTTTGTATTATAACTACATGAAATAAATTGTCATCAATATCACATTTTCTGCCTGTGGCTCTATTGCCATGCACTTGCGCAACTAACGCAATGGCAGTTAGCTTGAAGTCGAAGTCATTGTGTAAGAAATCAACAATTCACAAGAATTCAAGATTATTTAGAGATGTCCGCGTTTAGCAGTATGTAGTCTGTAGTTGAGGCACAGCTCCCAGAGCCTACGTTCACAAGCACTGTGTACTGAGACTGAACACTTAATTGGCGTCGAGCTACATTCGAAATTGACACTTGTGGCATTCAGCCTCAGGACCTCACACAATTGCATATCCGGCTCACAAGTAACTGGCTTTAAATTTCAAATCTGCTGGTTGCCAGCCGGAATATAATGGAGGCAAGGTGAGTAACTTGAACTGATGCAGAGGGATGAAGAAGGATGGACCACGGCCAACTGACTTGATTGCGAAAATATAAATTTGCATGTTGGGCGTGTGAGTGAAAATGTAAAATAAAGGTGCGGGTTATGCCAACGATTTTTTTCTGCGTTTTTTCTGGATTATCTGCGTCTGCGGGATATGTGGGAAAATACGCTATTGCACTTTTAAGGAACATTTTTAAGCACAAAGAATTTCAGCAGTTTATTGTTACCAAGCAGGTAGACACATTAAAATAGAATCAAACAGATTTGCGACCACTGGTGTGAGTTCATAAACGTTTCATGACTTTAAACATGACTCATCCAGGTCAAGTTGAAATGCTCCATTGTGTAATGTGTCAGCTCAAGTATTACAAAAAGCTTTTTTTTCTTCTTTTTTTCTGAAGTCAGACTATCGTTCATTATTTATGAATAATTTTGTCGTTTGGTTTGTGTCCAAGTTCCACAACAAAAAATAGATAATGTTTTCATCAAGTGGGAATATCTTATGGTTGAGTTGTTTACTTACTATTTTATTAGTCTTCTCATTTCCCATTAACGCCATAATTTTGTTAATTCAGACCGATTCGGGATTTATCACACAATCCAAACATCTCTAACCATAACCAATCATTGGACATGAAGGCATTGTCTCTTTTTCCATGATTTTCCTCAATTCAAAGATTTGATTGTCATAGCATTTATTGAAAGGAAAAAACAAACACTAGTCATTTCTAGAGTATATGGTAATTGGTTTTGATCTGAAAGGTGATTTTTTTTCTGTAAGCATCATTAACCGTAACTGTAACTTTTGTAAGCTAAAATTTTGATCTTACTAAGCATGTTGCATCCAGTTTTATAGCGCCACTTCTTTTTCTGGCAATTACAGCATTTCATTCATTCACAAAATTTTCTTTCAAAAAATATGGCAAACACTTAATTATAGTTAACAAGGTTTAGAAAATATTGCTAGGAACATTGCTGAGTGGACTTGAATAGAAGAACTGCCCTATGATATGCAAAAGAAACATTTGCAAGTAGGCAGGTATAGCTCATAATTAAATCACACAAATGGGACATGAGATTGGGGTGGCTTTTACTTAATGACTTCTAAAAGGCTCCTGTGAAGAAAAAAAATACCTGCATTTCAGAGCAATGCTCTATAGCGGTGTAGCAGCACTCTGAGCACCTGAATTAAATATGAAATATTGAACAAGATGGAGGTAGAATTCTAGGTTTATTATTTAGGCCAGCGGGGACTAATTGCATTAATGCAATACGAGAGTTGATCTTACGTTTCCACTGCTCTGAGTCATTTTGAGCTACCTGCGCATTAGCTCAAATGGCCCTATCCTGGCCAGGCCTGTACATTAACGTTAGACAATAATTACTTTTTAATTTGTGGAGAAGCTTCTCAAACTCATACATTTTTAAAGGCAGGCTCTTTACCTGCACTGATGTGGTTTTACAGTATGCGCTACTTTCACACCATGTTTGGGAAATAAAGTGGGAAGTCATTTGTGATGCTGAAATAAGAGGTAAACTCTGTCAACCCTCTTTAGGCCTACATCATGCAACTCAGTGAGTCCAAAACCTGGTCCTGGAGTACCACCAACACTGCATATTTTTAGTGTCTCTTTAATTTGATGGAAATTTAAGATCTAAGGGGGCTTTCATACTGTGCACATTTGCTGTGGTCTGATTCTGAGTGTTTCTGGGGCTTGCGGCAGGTTTCACACCCAACTTGACTCTTTCAAACCCAGGTGTTCCTGCGTTCATCTTCTGTTATCACAAACATGCACAGAGCATGAGAAAAAACAGAATGCTGGTCAATAAACAGGCATGTAAAACCAGGGGTATCAATCTCAAATTAGCTGGGGGCCGCAGGAGGCACAGTTTGGGTGAGGCAGGGTATTCCATCATCAAGTATTCCACAAATTTTTTTTTCTCAAACGTCATTGTTGACAGTTCTTTAACTTCAATGGGTTCTTCTGACCATGAACTGTCCTGAACATAAATAGAATATTGAAGAACGTCTCGGGATACGAATGTAACCCTGGTTCCCTGAGGGGAACGAGACGCTGCATCAAAGTGCTAGGTGAAATAGCCTTGCGTCAGTCACGTGAAAATCTGTGCAACCAATGAGAAATGAACGCGTGTGAATGCGTCACTGCCGGCGATTGCCGGTGACGTCATGAGGAAGAGCATAAAGGCGTGTCTGAAATCCGGACGCGTCAGCATGAATGCCTGAAGTGGGCCTGGAGGCGCAAGGAGCTGAGGCAAAGACGCAGCGTCTCGTTCCCCTCAGGGAACCAGGATTACATTCGGAACCCGAGACGTTCCCTTTCAGGGAACTCGAGCTGCGTCAAAGCGCTAGGGGAACGCTATACCAACGCCACCTCAGTGACGCCGGCCTCTGGGTGTGTCCCAGCTCACTGAGAGAGCACCCTGGCTCCTGGGGCGGCATCGAGGTCCAGTCGGTAAAACCTCATAAAAGTGTGCGGCGAAGACCAGCCAGCCAGAGCACAAACATCAGTCAAGGAGACTCCGGAGAGGAGAGCCTTGGATGCCGCCATGCTCCTAGTGGAGTGGGCTCGGACCCTCAAAGGAGAAGCATGTCCGGCCGACTCGTAAGCTAAGCAGATAGCCTCGACTCGAGAGGTACTTAATAGAGATTTCCTCTAGAGGTTCAAAGGGTGCCTGGGACAGGCCATGGAGTACCACAGATAAGTCCCAAGCCAGCACCCTGGTCTGTGCCGCAGGTCTCAGCCTTAATGTACCACGGAGGAAACGAGTGACTAGGGGGTCCCTGCCCAAGGATACCCCACCCAGAGGTACGTGGCAAGCCGCTATGGCAGCCACATAAACCTTCAAGGTGGAGGGGGACAACCCTGCCGCAAATCTTTCTTGCAGGAACTTCAGCACTTTGCCGACTTGACGGGTTACTGGGTTCACCTGCCTTTCACTACACCCGGACGTGAAGATTTCCACTTCAAAGCGTAGAGTTTCCTCTTGGAGGGAGCTCTGGACTGAAGGATGGTCTCAACAACCTCGGCTGAGAGACCGGATTCTATGAGCTGGACCCCTTCAGGGGCCAGACCCACAGCTTCAACAGCTCTAGTTGCGGGTAAAGAATGCAACCCTCCACCTGGGACAGAAGGTCCCTCCTGACCGGAATCTCCCAAGGGACTCCGTCGAGGAGGGACACGAGGTCCGCGAACCATATTCTGGACGGCTAGTGGGGGGCCACTAGCGTGAGATGGACCTTGTCCCGGCGAATCTTGGCCAGAACTCCCGGGAGCAGAGCGATCGGGGGAAAGGCGTACAGGCGTAACCTCGGCCACGCATGTACCATGGCATCCCGCCCCAGAGGCGCTGGATGTGTTAGTGAAAACCACAGAGGGCAGTGGGTGTTCTCTACCGAGGCAAACAGGTCGACCTGTGCCTTTCCGTACCTTTCCCAAATTTGCTCAACCACATCGGGGTGGAGTCGCCATTCCCCTGGTCTTGCCCCCTGTCTCGATAGGGCGTCTGCTCCCACATTCTGGACCCCCGGGATGTAGGCCGCCCTGAGAGAGAGCAGCTTCCCCTGGGCCCAGAGGAGGATCTGTCGCGCCATCTTGTATAGTGGTCGCGAACGTAGACCCCCCTGGTGGTTGATATATGCAACCGCAGTCATACTGTCGGTGAAAACAGTAACATGGTGGTCGCGAAGGTCCGGTAGGAACGCGCAGAGTGCTCTGCGGATCGCCAGTAACTCTAACATGTTTATGTGCCAGGCCTGGTGCCGACTGTTCCATAGACCTTGTGAGGAGCGGTCCTTCATTACCGCCCCCAGCCCGAGAGGGAGGCATCTGTCGAGAGAGAGACTCTCCGACCCAGAGCCCCCAGCATTGGGCCTTGAGACAGAAACCAAGAGTTCTTCCACATACTCAGGGTGCGTAGGCATCGCCCCGTGACCTTGATAGTGCGAAGCGGGTTCCCCTTCGGGGAAAACCCCTTGGTCTTTAGCCACCACTGCAGGGGTCTCATGTGCAGCAGGCCCAGTGGGATGACGCTGGATGCCGCTGCCATGAGCACTAACACCCTCTGAAAGTGTTTCACTGTGAGTGGCTGGCCTAACTTGATGCTCTTGACGACTGAACAAATAACTTGGATGCGCTCGGGGGAAAGCCGAGCCGACATCGCCACTGAGTCCCAGACGACTCCCAAGAAAGTGGTTCTCTGAGCAGGAGAAAGAACACTCTTCTTGGCGTTCAGCCTCAACCCCAGCTCCTTTATGTTTGCGAGCGCTACATCTCAATGTTGCTCCGCTAACTGTGGCGACTGGGCCAGAATAAGCAAGTCGTCGATATAATTTAAAACACAGATGCCCCGTAACCGCAGCGGAGCTAGAGCAGCGTCCACGACTTTTGTGAACGTGCGGGGTGAGAGCGCTAGGCCGAAAGGAAGCACCCGATACTGGTACGCCTTTCCCCCAAAGGCGAACCTCAGGAACTTCCTGTGTTGCGGAAGGATGGAGACATGAAAATATGCGTCCTTGAGGTCGACTGTGACAAACCAATCCTCGGATCTGACCTGCACTACGATCTGTTTGAGCGTTAGCATTTTGAACTTTACACCCTTGACCGCACGATTCAAGAGACGTAAATCCAGAATAGCCCGCAACCCTCCATCCTTCTTTGGAACTATGAAGTACAGGCTGTAGAACCCGGACTTGCTTTCCGCGAGGGGTACATGCTCGATGGCCCCTTTCGCCAGCAAAGTGTCTACTTCTTGTTCCATGACCAGAGCCTGCTGAGGGCCTACCACTGACTGTAGGACCCCCGAGAACTGGGGTGGAGAAGCCCCGAACTGAATGGCATACCCTAAGGTGACCGTGCACAGGACCCACTGAGAGATACTGGGTAGCCGTAACCACGCATCCCGGAATTCTACTAGGGGAACCAGCCTCCCTGGGCTGACCTCTGGTGCTAAGAACATATCCACCACTGAGCCGGGATTCCCGGATTCCCGGGTGGACTGCTCTAGGACCCTCCTTGGAGGGGGTGGTTTTCCCATGGCGGGCTGACTCTGGAGCTGCTCCTGGGGTACACCACCTTGTTGCGGCTTGGCGTCAGGGTCGCTTAGCCTTAGCCTTCTTGGCGTTCAGGACAACCCTCAAATCACCCCTTTTACCAGTGGCTTGAACTTGTCGGCCCGACCTCCCGGGGTTTTCTACCGGAGGGAGGCGGGTGGCGACACTTCGTTTCTGAGCGGCCCTGTGCGAGGAGCTTTTAGACCGCGCTTGACTGGCAGTCTCACGTGGAGGGTGGTGGGGAAGAACTTTATTGAACGCCGCCTGCTGTCGTGCAGCCTCCTGAAACTTGTCGACGACGCTTTTTACGGCGTCGTCGAACAAGCCCGAAGAGGACAGAGGGGCGTCCAGCAAAACAAATTTGTCCCTATCTTTAATAGCTGACAAATTGAGCCATAAATGTCTCTCCGTAGCCACCAGAGCTGCCATGGAGCGGCCGACAGAGTAGGCCGTCTCCCTAGTGGCCCGGAGAGACAGATCCACGGTCCGACGCAGTTCTGCCACTGCCTCCGCCCTCATTGAGGTCCCCAAGCAACTCAGCCTGATAAGCCTGCAGTAGTGCCGTGCTGTGCAGACACGCTGCGGCCTGACTAGAGGCTGATTATGCTTTCCCCACCAAAGACGACGTGACGCGCATCGGCTTGGAGGGGAGCGCCGGAGCTTTAATGGAGGATGCAGACTGCGGCACGAGGTAACTCGCAAGAGCCTAATCCACTTTCTGCATCCCCCCATAACAATGACTTTGAGCCCCTATAAGATTTGTATACATCGCACTATTACGTGTATGGACTTTCTCAGAGGCTGGCCTTTCCCAAGATCTAGACACCTCGGCATGTAAATCGGGTAAAAAAGGCATAGCTCGGCGCGGGGGAGTGACGCGAGCCGGCAGGTAACGCTCGTCTAGCTTACTTCTTCTCGGACGAGCGCTCCTGGTCTCTGCTGGCCAATCAATCTCCAGACGAGAGACCGCTCGCGCCACAACCTCAACTAGCTTCTCAAACGCCGGCGAGGAGAGTGGCGAATCCTCCTCGACCGGGTCAACACTAGCTAAATCCATCTCACTTTCTGAACTCGACAAAGCTAGTGTTGGAGTCACAGCACGAGCATCTCCCGAAGAGTGCTCGTGACTGGGACCCGCTTGATCTCGTGAGGGCTGAGGTAAGGAATGACCCACCCCAGCTGCCTCAGCGAGATCCATTTGTGAACCCCAGGACTGAGAGCGCCGCAAAGCCTCGGCTGCTGCAGGTCCCGAACCGCGGGGAACACTAGCCTGAGCGGCCTCGTTACAGACCGCCAGGCGGGAGCGGAGAGCATGCAACGAAAACTTCTCGCAGTCTTTACAGCCGGCATTCTCAAGTGCCGACCCTGCATGCTCCACTCCCAAACAGATTACACACATAACATGTGTATCCTTGCCCGTTATAAAACGTGGGCAAGGATAGACACACGGTCTGAAGCTCTGTTCATTCGCCACACTTTTCACACTCATTCTCCTGATTTTTAAGGTATCTCAATCTCAAAAACCACTCTCACACAGACACAGCACGCTGAAGGCATTCAGAGCTGACGCGTCCGGGTTTCAGACGCGCCTTTATGCTCTTCCTCATGACGTCACCGGCAATCGCCGGCAGTGACGCATTCATACGCGTTCATTTCTCATTGGTTGCACAGATCTTCACGTGACTGACGCAAGGCTATTTCCCCTAGCACTTTGACGCAGCGTCTCGTTCCCCTCAGGGAACATGAACGGTTCTTCTGAATATGTCTTGTCTTGCCTACTTTTTGCTGCAAGAGACCAGCAGATCTTCCTCTCACACAGCTGAGCCGCAATTCGCTTGAGAGAGGAAATAGTTTAGACTCTCAGTATAGCTTGAAGATGATCGTCAGTAAGTAGACCTGGACTTGGACTTCCTGAAGTTCAAGGCTGAGGAAAAAGTTACTAATTTTTTTGAGATACTAAGTCATTATTATGAGAAACTTTCTCATTATTTTCCAGTTACTAAGTCATTATTATGAGAAATTTTCTCATTATTTTAAGAGACTAAGTCATTACTATGAGAAACTCTCTCATTATTTCGAGATACTAAGTCATTATTATGTGAAAATGTATCATTATTATGAGATACGAAGTCATTATTATGAGAAAATGTATCATTATTTTGAGATATCAATTCATTATTATGAGAAACACTCTCATTATTTTAAGATACTAAGTTATTATTATGTGAAACCCTCTCATTATTATGATTTAAATAATCCTTTTTTTTCTCAACTGTGGCGGAAACGGGCTTCCTTTCTTTCCTGATGACATGAAGATCGTAACATTTGTATATGGTAGAAAATATAGAGATAAACGACTGCTACCGGCTCTTAATTATCAGCTGGGACTGTGGGACACCTTTAATATATTTATTATATACAATGGGATGAAGCCACGGAGGTGTTATTTACTGGATTTTATTTTCTATATTAACCCATCAGGACAACCTAGACAACACCGATGTCACGTTGACTATGTAACCAGGGCGGGAAACTGAGGCCCCTGATGAGCCTCAAGCCAGACTCTGAAGCGGGACGGCGGGCAGGATTTGGCTGAGTGTCCCAGCAGAGCTCCACTCCCCTCGGTGACACTGTCAATGGAGCATCGGTGTTGGTCGTTAATTTACAGATTCGTCATGATAACATATCATTCGCACGGATAGTGCGATCATATCGCTATCAACTTTTAAGCAAATTGATTAAAAGATGGAAATTTCAAATGATGGAAAAACAAAATACAATCCGCATGACACTAAATCCAGCGCCGATAACAGTAACATTCACTTCGTCCAACTCAAAGTAGAACATGCTCAATTTCACAATAAGAAGTAATAATTCTGACAACTTTGACAAATGTGATGTTACACGGGCAGCTTCATAGTTGTGAAATGTTTCTCTGTCTGCATCAAACCCGGCCGATGCCCCGCCCCTGGGAGTCATTTACTCCACTGTGATTGACCCCCGGGACTCATTTACTCCACTGTGATTGGTTGGTTTTTACAGCTCGTGGTCACACGAAAAAGGAACCTTTCGCACACAATGCAGTAAAGCGCTATTCATTCTAAACTCGCGGGCCGCACTAACATTAAACTTTCATATTGTCTCGTGGGCCACAAAATATCGTTTCGCGGGCCGCAATTGGCGGTGGTGGAGGGATGCCGGAAACTGTCAAGAGATGTAGGTCGAATTTGTCTATATATATGCTTCCTCTCATGCTGATAGGATGAGGTGTAATTATTACTGATGATAAGTTGATTGCATTGATCATTTGAACGTGCTCCAACCGAACTTTGTTAATAAAACATAATTTTGTGTGAGGGTGCGGTTTCTGGTTTGCTCCAGCCGTGCGCTTTCCTGTCCATGTAATCTATCTGTTGTGCGGGGTGTGGTGTTCGTTCTCGATTCCAGTTTTGTTCCGTTTTGTGTTTCGTATTCAGACATTCATGCTCCATATTTTCGTCTTCCCTGAGCACACGAGATTAGTGATCGCTTGTGCTCGTGTGCTCTGTCATTTTCTGTAAGTGGTTTTGAGTTCGCTCAGCCTGTGTGTGCTCTTGTCCATGTGTGTTGTTTTGTAGCATATGGGTCATGTTTATATCGGCCACATGCTTTCATGTCTTGTCTTGTCTGTCTTGTGCTGTGTAACATGCAGCTTGTGTTTTCACTGGCTGCATGCTTTCATGTTATTTTGTTTTGTGTGGTCACACGGCTCATGAGTGTTTCGTTGACTGCGTTTTCATGTCATGTTTTGTGGGCTTCTCACGTGTGTTTCTTCTACCATGTGCTCTCCTGTCATTGTGTAACCCCACCCATCTTGTTTCCTAGTTATTGGTTTGATTTGCCCCACCTGTTCTTCCTCAATACCTGCCTTATGTGTTCCCTATTTATTCTCCCTGTGTTTGCTGTCCTGTGCTGGTTTTTCATCGTTTTTTTGTCCTATTTTTAAAGTAAAGTCAAGTCAAGTCTTGGTTTCCCTCTGGGGGTCGTTTTGGTTGTCTTTTGTTTTATTTTTATTAATTATTGAGTCCTCGCTCCTCCCTGCACCCTGAAAAAGCCATTGCGATATGTACATTTGCAATATTTTTATCATTTTGATTCATTTAGCAACCCTGCTTTTTACCCTGAAAGTTTCAAAAATGTATAAAAAACTGTGGATTGGACTGGATAATTTATTAAATTAAACCTGAATATGAAAACCTAAAACCTGTGATATTGAAATTGCAACAGCTGCAATCTTATTGGATGCATAATATTTATTAAACAAAATGTGCTATGTGTTTCAGAGTGAAGACCTGCACTGTGTTTTTATGAACAGCTCATGGTGCGCTGGTGTTTACAGCAGTTCCAATGAAAAATGATGCTCCACAAATTCATGTTTGATGTGTATTTGGGAACTCAACATGAATCAGTCATCTTCCTATCCTTGTAATGAGAAGCACTTAAAAAAAGCATTAGGGGGTTTCTTGAGGTTTTATGTGAAAATGAATGTCCAATGATTTAACTTTTGAAAATAAAGAAATTAAGACAACCATTAATGCTATTTAATTTTATCCATTGAATATTTTATATATATATATATATAAATATATATATATATACAGTGGAGTTCACTTATCTTGAGTCACGGTTAACTCGCCAATCCTATTATGTCAACGTTTTTGAAGTGGAACCGCCAAACTCATTATTTTTCTTAGTATTTTCTATTCTTCAATGTCGATTCGTTAATGTCGCCAAAATCGAATATCTCGAGCACAAAATAGGGACAAAATCACCACTTGACATGGTTAACTAATTTGCATACCTAGTTCACTGCGCATGCGCTGAGTTTGCGTTGCACGTGGATCGCTGTCCGCTCACTCCAATGACGTTGACTCCCTGTCGTTGATCTCATCTGAGGGATAACACGCTGTTGCATCCCGCATATTTTTTGTGATTTTTTTTTAGCAATCTTTGTGTTTGCATTGTTGGAGAATATAATTAAAGGTTTGTACCAAGAATCGAAGGTGGTTTTTAATGTGGTGGTTTTACATATGCCTTTTGTTGTTTGTAAACAATGTACATTTTTTTGGATAAATGCCGATCGATTCATCAAGCAAATCGTGACAACACTGTTGTGTAAAAGACACCAAAACTCAAGCATTTACATTCTCATTTAATAACTCACATCATGTACATCAATACATTTTCATTTTTCTTTCTTGCGAGGGTTGTTGTCTTTGGCGCTCTGACAGCTGACGCTGATAGGCTGTCTGACCTGTCAATCATGCAAGAAGACGTGATTGGCTGTGCTGCCATGAGGACGGGCTCTTCTAATCTCATCCGATGATCAACACAACATGCTTCTTAAAGGGATGAGCGCAGCGGGAGAGACTGCTTTTTGTTTTTCTTCTGATTCCGACTTGTGTTTTTTTTTGTGTCAATTTCATGCACAAGCAGTATGTACCGAGCCTGAACAGTTATGGATAATTGAAGTCATGCGAGCAACATTTGAAATTCGAAATGTGATCTTACACAAAAAAAGTTCATCACTCTATGAATTATGCCATATGGGTTATGCCAGCTAAGCATTTGTGAAGCCACAACACACACAACCTTGAGGCGGATGGGCTACAACAGCAGAAGACGCCACCGGGTACCACTCATCTCCACTACAAATAGCAAAAAGAGGCTACAATTTGCAAAAGCTCACCAAAATCGGACAGTTGAAAACTGGAAAACTGTTGCCTGGTCTGATGAGTCTCGATTTCTGTCGAGAAATTCATATTTTAGAGTCAGAATTTGGCTTAAACAGAATGAGAACATGAATCCATCATGCCTTGTTACCACTGTGCAGGCTGGTGGTGGTGGTGGTGTAATGGTGTGGGGGATGTTTTCTTGGCACACCTTAGGCCCCTTAGTGCCAATCGGGCATCGTTTAAATGCCACGGCCTGCCTGAGCATTGTTTCTGACCATGTCCATCCCTTTATGACCACCATGTACCCATCCTATGATGGCTATTTCCAGCAGGATAATGCACCATTTCACAAAGCTTGAATCATTTCAAATTGGTTTCTTGAACATGACAATGAGTTCACTGCACTAAAATGGCCCAACAGTCACCAGATCTCAACCCAATAGAGCATCTTTGGGATGTGGTGGAACGGGAGCTTCGTGCCCTAGATGTGCATCCCACAAATCTCCATCAACTGCAAGATGCTATCCTATCAATATGTGCCAACATTTCTAAAGAATGCTTTTAACACCTTGTTGAATCAATGCCACGTAGAATTAAGGCAGTTCTGAAGGTGAAAGGGGGTCAAACACAGAATTAGTATGGTGTTCCTAATAATCAAAGGTGAGTGTATAGTCCATAATTAAAAAATGTCCAAAATTATACATATAATTAATTTGGTGCATATAGGCATTTATATAAAAAATTGTTCATAATAATGATTTAAAATTGATTGTTAGAATATTTATTTTAAGATCAGCCTCAAGTAGGATACTTGTCTATATTTCTCTGATCACTAATGTAGGTTTATTTATAAAATAGCTACTCATGGTGACTTAAGTTTATTTAAATAGGGTTTTAACATTAAATTTAAGCTGTAACAGTTAAATGATTCATTAAAATATATTCATCATACTTGATGTATCCAACGCGTAGAAGATGACCTTCTGTAACACCCACGTCTAGAAAACACACCTCTGTAGTGAACACAGAGATGTTAGTCCTGTCCCATTAGCGCTTTAGTCTCAACGAGGGGTATTTAAAACCCGCATGACAGAAAATTGCTATCCTAACTGCAATGCCTGAATTAAGACCCTTGTAAAATGGTGTTTGAACCATGGTTCAGAAGAACCAAAAAGTCATTCTTCTCGTTGCGCTACAATCAGAGAGGCTGAGATAGATTAACAAAGAGCTCCGATTCGTCAAAGGCACTCCAATGAATGTGACTCAAGTGGACAAGTGAGACGATAGAATTATGAAGACATAAAAAATATGTGCGGCCATTGCCATGCAAATGCTTCTCAACTACATAAATAACACCATTCTGTAGATGTTATTTACGGATACAGGAACCTCCCATGACAGCGTGAAAGGATTCACTCAGACTGCATCAGTTCAAAGACACACACAAAATCCACTCTGAAACAAAAGTGAAAGGACTTTCATTTAACAATGAGTACACCATACTGTGTCTCAGGCGCCAGGCCAAGGCTTTTGTTCCTTTGCCCACTTAGTTACATCAATCAGTACACTATTTTCGAGGCCAGTGCATCAGTGCTTTCTACCCAGAATCGGCTCTTCACTAGCTCATTCCTCAAGTGCAAAGATCCGTTGTCAAAACACAAACAAGATATGGAATGTCCAACTAATCAATGATATGGCTGCTGATTGTCTGAGCTTTATTAAAACAAAAGTAGCTTCGACATATTCTGTAGGAGACTATGTGTGCTTTTGCTGCATTCCTAAAAACATAAAAAGGATAATATTGAAGGTCCACATGTTGAAATAAGGTGAAAGAATTCCCAATCACTCACTCATTCACGCACTCTCTCACTCTGGTACTCATTTAATTCCATCATTTTTGGTGTGACATCAAAGTAGTTCCATTTAAAAAAATATATATCTAACAAACACCTAACGTTAAGTGCTACATTTTTGTGTATAAATGGTCCCACATCAAGGTGGAATAATTTATCTAATTTGTTATTTGTTATTATTTATTTATTATTTTATTTAAATATACTTTATTTAATTTTTTTCTATTATTTAAAAAAATAGTTATTAGAATTATTGGAAATTACCTCCATATTTTTTGGTGTTCTGTCATATTACTGCCATTAACAAAAATCTCTGTAACAACCATCAAACCTAAGGTTTTTTTGAATAAATGGTCCAATATTAAGCTGGAAGAGTTATTTAATTTATCATTTACAATAATAATAATAATAATAATTATTATTATTATTATTATTATTATTATTGTTGTTTTTGTTGTTATTTGGGAATTAATTAATTCTGATATTTAAAAAAACAAACAATCTCATGTGACACTCAGCTTTCAGGAGCTGAAACTAATTCTTAATCCTAAGTATTACGTTTTTCTGGCAGAAAAACAGAACAGTGAAAGCCACTCAGAAAACCTTAACAACCCCATAGAGCAACACCTGGTATTATGATGACACCAGAAAATATAGAAATCTAGTGTTGTGCTTGTTTTCATCCACATTATTATGTGTTGATGTTGTGCACAGGGATTGGCAGAGCCGTTTCCCAGGCTCTGAATTCTCTTACGCTGGGCCACTCCACTCATTTGCATGTCGATGGCGGGCAGATTAGCGACATTCCGCTGCACACAAAAAGCCAGCCACAGCGACACACACTGAAGCAAAAAATCTCACCCGATTTCACTCTCACCCCCTTCAGCTTACCCAGTCAATACATTCCCCAGCCGCAGCCTATTGACAGGGAGGCTCTGGAACAATACCAAGACGCAATGTAGGATCAATCCTGCTGTTTGCTCCTTCTCCCCAGAGTGAACAAAGACTGGAAAGAAAGGGCCCGAACCCCACTGTTAAAAAAGGTGGGGAGCGATGGGGCAGAGAGAGGAGGCGTTAGGCAGAGCAGAAGCAGGGGGTGATGGGTAAGCATTAGGGAAAATGGGCTTGACGGGCAGCTGGAAAGAGTAAGCTCATTTAGAAAATCGACAACCCCAGCTGAGATAAAACCAATGATGATTTGTACTGTATCTTCAGGGGATAAAAGCACTTCTATAGGAT
Organism: Rhodeus uyekii; assembly: GCA_037043235.1. NCBI lineage: Eukaryota > Metazoa > Chordata > Actinopteri > Cypriniformes > Acheilognathidae > Rhodeus > Rhodeus uyekii. The sequence continues at coordinate 434,392 of JAWRVZ010000021.1, read as the reverse complement.
TTCATAGGACCCAGCATGAAAGAGGTGGCTGGGGGAAGAGAGCGCTACATTTCTCTGCGAGGGAGAGGGCTTGAATTCCCATAATAAGTAGGGAGAGTTAAACACTGGTGCTGAGCGAGACTGCTCAACTCGGTTGGCTCCCTGTTTGACACCGCTATATCAGAACACTTTCAACTCTACCATTTGAATTAATGCAGACTCATAGGACAGGACTCGCTCCATCCAGATGATGATTGACTGCCTCGGCCTGTAGTCCAGAAACAATTGGGGAAATCAGTTCATGTGAATCATTATGAAATATTAAGGCAGTGATAATGATTGTAGAATTTATTGCAGAATAGTAAAGCTGATGGTTCAGAATAAAGCAACAATTTATAAATATCATAATCTTTCATTTTTCTTGAAAAAAATGCAGTTGATTTCATTCTTTAAATCACTTCACTTCTGTCATGACAACTCTTAGTATTTAGCATGGTAATAGGTATGATAATGCTGTTATTGCTGCTGTATTGTACGGTGGATGCATGACACACTGCTGTGAGCCATTAAGACATGCTGCTGCTGTACAATATAGCCTTGGGTACATGACCCATAACAGATATATACAGGTGGTGCTGGGGAAGGTGGAGGGTTTCTAAATGTGTGCTGCACTGCACCAGCAAATGCTAACCAAGTATTTGAAGGTTGAATGTGCAAGATCATTGGTCACTAATATGACAGGAACCAATCAGCAGTGTCCTATAGAGAATGATGTGATTACAAGAAGATTGAGTTAAGACATAAGACACTTTGTATTTCTGTGAACCCATCAGATATCAAAACTTGATTCAGCAATTTATATGTTTTATATTAGTGCAATGAAATGAAAATTAAATATAAATTTAAAAACACAGTAATACCTCAATATACGAGCGTCTCTACATACAGATTTTTTTTTACGGGCAGATTTTTGCTTCTAGATATGACTAAATGTTCCAGATACGAGCACGTGTACTGACGCCGATGCCGACGCACTTTCACTTCTGTACGCATCGCCTGCGAGTAGTTGATTTTCTCTCTATGTTGTGCATTATTCTTCGTAAGAGCAAAAGTGGGAAAGTTCTAAGAAAGTGGGTAGTAAGGATCGTAGTGAGAAGAGGAAACGCATGTAGCCATGGAAATGAAGCATGAAATTGTGGAAAAATATGAGCGCAGTGCCCGCTTCAGTCATCTAGCTCGCACTTATGATCGCAGTACATCCAAGATATGTACTATCCTAAAGCAGAAAGATGCTATCAAGAATGTAAATACTTCCAAGGGCGAGACGATTATATTGAAGTTATGTTCGAATTTAAATGATGAGATGGAGAAGATTTCTGTTGTTGTGGATAAAGAAGAAGCAGATGTCCCTCGACAGATATTTTGTTAAAAGGTCTTCATATTATTGTTTTGAGTTTTTTCGATTTGTATTCTTTATTTTTGATCACTTTTTTTTACTTTTTTCGTTTAGTAAAAACGTCTCGGGTTACGAATGTAACCCTGGTTCCCTGAGGGGAACGAAACGCTGCGTCAAAGCGCTAGGGGAAATAGCCTTGCTTCAGTCACGTGAAGATCTGTGCAACCAATGAGAGACGAACGCGTATGAATGCGTCACTGCCGGCGATTGCCGGTGACGTCATGAGGAAGAGCATAAACCGTGTCCGAAACCCGGAAGCGCCAGCAAAGAATGTCTGAAGCGGGCACGGAGGCGCAAGGAGCTGAGGCAAAGACGCAGCATCTCGTTCCCCTCAGGGAACCAGGGTTACATTCGTAACCCGAGACGTTCCCTTTTAGGGAACTCGAGCTGCGTCAAAGCGCTAGGGGAACGCTATACCAACACCACCTCAGCGACGCCGGCATCCGGGTGTGTCCCAGCTCACTGAGAGAGCACCCTGGTTCCTGGGGCGGCATCGAGGTCCAATTGGTAAAACCTCATAAAAGTGTGCGGCGAAGACCAGCCAGCCGCAGCACAAACATCAGACAAGGAAACTCCGGAGAGGAGAGCCTTGGATGCCGCCACTTTCCGCATCCCCCCATAACAATGACCTTGAGCCCCTACAAGATTAGTATACATCGCACTGTTTGGTGTATGAACCTTTTCGGAGGCTGGCTTTCTCCAAGATCTAGATACCTCAGCATTTAAATCGGGTAGAAAGGGCATAGCTCGGCACAGGGGAGTGACGCGAGCAGGCAGGTAACGCTCGTCTAAAATACTTTTTCTAGGACGAGCGCTCCTGGTCTCCGCCGGCCAATCAATCTCCAGACGAGAGACCGCTCGCGCCACAACTTCAACTAACTCCTCAAACGCCGGCGAGGAGGGTGGCGAAACCTCCTCGACCGGGTCAACACTAGCTAGATCCATCTCACTTCCTGAACTTGATAAAGCTAGTGTTGGAGTCACAGCACGAACATCTCTAGGGGAGTGCTCGTGACTGGGACCCGCTTGATCTCGTGAGGGCTGAGGTAAGGGAGAACCCACCCCAGCTGCCTCAGCGAGATCCATTTGTGATCCCCAGGACTGAGAGCACCGCAAAGCCTCGGCTGCTGCAGGTCCCGAACCGCGAGGAACACTGGCCTGAGCGGCCTCGTTACAGACCGCCAGGCGGGAGCGGAGAGCATGCAAGGAGAACTTCTCGCAGTCCTTACAGCCGGCATTCTCAAGTGCCGACTGTGCATGCTCCACTCCCAAACAGATAACGGTTTACGAGCGACTTGGTATACGAGCAAATCGGTGTACGAGCATGGAGGGTCGTATCGGTGTACGAGCATTGTCTCTGTGTACGAGAAAAAAATTCCCTCACCCATGCGCAGTTTTGCGTCGAAAAGATCCCTTTATCACCCCTTAACTCGTTCATTCTCTCAGTGTCTCTCAGTATGGGTGCATCATTCACCACAGTGCATTATTTTATAAGTTGTTGTGAATATGATTACATGTGAATATGATGAAACTTTATTAATGGAGCATGTTACCAACACCACACATTGCATACTAATGAGACTCACGTGTGTTCACAGTCCAACACACCCAATGACGTTCTTAAAGGGCCATACACTTTTAGAGAACAGCATACTATAACAGTTATAACTCTGTACAGATCATATACATAAGTGATTTACAGCGGTTTTACCTTGTGTTGTTGCATTAATTGTGATCGCTATTCTTCACATTATAATATCGTTACAAATGTTGAAGGAACTAGTTAATCTGATGTGTCAATAAGTGTTAAGTTAACAGTCTTGTCACTTTAAGAGGGCGGGGTTTCAGTCAGCGCCAGAGAGAGTTGAGTTCTGAGGGATTTGAGAGAGAGCTCGTAAGCAGAGATAGTTTTGATTCTTCTGTTATGTACGCCGTGGGTTGAAGCCAGAACCGCAATCCGATAGTTCTCAATAAAATCTCTGAATGAGAAGGAACCTGTCTGGTTATTAAAAGAAGCAACGCCACAATGTAGTGAAATATATAAGCAGTAACAATGTAAAAAGGAAATATTTTCCTTAATGTACATATATCACAAATGTCAAAATCTGCAAATACAGTCATGAAACACAATTGCTACTCATCATCGGTCCAAACTATTACAGTGTTCATTACAAAACCGTCAAGAAGCATGTGTTCACTAAAACATTTAGGTTTAAAATTTGTCCACAAATTAATTTTGTGATTTTGTCAAGGTGTTAACGATCAGTCTATTTGCTAGAAATATTTAAATCCTCTGGTGACCCAGGTATGTAATGCTTCATGATGGCTCTGCTGGCATTGTTGGAGGATTACGCCAATGGCAGAATAAGGAGAGAACGAGTTTTCAGGGAATATTTTGCCACTCGCACTGCTTCTTGTTATTAGTGACCCCACTGCTGTGGCCACCAAATAACACAGTTTTCTGAACCTCCATCTCCCCTAGTGTTTCAATCTCAGTGTCTGAGAAAGTACTTTTTTTCTGTTCTCACTTGTCGTCATTATTCAAAGCAACAGAAATAGACGTTTTCACTTTCTTGGATTAATTAATTGGCAGGTCGCCTGCCAGTTTAACAGGCATATATGGGATTCCACTCTCATTTACATGCCGATCAGCATTCATGAGGTGATTTGCATTGACTATTTATGGGCGTGTACAGGGCGGGATATGAGGCTGCTTCACGTACGCACATCTACGGGTGATCTGTGATTTATAAAGAGAACATTGCTTACAGGTGTGCATTTGCACGGTTTTATAAATCAGAATTATTATTTTTTTGCCATACGCCATTTTTGGCTTCTGGGTGCACGTAAACTTTTAGTAGGGATCCTACGCACAGTTTTAGAAATGAGGCCCCTGGTGAGGATTTAAAAGAGACTTCTTTCAAAAACGTTTTTACTGACCCCAAACTTTTAGATGTTTTTGATATAGATTTTACATGAATAAGGCTTGCTGACAATTCATGCATCCAAAATTCACATCAATGTCAAACCAAAATATTAAGGATACAATTTCAACTTCAAGTCTCAAAGTCAAATTTCCTGGCAGATGCATGGCAGACATATTACTGCTAAGAGTGCAAAACAAGCCATTTTTTTTACCCTTTCTTCTTTGTCTCCCCTGTTTGTCTTGTGCAGCAAATAGAGAGAGCTCCACCTTGATCAGCTCACCTTGATAAATGACACCAAACAGGTGAAAGTGAAATATGACAGGGCTGGTCCTTGGTCATCAACCAGCGGTCGCTGTACAAAGGCCTCCGGGAACTCAACAGAATGAGAAATTTGGGCTCCTTTTTTCTGCCTCTGTTGTTTATTGATTGGAGACTTCATAGACAGCGTCCATTAATGTTTTGCTTTCATGTCTGGGCTTTGTTGCATGGATGGTGAACAGAATATTGCAAATTGATCTGTGTCCTCAATACTATTGGTTAGTTTCTGAGTGAAGTGCTATCGCATTAGCCGTCTCTTGACTTGTCATCTCCTGATGTCCTCCACTTTTCTGCTCTCTTGTCTTGTCCTCTCCTTCTCTTTATTTGGTGGAATGAGCATGGCTAAACAGCAGCTACAGAGCTGATTAATCTTATGCACGCTCCACAGGTTCAGTTGATGAGATAGCTGTGATGATCTATGCGATAAACTGACCCATTTGATTTTCTGACCTACACGCTCTAGAGCAGCTCCACTCATGCTTTGACCTCAGTGACTAGTTATGTTTTTTTGGTACCAACATAAACACATAAAAGACAAGAGAAGACCTGTACCCTCTCAGCTATTTTCCATAAAGGTTCTATTAAGACTTTAAACAAACAATCAGTTCTTATTCAGACAAAAAGAACAACCATGTACAACCATGCAAATTATACGCAATAAATAAAGTATTTTTTTAATGCATTGCCTATGTTAGGTGTGTTCACTTGCCATGTTTGGTTGGATTAAAACAAACACTGGTGTGAAACAAGCAGACCAAGGCTGCTGAAAGATGGGTCTCAGTCCACTTCCGATCTAAATCTGGTGCGGTTTGTCATGATGTTACAAGATGTAACCCTAAAAAAGACTCAAGAATTTTGTTTTTTCTTGTCATAGTTGTGATGTTCCCATCACAGTTCGGTTCAGGCATCAGAACTGCAGATTTTGATTTGATTTGAGTTCTCATATGTAGGGCTATGCACATACATTTATGCACATTCATCCCATAACTTTATTGTTTTGGATGTTGTTCCGTTGGTAAATTATAAAGTATGCCATAAAAGCTGACCAATTAGGTTGTGAACACTGTACATTAGGCTCAGTTTCTTTAGGTTAAATGTTAAAATGACATTGGGAATGCAAAATGGACCAGGACTAAGTGTTTTGTGTGGTGTAAGTATGGTATTTTCCTGATTTGGAGCAAACAAACCAAGCAAACTGAATTACATGTGTGAACACACCCTCAGTTGTAAGCCATGTTTTTTTGTTTGTTTTTTTATGGTGATTCCCGAGCTCTTCAGTTTGTATTCTAACTAAAACTTTTAATTCTAATGATTTGAATGGTTAGAATTAATTGTCAGAGTTCTGTCACATTCGGTTCTGTCGTTTCTTGGTTTTGTGGCAGATCTTTTAACGCTACCGTAATGTCTTGTCTTTTGTGTAAGTGTACTGTTTGAAACTCTTCTGAGACATGTGCTTTTGTCCACATTCTTTATCTGTGTGCTGGGCATGGTGTTCGATCCTGATTCTAGTCCTGTTTCTGTTTTTCGTTTCAGGGTTCCGACACCAGGGCTCCGTGTGTTTGTCTTGTGTTCTGAGCGCACAAGAGGAGTGTCTGCTCGTGTTGTTGTGTAGCACGTGGTTCATGTTTACATCGACCATGTGCTTTCATGTCTTTTGCTGTCCGCAGCTAATGTTTTAACTGCCTGCGCGCTTTAATGTCTTGTCTCGTTAATGTCTTTAACGTCTTGTTTCATGGGGACACGCGTGTTCGTGTTGTGACCCCACCCCTTCTTGTTCCCTTATTATTGTTTGATTTGCCCCACCTGTTCTCTATCTATTACCCGCCTTGTGTGTTCACTATTTATTCCCCTTGGGTTTGCTGTCCTGTGCTGCTTCATTGTCTAATGTCATTCTATGAGTCTAGTCCTGCCAAGTAGGGATGGGCGTATCGATACTGCAGTATCGATATATCGATACTCACAAGCTACTTACTTGGTATCGATATCGCCACAAAAATATTGATATTAAAATTTAATTAAGAATTTCCGCATCAATTTCTGCAAAAAGTGTTTTCGGTACTTCTGTTTAATGTTTGTGCTAAAACTGAAATCCCCCTCTGACATTTAGCACACCCATGTCACGTGATGACTGTGAGAAACGCGAGCAACATGCCCTGCCCACACGTATACGTAACGTTCACGTCACTTTCACGGCGCGCGTTGCGCATATTGTCCGTGCGTATAAACAGAATGGAACTATGGCAGAAAGAAAGCATAGGGTGGTGTGGTGCTACTTTTCAACGGGCAGAAAAAAGTATTGCGAGATGCAATATTTGTGACATGTTATTATGTATTTTATTTAATCAATATTTTTTGTAAAATACTGTATTATTTTAAACATTTTTATTTATTTGTTGTCAAATTTACTTTTGTAATAAATGTATTAATGGCCAATATGTCTTTTGTGTCATGTGTGGATGTAATGTGCCTTTAAGTGTAATATATATATATATATTACATATATATATATATATATATTACATATATATATATATATATATATATATATATATATATATATATATAATGTTACACTTATCTCATGTTTTGTGATCTTGTCTGGGTTAGGAGTCATTTGTTGTCATGGTGTCTAATTGGTTTGATTGTGTTCAGGTGTTCATGTTTAGCTTCCTCATTTCCTGTGTGTATAAGTCTGCCTGTTCAGTTCATTCCTTTGTTGGTGTTACAAGCTGCCATTAAAAGGTATTTTCTGTTCATCGTCTGCTTTCGTCAGTTCCTTCCGAGTTCCATGTGACAATATATATATATATATATATTACACTTATTTAACTGAACTTTTTTTTTTGAAAAATCACATACACATTTATGAAATAAGCAGTATCGGTGTCGATATCGGTAAAATTATACCCAGAAATATCGGTATCGTATCGAATTAAAAAAGTCAGGTATCGCCCATCCCTACTGCCAAGTCGGTCAATCAGTCTAATATAGTCTTGTTTTCCCCCTCAGGGCAGTTTTGTTTGTATTTTTGTTTTTTCTTGTTAAATAAAAAGCCTTCCTCCTGCGTGTGAGTTTCTTCATCCCTTCACCAAACCCTGACAGCAATGATGTCTGTGGACAAAATTACTTCCTGTTATGTTTTAATAAAATTAATTATACCATCATACCTTATTCCTTTTTATGTTGCTGTATACTTTAAAACACATCTTGGTTTTCTGATTTGTCAAGCACATAATACATTATATGATGCTTTATTAGATACAATACATTTAAATTATTATTTACAGTGCATTCAAATTATTATGACTGACATTGACACTTTCTTGTTGGTGGTTTTAGGGGGATGGACATTCTTATTAAAGAGCGCTTTCAAAACAATCTAATGGCAATTCCTAACTATTTTTGCTGAATTGATGGTGTATCCCGCTCTGACGCGGAGGAACTCGCAGGAGACGGAGATACCAAACAGAAATACTTTTATTTAAACTAGAAAACAAAAGGGCACGCGAGGGTGCAAACAGAAAACTATAAACCCGCAAGGCGATACGCAAAAACCCGAAAGGGACATCTACCACTAACATTCAGAAACATAGTACATTCAAAGACTGACAATCACAATGGATCACATGAGGGTTAAATACACTTGGAGAATTACTAACAGGTGGCGAAACTAAACTGGTAATCAAACTAACAAGACAGCTACGGCAACACATGAGGGACAAACATAAGGATCTGGACCAGACTGTGACAGGTGGCTAATTCGTTTGATCTCATCTCTACAATCTCATATGTATGTCTTCATATAATCTGTTTAAACCCTAGTGAAGGGTAGGTTGAGGGACAGGGTTAGGGGTGGTCCTTCATGATGAAATTTCTTTGAAAGTAAGGTGGTTTTGTACAAATCAAATCATACAAATTCATATGAAATCACCACCTTGTAAAATAACTGTAATGTTTTCTCGTGAGATCGGGTTGGACCTTTTCATTGGACAAAAATCAGACACCGCCATGACTGCAAGCTTTTAATGTAGTTTTTTTTCTGGAAAACAGAGATTGTACAATTTAAATGCATAAACATTTAGGACGGTCAAAATAATAAATATATTGACTTATCACACAATGTATGTAGACATAACCTTGATACTTTTTGGTAATGTGATTTATTACCTATTATGTTTACATAAAAAAGAAATGACATATAAAAAGGAAAAGAAATGACATATAAAAGAAATGTCACCATCATTTTGCTGATTGCGCTGCTCTCTGACATCTTATCTGATCTCTGTGTCGGAGATGAAAGAGGAGCTCAGACGGCTCCTTTATATGTAAAACAGATTTGAGATGTTGAGGATTGAAGAAATGCATTATCACAGTCCATGAAAAGGGTCATTGGAGTACACCCTTACCATACTGAGAAAAGTAGCACTTGATACTTGATAAGTTTTGTACTTGATACTTTACGCTTTTTGTTAGCAAGGGGTTGTGTATTATTTCTTATTTTTTTGGGACATTATATTTTCTGACACACAAATCCCAGCATCTAAATATTCTTAGGAATTAAAAGTGTATTGCATTATTATGCTATTACATTATGATTATATGCACAGTGGTATTAAATGGTCTATTTATGAAAAAAGCAGTTATTGTTACCGGTTACAATTGAAAGGTTTGGCTTGAATATTGGTTTTATTTTTAAAGAAATTAATACTGTTAGTAAGCAAAGAAGCATGAAACCGATCAAAAGGGACAGTAAATATATTTATTGGTAAAAAATATTTATTTTCATACTAATATGAGTGCACCATCTTGATATATCTAAAGTAATTGTTAAACTTCTCATCCTTAAAGGAGTTCCAATCACAAAGGTTCCACAGAAAAGAAGGTAGGTGGACAGGAACTTGTCTAGTCTGTCTATAACAATGCATCCCTGCAGACCAAATGAAAGTTTTCAGAACACACCTGAAAATGTAAAGAAAGTCTGTTTCCCCCAGCAGTGCGGTACAGATGCTATGCAGGTTGAGCTTAATTTCTCCAGAGCAAATCAAAGAGGCGGCATTCAATCCAGGCATAATTATACTCAGATCACTTTCTTACCATGGTGGAATTACAGTAATTAAGATGGGATATTCAGCAGCCCCGGGTCCCAGATCTTTTGTCATGGCATGAGGGCGGCTGAAGGATGGCAGTTGTTGGCGGTGGGCGTGGGCTGGCGGGAAAAGCAGTTGAGGGACCGCTACAATCATCTTGATTTCATGTGCTGAACGATTACATGCCATGCTAATTGCTAGCAGAGGGATCTTTAATAAATATTTCATTCAGCGTAGCATCATTACTGCCTAATGCCGTTATTAATCTCCACCGGTAATTTCGATTGAGGACAAAATGCTCTTTTGTGAGGAAAGCCGCGTATCTCCAGCATGGAGAGAGAGGGACATGACCAGGAACAAGTTACTTGTCCATAAAATTACATTCAATTGTTAACATGATCCTCGTGTGTCCCTGAGTGGAAACCACGCAGGCGTTCTAATTAATGTCCCTCTTAAAAATGGATCTTCAGTGATTAAGACCATAACAAAGTGGTCAGTTTCCATAAAAAAAAGACAGAATCAGAGTCCTGCAGTTGCGGTGATGCATCTACAGTAGGTATTGAACTCAATTATCAGAAATGGCACAAAAAATCTCATTGGTGAAGTTTGTTCTTTGTATTAATATATTTTCTTTTGTCCTAGTTTTATATGTAGAATCACCTGCAAGTAATAAAATTAAAGGAGTGGAAGAAAAAAACATGAGCTGCTGCTCCCCACCCCCTTCTCCAGATGTGGGCAGAGCCTGAACAGCTTGCGGCTCGGATACTCTGGCAAAAACTAAAAAATCAGAATGGCTTTGATTATCATCTCTATCGTGGTTCCATTGCAGTTCTTCATGTCACACAAAGTTCACGTAAACAAAGTCGGTTATGTCTGTGAACATAAACAGCAGGGAAGAAAAGCGCATGTGTATTTTCGGACTATATATTAAAGTGACCAAAGTGTAATATACAGCACCTGCTGTTAATATGAATCAAACAAAAGAAAAACAGAAAACCACTCTTGACTGAATAACGTTAGTAGCTTTGATAAGAACACATTTATGGGGATGTGGGTGGATTTTTACCAATATAAGGTGGTTTTGTACACAGTGCCGTTTTTGTGTTAACATTTTGAGAACATTACAGACCAAACAACTTTGATAGAATGCTCTACTAATGTTACTGGAAGAACATTTGTTCATAACTTGAACAATAACGAAAGAACCTTGATAGGACATTGACCAAGGTTCTTAGAATATTCCCTGTTACCTGGGAATATTATACTGAAATACTTGTAGAGGACTGAAAAAACATTTCCTGGTCAAGAAATGTTCATGACAACCATAGACTGACAATAACACATGCCTTTGTTCTACCCTCTACCTTCAGCTCTCTATAACATTACATTCAGTAAATCGCTGCCTTAAAAACAAGCAGCAGCATTAGTGTCCGAAAGAGCCTTTGCACAAACCACAGCAATCCAAGGTGGAACAGTTTGGTGAAATTGAAGTTGTGTACTCCCAATTATCTGTCAGTGGTGACAGATAGCCTCAATAATATATTCACATTACAGCCGTGGATCAATTTTTAATCAAGCCGAGAACTGTAGAGGAAGTGAGCTAAAATGACCCGTGAGGAGAAGCCTTAATTCTCCACCAATCAAATTACTGCCTCTGACAATAAGATATAATCATGCCTGCCAGTGAGTCCGCGCTAATGGTTGGGCTTGAGTGCAATGTAAAATAAAGGTCAAAGGTCAAAAGAACGAGGACCTCATGCAGTCATTCAGGTCTAATGATAAAGTGATTTGTTATTGCAAACAAAGTGTGCTTTGTGTTAGGAAACTGGTGGAAAAGCCATTAGCACCGCTGCGCTCTCTTTATCAGAGAAGGGTAATTTGCAGTGAAAGCCGCTCCATTCGTAATATAGTATTGGGCTCATAAACAACAGCCTTAGAGAATAAAGCTGAGCAAAAGAAGAAAAAAACATCCGCAGAACAAATGAGCGTAAAGGTAATTGAACACAACTAAAGTGAAATTTCCAATAAAGCCCTTCGCCCTGTCTTAAACCAAAAAGCCTCGGAGTATTCCAGCATTTAATGGCTCCTCCCAATAACCACCCAACCTCAACAACTTCTCCCCGGTGCGAGATGGTGGAGTGCTGGCCTCAAGTGCCTGCTTGGGCATAAACAAACTCATTTACAGATCAGACAGAGGGAGGGAAGGAGAGCGCTCCCTTTAACAGAGAAAAAGTAGAGGGGATTTACATTAGAATCACATTAGCACCAGAGATGTGTTTAATTCAAAACACAAAGAGCAATGCTTGAAGGCAACATGCCTAGGTCTGTATGATCCAGGTCTAAAGGCGGCATTCCAGTGAATGGGGCTAAAGCGTACACCGCCTCAAAGGGCTTTGATAGAATCAGCTTCTTTATCTGATGGTGAACCTGACATTCTGGCATTTCAGGGGGGTTTTCCCCGGTGTCTTTCCTTATCTGTCCACCAAACAAGACCTGAATGACCCGGCTTTCAAAGGGGAAACCGATAACTTGCTTTGGGCAAAACAGTGAAAGACCCCGCAGACCTGGCCCTTGAAATCATTTCAAAGGATTGCAGGACTATAATGGCATTACAGGGAGGCAGGAGCTTTAGATTTGGTTATTCTCAAATTGCTGATGCTGTCTTAATCTTGAGGCCTTTAAACTAATGTCGTTAGTGGATGGCCGGGCAGATTATCCGTAATTAGGCCCAGTGACTCTCAGACGTAAATGAGAGTGATGGGGCTTTGGAACAAGTTTGTCAGCTGCGTTTCCAAATTGGAGGGTTACAACTGAAGGGATTTGGATGCCAAGTTCTCCCCCCCCCCCCCCCCCCCCCTTTCTCTCTCTCTCTCTCTCTCTCTCTCTCATTCTCAAATATTCTTACTTTAGTGTTGTGGTGGAATTTATATGCACATGTAATGAGAGGAAATATCCTTAAGATGTTTAACTGATTAATATTTTGCTACTTCTCTTTGATTTTTCTTTTTCTGCACGCTGAACAGCTCCACTAGAGTGAAAGGAAGCAGTGTGTAATAAAACAAATGTCCCCATCTTACAAATATTCTCATTCTGCAAAGCAAAAAGGGGAATAAAACACCATAAAGTGATCCATATGACACTAATTCAGCCAAATGAAGCCACATTTTTTATACAAGCTTATACAATATATTCCTTAATCTTGTATAGCTTACTCTTGTGAATTGGCATATTCAAAAACGGTGAGATGTCAGTTTCTGAAGATGCTTCTCACAAATAAGCGACTCTTATTTTTGTCTAAATCAACTAACCAACCCTTAAGTATCAGTATAGATTAGATTACACTACATACATGCATACATGCATGATTCTAATGATTGGGCTCATAAACCAAGATACACATAGATATATATTAAAGGAAATGTTTCTTGAGGAGCAATTAAATTATTTTGAAAGTTCATGTGAGAAAAAAAACTGGAGTAATGATTCTGAAAATTCAGCTTTTTCATCATGTAAATGTAATTGGTGATTTTTGTGTGTTTTGTTTTTTGTTTGTTTTTTGGTTTTTGCATGGATATTATGCAATAATTTTACAGACATTTCTGTTAAACCTAAAACACAACACAATGCAATGCATTAAAAAAACAATATGGAAAATTCATTTTTATTTATTATTTACACAATATTTTTTTTCTCAAATATTTAGCAATTAACAGATCATCATGCCACTATGAAAAATGTGTTTAATTTGTCTATTAATAATAATTTTAATAATTTTAATAACAATGAATGAAAATAATCAATTGTAACTTATTTGTAATTATTAATTACTGTAACCATACTGTTAGCAATGCTGAGCATGCGCAATGCGGAACAAGGAAACGCGAAGAAGCAGGACTGCAACCACTCACTTTAATCAAAAGCCGAGAAAACAAAAACACTTTAGATACAGAATTCAAAAGCGGCACACATGTGCGAAACTGGAGAAACCACTGAACAGGGAACATCCACACATGGAGAAACAGCGATGATGTCAAACAGTGACAACGATCGACAAAGACAAGGGAACACGTGAGGGCTTAAATGACAAACACGGAATGGGGACCGCTGACGAGACTAAGGCAGTGATTAGACACAGACGAGAGCGTACGGGACCTGGAAGATACATAAAGGGACCTGGAATGAAACAACGCGAGACAAGACCGTGACACATACACTACAGTCTGTAACTTTAAAGGTTACTCAACACCAAAGACACACTACCATTATTCTATTAATAAACTCACTTAATATCTCATGAAATACATTAATTACAACCGCACACATTATATATGTGAAACACTTCATCATTGTTGTGACAACATCATTTTCCCATATTAGGAAAAAGTACAATGAGGGGCAATCTCTTGAGAGGAAGAGCTCCCTGACACACAAACGAATCAGGAAACAGGAAGTGGATGAACACAGAACAGAGCCGGTGCTGAGGAAGTCCTTGTGTGTGTATATATAAAGAACAGTTTGTGTTTTGAAGAGGCATGCGTGTGTGTGAGAGAGCTGGGTAATCGGAGCGTGCTCCTCCAGACTAATTACAGCATGAGGAGCCGCATGCCCCAGTCCTCTGATGTGTTTTTCATGTTAACACTTCCCACTGCCTCAGGTACATTCCCCACTACCAAGCCCACAAAGCCCTTCTACCATGTTCTACGGGAATGACATCACTTTATTTTTGGATTAAATTTTCATACTTTTGTGTTTTCCCCTTTTGTACATTTGGCTTCCATTTCTTTATTCTTGCCGTCTTTTCTGCAAAAAATACACAATATTATCAAGAAGAATGGCTTACAGAAAGTGAAGTTACATGTATGTTTCTAGGTTAAGATCAGTGCTGGGTAGTAACCAATTATATGTAATTTGGATTATGTAATCGATTCCAATAATTAAGTACTGAATTCTATTTTAAAACGCTCATAATCAGATTACAGTTACTTTTTGATTGAACATACGATTTACCAAATAGCATTAAATTGCTTGTAATTCAAAGTGGTTTTTTTTATTGGAATTGAAAGCACAATGTGTTTAATGTGCAGTATTTAGTTACTGTTTCACTTTTAAATTCCCCCCCATAGTCAATAATTGCATCACTTAAAGAAAATTCACACATTCAAAGAAAATGCCTTAAAATGCCTTAAAAATATCTTGAACGTACACCCTTCCTTCATTTATTATAGCGGTCCCATGAATATGCTAATTATCTCCGCCTCCACTCCCTCACAGCAGCTCATAAAGCCGCTCACTCAACTTTACTGTAATAAATGTTGAGCAATGGTATCGCACTTTACATGTATTCAAGTTAATGTAATTCATTTGTGTTATTAATTATGTTATTGTGATGAGCCGTTTGCTTGACCAAGTTATCAACCATCTATTAATGTGTTGCTAATGTTCCACAAACCATGTTCCCGTTCATCATCTCAGAATCAGAGCTGCCTTCAGAAAATCAGCATCCTTATAAACGCTTTAAACAACTCAGAACAACACATGGTGGGCATATGGTTTATTATACCATCATAACACATATCATACACACAATTCCTCTCGTGATGTGATTGGTTACAAGGTAGTTTCTGATGTAAGAAACCGAGGTGATTTCAAACCTCGTTTTTGAGACTGTCTTTGGTTCACTGCAGTTTTAAAGATGAAAATACTCAGCAGTGGTGTTGGCTTATGTTTAAGTGAATGTAAACATAAATTAAAATGTTGTTAAGCCCTGCATGTCTTTGGAATGATTTTTTCATTTAAACAATTTAAAAAATTAATTTAACAATTTAACAATTTAAAACATTAATTGTCATATCAGTTTTACATGAAATCCAGGAATTTATTGCTAAAACGTGAGGCTGGAAATCTGGTCTTATACGTCATCATTAGAGGATATCTGCATTTCACAAGAGCTTTGAATGTGGTTCATCCAATCAAGAAGCAGATATGTTTTCTAATGCAGCAGTGCAGTGTTGTTGTGGAGGGCTGGTGGGAGTGCTAATGGTGGGTGCAGGGTGGCTGAGCAGCATGACCCTGTTGTCAGTTGGGGTGTAATTAATGCCTCTGTATGCTTCAGGGGAAGTCAGGAGAGAGTGGGCTGCAGAGCGTCCCCCTGGGCCCCAGCCCGCTGGTCCTCACCCCGCCAGAAGCCACACAGCCTCAGGTGCTTATACTACAGCCACACTGACCCAGTGTGCACCTCACTCCACGTGAACTTCTCTCAGGACTGATGGATAAACACACACAGAATCTGTCCATCCCCCTATTATTATTATGAGTCAGACAACTGGTGTCTCTATATATAACGTTGCCCAAGATGCTTTGTAGGACACCTTGTTGAGTTTTTTGTGTTGTGTTGACCATTATGTTTTGCTTTTCATAGCCTGCCTTGGGATGGGTGGTGTTATGGCCCACGGGCAACAAGCATTTATCTCATAATTTACCCCAACTCACATTTTTTACTAATTTTTGGTCATTTTTTGAAGGAAATATCAAAGGGATAAACAATACAAATTCCAAACCTCAACCTTATTATTATTTTTACATCAGCCATTATTATTATTAGCATTATCATCATTATGAAACATTTAGGTGCAAATTTAAAAGCTAATGCATTACTTTACTTAATATTCAAAAAATCCCTATGATTATGTAACACACATTACTTCAACAATGGAGGCCATGATGAAGATTTGAATGTGTATAAAAAAGCATTTAACATTGTGGAGAACTAGTAAATTGTATATTGTCCATTCAAATTAATTTTACATTTGATAAAACAAAACAAAAACTCATTGCTTTAACACTGCTGCCTTCTGCTCTCTTTGTTGAAGATTCTCACCCTGACAATTTATCATTTGAAGTAAACTGATGGTAGAGCCAACATGTCAAAGATGTAATGGATTTCAGGTGCAGACATGAACAAAGAAGTAAGATGAAAGTGCCATCCTATGTAAACGACCCTGACGTAAGAGGTTGGATGGACTTGAGTTTCAATGAGTTTATTGATATTAGAACCACAGGCTTTGATGAATCAGCTATCTGACCCCAAACAAGACATGCAACTGATGCTACACTGAATGTGACTTAAAGTGCTTGAGGAATGAATCCTCCTCCCATTGATCTCCGACAGATTTGAGTAAAGAATACAAAGGTTTATATGTCTTCTTCTGTCCATCTCTCAGAAATCAATACTCTCACACCAGGGGCTGATTATCAGAAGGAGGTCGTGTGTGATGTGGGAATTCAAAGGAAGCATGTGTGCGATCAAGTGTGCACTTGCTTGACAGTATAGTATGGGAGATGAGAATTACTACCCAAAACCAAATGTAGACTATATGCCAATCTCCAACAAGGTAAATACTTTTAGTGTGCAGCAATTGGACTGTAGATTGTGTCTTTCAAAAACTGTTGAAACTGTTGCTGATTCTAGAAATCTGTGCTTTAGCTATTAACAAACAAACAATCACAATCTCACAGCTAAAGAAAGCAGTTGCTTTGAATAGCAACAAGACCAAAGAATTAAAAGCTGACAGCTTGGAGTGAGAGAAAAAAACAGCACACTTTCTGACACACGAACACCAACACTAACTTCTCAGTGAGGTCTTTAAAATATACATCATAAAAGGGAAGGGAAAAAAAGAGATATTTTTGCATGGCTCTTGAACAGAAAGAGCCCTACAGGTAAGTGGGTGAGAGTCTGCAGCTTTGAAATATTGATATGGTCTGACGATATGTCCGAGAACATTACTGATTCAAGCTTTTTGTATATGCACTGATCAAAAAATGAAGGGAACAGTTTATCCTCACTGTATAACACCAAGTCAGTTAAACTTAAGAGCCGCAACTGCTAGGTCTACAACACTTATGCACTACTAAGCTCTAAGAGTGGCTAGGCAAAGGTTCTAAGAACTACTGGGCTGACTAGCAGTTCTTCTAGACCAAAGAGAGGAACAGAACTCAAAGCTTGCGGCCTTCAGTAAGAGGATGTGGAGAACCACTTAACTTACAAGCGGAGCTCTTCGGAGTGGAGGCCATTTTGTCGGCCTGATGACACCCACACAGCCAAGTCTAGTTCGGGAGTCAAGGGTGACTCCAAAGCCCTCGCATCGACCCAAGTTGCTTGGGTACAAGCAAGAACTGAGGTGCAGTGCGTCTTTGCTCAAAGAAGTTTGGCCAACCTCCTGAAGGGTACACTCATGAGATGAGAGGGGCCTGAAACTGAACTTCCAGAGTGCAGCGGGGCTCTCAGGGCAGAGGCCTGGTCAAAACCATATGCATCGAATGACAAGAGGAGGCAAGAATAATTTACTTTGCCTACCACTCACTATGATCACCGAGTGGAGCTCTGTGGAGCAGAGGCCTCAATAAAAAAGACTCTTGTAAGGCGAGGAGGCTTAGTCGTAGAGAGCTCGGAGAGCAAAAGTAGGAAAACTCTCTCAGACCCCAGGCAGTTGAGAAGAAGGCTATTCCGAGCCATTATCTCACAAGAACGTGTGCCTGGGGGAGCATAGGGGAGCGGGAACTCTACCTGAACTAGGTGTAACTCTCTCAAGAGGAGCTAGCCGCTCTACCCATACCCCCTTTATCTACAACTAGACTCCTCACAAGCTCAGGAGTTGACACGACTCAAATGCTCAGGGGTATCGACAGGGGGGTCTACTCAGAGAGCACCACCCCTAGATGACTGAGTGAGTGGAGCTTCACAAGGAAGGGGGGATTAGGGGCTGTAATTAAAGAGCCCCCACCTCACCAGGGCACGCACCTCATGCTTACCCTGAGCTGCTTCCCAAAGCCGCTTCCACTTCCCTGGGCTTCCTGCTTCCTCGCTTGCCTCCCGCTCAAAGGCAGGGGCGCCCAAGTGGCTGTATTCATATTATTGCCTGCTCACAGATCCTCAGATCTGGAGGGACCAGCACCCTGCGTAGCCTGAGAGCTGGGAGCCACGGTAAGAAGGACCTGAAAGCTACTGAGTACACCCTTGCCTCCTTGAATCTCGAGACTACTGCCTCGACAGAGTAAAGCTGTTTGCTTGGTGGCACGAAGAACCAAGTCTGTAGTGCCGCGCAGCTCAGCCACCACATCAGGAGAGAGCCCCTGGTCCAGGTTAGCCTGAAACGTGAAATATGCCCTGCCATTCAGGCATGACGTCTTATGCAGCAGATTCGACTGAGAGGAGAAGATACACGCAGAGTACAGTCTTCCCCATACCTCAGTGTGAAGATTATGCAAAAAAGGAAGAGACACCCAAGGCTGACGCACGTGACTCATGAGGAAGCACTCATCCAAACGCCCGTGAAGGTGATCAGACAACTCGTGCTTCCACAGCAAATCGAGCCGCTCCATATGTGGGGCAGGAAGGATATGAATGCTCAAAGAGATCTTCACAATCCGATACCTCCCGCTCGCCTTGATTCACCTGTGACTTTGCATTCCTCATCACGGGAGAGCGCACTCAAGAAGCTTGCTTGCATCAGCCTCCAACAGCTGGGAAATACTAACTCAATCCAGCCCATTAGTAAGTTCCATTTGTGAACTCCAGGAACACAGTCTCATGCTCCCCTCAGCTGCAGCAGGACCGGATCCCCCAGGTGCAGATGATTGTCCTGATTCCCTTTGAAAAAAGTTATACACACAAGAGCAGCGTTCTCAAAGGGAAGTGCTCGCAATGTATGCAAACAACTCCCTCGAGAACTGAGCATGCATGATCCTCACCAAGGCATAAAACACACATATCGTGTGTGTCATCAGGTATCAAGAAACGCTGACACAGATGAACATAGCAACGACAGTTGGTCTGATCAGAGACCATCGTGATGGACACTTACAAAGAGAGCTGTCTTCCTGAAGATTTGAAAGATACCTCATTTATACCTGCAGTCGCACCTGTGGTGACGTCATAGGCGGCTGCCGGCCAATGTCATGTTCATTGACGTGATGGTATCATTGCTTCAAAACACCTCATACTGGAGGTAGTCCCCAAAGCGATCCCTAGGGGACGCAGTGTGGCATTCCTTTTTGAAAGGGGACTTTCATGCATTTGAAAATTTACTTACACAGGATGCTTTTCTTTGCAAAGTAACATCGCCAACTACTGGCCATGCAGAATAATGCAATGCTTTTAGTCATCTTGACGGTTTCACAAGAACAGGAATCATTTTGAAAAAGGGTGACATCTGCAAGTGAAACGTGTAAGAGGCACTAAAATAAAACTTAACTTTTTTTTTTGGGGGGGGGGGGGGTTTCATCACAGCCAAATGTTTTGAGGACTATTTTATTTTACCTGCCCTGCCAACATTTGCACAACATGCACAATAATGTTTTGAGCAACATTCAGATTTCGTTTAAAAAAAATACTATTTAACATAAGTAACTGAATTTATTAATAATTACAATTATGTTCAGAATTTACAATACTTTATTAGAATAATGTTTTTTTTTTTTCTTGGAAATACATCTAAAAAAGAAAGAATCAAAAGAATCAGCAAGAAATAGAAGCTACAATAGTCTTTTTCTTCCCAATTATGATGTATATCTGAGTGAAACAATTTTAGTGTTGGACATTTTTTGTCCTTTGGAAATTGATTGGTTGCTAGGAATCTGGCCATTGCTAACTGAATGGAAGCATATCTGAATGCCAGTTTGCATTGAGTTGTAGAGGATATTAATGCTGTCTTCAAACACTAGTCGCAAATATGAGTTTCCTAACAACAAATTTGACACGAAAGACGCTTTTGACGCTTCAAAAAAAGATTTTATTATCATCATTACAATGTAAAGCCACTGTAAAAAAAGAGATTTGTTCCAAAACACTGATTCATCCAAATTAATTTTATTTGAATAGCTCATTGAATATTGACTATCTGGGTGTTTTATTTGTTTTGTTTTTAGGGGATAAGCCTAGATATGCCTCTGGAAAGGTTGACATTTTTGACTGAACCTCTTTAACAGAACTTTACATTTGGTAAAGTTTGGCAGATACGGTATAGAGATTTCAAGCTACAGTATATTCAGGCTCTTTTGAGATTAAGTATGACTAAGGGCTAAATATAGGTCTAAATAAAGCATCTTCATGGCATGTGCAGGTTTGTAAATGGTGTCTGTGTTATCCACTGATGGTTCGTGTCCTGTGAGGACGACCTTGCGGGGAGAAGATGAGGACGGCTCGTGAATGGAGATGGAGGTGTGAATAGGATCGCATCACAGAGACCCGTTCTGCTTTACAGAAGCAGCGATGCATAGCTCTCTCAGGTGACCCTGCTGCTGACCTGCAAGACCACCACAGAAACTGTTGGAGAACACAGATGAGAACATCTCCACTGTCAAATGCCAATTCATTTATATATATATATATATATATATATATATATAGTAATACCTCGGTTTACGAGTTAAATTCGTTCCAAGAGCGAGCTCGAAAACCAAAATGCTCATACACCAAAACAAATGTCCCCATAGGAATGCACTAAAAATCAATTTATTCGTTCCACATGACCACAAATACCCATTTAAAATATTTTTTTGGTTTTACCCTATTAATTGCAATTAAAATTATAACCATTAAGATCATATATAAATACTAATTAATAATTGACAATTAAACTAAAAATACTTGACAATTTAATGTAGATTAGATACACGACACCAGCTGCACTTCATTTGCTCTGGATCATGTTAGCGTAGCAGGGTTTGAGTTTCTGCGTTTGATTGTGCATAATTAAATTCCGCAAATTTTGTGCTCACGCCCAACGTGTGCACATAAAGCCGCCTCTCATCACTAGATTGAGTTATTTTTCACTGCTTGTTGCACTTTAACCAGTCAAAAACACAAAACAATGTCAAAAAGGTGGTCTTGGTGAGTATTCACGTGAGCATAGTCAGCGTGCCATTAATTGGAGGAGACGGTCTGCATGCATGCATGTGTGTGAAGCCGTGATCTAAAGGATTTGGCAGGAGCCCTGTGAGCATGGTGAGAATGGGTCAGGGGAGAGAGGCCTGGCCAAGTGTAGCTGTGTCTCATGAAACCACAGAGCCGCAGGGAAATGAATAAATAAATATCCCCTCCAACCATGCTGCCTGTTCCCATGTTTTCGCAGGGCAGGAAAAGCCAGGAGTCCAGTTGCTGCATGAACATTAGTAAGACAAACAGCAGCAGACCTGTGCCTTTTTTTCCTCAACGCAGTCTTGAGAAATACGCAGGCCTCGTCTCTATGGCACCCCAGGTCCCAGCTAAACCTGACCGGCAGCATTGCACAGCTCCAAACAAGTTCAATTATTCAGACTCAGAAAATGAGACGAGACTAACAAAGTAAGGGATTTTAATCTTGATGCATTGTGACATACTTAAACACTCTTGCTGTCATTAAATAAATAAATAGTCTATGAGACATTAATCTGTCATTAAGGCAGCTTCACTTTTGGCCCGATCGCCACATTCCAGCACACTTAAGAAAAACAAGGCGAAAGAAGCCTCCCTTTGAATTCCCAGCGTTTTCTAATAAGGTGGGGAATAACAGTGTGCATTCTGGGAAACGGGAAATTTAATTTGTTGCATGTATGGTGACGCTCACTCACTGCCTGGGTGCTGTGGTGTTCTGGGTCTCTCGTTTTCCACCATCCAGAAAATGCAAATGGAATCCAGTAAAAAAAAAATGGAATTAATTCTGTAATGCAAAATGTCACGAAAATTTGGTTATTTAAATATTTTAGTCTCACTCAACACATGAAGAATCACTGCACCAGCATTTTGCCATTTCATTTGATAAAATATTGTCAGAAACACACAGAAAGTCAAATGTCTTTACTACAACAATCCAAAACGATGCTTGGTTTAACTTAAAGAAATTGCTATTGTTTCGTATAATGTACTAATGAAAGTAGTAGTAATTTAATTTATCAAAAGATGTTTAAGAAATACCACAAAACAAACTTGTTTGCACATTTTTATTTGGTTACAGTTTGATAAAGTTTGTTCAAGTTTAACGCAGTAATTTAATTTCCACTGTTTTTGATGATTAATTTGTTTTAAATCCTAAAACACAATAAAAGAAAGAAAGAAGATTTTCTGAAAGATATATAGGGCACTATAATTGTTCAAATTATTAAATTAGTATTAATATCTAATTAAACAATTAAAGTTGAATCCAGAAAAATTAACTTTTCCCCCACCATTGATGGAAAATTCCAGCTTTCCGTGTTTTTACAATTATACAGTTTCACCTTGTGAAAGAGGACAGAATCTCTGGATCAAAACACAGGAGAAGAAGAAGCAGAAACAAGTGATAGCACACATAAGCAGATCATCAATAATGTACTCATCAACATTAAACAGCATACAAATCAAAAATGCATAATGTCACTGTAGGACATGTGGACCAGGACAAGCTTTAGGACTGTGGAGCTTTAGGGGAGTTTTAAGAAAAGATGATTTTCTTAGCATTTTTGCTTAAACTTTTCCACATTCAAATGTAAAAAAAAAAAAAAAAAAAACAAGAGTAAAACTACTTTATTTACTTTAAAAGCAGAGGCTCCGTTCTTTCTTTTGATGTCTCACATGTTGAGATTTTCATACAACATTTTTTTTTTTTTTTTTTTTTTTAGGGAAACAGGGCAGGGAAACAGTTAAAATGGAAAACGCAGAATTTGGGAAAAACATAAGGTGGATTTCAGTGGACGATCTATTGTCTGTTATGGATGACCCAGGTCAAATAAGCCCAGCCTAAAGTCTCCAGATATGTATAACCCGAAAGCTCACTTATCTCTCCTCAACAAGAAGAATGATGCGTACGTAGAATGAGTTACACTGAAGTTATAGGTCTGCAAGAAATGCAGTAAAGGATGCTGGGACAAAGGAGCAGCTTCAGACCTCGACGCTCTCTTGACATTGCTTCATAAATCAAAGTTCAATCATTTTTTCCAAACACGCTTAATTGGCTCTCAAAACCACTGTTTTCTCCTCTTGAGATTAAAGGTGTTCAGATGACAACACAAAGCCTAGTCTGGCATGAAGCTGATGCTGCTCATGGAGATGATAATGACCCTTAAGCTGTAAGCACAGAGCCATTCATATTTTATTCATGCAGTTATGCCTCATGGTACACACCTTGCCTTTTTCTAATCTCAAGCAACTGTAGCGATCCTTTTTAAGGGTCTTCGTGAGGCATGCGCATACACACACACACACACACACACGTTGCTCCAGGGACCCATCTGCCACCCTTTTATTAATTCATCAGACTTAAGCATCATTTGGTCTGAACTGGAATCAAATATCTCTGGGATTCCTTTATTTGAGTCTGTTATATCTCTTTATTCCCCGTTTCTATAGGAGCAGCCGTGGGCATTTATAATATTCCTAAATCATTGTGTAATAAAAAATAAAAAAGTGTATCATTGATTTTTTACAGTGATCAATACTACTTTTGAAAATTCTAATTCAAACCATTCTTAAACATATGATGTGATTCAGGACATTTCTGAACAAACTTTCAGAAAAAAGTTATTGATCACCAAAAACGTTTCAGAGCATGTCATTTCATGAGGTTTATCTAATTTTTTCCGTTCACATTTTCAATATCATAAGACATCAATTATATTTAGCATTAATTAAAAATAAAGCATCCTATTAGTATGGCCATTAAGTTTGTTTTCCATGGTGACTTTATTTTCATCACAATGAAGTGTATTTTGAATTCCAGTAAAGTTAATGAGATGCTTGTTATTAATATATTATAGTTGGTATTATTATATTTCACTGTGGTAGTAATTGTTGTACTTTAATTTATTCAGCTGTTATTTAAAGAAAACATCACTTCTACTATTTTTACACGACTATTATCTTGTTATTCATATAAAATTGTATTTCTCACTTTTCTTGATTTGTGTGTGTGTGCATATATATATATATATATATATATATATATATATATATATATATATATATATATATATATATATACACACTCACAGACAGACAGACATACATATACACCACAATCTTAGAAAAGAAATCTTATTTTAGGGTTGAAGTATAACTTATATGATGGCTTTGATATGTTTGATATATCACGCACTTCATCATTACGCTCCTGCTTTAACAAAAAAAAAAAAAAAAAAGTCACCGGAAGAGTTCCCATGTGAATGTCTTTAAGGGTGTTGGTCCCTCTTACAGGAGGCCCTTTCCCCCAAATCAGCCTCTTCAAATACAATGAGTGACAGAAAGACATGTCATCTCGAACAAGACAGACAGAATTATTAACTCCTGCTTTACCGCAAGGTTGATACTGCCCTCCAGTGGTCAGAGCAGCAGTGGATTGCTGATCTTGTGTCATGAGAATTGAGCATGTTTTTGCACATTTGTGATAGAAAAGTCTTTTTTTTTTTCTTTGGGTGTAATATGTTTCAGAGGAATGTTTTGGATGTTTTCCCACCACATACTACAAAGTATTAGCTTATTTAATACATACTTAAAAACATATCTATTTTGAACAGAACATCTATTATTTTATAAAACCAACAAACCTATTTTACTTGAAAAGCGTGTTCTTTCTCTAAAAAAGAAAAAAAAATGCAATTGGTTGGACATTTTTTATCTAATGCAATCACATTCAGACATTTTTAAGTGTCCAGGTACTTTTTATGAACCATTGCATATACAATTTCTTTCCTTTGCTTTGGGTTATGGCTAGTGGAGGTAGTAAATTTTGTTGTTAGTAAGACGCAGCTCCACCTCAGTAAATCTACCCTCCGGGGCCCAACACAGAAACATTCCATTCATGCCCCTGAACCCTGATCAACCCTCCACCGGCAGGGAACAATGAATTCCCCAACGTCACCCATGTGTGCAGGTAAAACTCCTTGGGCTTTATGTTGGTAACCCATAAAATAAGTCTTTTGAGTCTTTGAAGATCCTAGCTGGACCAAAGGTGAATACAGTCATGACATCTATCCTAAAATATTAATGACACAACTTACTTACAAATGCTGTCTGGTTTATTTCAAGTTCGCATGACACCTGCTCATGATAAAAGGCTTAAACGACAGTAAGGTTAATGACAAATAAATATGTGTGTGTGTGTGTGTGTGTGTGTGTGTGTGTGTGTGTGTGTGTGTGTGTGTGTGTGTGTGTGTGTGTGTGTGTGTGTGTGTGTGTGTGTGTGTGTGTGTGTGTGTGTGTGTGTGTGTGTGTGTGTGTGTGTGTGTGTGTGTATAAGATCTATAGTTCTTGTAATCTTTATATTAATTTCGTGTTGGTTTCACACTTTCAAAAACATCTAAACTTTTAATTTCATGATTTTAAAAAAGTTATAAAAGTACTAAAATATTTTCTTTAAACTTTTAATATGAAAAGTCTTTCAAATTTTCAAGACACATTTTTTTTTTACAAATACCATTAATTTATGAATCGTGAACATTAGAACATCCATTTTTATATATCTTTTTTTTCTGGTGTTATTTATGCTGTTCTTTGTTAAAAATATAAATGATTACCTACGTACTTCAATTTCAATGATAAATTTGATTGAAAATATATATTTTTAAATAATATAATGTATTTATAACTATTTATTGCTCTATGATGTTCATCATAGTCTGTATAAAGTGCAATGCAATGCATTTCCAGAAAAATATCTTAATGAGTTCACAGGAAGAGAAAAATAAACGCAGTGAAACATATTGCACCATAGGTTCATGATGATAATGTTTGCTGAGAAATTCCCTGTAAAACCTGTCATGCAACCTGTTCCTCAGCAATGGGCCCAGCATGCAACATTCACAAAAACACCCACATACATACACTCAACACTAATCGTTTCACATACTTAACAAAAACCTACACAAGCTTCCACACGCATCTGCCACAGGCAATGTGTGTTACTCTGAAAGTGAACAAAATTAGATGGCATGCCAATTTTCCAGTATGCAAAAATATGTTTTCAAGTGGTGGGCAGCATCAGGGAACCACCCAGAGAGTCATGGACTGTTCGACTACCCGTACAGTGACAGGAAACAGCAAAGCACAAGGCCCGGGCCTCTATTTACCCACAGGACCATAACTCTGAGGGAGGGTCACGACCTCCGGCGGGGACATGTCGCTGCGACAACTGGCTCTTTAAGCCGCTTGTCTCCTCGAGCAAATGATTGTGTCATCATGATCACACCGCAGGGAGACAGATATGTTTTGACATGTTGTCCGCAGCACTTTAGACAGTACGACGGGGATGGAAAGTGACATGGACTGATAACTCATGCCAGGCGTGGCATGATATCATGAGCATCTGTGCCAATGATTGTTGTCTAGGGAACGCTAAGGAAAATAAGTAAGAGGAAACAGGAATCTTATTATAATGCTAGACTGCTCTAGGTTGCAAAAGGCTGGACTGTTAGCCCTGAGCCAAACTACAGCAATGGATGGAAACATGGAAACATTTCATCTAATCATAAAAATGTAATTATTTATTATTTCATAGTATCCAAAAAATATATCAATATAATAAAATAATACATTATATAGAACGTTTAATAAATTATTGTTAAATTATAAACTCCCTGGCTACTTTTTTAGGCACTTCTTGCTAGTATCGTGTTGGACCCTTCTGGCCTTCAGAACTGCTTTAATTGTTCATGGTATTGATTCACCAAAGTGTTGACATTTCTCATAAAACATTCCTCAGAGATTTGGGTCCATGTTGATGATTGCATCACACATTGCTGCAGATTCATCAGCTGCACTTCCATGATGTGAATCTCCCGTTCCACCAAATCCCAAAACCGCTCAATTGGATTGAGATCGGTTGACAGAATTAATTTGAGTTTAGTGAACGCTGTTCTGCTCAAGAACTTCCTGCTGGAAGCCATCAGAAGATCCATGAAAATATCCACTACATCGTTACAACACCAACAGCCTGAACCAGACCAGACATCAATTTTCTAATCTTGTATTGTCTCATATTGTGTAGCCGGTGTGAATTGTAGCCTCAGTTTGCAGTTCTTATCTGACAGGAGCGTCACCGGTGTGTGTTTTCTGCTGCTGTCGTCCGTCTGCTCCAAGGTTAGACGTATTGTACGTTCAGAGACGCTTTTCTGCATACCTCGGTTGTAACGAGTGCTTATCTGAGTTACTGTTGCCTTTCTATCAGCTGAACCAGTTTCTCCTCTGACCTCTGGCATCAACAAGACATTTTCACCCACAGAACTGAAGTTCACTGGATATTTTCACTTTTTCTGACCATTCTCTGTGAACTCTAGAAATGGTTGTATGTGAAAATCCTAGTAGATCAGCAGTTTCTGAAATCCTCAGAGCAGCCAGTCTGACACCAACAGCCACACCACGTCCAGTGTCACTTAAATCATATTTCTTCCCCGTTCTGATGCTCAGATTGAACTTCAGTAAATCGTTTTGATTGGAGGATAAGATATTTGTGTTGACAAGCAGTTGAACAGATGTACCTAATAAAGTGGCCATTGAGTGTCTAAATTTCATAATTAAAATTAGTTAGGCATGATTTTTTTTCTCCAAAATTTGATTTAACCATTAAAATAGAATACAGAAAAAAAATACAATTGTTAACAATTGTATGTACTGTAGGTTTGCAATCAAAAAACGAAACTATCTATATTAAACTGAGCCTGAAGGCTGCACTGAGGTCAAGTGCAGCCTTCAGTAGGGATTATGTATAATGCACAAAGTTTAACAATCAAAGAGGCTGCAAATGGAAAACTGGACAATGACAAAAGTGCAATAAGTTGTTTAGAAGCAGATAGGGATGTTTTTCTGTCTCTCTCCCTCTCTCTCTTCCAGTAGTGCGCAGTCTGAGCAGGAAGTGCTGATCTGCCAGAGAGAAGCGCATCACTGACAGGGTGAAATCTCATTAGTACGTGCTATGCCAATAAAGCGTAAACTATTCAGATATGTGAATATAATGTGAGTGACTGTCCAAAAGGGGAAAATCTGCGTGACGCAGATTCAGCCACGCTGAGCGCCGCTCAAGGGAAAGAGAGAGACACAGAGGGACAGAACCAATGCCATTTTGGGGGGAGACGCTAAGAATGTGTTTGGCAGTAATGAAGGAAAGGAATGTAGTCCGTCTAGTGTCTAAGAGCGTAGGATTTTTCTTTTCTTTCTCTGGCTATACAGATTTCTTGTTTTTCAAGTTGAGGATTTTGTTGAAGAATACTGATTTTGGTTAAGGCAGGCATGTCTCTGCAAGAAAGCTGATTTCAGTCCAAACAGGCCATGTCAGTGTATGTTTACTTGACAGGATTCATTTACAATTTGAACGTCCCAATGAAAGGATAGTGCATATGCTTATATAATATTTTCCTGTTGTCCCTCCAAACCTATTGTAATTCTCTCTCCTTAGAGTTTAGGTGTCTGGGACTGATTTATTGTCTAAAAGAAAACGCCTAAGGCTGAAGGAAATGCAGGTTCATGCCTGTACAGCAGAGGGCTCAGCTCAAACAAACATTTCAGTTGTGCTCCAATTCTGGATTGCAAAAGAATAGGATGAGGCAGAGAGTAAAAACTAAAATGAAACACAAATTTGATGTTTAACTAAAGTCATTTTTGCAAGTGAGATGAGTAAATTCAAATTTATCTCAGCATGGGGACAGGAGAGGCGTCAGTCAATGAATGGGAAAACAAAGGATCTTGTGATACTCATTTGAAAAAGAATGTCAGATATTTTTTGTACATTTAAAAGTAATCCATTCCTTTTTAAAAATGTGGATTATGTTACTCAAGTTTGACTCGTAACTGATTGCATGACAAATATTGTTTCAGAGTATGTGTTTTGTATTATGTTAAAATTGATTTTTATTCATTAATTATGTACTGATACAGTTTATTGGGAATGTTTTGTCTGCCCACACTCTTCTGATTAGCTCTGAATTTGACTGTAACAAACTGCTTGTCCTTAGAAAGCTCTTGGATTTCATCAAAGTTATCTTAACTTTTGTTCTAAAGATGAACGAAGGTCAAAGAAATAACAAGTAATTAATGACAGAGTTTTGGGTGAGCTAACTCTTTAAGTCTCCTGGGCTGTGAAAGAACAACCTTTGAGCAATAAAATTGTCCTCCAGGAACATATGACCTATTGATTTAAGGATTTTTTTTTCTTCTGAAAACTGCCAGGAGGTCTACTCTTGATTCACCTCCAAGTTAATGTGCTGATATTCTGAATTTCCTGAGCTAATTTGCTCTCTTTCCTCACTTCTCTGAGGAAATATTGTCTTGGCAAACACGGCTGTTTATTTCACTTAAATTGGGCACTAATTCACCCAGTTTGTATAATTAAAATAGCACGCACAACTGAGAGTGGCATTTTATTTAGCAGCTAATTGTGCTGACACCAGGGACCAAGATGTTTTATGTATTCAGCATACAGCAGCTTGAGGCAGGGGACGGAAACAGGCTAGAAAAGAGAGGATATCTGTTCCTCCTTAATGTGTTGCTTGAATATCAAACAAGCAAGTGTTTTTTGTTAATCACACTAAACTCTACTGGGAAATATCAATTTGCTTTTTAACATCACAGATGTATTATAATTACTGTACACTACAGGCTAACCATCCCACCAGACATAATAAAGTCCTTCCTTGCCAACAGATGCAATTCACAGAAGTAGATTAACAATTTATCCTTTGCTACAGTTCACTGTACTCTCCACTGTACTGATCTGCACAACAGAAGGCAATACAGCGCAGTCCCGGGTGTACCTCATGACCTACGAGAGGCAATGGGGGTATGTGGCGAGCATGGTGGGGCCGAGAATGCCGCACTGGCCTCGTATCTCATGGAGGAGTGCAAACATAAAAGGAGGATGACAATAAAGCATGAGAGAGGACAAAGCCTCTACGTTTTTGTTATGTTTTCTTTTTGTGTGTGGGCGGCAGTCGTCCATGAGGAACTGATGCCATTATTTGATGTTGTTGTGGTTTATTTTTATATTAAAGTTGTTAAATCTTCTAGTTCCTGTCTCCTTCTGATCCATGGGAGGTTTCTGTCCTCCCAGAGCTCGCATTGATAGGGCTTCAATGGTACCGCCCGCCATAACCTCCCCCAGCATCTGCTCCAGCTGCTTTGTTCGTTTTGCGGTTGTTTTTTCCTCCCTTTCCATGAAAAGTCGATGCCGAGGTATTCGTTGTTATCAAGCACTCCCATAGGTGTTGCAGGGTTGTTTGCGATTTGCGAATTCGGGCCTTGAACATTAATTTCTGACTGTTATCTTCATTGATCATTGTAGTGGTAAAAAACAAGTTTTGAACTGTCCTGTATTCAATCCCCATTTCTGTCCACTGTGGGAGGTGTAGATGCAAGTTTCTGACACATGCAAGGTACCAGGGACGTCCATTGAGGTTTCAAAGAATAACTGAAGTTTATTAATTCAAAAACAAAGATGAAAATAACATCGAGGTCTAAGCAAACAAACAACTTAAGCATGTGTTGGCTTCCATGTGCATGGTCAAAAGACTGTATGCTCTTGCACCAGCACCCCCTTCCTGTCAGGGGTGTCCTTTCCTTTTATCCTCTTTTTCTCCTCCCACCTATAGAGGGCACACACTCAGAGATAAACAATATTAAACAAAACTGATATTTAAATGATCACAAAAAATAAAATTAAATATGATGGTACATATGGCTCCTACAATCATTATGCCTTTGATATTCTTGCATTGACTGACTTCCCCAGGTTTCCAAGCATAGTACTCAGTCCATCCAGCTTATTTGCTAGAATTACCAGGTCTCAAACTACCAGATGTATTCTCAAAGCATGCTCTTTCTTTGTTACTATGAGAGTTACTATGACTCTCTTGGGTTTTCACTTGTGAGATTTCGATGATCACAGTAACAACCTTGTGGTGACCAATGGAGAGGGTGAGGTTCAAATTTTGACCTCATCCAAGCTAAATTCCAAGCATTCTCCTCTTGGATTAACCACAAAAATAGGGGTTTATACGCGCCCTTCTGTAACAAGATAAAAGCAGTGCCAAGGCTGCGATGGCTCCTGCGAGGTCTAATATCTTTATTTATGGCGATTGTGGGAGAGCATTTCCCTCCGCTAGGAGCATGGGGAGTCACAGGTCCCACAACCATCCCAAGGAGGTGAACAGTGAAAGGTTACTCGATTATTACACAGAATGGCGGGGATAGTCCGATGATGAGGATGCTGACCTGCAACTAAGTGGTGATGAATGTTAGCAGCAGTGACCTCAAGTAGATGCTTCAACTCCTAATAGCTGCTCAGGACTATGACGCCAAACATAGCATCCAAGATTGGGTACTAACACTAACCCTAAACTATGGATGGCAGAGGAGGAAAACCAACTCTGTCTCTCTGCGGACATGTCCTGGCGACAAGGTCTGTCCAAAAAAGAAGCATGCAACAACCTTAATCTCCAGCTTCAAAGGGCGGAGTGTCAAAGCGATTCGGAAGTGTCTGAGAAAACTGGAAGGATGGAAGGATTCATCCAACCCTCCAAAACATCTCATGCATGAACCCGATTACCCGCTGTAGCCGACTGCTTTCAGTTAGACTTAATGGCCTATGATGATGACACGATTCTTTTGGCCAACAACGATGCAAACCATCGATTGAACACTTCCCTGGGTGAAATGGAAATAAACCCAGATAAATCAATGACTATCACAATAGTCAAGGGTGGCAGAAGGAAATTCCTGATCCTGTACCCGCATGAATACAGAATACAGGCAGACACCATCACTCTAATTACTACAGAGGACACGTACAGCTACCTCGTACTAAAATTTGGCTGAAAAGGAAAGGCTGACCTGAACAATATGTTGGCTGAACTTTCCAGAGCACCACTTAAACCTTTCCAAAGACTGGAGATTTTTAGAACATTCTTAATCCCCAGAATTCCATACTCTTTGATTCTTGTTGGAGCACATAGGAACACCCATTTAAAAATGGATCGTCTTATTTGAGCCTGTGGCTTACTACACCCAACCATGTATTTCCAAGAGTCCACCTACGAGATATCTAGCTGAGAGGTGGTGTTTTATACACTAAGTCTTGCAGCACCAGAGGCTGTGGGGATGAAACAACATAAATTCATTGTTTTGGACTATGTTGAATCACTTAGAGTTTGTGAAATCACTCATGATGGAAGATGTGCAAACAACAACAGAGTGATAAAGAGACTGCAGTGCATGCTGAAGAAGAGAGTTACCAACGTGTGGATAGAACCAATCATTCTCCCTTAGAAGACTTAAAAGCCGGATTTGATCGTCAAAACAGACAAATCCATCATTGTTCTGGAAATGCCAATTGTGGCAGGAAACAGGATGGAACAGTCCTGGCGCCTTAACTAAAAAATATGGTTCTGTTGAAAACTCATAAGTGACTTGCAGTGGTTGGAAACCAAGAATCAACTTACCTCCCAGTAATCCTATCTTTTAAGGGCCTAATATATTGGTCATTAGGCAGAGGACTAAAGGAATTTGGACTGTCCAAATGGGATTTTGGGGACCTGTGCCTCCTCTCGATAATCGGCTCTTTGTGCTGTTATAACGTCTACACATGCAGCACCCAGCATTAAATAACAACTTTTAATGACTCAAAATTGATTATATCTTTATTGCAGCCAAACCACAAGTGCCTTTTTATGCTGTATTTTGCAGACCCGTAGGCTAGGGACAGTGTCTGCCTCTCGGGCCGCCATATCAGGTGTAACTGTCACAATTAAGAGTCAAAGTTACTCCTGCGTTTACCCTCTCCTAAATTTCCTAATTTTTACATTCAGAACGTGGATACGTCAGACGAAATATCCTGACATGGGCAGTAGCTGGGGAGATCTGCAGGAAGGGCCCAGAGCACATCCAGAGTTGCTGCTGTGCCGAGGCACTCTCCTCCTGTCAGCCCCACTAAGGTCCCCATCTCGAGTGAGGCGGGGGCCCATTGTAACAAAAAAGTTTGGGGGAGAAGGAGGTGGGAACCAGCAAACATTTAACAACTTTATTTTGTTGTGGTTTATTTTATATATGAATGGCAGCAGCCCCGCATGGACAACAGGTACCTACATACACACACAAAATATTACTAAGATGTCCAGGCCTCGCCCGCTCTAGACCTTCACTGTCATTACTCCTCCTTTTATGCTTTCTAAACTCCATGATATACGTTCAAGTCAAGTCACCTTTATTTATATAGCGCTTTTTACAATGTAGATTGTTTCAAAGCAGCTTTACAGGAAAAACAATATAAACAAAGTTTGTTTGGCTGAACAGAAGCCCCAAAAGAGCAGGCGAATCAATACAATTGATGAATTTTAAGTGTTAAGTTTCCCCAACTGAGCAAGCCATAGGCGACAGCGGCAAGGAACCAAAACTCCGGCAGGTGACGTAACGAATGAAGAATAGAATGGAGAAAAAACCTTGGGAGAAACCAGGCTCAGTTGGGGGACCAGTTCTCCTCTGGCCAACAGCCAAACCATGCATGATTATTATACAACAATTCAAGTCCAATATGAAGTCCAATTTGGTCCGGTTAGAGATGGGTTCATGATCGTCACAGGGGAGGGTCTAGTAGAGTCACGATCTCCGCAGACACTTCAGGGCAGTGCTGTGCTCGTGTCCAGGTCCTTCATCTGATCTGGATACGGCCCGTATCCAGCTGACCATGGTAACCTCGGAATAAACAGAGACCAATATCAGCATAGATGCCATTCATCTTCTGATGTATCGAGTACATCAGATGTTATGGGAATGTTCCCGGTTCCAGCTTACATGATTTGGATTAAAAATGTATGTATAATGTGTTATGTGTATGCCAGGTTGAAGAGATGTGTTTTAGTCTACATTTAAACTGACAGT
This sequence comes from Rhodeus uyekii, assembly GCA_037043235.1. Lineage (NCBI taxonomy): Eukaryota > Metazoa > Chordata > Actinopteri > Cypriniformes > Acheilognathidae > Rhodeus > Rhodeus uyekii. The sequence continues at coordinate 399,757 of JAWRVZ010000021.1, read as the reverse complement.
GTCTGCTTCCCGAACTGTAATAGGAAGACTGTTCCAGAGTTTAGGAGCTAAATAGGAAAAGGATCGACCGCCACCAGTTGACTTCGATATTCTAGGTATTACAAGCTGGTCAGTATTTTGGCATCGCAATAGACGTGAAGGACTATAATGTGTTAAGAGATTGCTCAAGTACTGTGGAGCTAAACCATTTAATGCTTTGTAAGTAATTAGCAAGATTTTAAAATGTATTTGTGTTAATAGGAAGCCAGTGCAGGTTTGACAGAACTGGGCTAATATGCTCATACTTCCTGGTTCTAGTAAGAACTCGAGCTGCTGCATTTTGGACCAGCTGGAATTTGTTTATTAAGCGTGCAGGGCAACCACCTAGTAAAGCATTACAATAATCTAGCCTTGAACTCATGAACGCATGAACTAACTTTTCCGCATTTGTCTTAGATAGCATGTGTCGCAATTTAGATATATTTTTAAGATGGAAGAACGGCGTTTTACAGATGATAGAAACATGGCTTTCAAATGAAAGATTGGTATCAAAGAGCACACCCAGGTTTCTAACTGACGACGAAGACTTGACAGAGCAGCCATCGAGTGTTAGGCAGTAGTCTAGATTATTATGTGCTGAACTTTTTGGTCTAATAATTAGAATCTCAGTTTTTTCAGAATTTAGCAGTAGAAAGTTATTAGTCATCCAATTTTTTATATCAGTTATGCATTCTGTTAATTTAGTGAATTTGTTCGTTTCATCAGGATGAGAAGAAATATAGAGCTGAGTATCATCAGCGTAACAATGAAAGCTAATGCCATGCTTCCTAATAACTGCACCCAAAGGAAGCATGTACAGGGTGAAAAGCAATGGTCCTAGTAGTAAACCTTGAGGAACTCCATACTGAACCCGTGACCGATATGACACGGGAATTGTGAGCCCCAAGCAAACTTTGCAGTTTTTCATTTGTTTTACTTATTTTATTGTTGTGCTGGTGTTGGATGTTGTTTGTATAACGGTATATGACAGACACACGCTTCTAAGCATAGGTTCCTACGTCGCGGAACACGAACCGGACTTTCAGTTCTTGAACACTGGCGCCCAGTTTATGGACACCGCATCAGAGCCCTTTGTCTGGGCCGCACGGGCGCGACCAAAGAAACGTCGCCGGAAAAGAGGGAAGAGAGCCGGCGTCCTTGTAAGACTCAGACGTCGTCCCCTCCGACCTCCTCTCCCAACCATTTTGCTGGCTAACGTTCAATCACTGGACAACAAACTCTGTGAACTGCGGGCACGTATCTCATACCAACGAGAAACAAGGGACTGTTGCATTATTTGCCTCACAGAAACCTGGATGTCTGCAGTGGTTCCAGACTCAGCCATCGAACTTACGGGGTTCTCCGTGCACCGCTCGGACCGAACGAAAGAGCTCACGGGGAAAAGCAGAGGTGGGGGTGTTTGCTTATTTGTCAACCACTCGTGATGTGATGAAAGGAACCTACACTCCATTAAATCCTTCTGCTCCCCTGATCTGGAATTTCACATGCTTCTGTGTCGACCATTCTGGCTACCGAGGGAATTTACAGCAGTCATAATGACAGCTGTTTATATTCCTCCTCAAGCCAACACAGACCAGGCACTCAAGGAACTGTATGGGAACATAAGTGAGCAGGAAACCGCGTACCCAGATGCAGCGTTTATTGGTACGGGGGACTTTAACAAAGCTAACTTTAGCACAATAGCTCCAAAATACTTCCAACACATCACCATCAAGACGCGCGGCGATCGAGTACTGGACCATTGTTACTCTCCTTTTCGGGATGCATACAAATCTCTCCCGCGCCCACCTTTCGGCAAATCAGATCACTCCTCCATCCTGCTCCTGCCTGCTTATAGGCAGAAACTGAAACGGCAAGCACCCGCCCTCAGGACAATTCAATGCTGGTCGGACCAATCAGACGCTACACTACAGGACTGTTTTGATTACGTGGACTGGGACATGTTCCGTGCAGCGTCTAATGACTACATAGAGGTGTACTCAGAGACTGTAACGTGTTTCATCAGGAAGTGTGTGGAAGATGTTGTACCGACAAAAACAATTCGTATCTACCCCAACCAAAAACCGTGGATTAATAGCGATGTTTGAGCAGCCTTGTCAGCACGAACATCCGCTTTTAAATACGGTAATGCTGATGATCGCAAACAAACCAGTTACGATCTCAGGAAATCCATCAAAGCCGCGAAAAGGCTATATAAAATCAAAGTTGAAGAACAATTCAACAACAACGATCCAAGAAGTATGTGGCAGGGAATCAGTAACATCACAGACTTTAAAGGGAATAAACCAGCTATGGTGAACATTGCCACCTCTCTGACGGATGAGCTTAATAACTTTTATGCTCGTTTCGAGGCTCACAACACCGCCCACACAGAGAGCGCTGCCGTGGCTGCTGCAGGAGATGCGAGTGCACTCACCGTCTCCGTCGCGGATGTAACCCGATCCTTCCGACGGGTAAATATCCGCAAGGCTGCAGGTCCTGATGGCATCCCAGGCCGCGTGCTCCGAGCATGCGCATTCCAACTAGCCGGTGTCTTCACAGACATTTTCAATCTCTACCTCTGTCTGTCTGTGGTTCCCTCGTGCTTTAAAAAATCCACCATTGTGCCCATACCAAAGAAAAGCAAAACCACCTGCTTAAATGACTGGAGGCCCGTAGCTCTCACACCCATTTACAGCAAGTGTTTTGAGAGACTCATCAGAGACTACATCTGCTCTGTGCTGCCTTCCTCACTGGATCCACTACAATTTGCGTATCGTAGTAACCGTTCTACAGATGACGCTATTGCTTTCACCCTACACACTGCTCTCTCCCACCTGGAAAACAAGAACACCTATGTGAGAATGCTGTTTGTGGACTACAGCTCTGCATTTAACACCATAGTGCCCACTACACTTTTTTTGAAGCTCCAGACTCTGGGACTAAACAGATCTCTGTGCAGCTGGATCCTGGACTTCCTGACAGACAGAAGTCAGGTGGTCAGAATAGGCAACAAAACATCATCCCCGCTGACCCTCAACACTGGTGCTCCTCAGGGCTGTGTCCTCAGCCCACTCCTGTACTCCCTGTACACACATGACTGTACAGCTACACACAGCTCCAACGTCATCGTCAAATTCGCCGACGACACAACGGTGATAGGCCTGATCACTGACAATGATGAAACGGCCTACAGAGAGGAGGTAAGCACCTTGACTAAATGGTGTCAGGAGAATCACCTCTCACTCAACACCGACAAGACTAAGGAGCTGGTGGTGGATTTCAGGAGACAGAGCCGAGAACACAATCCCATCACCATCGACAAGACACCTGTGGAGCGGGTAAGCAGCTTTAAGTTCCTCGGCGTTAACATCAGCGAGGATCTCACCTGGACTGCACACACTGACGCAGTGCTGAAGAAGGCACATCAACGCCTCTTCTTCCTGAGACGGCTGAGGAAGTTTGGAATGAGCCCCAGCATCCTCAGATCGTTTTACACTTGTACTATAGAGAGCATCCTAACGGGCTGCATCACTGCCTGGTTCGGAAACAGCACCGCTGGCAACCGTAAAGCTCTGATGAGGGTCGTGCGAACTGCCAGCCACATTGTTGGAGGTGAGCTTCCCTCCCTCCAGGACATCTACACCAGGCGTTGTGTAAGGAAAGCCCGGAGGGTCACCAGTGACTCCAGCCACCCGTCCCACAGACTGCTCTCTCTACTGCCCTCAGGAAGACGTCTTTGCAGTATCCGATCCCGCACTAGCAGACTTAGGGACAGCTTTTTCCCACAGGCTATTAGATTACTAAACATTCAAAACTAATACACCCTACAGCATACCCCCACAATAAGGCACACCACACACCGCACTTAACTTTAAGAGTCAACACTGCACTATATACACACACTCTGCATTTAACATCTACCTGCTACATCAGGCACATCCATCACATTTCTTTCCAGTTCACGTACAATCTGTGGCACTTCAGCATTTTTATTTTTATGTGTATATATGTCAATAATGTAGTTTGTATATTCTGTGTAATTGCGTAAACAATGTATAGTGTAATGTGATGTTAACTGTATGTATGTATATTCTGAGTATAATGTGTAGTGTAGCACTAACTGTAAGCATGCCAATGGTACACTGTGTGTACTGACTATGTAAGTGCACATTGCACATTTTACATGTTGAAGTTTGTATGGTTATATGTTAACGGTTTCTGCAAATTTCTGGAGCATGCTCCCAAGAATTTCACTTACCAAGGCACATGTGCTGTGGTAATGTGACAATAAAAAACTTGAACTTGAACATCTCCTCATTTACTGCTACAAACTGATAACGGTCAGATAAGTATGACTTGAACCAGGCTAATGCAACTCCACTAATGCCAACATAATTTTCAAGTCTAGAGTCAAGTCAGAAAGATTTTGTGGTCAATTGTATCAAATGCAGCACTAAGGTCCAGTAACACTAATAGAGAGATACAACCACGATCGGATGATAAGAGCAAATCATTTGTAACTCTAATGAGAGCAGTCTCAGTACTATGATATGGTCTAAATCCTGACTGGAAATCCTCGTAGATGCTGTTTCTTTCTAGAAAGGAACATAGTTGTAAAGATATTGCCTTTTCTAGAATCTTTGACAAGAAAGGTAGATTCGATATCGGCCTGTAATTAACTAATTCTGTAGGATCAAGTTGTGGTTTTTTAATAAGCGGTTTAATTACAGCCAGCTTAAAGGTTTTTGGTACGTATCCTAATGAAAAAGAAGAATTAATTATATTAAGAATAGGATCTATGATTTCTGGAAGCATCTCTTTCAGTAGCTTAGTTGGTATTGGGTCTAGCATACATGTTGATTTTGATGATTTATAGAGTTTAGACAATTCTTCCTCCCCAATAGCAATGAAGGAGTGGAATTTTTCTTCAGGGACACTAAAATTTACTGTATTTTGGAGTATTGTAGTAGACGGTTGCATGGTTATAATTTTCTCTCTAATATTATGAATTTTGCAAGTAAAGAAGTCCATGAAGTCATTAGTGCTGTGCTGATTTAAAGCATCTGGGGTTGAGGCTTTATTTCTTGTTAATTTAGTCACTGTATCAAATAAATATCTAGGGTTGTATTTGTTTTCTTCTAAGAGGGTAGAAAAGTAAGTAGATCTAGCTGATCTTAAGGCCTTTCTGAATGCAATAGAGCTGTCTTTCCATGAAATGCGAAAAACCTCTAGTTTAGTTTTTTCCAGCTCCGCTCCATTTTTCTGGCTTCTCTCTTGAGGGTTCGGGTGTGCTCGTTGTACCACGGTGTTGGACTATTTTCTTTAATCTTCTTTAAGCGTAACGGAGCAACAGTGTTTAAAGTTCTGGAAAAGAGAGAGTTTATAGTTTCTGTTGCAACATCAACATTCTTCTAGGCTATCTGGGATGTTAAGTAGATGAAACTGATCAGGAAGATTATTTATAAAGGTATCTTTTGTGTTAGGAGTGATAGTTCTACCATATTTATAACAGGGAGTTAGTTTTTCGACTTTGGCTAAAGGTAATCTACACGCAACTAAGTAATGATCTGAGATGTCATCGCTCTGCTGCAGAATTTGAACAGTATGTTGCTTGTGGTGCAACATTTCCCAAACATCCATACGGCAGACAATGGCATGAAATGTTAGGCATGCGATATGCATTGCACATGCATTGAATTTAATTGTGAAAAAGTCTTTTGACTATGTGGTAGCCTTAAATGAGCTTCGCACCAAATGTAGGAAGCTTGTAACAGGAACAACAGGAAAAGAAAGACTGGCCCAAGTGCAGGTGCAGATGGGGAGACCAACTCTGAAAATGATCATTGAGGTGGACACCCATTGGAACAGCACATACAGCATGCTGGAAAGGCTGTATGGCCTGAGAGAGCCAGTGGGGGCAGCTATAGCCTCTTTAAGGACAGATGTGAGCCCTCCCACTTCATTGGAGTATGACACCATGAAAGATGCTCTCGACATACTGGCCCCATTCCACCAGGCCACAGTAGAGCTTTCTGCAGAAAAAAGAGTGTCAGCTTCAAAGGTTATTCCCCTAATGAAGATGCTAAGCCACACAATTGCAAGAGGGTCAGAGGGCGTAACATCAAATATGGCAAGGCAGCTGGTTGACAACCTTGTCCGTCGCGTCAGAGAGCATGCATTACAAATGGAATCAATTAGTGTAATGACAATGCCTACATTGCTGGACCCTAGGTTAAAAAACCTAGGGTTCCTAAGTCCAGGGAAGCTGCAAGAAGCCATCACAAGACTGAAGTCAGAATGTGTCAATGTTATCAGAAATTATGATACAACACCCCAAGCTCAGGTGGCTGCCTCACAAGCTGGGCAATCTACAACCTGTGGTAAGTAGTCTATGACTGATGTGAATTTTCACATTTGTAATGTCATGTAATGTGAACCATTGAGATGTGAGTGTTTTCCCTTGTATAATTATAGGTGACCTTTGGCATCTGCTGGACAGCACAGTGGATAACAGCAGACGGAGCTCCAGTGTGACAGCAGATGCTACAATTGAGGTGGATCGTTATTTGTCAGAGACAAATCTGCCAAGGACTTCGGATCCGCTGGGTTATTGGAAAAAACACAAGCTCCAATATCCCAATTTATACAAGCTGGCACTGACATTCTTATGTTATCCAGCATCATCGGTTTTCTAAGGCTGGAGAGGTGGTTTCCAAAAAGAGAAACCGTCTCAGTCCAAATACTGTTAAAAAAGTTTTGTTTCTAAATAAAAAACAGTAAACACCTTTCCCATTCCCTGTTGCAGTTTGCTGTTCCACAATTCCAGTCCCAAAAGCACTGAACTATTGCAATCTCAATCAGCACTGCACTCACAATAATTTCTTTACAATCATTTGGGGCCTTCACTGTCGTCACTAACTCAAAGAACTACTGAATAGTTTAACACAAAGTTGTGTGAGTTGTGTGTGCATAGGTTAATACAAGCAGAGTAAAATACTTTATTTAATACACAGGCAATAGAAAAAGGGTGAATAGATTTGTGTGTGATACATTGCTTTGCACAGCAGGTGTCACTAGGGAGCACACTGTTTCATGGGGCTTCAGGTAAATTAACCTTTTGGTGAACTAATGGGCTCTAAAGCCTCAGTGGTTCAGGAAGCCTCATTTTCCCATCACTACTTGCAGGAAAACCATGCAAAGAACATATAAAGACAACAACGCCACGTCAGACAGCAAACACTGCGGGAATATATAGGACACATGAGGTTAGGAGTGATCAGAGACAACTAGGAATGATTGTAGGAAACGAAAAGGCGGGGCAGACGCTAACGAGACAAACAAGGGAGAAAGAGCAGTGCCACGGTTCTGTCACTAGAAACACTGGAAAGGGAACTGAACCTCACAGAACCGTGACAGATAATGGTAGGCATTGCTCCAACTTACCAGATGGAAAGGTTTGATACACTCTTTTACATACCAATCGAGAGGATGACCATCCTGCTGGAGGGAGAAGAGTTTGCTCTCAGCCATCTTTGTCCTTTTTATGGCCCATTCTTCTGTCATTGGGTGCATCTGTAAGTGTAGCATGAAGATGACGGCAAGGCAATTTATGTTATTACAATGTATTTTAATTAAGGTTTAATTAGGTTTATATAAAGAAGTTTGGATGGTTGATAATCAGTAATAATAATAACCTGATAAACATTAACATTCACTTGTTTAATATTATCCACAATATACTTTATCTGTAAAAACAGGGTGAACTTTAATAAATGTACGTTTGGTCATCAACTTAAACACATGACAGATTTCTTCACATGAAAGATCAATGAGTGGCAACATGTTACAATCTTTCTCTTTAGATATAGTAAGAAATTAAATTAATTTGAATGTGGAGAATTTTAACTGTGACAAGATGATTGACAGTGCAGTTTACATGGTACCAGGATGCACGTTAAAAAGTTTCATAGCAGTCCATTAAAGATGCAATCATGACAAAGTGGTATGTCTCAAAGCTTACCCGAACTTTAGAGTACGTACTTTTTTCACAATAATGATGCCTTTCATTGGACTGATTATAACACCAACTGCGACTTATTATCGACTGATTATCACACCAACTATCATTACCATTAAACAAACTATAAAAGACACAAATGCACTGTGGGCGTGAAGTCTTGATTTGCTGTGGTGATCATTCTAAGCATTTGTATCCCTCTCTGTTTTCCTTTTGCTGATTTTGCTGTTAGCCATTTTTTATTCTTATCTGCCTGCCCCGACCTGTGCCTGGATTATTGCCTGTGATCGTTATCTGCCTGTCTTGACGACTTCATCTGTACCTCAACTCTTGATTCTGTTTGCCAGTCTTTCTTACCCCTGCCTGGATTATCGTTTATGTATGCTCTCACGCATTTGGATTTCTGCCTGTGAGTACCTTTTGCTACACAGGGTATACAGACTTGAAACAAATTTGTTTATTTTCTATTAGTAAGAGCAACAGATAAAATCATAATTGTTGGTGATTTAAATATCCATGTAGTTATTGAAAAAGACGCATTGGGGTTCAGTGCCTGGAAGGATAGTGGTGTTCTCTCAATCTTCGCTCAAATCTGAGGGAGTAGAGACAAGTCGTACACACGGTTAGCATATCCTGTCGTTCAGAACTAGCTCACTCTCTCTTCCTCCTTCTCTGCTTAAATCCTTTATTCTTAATGAGGTGCAGGTGTGGCCCGTCAGTGCCTACTCCTGGCTTTTGATTGAATGTCGAGAAGTAATCACAGGGCGACGCTGAAATGCACTCTGGATACTTGTCACACCACTCATTCTTGTAATCAAATCATCTACTATTTTTAGGTTTCAGAGAAGTTACCTTACTCTCAATTCAGCTTTCGTGCTCAGTCATAACCTTAGTTCTAATATTGTCCCATGGAATCAATGTTGATGTTTTTGAAATTCTGCATCGAAGTGATGACATCTCAGATCCTCATCTCTATACACTTAAGACAAAAAACAAATCTGAAAAACTAACTCCCTGTTAAAAATAATTGTACAAAAAATACAAATAACTATAGAAAATATATTAACTATCACTTATAACAATAAAGATAGTTTTATAAATAATCTTCCTGATCATCAACTCAGTATCCCAGAATAACTTGATGTTGCAAAATAAAGTACTAACTCTCTCTTTTACAGCACTTTAGAAACAGTTGCTCCTTGCTGCTTAAAGAAGATTAATAAAAATAGTCCAACGAGCATTCCAGAGCATTATCAGAAAAATGGAGCACAGCTGGAGGAAAACAAAAGCTAGAAGTTTTTTGCATTTCATGGAAAGACAGTAAATGCCAATGCTCTAATCTTCGAGCTACAGGAAAGCTTATTTTAGAAGAAAACAAATACAGCCCAAAGAAGAAAACAATACAACAGGTATTTATTTGATACAGTGATTAAAATGAAGAAAAAGTAAAGCTCCAACTCTAGACACTTCCAAACACCACAGCAGTAATGACTTTATGAACTTTATGTACAAAATTGTAACCATGCAACCGTGAAGTACTACAGTATCACACAGTACATTTGTCATGACAGACTGGAGGACACAGAGGTTAGTGCACAATTATAGGTTTTATTGAAATCAGGACGCGAAACAGTGAACAGGTGAAAACACAGGAACTGGTGAGTGGCTTAACCGAAGAGGTGAACAGTCTTGTGCAGGGGTGCTCACACTTTTTCAGCAGAGCTACTTTTGAAATGACCAAGTCAAAATGATTTACGCATTATATTTGAGGATTCTTACAACTTATGTTGATGTATAACCTCATATGTTGCACAACACAACATAATTATGTAAATTTTTTGTACATCCCATCAATTGGGATTTTAGCTCCTTCAACTTTGTCTTTCTCAGCTTGCTTTTCGGTGGGAATTCAGTGTTGTATTTTCCATGAAGAGTCCGAAAATGCCGCTCCCCATTTCCCTTCTTTGGTATTGCAACGGTAGACTGGCAGACGAGACACTTTGAAAATGTCATTGTGAGTCCTCCTCCCATTCCGTATGAAAGTGATACGTTTTTTTCTTCTTACTTGGTCCAGCTCCCCCACTCATTTTTATACCCTATCTTATGTTTAAGAGGAAAAACCCGACCGACAAATTAGGATGTAACTAACGACTAACTTGTTAGCTTTGCAGCGCTCAGGGGCATTGTTTGAGCACAGAAGTTACCTAATTGTACGAAGAAAAAAAAATTTCAGATGTCATCTGACTGGTTGTCCTGTGTATCAATCAAGTGACGGGATGGCTGATACGCTGACATCTAGTTTTTATTCAAAACAACTCAACTTTATTTGTAAAGTGTCAGTTCATGACAATGTCACCTCACCTTGTCATGCGATCTACCAATAGTACCTTGGCGATCAACTGGTAGATCGCGATCGACGTATTGAGCACTCCTGGTCTTGTGGAACCTTGGAAGCGTGGGATCTTGTAATCTCGGGAGCGTGGCGTAACTTGGCAGCTTGGAGACGATGACGAGTCACAAGGCAGTCAGTGTAGCATGATGCTAAGACCAGATATTGAGTGCAGGGTGAGGGCTTGTGATATAGGGCTCCAGTGATTGGAAACAGGTGCAGGTGCTCAGTACTCAGGTGACTGGGAACGAGTGGGCGGAGCGTGGGAGTCTGGTGCAGGGGGCGTGGCTGAGTCTGTGACAACATTAAATTGTAGTTTCTCTGAAGAAAAATTCCAAGAGCAAACAGATCCATTCACTAAATTAACAGAATGCATAACTGATATAAAAAATGGATGACTAATAACATTCTACTGGTTAATTCTGAAAAAAACGGAGATTCTAATTATTAGACCAAAAAGTTCTGCACGTAACAATTTAGACTACTGCCTAACACTCGATGGCTGCTCTATCAAGTCTTCATCATCAGTTAGAAACCTGGGTGTGCCACATTTCTAGCATCTGTAAAAACGGCATTATTCCATCTTAAAAATATATCTAAATTGTGACATATGCTCTCAAAGACAATTGCAGAAAAGTTAGTTCATGCGTTCATAATTCAAGGCTAGATTATTGTAATGCTCTTCTGGGATAATTTGGATGGTTAAATTATGCCCTGCACGCTTAATAAACAAATTCCAGCTGGTCCAAAATGCAGCAGCTTGAGTTCTTACTAGAACCAGGAAGTATGAGCATATTATTCTAGTTCTGTCAAACCGGCATTGGGTTCCTATTAAACACCAAATACATTTTAAAATCTTGCTAATGACTTACAAAGCATTAAATGGTTTAGCTCCCCAGTACTTGAGCGATCTCTTAACACATTATAGTCCTTCACGTCTATTGCGATTCCAAAATACTGACCAGCTTATAATACCTAGAATATCAAAGTCAACTGCTGGCGGTCGATCCTTTTCCAATTTAGCTCCTAAACTCTGGAACAGTCTTCCTATTACAGTTCGGGAAGCAGACACACTCTGTCAGTTTAAAACTAGACTAAAAACACATCTCTTCAACCTGGCATACACATTATACAGTAATACCTTGATGACTTAGTATACGGATAAAATTGGTGTACGAGCATAGAAAATCAAATCGAGCAATTTACAAGCATTGTATGAGCGAGAAAAATTTTCCCTCACCCACGTGCATTTTTTTGTGGAAAAGTGCATTTTTACTGGAAATATCCTAATGACAGCCTCTCATAAAACAGTCATTCCAACCCCTTTATCACCCCTTAACTCGTTCATTCTCTCAGCATTGCTCAGTTTAGTGGGGTTTACACCCATGGGGTAATGACATTGTTAAAGGGCCATACACTTTTAGAGAACAGAATACTATAACACAGTTATAACTCTGTACAGATCATTTGTCACAATGATCTACATAAGTGATTTACAGCGGTTTTACCTCGTGTTGTTGCATTAATTGTGATCGCTATTCTTCACATAGTGAAATGTATACGTACAGTATATAGAAAGAAGGTATGAAATTCTCCCTCTGAGGCTAAGCAGTAACACCCCGCCCCGCTCAAACCCCTCCCTCTCCCTCCTCTCGTCTCCATCATGCCAGTAGAGACGCTACTAAAGGTAAAGTGTGCGTTACAGTTAATTTTCAAGTATTTTTAGAGTTTAATTGTCAATTATAAATTAGTATTTATATTATATATATATATATATATATATATATATCTTAATGGTTATAATTTTAAATGTAATTAATGTGGTAACACCCCAAAAATATTTAAAATGGGCATTTATGGTCGTGTGATTTTTAGTGCATTTAGAGAATTTTAGGTTACGAGGTCGTTCTTGGAACGAATTAAACTCGTAAACCGAGGTATTACTGTGTATACGTTTTAATCCAAATCATGTAAAATGATTTTTAGGCTGCATAATTTAGGTCAGCCGGAACCCGGGAACAATCCCATAACATCTGATGTACTCAATACATCAGAAGAAGAATGGCATCTACACTGATATTATCCAGATCAGATGATGGACCTGCACCTGGACATGAGCACAGCACTGCCCTGAAGTGTCTGCAGAGACCGTGACTCTACTAGACCCTCCCCTGTGAAGATCCTGAACCCATCTCCAACCGGACCAGACTGGACATAATATTAGACTTGAAATGTTGTCAATATAATAATCATGCACTGTTTGGCTGTTTGCCAGAGGAGAACCGGTCCCCCAACTGAGCCTGGTGTCTCCCAAGGTTTTTTTTCTCCATTTCGTTCTTCATTCATTCATGCCATCACCTACAGGAGTTTTGGTTCCTTGCCGCTGCCGCCTCTGGCTTGCTTAGTTGGGAACACTTAACACTTTATATTCATCAATTGTATTAATTTTCCTGCTCTTTTAAGGCTGCTGTTCAGCCAAAACAAACTTTGTTTATATTGTTTTCCTGTGACCACTGTAAAGCTGCTTTGAAACAATCTGTATTGTAAAAAGCGCTATATAAATAAAGGTGACTTGACTACAGGATTAGTTAATTACAGGCCGATGTCAAAGTTACTTTTTCTGTCAATGATTTTAGAAAAGGCAATATCTTCACAACTATGTTCCTTTCTAGAAAGAAAAAGCATCTGTGAGGATTTCAAATCAGAATTTAGACCGTATCTGTCAGGGTTCTACCATATTCGGTCTAGTAATCTCTTGTTGTTGTGGCAGAGCTCTGACACTACCGTAATGTCTCAAGGTGTGTGTGCGTTCACGTGGCTTTGAGTGTTCAAGTCGAGTGCGCGCTTGTCTGTGTGATGTCTTTTGTGCGAGTTATGATGTCAGTTTCGTTTTCGTGTTTTCTTCCTTGTTGTGAAACGCAGTTCGTTGTTCAGTGAGGAAGGAGGCGGGAACCGGAAGACGTTTAACAGTTTAATATGCAAAATAAAACATAAATACAAAATAAACATAAAAACAAAACATAACACAAACTCCAGGCCTAGTCCTCTCTCGTCCTTCACTGTCGTCGCTCCTCCTTTTATGCTTCCGCTTTTATGAGTCCCTGGGTCACCGTCAGCCATATCCGGGACTTTTCTGTTCATATGGCGGGCCAGTTGGGCTTTTTAATCCGGCCCGCCAAACTTGTAGAAGTTATATTATTAATTAAATATAATATAAATATAATTAAACCTCCTTCATTTGACCTTTCCCTGTAATGTTCGAGATGACACACTTCAAGACATTGACCTTTGTTTGAGTGTGATGTGTTAGTCTCTACTTCACTTCTTCGCTTTGCACTTTGAGCTCTTCAATAAAAATGAGCCGACCGAAGAAAAGAAAAGTAGACAGCGAGTGTTTAATAAAGAGTGGACAGCAAAATATTTTTTCTGCCAATATTTTTTTTGCCAAGAAACTGTAGCGGTTTAAAAAGAATACAACATCAGCCGTCATTTTGCCACGAAACATGCCAACTACGCTAGCAAACAGTCTCCAAAAAACTCGGACGGCTACGGCTCTGATGGCAAACGTACAGACTCAGCACAAAAGATGCTAACTTTGTTTGGCTCAACCTATGTGTGTGAACAGACATTCCGCGTCATAAATGTCTTAAAAGCCCGTCACAGATCCAAGTTAACTAGCCGACACCTATTTCTCAGGTTTTCTGGTATGCAAATTTTGGTAGGCTTCAGCAACTGATTTCATTGGTTTAACTGCACCTATCAGGAGCAAGCACACTTGGCGGCGTCGCCATTGGTTGAGCTGTGTGCCTCTTCGCTGTGATTCCCTTTGTTTTCAGGCTGATTTGCATCTCTCCTACGGCGAGACTGAACACCGCTATCGAAAGGGAACGTCTCCGGTTTCTATCGTGATCTCTGTGCACTGGAACTGTTCACGTTCAACTGGCGTTATCCTGTTAGGTTTCAGGTATTAGGTGAAGGGGAGGAGTTTGGATCTGACATGAGAATCACCACTACAAAACTAACTCCAGACTTTGATGCACTTGCAAAAAAGGAGACAACACTGTTCCCACTGAAACTGAATGGGAGCTTATCTACTGTGTTATTAAAATAATACATTTGGAAAACTATTTTTGGAAATTTGGAAAACCCTGACGTTTTGGAACATTGATGTTTTGGTGCATGTTAAAGGCCAAATCTTTTCATGTAATGGTTTTACATTTCATTTATATTAGTTCACACAAGCACACTGTCCTTCTATTCTGGCCCGGCCCCTCTGTCAAATTTTAGAAACCAATGTGGCCTGTGAGACAAAAAGTTTGCCCACCCCTGGCATAGAGGGTTTATCATTTCTACTTCTGACATGGCACAAGTTCCCTCGAAAGAGAACGTCTCAGGTTATGACTGTAATCATTGTTCCTTGAGAAGGGAACAAGACACTCTGTTGCCTTGCCATACTTCCTGCATGCTTGTGAGCGACTTACTCCAGCCAATCAGAAGCTGACTATGTTTGGTCAGGGTATTATTTAAAGCTTCTGTGGTACACTGTCACTCATCACGGAACAAATGACGCAGAGGGTACCACTCATACTTCAAATGCAATGTCTGGTTCCCCTCTCATAGAACATTAATTACAGTCGTAGCCAGAGATGTTTTGCAGGTTTGTATCATATTGTTCAGTCCTAAGAGGATTTCGCACTTCAAAAAAGACCCAAAAAGAACTAGACTGTAACAGAATATCCCCCTATACCCAGAAGGCACAACATTTTTTGTCTATTTTTTTTATTTTAATTTTATGCAGCAAAGTCACCCCAACCATTCTAGAATGAGGAATTCTTTCCAGATTTATTCCAGTAATCTGGTGAAACTTCCTGTATCATATTGTATATTCCTTTTGGACCTAACATTCAGCCAACACAAGTGTAATTATTGTTTCACATATCACCTACATTTTATTTAACGGATCTAATCAGTTAAAGTAAACAAGACGTGACTTCATATTGAGCATCCCACCATAACACCCTTGAAAAAATGTCCATCATCAGATATATTGTTATTATTATTAAACGAGCATTAGAATGTGGTTTTCGTTTTGTTTTGACCAAAATTTTTCCCTTTATGGTCCAGCTGGAGTTTTGCTTGAAAAGGGCCAAAACAAATCCAAGAATATAGATACTAAACCAGTAATTAATTCCTTCTGGCCCTTAAAAATAACATCTAATCATGTTACCAAATTGGAGCTGCATGAAAGAATTATCCAGACCACTATGAAATTCAAGATTTCAACTCCAGATAATTGACATCATTCTGAACACTCCCTGTTATCTCAAAGATGATTGTTTTCCTAGTAAGTGAAGCATCACTATCAAGATTAATGCATGAGTGCTTGATTGCTCGCTTTGATTTTTGAAAAATGATTAGACTCAGATATACAGGCTACAGTAACGATCAAATAATAGTATTGTGATGCATCTGTTAAATCAGTATATTGAAGCTTCTAGCTGACTGAAATGGTGGCTTAATTTCCTGCTTTTTCTTTTTATGCATCTCTTCACAATTCAGCAAAATATTCAAAGACTGAATAATTATGTTTTGTCTATATTGAAACATAACACCAGGAAAGGTTATTCTGACTGGTTGTTACACTAGGATGTTCTGGAGACCTCCTGGGAAAAACTAGGTTGCTGCTGGAAGTGGTGTTAGGGTGTTAGGGTGCTAGGGTGCTCACCCTGTGGTCTGTGTGGGTCCTACCGCCCCAGTATAGTGACGGGGACACTGTACTGCAACAAGCACCGTCTTTCGGATGAAATGTTAAACCGAGGTCCCGACTCTCTAAGGTCGTTAAAAATCCCAAATTTGCCCATTGGCCTTGGTCCATCATGGCCTAATAAAACCCCCCATACTCTAATTGGCTTCATCACTCTGTCTCCTCTCCACCAATAAGCTGATGTGTGGTGAGCGTTCTGGCGCAATATGACTGCCATCGCATCATCCAGGTGGATGCTGCACATTGGTGGTGGTTGAGGAGATTCCCCCATACAATGTAAAGTGCTTTGAGCTCTGGAAAAGCGCTATATAAATGTAACATTTCTTCTTCTTCTTCTTCTTCTTCTTCCTCTTCTTCTATTTGCACATATTGCAAAAAAATAAATGTATTAAAATTAATAATCTATTGCTATTTTCACTTTATGAAAATGATCATCCCTTTCAGCACTAGAATATTCCTTTGATAATTTTAGTTGTCATTGAAACAACTCTTTTTTTTGAGAGGTCAAGGGCGTGAGGTCCACAGGGGTGTGCGTTTCTCCCTTTGGTGATGTTAAAATAAAAACCATGGTCTTTTTCGGGAGTCTTGGGAAATCTGTCATATACACAAGATTACGTGGGGGTTGGCTATGGAGTCTGTCCCAAGAGTTCATTACTGCGCTGGTGCAGTCCTACCCAAGGGGGGGGGGGGGGGGGGGGGGCGGGGGGGTTGAGAGTGGCCAGGTCAGCAGCAGGGTCAGTATTGTTTAGTCTATTGGCTGCTCCCCTCACAGGAGAGGAGGCACCAGTTTTGTGTTTTTAAATAGCCAAGATTTATGTACAGGACTTCCAGTCTGTGAGATCTTCCAGTCTCAGGCTCCAGGAGTTCTGAATATCTTTTACATCTCAGCATCTGTAATTTTTTCTGGCCCAACCAGATGTCAGTGAGCAGAGTTAGTGTAAATAGCCTTTGCCAGCAAGGCGGGCTATTTGCACATAATATAAATAGACACTCCGTTAATGGATAAAGAAATTAATGTTTTTTATCCAGCAAGGACACATTAAATTAATCAAAATGTGTTTGAAAAATGTTGCTGTTTAAGATGGATATAGTTCAAGTTCAGCCACTCTGAGATCCCATATCTAAATTACCATAACAAATACAGTATGTGAATGTATTTGACTACATCAATTACAACATATCAAATATCAAAACACAATATACACTAGAAGCAAACTATAAGTTACATAAGATAAATAAACAACAAGAAAATAGAATTACAAGGCAACAATAAAATTATTAATATGGCAGATTAGATAAAACATTCCATAATTAAATAACCCTAAATCATATTGAGTATTGACGTCTACAAGTGAGAAATTTAGGAGGATAAAGATAGGAAAATTGGTGCATGAAGGGAAAATGAACCTGTGACCTTGTCAGTCTCAAAGCCAAATAAGTTGAGTGACTTTTGGTGGCTTGAAAGTGGAGATAATAAGAACATTTCCTGATTCATAATCCAAGGGTTCAGTAGGAATGTTATTATACAATTTTTATTCTGTCAAATGGATTATTAAAATAATTGTTGCCATCCACAAAGTCTAAAGGTAGCTCTGAAGAAATCTTCTTTCTTGCTACAACTGATTTATTACTTATTATTTGTATATAATTTTTTTTAAAATCACTAAAATATAGTTTTTTGTGATGCATGGATGCAAACTTTTGAAAAATAATTTCCCTTTCAAGGGGACTCACACTGCGTCAAAACGCTAGGGGAGTGTCTTAGCATGTAGCCTTATAGAGCACTGTGAAATCGATCGAACGTTTGTGTGAATGAGCGTCGCAGGTCAATGACGTCATGAACCAGGATCAAAAAAGGGCGCCGGAAACCACATTCAAGATTCAAGATTCAAGATTCAAGAGTTTTATTTGTGACATACACAGTTATATACAGAATATACAACCGGCAGTGAAATGCTGGTGAAACCCTGAATAGTCTGGTATAGTATAACCCTGGTACAGTCTTTGCCTGGCATTTTTCACCTGTGTCTGGATGTGAGCAGTCCAGGTCAGGTCCTCAGAGATGTTCACACCCAGGTACTTGAAGCTGCTCACTCTCTCTACTGGTGTCCCGCTGATCATCAGAGGGGAGTATGACCACAATCAGTTCTTTGGTCTTGCTAACATTCAGAAAGAGACAGTTCTCCTGGCACCATGATGTCAGTTGCTCCACCTCGTCCAAGTATGCGGTCTCATTGTTGTCGGAAATGAGGCCCAGGACAACAGTATCATCCGCAAACTTAATGATAGAGGTGGAGCTGTGTGTAGACAAACAGTCATGTGTGTAGAGAGAGTAGAGCAGGGGACTGAGGACACAGCTCTGTGGAGCTCCCACCCTCAGGGTGATGGAGGTGGAGGTGAACTGGCCTACTCTAACTACCTGAGGTCTGCCAGTGAGGAAATCTTCAATCTAGTGGCAGAGAGAAGAGTTCATGCCGAGATCCAGGAGTTTGGTAGTTAGCTTAATGGGAACTATGGTGTTAAAGGCTGAGCTATAGTCAATAAATAGTAGATGTGGCAATTTGACAAGCTCTTAATTGACAAGTGTCCTCAGACAAGCTCTGTGTCAGTTGTTTATTACCCTAGCTAGTTTGAAAAGACCAGGGACCTCCACACTATTCATCTAAAAATTAAAAGACTGTGTGATTCTCACTGCCCTCGCTATTGTCACGGTCTTGTCTCGTTGTTCACATCCAGGTCCTTTCTATGTATCTTCCATGTCCTTCCTGCACCTGTCCTTGTCTAATCACGGATCTTGTTAGTCTCGTCAGGTGTGTTGCATTTACCCTCGTGTATTTATACCCTCATATGCTCCCTTGCCATTGTTAGTTGTTAGCGTTGTCTTTGTGACTCATTCTTGTCGTTACTCTTCGTGTGTGGATGTCATCTCCTAGTTTCCTAATTCAAAGTGACTCTGAGGTTTTTACACTTTGTGTGTGATGTTGTGGTTTCATATTTAAAGAGTTTTGTTTTTTGTTGTTTTTAGAGAATAAACAAGGTTCTGTTGGAATCAGATGGAATCAGATCAGAAACCTCTATGGTTTCTCCACATCGGACACCAGCTACTCGTAACAGCTATATTACGGTCAGAGATATACACCTCTTGTGTGTTGCCTGTTTGGGAGTGGAGGACCCTCGGTCAGTGCTCGAGGACGCTGACAGTTCTCTGTGTACTCTCCACTCCCATCTGGCAGTTTTCTCCGATGCTGCCCAATCTCGCATTCCCCAAGACTCAGGTCCCACTGCTGCTGAGGTTCAGCAGCGATCTATGTCTTGGGGTTCACGGATGGATCTGTCAAAGGGGCTCAAGATGTGCCTGGCCCTATCTCAGCCCTTACCCGTTCTCTGCAAGGACCCAGAAGCATGCTTTTCAGTGGTTACAACCAAGCACAGGCTAATCAAGGGGCACATATCGTTGCAACTATCCAGCTCTGAGGAGGTGAACGTTGTTAGTGTCAATTCTGGAGAGGAGGATTCGTCACCCTCCTCCCCAGCTAAAGAAGATCTAATCAAGGTAGTGACTTGTGCAGTCTCAAGGCTCAAAATTGACTAACCCGCTGAGACCAGGGATGTTCACCCAAGAAAGAGTAAATTGAACAAACGATACCTGCCAGCACAAGTCCATACATAGCGTTGGACTTTGTCTTTCATCCCAGACCCCCACACCGAGATGTGGAGGTCTTAATAATAATAATTCATTACATTTATATAGCGCTTTTCACAACACTCAAAGCACTCCTCCAGGTCTTAGGGGAATTTTTTCCAACCATCCTCCCATTGACGGCAGCCATCAGCTTACATTCCGGAGAAGGGAAAACACAGCTGCCTACACTAAATAATATGCCTCCTCTGGTTGAAGAATCTACCTGCTGCACAAAC
This sequence comes from Rhodeus uyekii, assembly GCA_037043235.1. Taxonomy (NCBI): domain Eukaryota; kingdom Metazoa; phylum Chordata; class Actinopteri; order Cypriniformes; family Acheilognathidae; genus Rhodeus; species Rhodeus uyekii. The sequence continues at coordinate 379,648 of JAWRVZ010000021.1, read as the reverse complement.
TGCCACAGACTTCTACAAAGGATTGCAGTTCTTGAAACAAAGCTACTTGTGGGACTACCAAACCAGACGGAACACACAACAGAGCTTCATCATGGACGTCCCCAGCACACAGCCGGTGAGTCCCATGAATCTAATGCTCCTAAACAGGCCATACTGAGTGCCGAAATTGATCAACATACTAATCGATGGCACAAACAGGGAGCGAGACCCAAAGGCACTCGAGACATCAGATTGTCACGAGTATCGCATTTTGTAGCGTCCTCTACCCCAAACACTAGCTCCCTACCACCGCCAATACATCTGGAGAACAGATTTGAAGTGTTAATGAATGTGAGTGAGGAATCTCCAGACATGATGAATGTGGTTGAGGAATCCCCAAACATGATCGGACACAGATCAAATCAGCCAGCAGCTAACACCGATGCTAACTGCCGCTCAAGGTGGAGCAGACAGCGACACTCAGCTCTTAGAGCAGCCGAGCCCAGGACTCTGATAGTGGGTGACTCTATTATCAGAAATATTAGCAGCAGGGATACAACTACATGCTGCCTATCACAAGCAACAGTTTCCGATGTAAACAGGGAACTTAAAAGCATTCTGATGAAATATAAAACTGCAAACCGACTAATCATCCATGTGGGAAAGAATGATATTCGGAAGGAGCAGTCAGAACTCCTTAAAAGGGATTTCAATGAACTTTTTGAAATGCTCAGAAGTCTAAAAGTTCAGTCGTTCATCAGTGGACCACTCCCAGCAAGAGGAACAAATAGATTTACACGTTTGCTTGGGCTTAATACATGGCTGCAAAAAACCTGCAACTTAAAGGGACTGAATTTCATCGACAACTTCAATCTGTTCTGGAGTCAGAGACAGTTGTTCACACATGATGGCCTGCGCCCAAACAAACTGGGCTCAAGAGTGCTAAAGTGACAATATCTACTTCTCCCTCCATCATCCTTCAGCAGTGTGTGCAAATCCACCTAATCTGAATGGCACAAACACACCTGGACAGAGTACAGCTGACCACAGGACTTCATTTCAGCACCTGAATGGACATGCGGCTGACACATCTCACAAGGACAGCGATAACACCACGCAGCCACAACAACCACTGTTCACGGACACAATCCTGACTGAGCCCTGCCCAGAGAGCTCACCAATAGACAGTGACGTGTTAGAACTGCTCCAAGTTTCAGCAGCCAAGGACGACTTTCGGGAAAACAGCCAGGGAAGCCAGGACAACATGTTGCAGCCTCCAGTAACACCAGAGCAACAGCCTCTCTCACCGGATACGTTATCCCTCTCCCCAGCATCCCCTCTGCTGTATTTCTCTGAGAAAATGGAGGAACTGGTGTATGCTGGAACCAAACTCGCCCACTCTTTTGCTGCGAGCCCCCAGACATCAACAAAAAAGCGGCGAGCTCCACAACCACCAAAGACTGTGGGCCCAGCTTGACCTCCCATTCCTCCTGCGAGAGCTCTTCGGCCGCTACCACAAAGTGTGCCTGTTGCTTTCGCTATTTCAGTTTTATTACGTGATAGAAAGCCAAAGGCCTTCTCAAACCGTTTGGCAAACCCATTTAATCTGTTGCATATTACACGCCAAACTAAGATTACTGTAGAGACAGAAAGTAAGACTGTCAAGTTAGCACTTTTAAACATCCGTTCACTTAAAAATAAATCACTTCTAGTCAATGATTTAATAACCACAAACAATCTAGATTTTATGCTTCTAAATGAAACATGGCTTGAATACAGTTGCAGTTCAACAATCCTGAATGAAACAGCCCCTCCTAACTTTACTTTTATGAATGTCTGCAGAGCTGTTAGGAGAGGTGGAGGTGAAGCCGCTCTATTTAAAGATGTCTATCAATGCAAGCAAGTGTCATTTGGTGATTACTTGTCTTTTGAATATTTGGGTATTGTGTTAAAAGGTGCTCCTCGCATTCTACTTTTAGTCATTTACAGGCCTCCAAAATACTCTCCAGCCTTTGTGGAGGACTTTACAGAACTGTTATCAGCAACTTCCTCAGAGTTTGACTGTTTTGCTATTACTGGGGACTTTAACATCCACATAGAAAATGCAGAATCCAAAATGGCAAAAGAAATTCTAACAGTTTTCAATACTTTTGATCTGACTCAGCATGTACATAGACCCACACACAATCGAGGGCATACACTACATTTAATTATCAGTAAGGGTCTAAACATCTCATCCATTGTCATTAAGGATGTAGCTCTATCAGATAATTTCTGTATTTTCTTTGATATATTGATCTCTCCGACTGTTGAAGCTAGATCTATCTCGGTCAAAAAGCGATGCTTAAATGAGAATACTAGTGTTCTGTTTATGAAGGCTATATCTTTAACACCAAGCATATCTGCAGACTCTGTTGATTTTCTTCTTGATTCTTTTAACTCAAAAGTTCAGAATGTTATTGATAACATTGCTCCTGTGAAAGTCAGGAAGAAGAGTGGCAGACAAAAAGCACCCTGGAGAAATTCAACAGCAGTGCAAAATATGAAAAGACAATGCAGAAAAGCTGAGCGCATGTGGCGAAAGACAAAACTTGAAATCCACTATAACATCTATAAAGATAACCTTCATGCTTTCAATGTGGAACTAGGCAAAGCTAGACGGACCTTCTTCTCAAATATTATAAACAGAGACTTAAACAACACCCGCACTCTTTTTGCTACTGTAGAGAGACTAACAAATCCCCCAAGGCAGATTACCAGTGAAATGCTCTCAGACAGCAAATGCTGTGAGTTTGCTTCCTTCTTCTCTGAGAAAATAAATAATATCAGAAAGGCGATCAGCACATCCTTGAGCTGCACTGGGGTGAAACAGATCAGACCACAATCTCAGAAAGTAGCTATTATGTCTGTTTTCGAAGCAATTGATGGTAAAATTTTGGAAGAAACAGTAGAGAACCTTAAAACATCAACCTGCGCCCTTGACATACTTCCCACATCTTTTTTCAAAAGCATGTTTAACTGTTTAGAAGCAGATATCCTAGAAGTGGTAAATGCCTCACTTCTTTCTGGGACTTTTCCAAATTCCCTAAAAACTGCAGTTGTTAAGCCCCTTCTGAAAAATAGCAATCTGGACAACATCATATTGAGCAATTACAGACCAATCTCAAATCTTCCTTTCATAGGCAAGATCATTGAAAAAGTTGTTTTCAATCAGCTGAACAAGTTCTTAAGCTTGAATGGATACTTTGACAACTTTCAATCTGGTTTCCGACCACATCACAACACAGAGACAGCACTCATAAAGATAATAAATGATATTCGTCTTAACACAGATTCAGGTAAATTATCAGTGCTGGTTTTACTCGACCTCAGTGCTGCGTTTGACACTATAGATCACAACATTCTCCTTGACAGGCTGGAAAACTGGGTTGGGCTTTCTGAGATGATTCTTAAATGGTTCAGGTCATACTTAGAAGGGAGAGGTTATTATGTGAGTATCGGTGACCATAAGTCTGAGTGGACATCCATGACATGCGGAGTCCCTCAAGGTTCAATACTTGCACCCCTCCTGTTCAACTTATATATGCTTCCACTGAGCCAAATAATGAGAAAGAACCAAATTGCATATCACAGCTATGCAGATGACACCCAGATTTACCTCGCGTTATCACCTAATGATTACAGCCCCTGTATCAATGCATTGATGAAATTAAAAACTGGATGTGCCTAAACTTCCTTCAGTTAAACAAAGACAAAACGTCTCAGGTTACTATTGTAACCATAGTTCCCTGAGAATAGGGAACGAGATGCTGCGTCCCCTAGGGGTCGCTTTGGGGAACACCTTCGGTGTGACAGGTGTCTGAAGCAAATCATCTAATCACGTCAATGAACTTGACAATGGCTGGCAGCTGCCTATGACGTCACCACGGGTGCGGCTGCAGGTATAAAGGAGCACACAAACAGTAAGTCATCCACTTCATATCTGAAGGGAGACAGCAGCAGGAAGGCTCGAAGCATGGCAAAGGGACGCAGCATCTCGTTCCCTATTCTCAGGGAACTATGGTTACAATAGTAACCTGAGACGTTCCCTTTCGAAGGGAACTCTATGCTGCGTCCCCTAGGGGTCGCTTTGGGGAACGAAATACCAACGCCGCCATGCTGAAGGGCGTGACTGCACTTAATAGGTAAAACCATCAGTCAGAGACCCCCAGGGGAACTGTCCCGTGACCTGCAGTGACCCGGGTCGGGCTACTAGAGAACGGAGGCCTCAAGGAACCAGAGCCGAGGCCCAAGCACGCTCGATCTAGAGTCCGAGGGAGTGCAGGAGCCACTCCACTCAGGACTGAACCCGCAAAGCGAAGACCTAGAGCCGCAACTGCTAGGTCTACACGTTTAGGCGCTACTGAGCTCTAAGAGCGGCTGGGTACACGGCTAGCACTTTGCAGCTGTTCCTCTAGAGCGTAGAGGGGAACAGCACTCAACGCTTGTGGACAGCAAGGGGGTTCAGCGGAACCACTTTCTTACAAGCGGAGCTCACCGGAGCGGAGGCCATAGTCGTCGGCCTGACAACGCTCGACAGCCAAGTCCAGTTCGGGAGTCAAGGGTGACTCCACTGCCCTCGGGCCGACCCAAGTCGTTTGGGTTCAGGCAAGAACTGAGGTGCAGCATCGCTTCGCTCAGAGAAGTAGGGCCAACCTCCCGAAGGGTACACTCTCAAGATGAGAGGGCCAAACAAAACTCCTGTACTTCAGAGCGTAGCGGGGTCTCACGGGGTGGAGGCCCGATCTCCTCAGAGAGGCCTGACGACACCCCTACGCATCAACCGACCAGAGGAGGCAGGAATACTTTACCTCGCCTACCACTCGCTAAAGGTCGCCGAGCGGAGCTTCGTGAAGCGGAGGCCTCGGCAGAGAATACTCTCGTAACGAGAGGAAGCCTACGACGCCACGGAGAGGAGGATAGCCGTAGAGAGCTCAGAGAGCGAAGAAGTGCCCTCTCAGACCCCAGGCAGTGAGAAGGAGGCTTAAGAGAAGCCGACGACTCGCAGAAAGTGCCTGAGGGAGCATAGGGGAGCGGGAGCTCACCTGCAAGGGGACAACTCTCAGAGAGAGAGGAGCAAGCCGCTCACACCTACCCCTTTTCTACAACTAGGCTCCTCAGGAGCTCAGACGTAAACATGACTTGAACACTCAGGAGCGACTAGAGGGGGCTCTGCTAGAGCCACTGCCCCTAAACCAACTGAGTGGAGCTCCAGCGAGCAGGGAAGGCACACCGACCGGATTCTCAGGGCCCTCACACACTGCTCTATTGCTAGGGTCTAGTAAGCCAAGCACAGGAAACAGCAAGCAACAGTGCAGACCCTCCAAACCTGGAGGGCTGCCCAAGTTCACTCGTGAACCGGGACGGTGCACAGGACAATTATAGTGCTGTTATCACAGTGTACTCCAGGCCACTAGCGAGGAGACTCGGAGGGAGTCATACCCCAGCCACAGCTTGGGGGAGCAAGGATACCGTGAGTTACCAAACACACAGGAAGACCTTGCTCATCTCGCAAAGACCTAGCAGAATGAGCTCAGGAGCGAGGGTGTTAGTCAACATGCTCCTTCTTACGCCACAGGCGGGGCGAGGGGGCTCGACTTGGGCCGCCGACTCTAGCACACCCATGTAGCCCAGGCGGAGCTCAGGGGAACGGAGGCCTCGGCGAAAGGCAGCGGACTCTACTATTAAGAGGAAGCCTGACAACGTTCCCTGCGCTTATGAAGCCCTAGGGTGAAGGCCAAGCGCAGCAGCCTTACCACACCAAGAGCGGAGACCTACAACTCCCCTCAGAGAGGAGGCCTGACGACGCTTATAGCAGGCTCCATGGAGCGGAGGCCTCAGTAAAGAAGACTCTCATATTGAGAGGAGGCCTACTACACCCTCTACAGGTTGGGTCTCAGCCCAAACACTCCTCTCTACACCACAGGTTTAGGTGAGGGGGCCCCATTGGGGCCACCGACTCAGCTTAGATAGCCCGGGCGGAGCTCAGGGGAATGGAGGCCTTGCTGAAAGGCAGCCGACTCTAGTATTAAGAGGAAGCCTGACAACATTCCCTGGGCTTACGAAGCTCTAGGGTGAAGGCCAAGCGCAGCAGCCTTACCACACCAAGAGCAGAGACCTACAACTACCCTCAGAGAGGAGGCCTGACGACGCTCGTAGCGGAGCTCCGTGGAGCGGAGGCCTCAGTAAAGAAAACTCTCGTGATGAGAGGAGGCCTACTACGCCCTCTACAGGTCGAGCTCAGGAGTGAAGGCATCGGCCCCAACACTCCTCTTTACACCACAGGCTTAGGCGAGGGGGCCCCATTGGGGCCACCGACTCTAGCTCACATAGCCCGGGCGGAGCTCGGGGGAACGGAGGCCTCGCCGAAAGTGGGCAGACTCTACTAAAAGAGGAGGCCTGACAACGTTCCGTGCGCTTGTGAAGCTCTGGGTGGAGCTAACGCTTTCCTGAGTACCCGCTCACCGCTGGAATAACTGCGACTAGGGGAACAGATCCTAAGATCTGGAGGAGCCAGCCCCTGCGTGGCCTGAGACCTAGGCCCTGGGCACCATGGTATGAAAGACTTGAAAGCCACTGAGCACGCCCTCGCCTCCCTGAACCTCGAAACCACTGCCTCGACAGAGGTCCCAGAGCTCATGAGGCGGGACTGGCGCATCGAGAAGAAACTCTCTCTCTTCCTTCCCGACGTCAGCCGGGTTCACTCAGAGGTGCCTCTCCACAACCACCATGGTCGCCACAGAGCGACCAAAGCAAAAGCTGTTTGCTAGTGGCGCGGAGAGCCAGGTCTGTAGTGCGGCGCAGCTCAGCCACCGCCTCAGCTGATAGCCCCTGGCCTTGGTCCCGGTCTTTACACATTTCTGTCTGATAAGCCTGTAACACCGCCATGGTGTGCAGGACTGCACCGGCTTGATCTACCACCGCATATGCCCTGCCATTGAGGAGCGATGTCTCACGCAGCGGCCTCAACGGCAGGGAGGGCGCCTTTAACGTGGAGGCCACGCCCACCGAGAGAAAGCTCGCAAGCGTCTCTTCGGCTGGGGGCATCCTCATAACTCTTCCCATTCTCCACATCAGCATAATTAGGCTGAGAGAAAAAACTCACGCAGAGAAAGGTTTCCCCATGATCTCCGCACCTCAGCGTGAAGATCAGGCAGAAGAGGAAAGGGCGCCCGAGGCTGATGCTTGAGACTCGCGAGGAAGCGTTCATCCCAGCGACCGAACGGGCGGTCAGCTGATTCACGCTTCCCCGGCATATCGAGCCGCTCACTGGCGCGAGTCACAGCCGTCAGCAGCTCGTCATACGCGGGACAGGCGGGGAGGAATGCTCAGAAAGATTTTCACTGAACACAATCTCCCGCTCGCCTTGATCCGCGGGGAGCGCGCTCCCTCGAGAACTGAGCGAGCCTGATCCTTGCCAAGAAATAAAACACACATATCGCGTGTGTCATCAGGTGTCAAAAAACGCTGACACGGATGAATACAACGAACGTGGTTTCCTTGCTGACCAACGTGACAGACAATCGCTCAGACAAGTTGTCTCCCTGAAGATATGAAGAGGATGACTTACTGTTTGTGTGCTCCTTTATACCTGCAGCCGCACCCGTGGTGACGTCATAGGCAGCTGCCAGCCATTGTCAAGTTCATTGACGTGATTAGATGATTTGCTTCAGACACCTGTCACACCGAAGGTGTTCCCCAAAGCGACCCCTAGGGGACGCAGCATAGAGTTCCCTTCGAAAGGGAACTGAAGTCATTGCATTTGGAAACAAAGATGAAATTCTCAAAGTGAATGCATACCTTCACTCTAGGGGTCAAACAACTAAAAATCAGGTCAGGAATCTTGGTGTGATTTTGGAGTCAGACCTGAGTTTCAGTAGCCATGTAAAAACAATAACTAAATCAGCATATTATCATCTCAAAAATATTGCAAGAATTAGATGCTTTGTCTCCAATCAAGACTTAGAGAAACTTGTTCATGCTTTCATCACCAGCAGGGTGGAATATTGTAATGGGCTCCTCACTGGCCTTCCCAAAAAGACCATAAGACAGCTGCAGCTCGTACAGAACGCTGCTGCCAGGATTCTGAGCAGAACCAGAAAATATGAACATATCACACCAGTCCTTAGGTCCTTGCACTGGCTTCCAGTTATATTTAGAATTAATTTTAAAGTACTGTTACTTGTTTATAAATCACTCAATGGCCTAGGACCTCAATACATTGCAGATATGCTCATAGAATATAAACCTAACAGATCACTAAGATCATCAGGATCAAGTCACTTAGTAATACCCAGGGTTCACTCAAAGCAAGGAGAGTCTGCTTTTAGCTGTTACGCCAGCCGCAGCTGGAACCAGCTTCCAGAAGAGATCAGGTGTGCTCCAACAGTAGCCACATTCAAATCAAGACTCAAAACACATCTTTTTACCTATGCATTTGCATATTGAGCACTGTGCTATGTCCGAACTGTTTGCATTTTATTTTATACGTATTATCTTTTTATTCTTTTAATCATTTTTAATGTTTTATTTTTATCATTCTTCTTTATGTAAAGCACTTTGAATTACCATTGTGTATGAAATGTGCTATACAAATAAACTTGCCTTGCCTCCATGGCTTTTCCCAGACTCCCTTTGAACCTATCGAGGAGGTCCCTATCAAGTTCCTCTCTCTAAAAACCCTCTTTCTGCTAGCAGTTACCTTGCTGAAGAGTGTGGGGGATCTACACGCTTTGTCTGTAGCATCCTCCTGCTTTGAGTTTGCACCCAGGATGGCAAAGGTTTTTCTCCATTCCAGGCTAGGGTTGTGTACAATTTACTCATAGAAGCACACTAAGATCCCCAATATGTCTGGGAATTAACCAAATAGGTCTGTTAAAATATCAAATAAAGACATATTATTAAAGGTAACAAAAGAAAGGTTTGGTAAGAATCAGATTTGAAAAGGCCATAAGAACACAATCCTTGCTCTATGTCTTCCTGTAATGTGAACTCGGCATTACTGAATACTCGCCAAGACGGGCATTTTTACATGATTTAAGCGCAGTAAGCCACTAGTCTTGGTACTTATAACTCTCAAGCCATTTGAGAAGTGTCTTTCTGTGTGCATCACTTACAGTAGAACCCCGATTTACGAAATTAATCCGTTCCGAGGTTGGTTTCATATGTATGTCGGTCAGGCTTTCACGTCAATTGCCTAATCCGTTCCAAGCCCTACAAAAACACAATATTCAGCATGGGACAAAGCGCAATCCAGCTTCATACGTCTCAATAATTTCCCTTTTCGATTCAATGAAAAGCATCCTCTTCTTCACTTTGACTTCAGCAACAATCTTCACATCCATGGTTACTGATTAGAAAAAAGTTTATACTTAAAGCAGAGGCTGGTGGGAGCGATACTGACCAATAGGAGAGCAGGATTGTGAAAAGTGTTCCCCTTCTTACATGGACTATTCCAGCCATCCCTGTCATTCAGTGCGAAATGGACTATTCTAAACTTTCCCTCGGAGTTCAGGAAGTGACTGACAGAGATCGGCTGAAGATTGTATATAGTTTATTGAGTGAAATACAGGGAATTAGTGCCAATCGTTGAGGTTTTATCGATCTATGCACCTTTAATAAATACCAGTTTTGGATCATTCCCTGAGTGAGACATCATTGTTCTGACCGGACAAACTGTAGTCTTCATCCAACCCGAACCAAAATCAGCGCGAATATCAAAACAAAACTCGGAAATCGTCGCTTCGCCGAGATTTCGTTTTTCGCATCTCGATCATTTTGTCATAACTCGGGCGGAAAAAACCCCGAAATCTTTTATCGTATGTCGAACTTTTCGTATGTAGAGCGTTTCGTAAGTCGGGGTTCTACTGTATATAAATCAATGGTGTATGCGCTTTTGCTGTGAGCTTGAAGCTTGAGAGAATTAGTGAAATTATGTGCAATACAAGCACTATATTCAACCAGAGCAAAGCGGGTGTTACTTCACTGTCTGAGAGAAGAGAGTGAGAACGCAAAGCTGATGTTATTGCCTGTGCCGATTGCAACAAAACAGACCAGCTCAGAATCGGAAAGACTTGACACGGGTTCACCAAATCAAACCTTTTAGACGAGGAAGTTTCCCAAATTTTGTTGATTTGACCCATTTATAATGTTAAAAACATTTTGTTTTTAGAAAAATAAAACCTAAACTTTACATTCATCAAAGAGTCCTGAAAAATCACATTTTCCACATAGATATTAAACACCACTTATGTTTACATTTATAACAATAAGAATATTTTAATGATTCCTCAACAGCATTGATCACAGGACTAAATAAAAAAAATTATATTAAAATAGTAAAAAATTATTTTAAATTGTAATAATGTTTCCAAATGGATTTGTACGTGGATTTGCTTGAAAATAAATAGAGCCCTGGGGCCTCATGTATCAACACTACTTACGCACAAAAACGTTGCGTTCGCCAGCTTTCACGCTCACGGTCGGATGTACTAAAAGTGAAACTAACGTGACAATGTGCGTTTCTCCACGGCAAGTTCATGTCTGGCGTAAGTACATATCTCATTGTTTTGTCCATTGGCGACTCCTATAGGCAATGAAGTGAAGCTGCAAACATGACACAACGAATTTTTCTATAAGTCTGTGTGAAGCATTGCCATTTATTTGCAATGTATAAAATCATTATATATATATATATATATAAATCATTTATAAATTTTTTATATATCATTTATATATATATATATATATTTATAAATCATTTATATATATATATATATATATATATATATATATATATAAATATATATAAATGATTTGCAATGTATAAAATCATTTATATATATATATATATATATATATATATATATATATATATATATATATATATATATATATATATATATATAATAAATGATTTTATACATTGCAAATAAATAGCAATGCTTCACACAGACTTATAGAAAAATTCGTTGTATAATGTTTGCAGCTTCACTTCATTGCCTGTAGTAGTAGTATTGCATAATTTATAGAATATTCCCATAAGGCTTGTGTGACAATATATATATGTGACAATATATATATATGACAATATATATATATATGACAATATATATATATATATATATATATATATATATAAATGATTTTATACATTGCAAATAAATAGCAATGCTTCACACAGACTTATAGAAAAATTCGTTGTATAATGTTTGCAGCTTCACTTCATTGCCTGTAGTAGTAGTATTGCATAATTTATAGAATATTCCCATAAGGCTTGTGTGACAATATATATATGTGACAATATATATATATGACAATATATATATATATATATATATATATATATATATATATATATATATATATATATATATATATATATATATATATATATATATGACAATATATATATATATATATATATATATATATATATATATATATATATATATATTGTCACACAAGCCTTATGGGAATATTCTATAAATTATGCAATTAAGTTAGAACATATAAAAACACGTGCAAATTGAAGGGTAAAATGAACAATTAGTCTATGGCAATGGCAACTTTGGCAATATTATAGGACATTGCTAATGGCAGAATCCGAAGAGAACGAGTTTTTAGGGACCACAATGATTTCCTGGCCCATGATGACTGCCTTATCAGCCATTTCAGATTTCCAAGGGCTATCCTCCGAATCTAGTTGGGTCCGAATCTAGAGAGAGAGACAGCGAGGAAACACGCAATTCCCGTTCCGTTACAGGTGCTGACAACACTTGGTTTCCTGGCAACTGATTTTTTCCAAAGGGAACTGACCGACCGCTCAGGAATCAGCGAGTCGTCTTTGAGCCGCGCAAAGCCAGCTGTCCCCATATGATGCAGTTGACCAGCCAAACATTAAAATGCAATTTACAGCGATAGTCGGTTTCCCTAATGTAATCGGAGCGATCGACTGCACACACATATAAGGCACCATCTGAAGATGAATTTGCATACGAGAATCGGAAACATTTCCATTCAATAAATGTGCAGATTATATGTGATGCGCAAATACGCCTAAAAAATATTGTGGCAAGGTGACCTGGGTCAACCCATGATTCATACATCCTTCCAAAAAGCTTGGTTGGGTGACAGCTGGTAGCTGGCAGAGTGCGCGATGGCTTCTTGATGAGTGATGCATTTAAAGTTATGGTTCTATCTAATAGTACTTTTTATTTTTATTTATTTACATTTAATTAAATTAATTCTATAACAATTATATATAATAATTGTATTTAATTATACAACAACCCTTCAGAAGACCGCGGTTATCCACTAAAGACAATTATAAGACCATTTTATTTTTAGGATCATTTACAGTGCAACTTTCAGATCCAACCGCATTGACGGCATCAGCTAAACTCCCCCATATTTTCATTTTTTTTTTTCCTTTTGTTATTAATTCCGGAGGACAAAGTTTTTTTAGTCCAGGTCAATCTCTGAACAGCCCTGACCCCCGTGACACACATCAAGCAAGAACAACTGAAACATGACTCCTCTCCCACAGGAAGTTTACTGGCATCTGGTCTTTGTCATACACAGATTCACACGGCTGTCACATTGGCCTCAACTAGTTATGTTGACCACGGGTTCTTCCGCCTCAGTAACACACTGGTGTGGTTCACGAAGCCTTACACAGCCTTGTCATAATCCTGTGTTAGATGTGTGCTCGCAGTAGTTCAATCTTATCGCATCTGATACTTGGGAGCTGAAGGCATGCCATTAATCATGTCACCAACAGAAAGCCTTATCTATAAACCAGAACTCATAATCCCACACAATAAATCAGCTCTGACTAATACATATAAGCAAACCTATTCATGTTCAACCAAGCTAACCTAATCTTCACAAAACAAAAACAAAAAGCTCCTCATGTAATCTCCATTGATGGATGCAGCGTTTACTTCAACAGGCAGAGAGGGGTGAGTTTTATCAGATTAGACATTTGACAAGAGCTATCAAAGCGAGCAGCTTGAAACTTTAATAGCACACGTACAGCCGGCTCCAAACAAGCTTGTGGTCCATTGTCACTTGGCAGCTTCGAGCCATTGCGCTGATGGGGCCACATTGATGTTTGGATTAGGGCACGGCTCTGTGATCAAGTGCTCAAATACTAGATAAAAACTACAGAAACACCCTTTAATCCTCACAAACCGCCTCTAAATAGGATCTAAGGGGAAGGACATCATCACAGTGGATTCTTTTCAAAATGGTCAAGTGTCTTTGGCTTAATTCTGGTGCTGCGAACGTGCTAAGAGGGGGGCAAACACCTAAGCCTACTTGATAAACCATTAGATTGTGAAGTCCTTAAAAGATTGGCCTTATTCACGGCAGCACCATCTTTGATTTAAACAAGACTGTGAGGGCTAGACATGCATCTCTGGGTTGTGCTGTTATTTAATGTTTTTGGATTGTCCTGCTGACGAAACACTGCAAAATAAAAATCCTTCTTGCACTCTCTTCTCTCAGACAGAGAGTGCATTTTCATGAAATTTTTCAGAATGTTTTGCTTCAGAGTGAAGCGCATCACAGTGTTAAAGGCCATCAGCTCTGAAAATCCAGTGTTTTCAGCATCGCAGAAAGGCCCAGTTCACAGCAAAACTCCATCTCTGCATCTGTTTTGAGTTTATCATGCATTTGGCAATGCAACATGAACATTGTTTTCACATTTGTATAATTTCCAACATTTTTGCGGACAGATGATTACAGCGTTTCACACTTTTACCGAGATTTGTAATAAAAAGAGTCTGTCAGAAATGTAAAGCTTCCCTGCTGGTTCCCTACTGCTTGTGAGTGAAGAAATCAAGTCATAAAAGTTATAATTGTATTACTGTAAAGTAAATATACACTTATTATAAAATATTACTTTTTATTATTATTAATTTACAGTTCAGTTGTATTACAATAGTAGGGTACAGTGGCATAAAAGGCTCCTCTGATTTTATTGTCCTCTGAACCACTAGATGGAAAGAAAACTTTCAGCAGCACTTTCCAAAACATCCTCTTTTCAAGATGAACCCGGCCAATTCGGCTGATTCAGGCCAATTTAATCTAATATTTTCTGTTTTTTTATTTTTATTATTTAATTTTTTTTTTCACATTTTCTAGATTTAATTTGCTGATAAGAATATATTTTAAGACAAAGGTTTTATGATTGACTTTCAGTTTTGTTCAAGCTAATTAACGCAACAGTTTTTCAATAATGGTGGGGTAAAAAGCACCTCTGCTGTTGAAACGAAAGGCACAAAAATGAACATGATAAATAAATGTCTATCTGAGTTCTCCAACTGTTGACATGACATGGTTAGATTCAGATGAGAAATGGCATATATTAAGTCCAGTGTCCACTTGGACACTCGCCATATTTATAATCCATCATATTCAAAAATATGATACTCATATAATAAAATATAATCTATTGTTACCACTTTAAATACTATATTAAATTATTATGGGATCTCAATCCTTTCAAAATCTTTTTTTTCTGTATTTTTTTTAAATATAGATTTATATATTTATATTAAGAAAATATATATTAAGATTTCTTAAGGTGCAGCTTAAGTTGTACCCTAGTGTCTGTCTCTGTCTTACACTAGTGTCTAAAATGTTTGTATTATTATTATTATTCTTTTTTTTATTATTATTATTATTAATCATGTGTCTATCATGTCTGAGATTCCTGTACTTAGATTATGTTCAAAAGTAAATTAACTTGTTCATTTTGTGGAATGTTTTTTTATGGTTTCTAAAAGGGCACTAAATATTGTTCAAGGTATTGAAATTCCGGCATCCTGACAACAAATTCTGGATTCTTTTTTTTTTTTCACATAAATTTGACCTGATATACAGTGGAACCTGGTTATGTCGACGGCCTTGGGGGTTGCAAAAAAGCGTAGAGATAACCAAAAGCCAATATGGCGATTTATTTGATGAAGCGATCGGCATGCTATAAAAATGTACATACACTGTATACGTTTGCTAACAACAAAAGGCATATGTGCACCAACTAACAGCAGAGATTTACCAGTATACAATAAAAACACCTTTGATTCTCGATACAAACCTTTAATTATATTCTCCAACATTGCAAACACAATTTCGCTCACAGCATAAACACAGTCACAGCACACATAAACACATCCACTCATAACACAGTCATTTCGCTCTGACACAGTTCTGAAAAGTATCGCACACGCCATTACTGTGGTTTCTTTACAAAATCTAAAATGCTTTGTTGCTTTTTGCCTTTAACGGTCTGCTTGAAAACAAATGCTTCTAAGCTTCTATTAGTAACAATGACTTTGTCGATGTCAATGTAATCGGGGAATTCCCGGACAATGAAGGTGTACTCTGGTGCCGCTTCCAAGATGGCTTCTGTAAAGCCTGATTTTTCCGCGAGTCTTCTGCGGCTGCGTGGCTCTGTGCCACAAGAGTGAGTGAAGTATCTTTGGAGTGAGCGACTATACGGACTGATGCACATACAACGTGAACTCGGTACTATGAGGATCATGAGGTTCGAGATAACTGATGTTAAGTGGTGAATTTGTCCCTCTTTTGTGCTTGAGATATCAGGGTTCAGCGACATAAAAGAATCAACATAACCGATAAGAAAATGCTAGGAAAATTAGGGAGTTTGGCGGTTCTACTTATAAACACGTCGACATAACAGCTTTGGCGAGTTAACCCAGGTCGAGATAAGTGGGTTCCACTGTATAGAGCTTGTTCATACTTGAGCACAAAATGAAGTTTTGTTAAAAAATTATTAAGTTCATCTAACTTAATATAGTTTGTTGTTTGAACATAATTTAATAAAAAATTGTCATTGTAAAAAAAAACTTCTTCAGTTTATGAATAATCTTGAATGGAGCCTTTCCATTCAAGAGTTGAACGCAGAGACGCAAAATAGGCATTGGTCTCCAATATTTTGCAGAAGATTTCTTACAGTTTGCAGAAATTGGCCTGAAGGACAAGTACTTACTTGTCATGTTTCTTCCTCAAAACAAACCATTCCTATTCTTTGCATTCAAGGCAAAGGCATGTCCTTCCCTTTAGGTTGTGGTTGTCACCTCAAGTCTTTGAGATGGTCGTGGAGGGGGCCCTTGCTCCTCTGAGGGAGCACAGTTTTCTCATTCTCAACTACCTCAAACACCTTACTACCTTATCCTGGTCCATTAAGAAGAGCAGTTGTACAAACACAGGGGCTTGCTGCTCAAGCACATCAGCCGTTTGGGGCTTGAGCCAACTAGGAAAAGAGCAAGCTCTCCCTCGTACAGAGAATCTCTTTAAATGTGGCTCTTTCAACATTAAAGGTTGCCGACCCCTGGTCTAGCCCCAAGCGGTGGTAGACACTATCACTTCAGCCCTTTACTAGGTGTGCTTACACTTTTAAGTGGTGCCTCTTTGTTATTTAGTGTTCTTCTTCACCAAGAAACCCCCCTTAAATGCCTAATCAGAGTTGTGCTTTCTTTTCGGTCTGAACTGTGTTTGTTCATTGGCAAAAGCAAAACTGGCCCTCTGACTGAGCCTGGGTTCTATCAAGGTTGTTTGTCCATTCTTTACTGATGTAGTTTTTTTTTTTTAACTTAATTTTAACAATATTATAGAGCTGACTTTATAGAAGTGTATTTTTGGTCAACAAAAATTCTTGCCTGGAATTTGGGCGGGCCAATTCTCACATCATCCTGAGACCCCCGCCTGGACATGTGCTTAAGGTTCTCACCTCTCCTTTCAGGAAACAAACTTGTACGTGGAGCACATGCATACCTTCAGGACATCAGACCAGCTCTTTGTCTGTTACAAAGCCCAGCTGAAGAGAAAGGCTGTCTTCAAGCAGAAACTGAAGTGCACTGAATAGTGGATGCCATAATCTTAGGGTGAAATCTCACTGCACTTGGAGCATTGCCTCCTCCTGAGCACTGGTGCTAGCTGACAGACATTTATATAGCTGCAGGCTGGGTGACACCTTAAAAGTTTGTAAGATTGTATAATATCCATGTAGAGCCCATGTCCCCCCATGTACTGGCTACAAGTAGCTTAAAATTTGACCCCACTATGTCTCGCTTTCAGTGCCACTCCTCTCTTAGGACGAGATATGGTGACGACGACGAGACGCCACGCACTTGGTAACAACATAAAGGCACAAACAACATAAAGGCACATGGACACGAGAGTGCGTACAAGACATCAAGTGGCCTCACACAAACACGATGAGAGCAGTGTCGGGGTTCTGTCGACCAAAACACTAGGAACCGAAACTGACATGACAGGACCCTGACATGTGTCAAGTCAAATCGCCTTTATTTACATAGCGCTTTTTACAATAGAGATTGTTTCAAAGCAGCTTTACAGAGATAACAGGAAAAAAACAGCAACAAAGTTTGTTTTGGGTGTACAGCAGGACAAGAGCGGACAATCGATAACATTGATTAATATTGTAATATAAGAGGAGTATACATTATGCACTGATAAACATTTCATATGGGTATGCTATTTTTTTTTTTTAAATGTGCAGTTTACAAATGTATAAAAAGTGAACAAATGTTTGGAATACTGCAATTGACCCTCAATATCCATTTGGGGAAAAAAAATAACAATACATACAACAATGTTCATCTACAATCTCTAACCCCTGGCTAACGGATGTTCTTTGTGAACACCGGACCAAACTACGGCCAGCTGAGAGAAAATGGCACAAATCAAAAGACCTGTCTGATCTGAGTACATATCAATCTCTGCTCTCTACCTTTTCTACTGATGTCCATACTGCTAATACTTTGCATTTCCACATTAAGATCAACAGCGCTTCTAACACACTCACACAAAACATTCAACTCTCTCCTCTGTCCCCCTAAAAAAGGAACTTAAACCAACCACTAATGCAACTAGATACCTTTTCTCCTCCTTCTCTCCACTCACCGAGGTAGATGTATCTAAACTTCTCCTTTCCAGACATCCAACCAACCTGCTCTAGAGATCTCCGCCCCTCACATCTTCCACAAGCCATCTCTCTACTGGGAACCTTCCCTACCACATTCAAGTAGGCTCGTTTAACCCCACTGCTGAAAAAACCCACATTAAACACATCACTTGTTGATAATTACAGACCTGTCTCTCTCCTACCATTCATAGCAAAAACTCTTTAACGTGTTGTTTTTAACCAGGTATCATCTTTCCTCTAACAGAATAATCAGTTGGATATCAATCAGTCCGGATTCAAGAAGAGCAATTCAACCGAGACTGCATTACTATCCATCACTAAAGCTCTAAGGATTGCAAGATTTATCATTCTCTTGGAACTATCTGCTGCCTTTGACACTGTTAATCATCACATCCTTCTGTCCACCTTCTTGTCACTAGGTATCACAGGAACTCCAGTTCACTGGTTTGAATGCTATCTCACAGAAAGGTCCTTCAGGGTTATGTGGTTTGGGAGATCTCCAAAGAATGCCAACTGATCGCTGGGGTTCCTCATGGTTCAGTTCTTGGACCACTTCTCTTCTCCATGTACACCACATCACTGGGTCCCATAATACGGGCACACGGATTCTCCTATCACTGCTATGCCGATGATAGACAGCTCTGCCTGTCATTTCAATCAGATGATTCCACGGTAGCTGCGCAAATCACAAGCTGTCTGGGCATCACCTGCAGCTCAACCTGGCAAAGACTGAGCTTCTTGTCTTCCCAATCTGACTCTACAGCACGACTTCACAGTCCACATTGGCTCTTCAATGATTATCCCATCAAGGTCCGCCAGAAAACTTGAAGTAATCTTTGAGGACTAGTTGACCTTCAAAGATCACATCTCAAAGACAGCTTGATTCATGCAGGTTTGCACTTCACTACATTAGGAGGATTAGGCCGTTCCGAACTGAGCAAGTAACAGAAATTCTCGTACAAGCCATGGTCATTTCCAGGCTTGATTATTGATCTTCTTTCTAGTCCAAACAAACCCCTACAACTGATCCAGAATGCAGCAGCTCATTTGATCTTCAACAAACCCAAAAAGACCCACATCATGCCTCTCTTTATCTCTTTGCACTGGCTCCGACTTGTAGCTCGCATCAAATGCGAGCACTGACAAAGCACTGACACTTGCTCACAGAGCTAACACAGGCTCAGCACCCTCTTACGTGGACTCGCTACTATGAATCTACACACCTACCAGAAACCTTTGATCGAACAATGAGCAATGACTCGTGGTAGCATCACAGAGAGGCACAAAATCACTCTCAAGAACATTTTTGTTCAATGTTCCTTGCTGCTGGAACGATCGCCCTCCCTTCATCCATAATGCATAATCCCTGTCAATATTCAAAAGAGATCTGAAAACTCAAATCTTCCGTGAGCATCTAACATCTCATACACACACACACACACACACACACACACACACACAAAAAACGTTAAAAAAAAGATCCTTGCTTTCACCTTCCTTTTAGTCCCTCCATTCTCCAGGCTTATACTACTTCAAGCAATGTTTGAAACTTTGCATTGTGACACTCTTGTGTACTTTTGCATCTTCAGGATGAATCGCTTTCTGTATTCCTCAAGTTGTAAGTCGCTCTGGATAAAAGCATCTGCTAAATGAATAAATGTAAATGTAAATAAATGATTAACAGCCCCATAGTTGACAGTATGTCTGTCTTTGAAGGTTTATAAGTAATAACTCAAAATAAGATACCCTATTGAGAAACTGAATAAGACTTTTACTTTCAGAACTCTGTTTCACATTGTAAATAGAAGAGAGTGAAACTTTTCTTTTGGTAATTTTCATGCATTCTATGTACTGTATTCAGACATTCTGCACACTGTTCACAGCAAAAAATGTTTCAATATTAGTCTTTACAAATCTAGCTTGCATTTTGTTTGAGGTCCTAAAAAGTGTTTCTCGCAAAACAACATTCCACAAACGTACCAGTGACACAAATATGTTTGCATCACCTCACCCAGTTTATGCCATAAATCATCAGCAAACAGAACTGCAGGCCGTTTTCATAGGAGCCACAAGTTTATTTCAGTTGAATAGTGTGCTGATACAGGTTCCTATATTCTAGGAAATAGTGTATTGATATATTGTGTAAATCACTTCAAGCATTTTTCACTGAAGGCTGACACAACTTCACCGCAGGCATGGAGGTTGATTACAAAAAACTGACTGAGGTGGTGAAGAATCAGAGTACATGACCCAAGTTTACTTATGCTCTCCTAAATTAGAATCTAAAATGTATTTATTTTGTTATAGACCTGACTAAAACTTTCTTGACTAAATTTTTTTTCCTGACTAATTTTATTAAAATCCACTGTAGTAAAAGACACTTTTGTGTCAGTAAAACTTAGTGTGATTTCAACTTAAAAACCAAGACTTCTCTTTTAGGGAAGGAGTTTTAAAGAAGAGCATTTCAAAAGTTAAAAATCTCATTCACATGGACACACTAAATCATCCTTTTTCCTTACTGTAGGATATATTTAAAAACACAGGCTATTATTAACAAATTATTCAGAGAGGTTTGCTGTATTTGTGGCTTAGTCTCTGTCTTCCTCTATTGGTCACAGTCAGGTCGTGCAGCATGAATGTGCAACCCTGCTGAATTAGTTACATTTCGGATTTGTATGATGTGTATGATCTATCATAATATTTGAAAGCATAACAGAAGGCAAAACAATCCCCATTTGACCTGATTTTAAGATATTTTCTCAAGGTTTAGAATGTATGAAACATGAAAGCCAAGGCCGCATGGCAGCCGCTGTCATCAATCACTCACAAGGGCAGGTGTGTGTGTGTGTGTGTGTGTGTGTGTGTGTGTGTGTGTGTGTGTGTGTGTGTGTGTGTGTGTGTGTGTGTGTGTGTGTGTGTGTGTGTGTGTGTGTGTGTGTGTGTGTGTGTGTGTGTGTGTGTGTGTGTGTGTGTGTGTGTGTGTGTGTGTGTGTGTGTGTGTGTGTGTGTGTGTGTGTGTGTGTGTGTGTGTGTGTGTGTAAAACAGCTTATAGTACAGTCAAGGACAATAAGAGTTAGTACAATCTATTTATTTTTTTATGAATGAAAGCTCATAAGATTTTTTGACAAGTAGGTGAATTGTGAAGTAGGGAATGGAACTCTTACACACACACACACATTAAGAGAAGATGACCCTTTATAATCTGTCATTAGCAGTTTCTGTAAACAAAGACACGTTTCCCCTTGCCTCCATATTTTTTCCCAGTACATGAATGCACTGGTACCAAATTGAATTTCCACAGCGCCTCTGCCTCTGCCAGTCGCCATCCGCTCCATAAACACGCTGAGAAGCATCAGGGCAATTTATGTGCATTGAAATTGAGCTCTCTGAAGCGAGAGCAGCACCTTGTGATTGTCACAAACATTTGAGTACAGTCAAGGTGACATCTTTGTTATGCAGCACATCTGGTGTACAATTTTTATACATCTAAATTGTATAATAAATGCTTTTTTATATTTAATTTTTTTATCAAATGTAAACATTAGTAGAGGTGACCAGGTCAGTTGTAACATATTTTATATTTTCTATCATAAGACAATATCTGCCAAACCTCAAAAAAAGTATATATATGTATATAAAAAATTAAGCCTCCCTCTAAAAAAAAAAACGTGTATATATACACGCTTTTTTTTGGAGGGGGGCTTGATTTTTACAGCAAATGTTGAAAGAATGTTCCTGCTTTTCTGGTTGGGCCTGTTCAGTCAAACTCCAATGAATTCAAACCACATCATAAAAGGATCATGTGCTAAATTCCAATTCTTCTTCAAATTTACTTGCATTTTTGTAGTTCAAGCAGTAAATTAACATTCTATCAAAAGGAATGTTATGGTCATAACAACTTCTGGTTATAAGCCGCAAAATATACCCGAATCATTGTCTCCATTTGCTGCACAACAACTGCTGTTTTCTTGTTGTTGCATTCTGTAACTGTCACAGGATATTTCTTCATCATTCAAATTCAAAGGCATCACAAATTCAGAGAACAGAAGAAAATAAAACCTCAAAAGCTTTAAGATTTATGAATTTTAGTTGCATAATAAAATTACATCAATTTGAATTGAATGATCCTCACATATTATAAAACCATATTATAATGATACAGATAATCACCAAATAAATGAATGATATGCAATGAATGATATGTGTTTGTTTAAATGTACAAATATGAATGAATATTAAATGAGTATATGAATATATGAATATGAATGGTTAATTCCCTTATTCCATTAAGACTCATATAAAATGTTTTATTACTCTCTAGTTCTTTTTTACAGTCTTAATTAATAATATGAATAATATACGTAAGGTTTATTCAATTCAATTTGATGGAATTTTACTATGCGAGTGATATTTTGATTGAGTTCTATAGTGATCTTTTCTCCAGCTCGTGTGTGAGTGAAGTGTGTGGCATTTGTCTCTCCTGCCTCAGAATGGGTTCGGTTAATAGTTAAGTGTAACTGCTGTGAAATGTCCCGTCATCAACACGATAGGTCTAGTGTGTTTTTTTATAGAGTGCGCAGGACAGCAGAAACATTCCAGAGGATGTCAGAAAGCGGCCCGCAAGGGTGCATTAGAAAGTCAAAGGTTAACGCTCGTTTCAAAGGTTACTGTTACTGTTCGGCCCACGACACTGGCGTAGTGAAGTCCTTCTTCATGTGATAGCATGCTGTGTCTCCTGGCAGTTCCCCTCTCAAAGCTGCTTTCTTTTCTTCCTTCAAAAGGCCTAAACAAAAAATATGTCCTCTCTGACCCAAATGTTGCCATGGGACCAGTCAAACGACATATTTCCAGCCGTTCTTCTCTGCCCCGCGGGAAACTCGCAGTGTAATTATACATTAGACACACGGCTAGCCCTCAGTCCTCCAATGACAACAGCCTCAGTGTAATTTCATCACTCATTCCAAATGAATGTGTGGTTTCGTTTAACCGGCTCCTCTGTGTATTTTCTTCTGCTCACTCTGCTCGGATTTAGCTTGACATTTCGTCCCAAAGACTTTGATGGAATATCATATGTGGTTTCAAGTGGGCAAAAGTGGCTAATTGTCTTCATAGTTTAGACATCAGTGTATAAAATCAAACAGAAAATAATCCAATTATTATGTTGACAAGAACCACAAGTAAAGCCAGACTGAAATGCCATTAAAGAAAATTAGATACCTTTCTTTGCCAATAACCCTGGAAAATATTGTTCTGTGAAATTTGATTATTTTATATAACCCTATAATGTCATAATTATTGTTGTATATTTTAGTTAATTACTTTCTGTCAAATTTGTGGTTAATTATCGATGTGTATGTTTGTCACAACCACCACAGGGAGGCGATAACGCACTTGGATTTACTCAAACACCAGAAGAGTTTCCAGAAACCTGTCAAGAGCATGACAAGGCGTTTTGGGATCCAATATTGCATTAAAATTTTCCTTTAAGGAAAATGAGCTAATTGTTCCTTTTTTCATGACAGTGAAGCCCATCTCATATCAGGGATTCATCTGTATGTACACATATATGTATATGTATTATTATTATTATTATTTATAATGTTATTTATACTGTTCAAAAAATTTAAGTTTTTGAAATCAGTTTCTGCATTTATTTGATTAAAAATAAAGCATTTAGTATAAAAAATGTTATATATTATATCACTGTAAAACAGCTGTTTTCTATGTGAATATATAGTAAAGTGTCATTTATTCCTGTGATTAAAGCTGAATTTATTAGATGATACAGTAAAACAGTGTAATTATCAATGTAAAACCGTTTTTATCAATGTAAAACAGGTTTTATCAATGTAAAACAGGTTTTATCAAAAAACAGTAAAACAGGTTTTTAACAGGTTTTATCAATGTAAAACGTCTCAGGTTACGTATGTAACCATAGTTCCCTGAGAGGGAACGAGACGCTGCGTCATCGCTATGGGAACGCCCCCGCGTCATCAACTCTTGAAGCACAATAGAAAACACCTGTGAGAATGACACGGATGACGTCATGAGCCAGGAAACAAAAGGCACGCCGAAACCGGCACCGACAGCTTGCGAACGTCTGAAACAAGCGCGGCATGCGGGAGAGCTAGGGCTAAAGCTGATGACGCAGCGTCTCGTTCCCTCTCAGGGAACTATGGTTACATACGTAACCTGAGACGTTCCCTCAGGAAGACCAGTCTCCCACAGCCAGATAGCCTCAGCTAGAACCTGCCTACTGAGTGATCTGCATGGCTCGTCGGGCCTCAGCCCGGGAGAGCCATACCCAATGCTCGCACTGGGCTGCACACCTCCTGACCCATGACGAGAGGGAAAAACCCCCGCAGGAGGAGGAACCGCAAAGCGGCCCTTGCGCTCTCCTAGCCTCAGCCAGGGAGTAACCTTAAAACCTGCGGGAGACCCCCTCAGTGAGGAGACCGGACTCACGACCTCAGTTGTGAACCGGAACTCCGCGGCTGCGGTAGCGGCTCTCGGCCCAGTAGCGAACCTGGGGAGTGTCAACCACAAAACAACCCCAAGACGCCCAAGGTGGCGGCCCTCAGAGAGGGCCACCGACAAAATGCGCATCGCAGCGCCAGCCGAGGAGCAGCCACCCAACCACAAGACCGCCTAAAACCCGAAGGTAACAAGGCGTGGGCGAGGTGAACCCGGAATACATATGGGGACTTAAGCACCGTTGTGCTGCCCGGCCCAGATCCGCAAGTAGTGAGAGTTAAACCTGACTTGAGGCACTCCTCGAAATGGTCTGGTTTGAGGCACTTGCCCAGGGGTCACCTTATCGCCAAGGAGGTCCATCATATACCGGGCTACAACAACCATCAGGCCTAGGCCAGAGCACGGCTGGAGCTACTACTACGCATCGGGAAGTGGCTCCTAGTAGCAGCCCGACCACAACCCAGTGACGTGTAGAACCTTCCTCAGAAGGTAGGTACGCCCAGCAACAGGGGACACGAGTCACAACTCGCTGGTTATCAGGACCACATGCCGGGAGGAGAGCTTGGAGAAAGGCGGCTGACCGCCCAAGCTCAACTACTGATGCCACGGGGCCAAAGCTTCGGTCGTGGTAGGACAGCGTACTCCCAGGAACTTACTACGCGGCACAACCGTGGCTCCCCCCCTCAGGGAAGCTGGGAGCTCACACCATGCGTAGGAGTTAACCATAAACCTGTGAAACCGCCAAGATCCGAAGGCACGAGGCGTAGGCAAGGTGAACCGAAACCCAACGGGGACTTAAGCACTACAGTGCTGCCCGGTACCAGATCCGTACGTTCTAGAGTCGCAACCCTGTTTCAAAGGGACTCCTGAAACGGTCTGGTTTAAGGCACCTGCCTAAGGGGTCCATCACGCATCGAGCTACAACAACCGCGAAGCCTAGGCCAGAGCACGGCTGGAGCTACTACTACGCACCGGGAAGTGGCTCCCGAGGAGACAGACCACAACCCAGTGACGCGTAGAACCTTCCTCAGAAGGCGAGTATACCCAGCAATGGGGAAAAAAGGCACGACCCGACCCTGGAGACGCCTAGGGAGATGGTTCCCCGGAGGGATCCAAAGCACCCCAAAAATGAGTCAAAACATGCTGGCCACCAGGACCGCATACAGGGAGCAGAGCTTGAAGAAGGGCGACTGACCGCCCAAGCTCGGTTGCTGATGCCACGGGGCCAAAGGCTTCAGCCGTGGCAGGACAGGTTTTTTTTTTTTTTTTTTACACGGAAGAAACGGTGTCCCCCCCCCCGCAGGGGAACTGGAGAACACACAGCGTGCATAGGCCCTACACCGAAAAAGGAGGTAGCCATAGGGGAAAATCAAAGCGCCCGCAGGCGACTGAATGAGACTGCTAAACGCCCGGGCTCACACTGTTAATGCCACGGGGCCGAAGGCTTCGGCCATGGTAAACAGCAAACTCCCAACCTTACTATGCGGCACTAAACGGTGGTTCCCCCTCAGGGGAGCTGGCAGTCATACCGTCTTTATTCCTCTTTCACGAGCCTGAACAGTCTCCTCGAAGACTGTCAGACAGGATTGGCAACCTACACAGACAATGCCCTCGAGCGCAGACCACGTAAGATTAGCCCTGCCCCGCACCTTCCAGTGAGCGAGAACAACACCTCGATGCCGAACTGCTAACTGCCATGACTGAGCCACCGTAGATGAGGCTCAGAACATGGATATCTGCAGGCGCAGTGCCCAAGCATTAGCGAAGGTGCAGTTGGTAAGTTTGCCATATCCGCGCCGGTCTCCGGCCACAAAAATCTCTCATCGAAAGAGAGGGAATGGCCGCAAATGAGGGAGTATATAAAAAGTGCCCAGGAAGCTCATTATTCGTTTGATAATTATTTTTTCCCCTCTTTTTTTCTTTCAAGATTGCGGTGGCTCTCCCCTCAAGGGAGCCAGAAACTCTATAGACCTTTCACTGAATATGGATATCTTGGAGGCGCAGTGCCCAAGATTAGTGAAGGTGCAGTTAGTAAGTTTGCCATATCTGCGCACTTTTCTCATCCAAACGTGACATCCCTTTTCTTTTAAACTAGACTCGGGGAACGCGAGCAGCAAAACCATACACATCTTCGTTTTGCTCTCTCAGTCAGACGCTAACACAAAATACAGCTCCTCAAAGCTGGAAAAGTGCAACAGAGTGAGTTTCGAAACCGGGTCTCTCGCGTGAAAGGTATACGCAGTGTCCGCTTTACCACAGTACAAATTTAATCTAAGTCGGAATAATCCGACAAGACATGCTTCCTCGTGAACCCAGCATCAACGATCGTCACTGAGCCTCAGCAGCAGCGAGATCGAAACTGTGCTCACAATACCCGCCGCCAGCGCCCCCGAGCGCTGACTGCGAGATGTAGTGCAGCCAGCGAAATAAACACTGACTGAGCACGATACGATGAAAGACTGTGTGCCTCCTGCTTGCGTGGGTACACGGGCATGGAGACACACAGCGCTTTCTTTCTTCTTTTTTCTAATACCGACAATACCCAGCTCCTCGAAACTGGACTGCCGCAGTAGAGAGTTTTCATCCCCCGAGACCCGAGTCTACGGGGCTCATCCTCGGACGAGCTCCGGAAGCCCGGGGGAAGGGGGGTATATCCGTAGAACGTATGTGATCCCCATGACCGGGACCGCCGCAACGGCAGCGGGACCCATGCCACGAGGACCACGCGCTCTAGCAGCCTCCCCGAAGGTTGCTAGGCGAGAGCAGAGAGTCAGCGGTGAAAACCGCTCACAATTCGCACAGGCAACGCCCTTGAGCGCTGCCAGTGCATGCTCTACCCCCCTGCATGACACTCGTAAAGTGTGCATATCCCCGCCAGAAATAAAATGAGAGCAGGGAAACACGCAGCGTAAAAACTTTCTGCCATACTGAAAACTCTCGCCGAGACATCCTACACAGAGCTCCCTAGTGCTTGTTGAAGACGAAAAAGCTGTCGGTGCCGGTTTCGGCGTGCCTTTTGTTTCCTGGCTCATGACGTCATCCGCGTCATTCTCACAGGTGTTTTCTATTGTGCTTCAAGAGTTGATGACGCGGGGGCGTTCCCATAGCGATGACGCAGCTCGAGTTCCCTTGAAAGGGAACCGCTGTTTTCTATGTGAATATATAGTAAAGTGTCATTTATTCCTGTGATTAAAGCTGAATTTATTAGATAATAAATGCAGTAAAACAGTGTAATATTGTATCAGTGTAAAAAAGCTGTTTTCTGTGAATATATAGTAAAGTGTCATTTATTCCTGTGATTAAAGCTGAATTTATTAATGATAAATACAGTAAAACAGTGTAATATTATATCAATGTAAAACAGCTGTTTTCATGTGAATATATATTAAAGTGTCATTTATTCCTGTGATTAAAGCTGAATTTATTAGATGATAAATACAGTAAAACAGTGTAATATTATATCAGTGTAAAACAGCTGTTTTCTATGTGAATATATAGTAAAGTGTCATTTATTCCTGTGATTAAGCTGAATTTATTAGATGATAAATGCAGTAAAACAGTGTAATATTATATCAATGTAAAACAGCTGTTTTCTATGTGAATATATAGTAAAGT
This sequence comes from Rhodeus uyekii, assembly GCA_037043235.1. Lineage (NCBI taxonomy): Eukaryota > Metazoa > Chordata > Actinopteri > Cypriniformes > Acheilognathidae > Rhodeus > Rhodeus uyekii. Next base: position 351,563 of record JAWRVZ010000021.1, on the reverse strand, counting down.
GTCGTTTATTCCTGTGATTAAAGCTGAATTTATTAGATGATAAATGCAGTAAAACAGTGTAATATTCTATCAGTGTAAAACAGCTGTTTTCTATGTGAATATATAGTAAAGTGTCATTTATTCCTGTGATTAAAGCTGAATTTATTAGATGATAAATACAGTAAAACAGTGTAATATTATATCAATGTAAAAAAGCTGTTTTCATGTGAATATATATTAAAGTGTCATTTATTCCTGTGATTAAGCTGAATTTATTAGATGATAAATGCAGTAAAACAGTGTAATATTATATCAATGTAAAACAGCTGTTTTCTACGTGAATATATAGTAAAGTGTCATTTATTCATGTGATTAAAGATGAATTTATTAGATGATAAATACAGTAAAACAGTGTAATATTATATCAGTGTAAAACAGCTGTTTTCTATGTGAATATATAGTAAAGTGTCATTTATTCCTGTGATTAAAGATGAATTTATTAGATGATAAATACAGCAAAACAGTGTAATATTATATCAGTGTAAAAGTGTCGTTTATTCCTGTGATTAAAGCTGAATTTATTAGATGATAAATGCAGTAAAACAGTGTAATATTATATCAGTGTAAAACAGCTGTTTTCTATGTGAATATATAGTAAAGTTTCATTTATTCCTGTGATTAAAGCTGAATTTATTAATGATAAATACAGTAAAACAGTGTAATATTATATCAATGTAAAACAGCTGTTTTCATGTGAATATATATTAAAGTGTCATTTATTCCTGTTATTAAAGCTGAATTTATTAGATGATAAATACAGTAAAACAGTGTAATATTATATCAATGTAAAACAGCTGTTTTCTATGTGAATATATAGTAAAGTTTCATTTATTCCTGTGATTAAAGCTGAATTTATTAATGATAAATACAGTAAAACAGTGTAATATTATATCAATGTAAAACAGCTGTTTTCATGTGAATATATATTAAAGTGTCATTTATTCCTGTTATTAAAGCTGAATTTATTAGATGATAAATACAGTAAAACAGTGTAATATTATATCAATGTAAAACAGCTGTTTTCTATGTGAATATATAGTAAAGTGTCGTTTATTCCTGTGATTAAAGCTGAATTTATTAGATGATAAATGCAGTAAAACAGTGTAATATTCTATCAGTGTAAAACAGCTGTTTTCTATGTGAATATATAGTAAAGTGTCATTTATTCCTGTGATTAAAGCTGAATTTATTAGATGATAAATACAGTAAAACAGTGTAATATTATATCAATGTAAAAAAGCTGTTTTCATGTGAATATATATTAAAGTGTCATTTATTCCTGTGATTAAGCTGAATTTATTAGATGATAAATGCAGTAAAACAGTGTAATATTATATCAATGTAAAACAGCTGTTTTCTACGTGAATATATAGTAAAGTGTCATTTATTCATGTGATTAAAGATGAATTTATTAGATGATAAATACAGTAAAACAGTGTAATATTATATCAGTGTAAAACAGCTGTTTTCTATGTGAATATATAGTAAAGTGTCATTTATTCCTGTGATTAAAGATGAATTTATTAGATGATAAATACAGCAAAACAGTGTAATATTATATCAGTGTAAAAGTGTCGTTTATTCCTGTGATTAAAGCTGAATTTATTAGATGATAAATGCAGTAAAACAGTGTAATATTATATCAGTGTAAAACAGCTGTTTTCTATGTGAATATATAGTAAAGTTTCATTTATTCCTGTGATTAAAGCTGAATTTATTAATGATAAATACAGTAAAACAGTGTAATATTATATCAATGTAAAACAGCTGTTTTCATGTGAATATATATTAAAGTGTCATTTATTCCTGTTATTAAAGCTGAATTTATTAGATGATAAATACAGTAAAACAGTGTAATATTATATCAGTGTAAAACAGCTGTTTTCTATGTGAATATATAGTAAAGTGTCATATATTCCTGTTATTAAGCTGAATTTATTAGATGATAAATGCAGTAAAACAGTGTAATATTATATCAATGTAAAACAGCTGTTTTCTACGTGAATATATAGTAAAGTGTCATTTATTCCTGTGATTAAAGATGAATTTATTAGATGATAAATACAGTAAAACAGTGTAATATTATATCAGTGTAAAACAGCTGTTTTCTATGTGAATATATAGTAAAGTGTCATTTATTCCTGTGATTAAAGCTGAATTTATTAGATGATAAATACAGTAAAACAGTGTAATATTATATCAATGTAAAACAGCTGTTTTCATGTGAATATATATTAAAGTGTCATTTATTCCTGTGATTAAAGCTGAATTTATTAGATGATAAATACAGTAAAACAGTGTAATATTATATCAGTGTAAAACAGCTGTTTTCTATGTGAATATATAGTAAAGTGTCATTTATTCCTGTGATTAAGCTGAATTTATTAGATGATAAATGCAGTAAAACAGTGTAATATTATATCAATGTAAAACAGCTGTTTTCTACGTGAATATATAGTAAAGTGTCATTTATTCATGTGATTAAAGATGAATTTATTAGATGATAAATACAGTAAAACAGTGTAATATTATATCAGTGTAAAACAGCTGTTTTTATAGTAAAGTGTCATTTATTCATGTGATTAAAGATGAATTTATTAGATGATAAATACAGTAAAACAGTGTAATATTATATCAGTGTAAAACAGCTGTTTTCTATGTGAATATATAGTAAAGTGTCATATATTCCTGTGATTAAAGATGAATTTATTAGATGATAAATACAGCAAAACAGTGTAATATTATATCAGTGTAAAACAGCTGTTTTCTACGTGAATATATAGTAAAGTGTCATTTATTCCTGTGATTAAAGATGAATTTATTAGATGATAAATACAGTAAAACAGTGTAATATTATATCAGTGTAAAACAGCTGTTTTCTATGTGAATATATAGTAAAGTGTCATATATTCCTGTGATTAAAGATGAATTTATTAGATGATAAATACAGCAAAACAGTGTAATATTATATCAGTGTAAAACAGCTGTTTTCATGTGAATATATATTAAAGTGTAATTTATTCCTGTGATTAAAGCTGAATTTATTAGATGATAAATACAGTAAAACAGTGTAATATTATATCATTGTAAAACAGCTGTTTTCTATGTGAATATATAGTAAAGTGTCATTTATTCCTGTGATTAAGCTGAATTTATTAGATGATAAATGCAGTAAAACAGTGTAATATTATATCAGTGTAAAACAGCTGTTTTCTATGTGAATATATAGTAAAGTGTCATTTATTCCTGTGATTAAGCTGAATTTATTAGATGATAAATGCAGTAAAACAGTGTAATATTATATCAATGTAAAACAGCTGTTTTCTACGTGAATATATAGTAAAGTGTCATTTATTCATGTGATTAAAGATGAATTTATTAGATGATAAATACAGTAAAACAGTGTAATATTATATCAGTGTAAAACAGCTGTTTTCTATGTGAATATATAGTAAAGTGTCATTTATTCCTGTGATTAAAGATGAATTTATTAGATGATAAATACAGTAAAACAGTGTAATATTATATCAATGTAAAACAGCTGTTTTCATGTGAATATATATTAAAGTGTCATTTATTCCTGTGATTAAAGCTGAATTTATTAGATGATAAATACAGTAAAACAGTGTAATATTATATCAGTGTAAAACAGATGTTTTCTACGTGAATATATAGTAAAGTGTCATTTATTCCTGTGATTAAGCTGAATTTATAAATGATAAATACAGTAAAACAGTGTAATATTATATCAATGTAAAACGTCTCAGGCTACTTACGTAACCCTAGTTCCCTTAGAGGGAACGAGACACTGCGTCGGAACGCATATGGGAACGCATTAGCGTGATTGTCTCTTGAAGCGCAATTGAAACCAGGTGTGCGAGTGCAATCACCGAGGGTGATATCATGAGCCAGGAGTATATAGGCACGCAGTGAACTAGAAGCCGCAGCTTGACTAGTGTCTGAAACAGCCGGCGTGCGATGGAGCTGAGGCTACGAGACGCAGTGTCTCGTTCCCTCTAAGGGAACTAGGGTTACGTAAGTAACCTGAGACGTTCCCTGTCAAGGGAACTCAACACTGCGTCGGAACGCATATGGGAACGAGAATACCCACGCCGCCTCAGCGAACGGAGTACGCCAAGCTAACGTAGCTCACTACGAAAGGGCCAAGGTTCCCAAAGCGGGGTTAAGGTCTAACTGGTAGAACCTAATAAAAGTATGCGGTGAGGACCAGCCAGCCGCATCACAAGTATCAGCAAGGGGAGCCCCTGCGCAAAAGCTTTAGAGGTAGCCATGCTCCGGGTAGAGTGGGCGTGGACATGCAGTAGGAACTGCTGACCCGCCGAGTCATAAGTCAGTGAGATAGTGTCGACTATCCACCTGCTCAAAGTTAGTTCTGACGCTGGAGCTCCCTTAGGAGCCCCGAAGCATACAAAGAGTAGGTCTGACCTACGTCATGAAACCGCTCTGCGGACGTAGGTGTCCAGTGCTCACACTGGACAGACCTTGTTCTTGGACTCCTGGTCACGACTGGAGGGGAGGACATAAGGCCTGCAGTATAGTGTGACGAGCCGGGCTCGAAAGCACTTTAGGAACATATCCAGGTCTGGGAAAGAGGAAAGCTTTCGCCAGACACGGAACAGACTCCAAACAGGAGGGGCCACTGAGAGGGCCTGAAGGTACCAAGCCTCTAAAAGGAGGAGATGTCTAAAAGGAACACCGTTTTAAGGGTGAGGAATTCCTCCTAGATGTCCTCGAGTGGCTCAAGGGTGCCTGGGACAGAGCCTGGAGAACCAGGGACAGGTCCCAGGGTGGCACCCGAGAGCGTACTGCTGGCCTTAGCCTCAAAGGGCCACGAAGGAAACGCACTACTAGGGGGTCCCAACCCCGAGGGGTACCACTTGGGGGTACGTGGTAAGCCGTAGTGGCAGCCATGTACACCTTAAGCGTGGAGGGGGACAGCCCGGCAGCGAACTTTTCTTGTAGAACTCCAGGACGATACCACATGGCAGGTCACTGGGTCTAAATGTTTGTCACTGCACCAGGAAGTGAAAATATTCCACTTATGAGCGTAGAGCTTCCTCGTGGACGGGGCTCTAGAGTGGAGAATGGTCTCAACGACCTCAGTCGAGAGACCTGAGTCTATGAGTCGGGCCCCCTCAGAGGCCAGACCCACAGATTCCACAGTTCCGGGCGAGGATGAAGTATCCTGCCCTAAGCCTGGAACAGAAGGTCCACTCTGACGGGAACCTCCAAAGAGTGCCGTCTAGGAGGGACACCAAGTCCGAGAACTACACCCTGCCCGGCCACTGCGGGGCAATAAAGGTGAGACGGACCCTGTCCTGGCGAACTTTCTCTAGAACCCTGGGAGCAGAGCAACCGGGGGAAGGTGTACAAGAGGAGCCTCAGCTACTCATGTCGTATCGCATCCAGCCAAAGAGAAGCTGGGAGAACAGGGGGGAATAGAGCAGGCAGCGAGCCATCTCTCCAGACGGAACGGGCCGGAATTCCCCCCATCTGCTCCAACACCTCGGTGTGGAGTCCTATTCCCCGGGCCTCAGCCCCTGTCTCGACAGGAAGTCTGCCCCCGAATTTGGGGACCCCAGGATGTAAACTGCTCGAAGGGAGCTGAGTTTCCCTTTGGGTCCACAGGAGGTCTGGGAGAAAAGCTTGAAGTGCTAAACAGACAGTCACGCTTCCGGCACATACTATGTGCCAGGAGAGGTGGAGTCTGCTCCACAGACCCTAAGTCGAGCGGCCCCTCGGAGCCACCCCCCAACCCGAGCGGGAGGCGTCTGTCAACAGCGTCACGCGGTGACAGAGGGATCCCAGTACGGGCCTTTGGGAAAGAAACCAGGCTTTCTTCCACTGATGCAAGACCCGCAGCATCGCTTTGAGACCTTGATCAGGCGGGCAAGGTTGCCCCTCGAGGAAACCCCCTGGTTTTGAGCCACTATAATGGTCACAGATGGCGCAGGCCTAGTGGAAAAGCACTGGGAACTGCCGCCACAAAATTAAACACTTCCTAGAAGCGTCTGACCATGAGTGGCTGGCCTAGCCTCATGCTCTTGACTGTGGACGGGATAGAGGCAACACGCACGGGAGAAACCGTGCGAGATTGACACACAGTCCCGTACAACACCGAGGGACGTAGTGCTCTGCCTCGGCAAGAGTACATTCCTCCCGGTATTCAGTCTCAGCCTGAGCTCCTACATGTGTGCGAGAACGACATCTCGATGTCGCACCGCGATCTCCCGAGACTGGGCCAGAAAAGAGCCAGTCGTTGAAGAGATACGGGAGCCACGGAGAAACCGTCACCGAAGGTGAATTACCCGGAGGTATGTGGTAAGCAGAGTAGCCACATAAACCTCTCGGGAAGAGAGAGCCCTAAAGCCGAGCTGGCCCGCAGGAAACAGCTGGCAGGGATAAACGGTTTCTAGTGGCCAGCTCTGGAGAGGAGAGCGGTCTTAGCAACCTTGGTTGTGAGACCAATACCATGCGCTAGGCCCCCTCGGAGGCCGAGCACATCTACTCCAGAACTCCCAGGAGCGGAGCTAGAGCTGCATCCACGCACTTGTTGAAAGTTTGAGGAGACCAGCTAGGCCGAACGGAAGAACTCAGTATAGATAAGCCTTGTCCCCAAAGGCGAATCTGAGGAACTTCCGGTGTTGTGGAAGGATGGAGACGTGTAAATATGCGTCCTTCAGATCTATCGCGACAAGCCAGTCCTCAGACCTGGCTTGTACTACAAACTGCTTCAGAGTTAACTCTCTGAATTTCAGTGGCATAGAACTAAAGTAGGACGCAAGCCTACATCCCTTCTAGGGACGATGAAGTATCGGCTATAAAAGCCCGGACCTCTGGCTGAGAGAGGAACATACCCTATGGCCTCTTTCCCCAGCAATGAGTCGACTTCCTGTCCCATGACCAGAGCCTGCTCGGGGACCACCAGAGTTGGCAGAACCCCCGAAAAATCCGGGTGGATGGACCCGGAACAAAGTAGCGTATCCTTCTGATACGGTACGCAGGACCCATCGAGAGATACCTGGGAGGCGCTGCCACGCCGCCAGGAAATCCTCTAGGGGTATCAGTCTCTCGAGACCGACCTCTGGACAGATGTGTTTTTCCACTCGGGGCCCTGGCTGGCACCAGAGAGCCTCCGGAGCAGATGCTCTAAAACCCTCCTCAGAGGGGGCATCCTGCCCAGTGCGCCCTGTGTGGAGCACAACCGGAAGTGGCTACCTGGGAAGAGCATGACCCGGCCCCCTCGAGGTACCGAGCCTGCTACCGCGCTTACAGGGCACTGATCTACCCCTCGAGGTAGACCAGCGGGGGGCCCCTGTGAGGCCGAAGGACGCTAGCATCAGGGCCTTCTGCTCTTTGCCTCCTTAGCCTGGAGGACAGCCCTCAGATCTGTCCTGCCAGAAGGCTGCAGCTGAGCGTGACAACCTGTACTGCCACCCAACAGAGGGGGCTGCCAGGTGACAACGTTCTGCCGCTGAGCAGCGCGGTAGGAGGAGCCGCTGCTGGGCTGCGGCTGGCTCGCAGTCCCAGACACTCGAGAGCGACGGGGAAGAATTCTCCTGAATGCTACCTCCCGCTTTGCAGCCTCATGAAACCTCTCGACGGCTATCTCGATAGCATCGCCGAAGAGGCCAGGAGGCATAAGAGGGGCATAAAGAGGATATTCTTATCTCTCTCTCTCTCTCAGCGCGGTCAAAATGCATGGCGCAGAGAGAGATAGCAGTGGCCCTGCGCAGCTCGGCGACTGCCTAAGGGCCATCCCCTGCCCTCATCGAGGATATGGGCGGCGTCGGGATTTCAGGTGCGGCGATGAGTGGTGGGCGAAATAACTCGCCAACCTCCACTCTAGGCATCGCCCCGTAACCGGCCATAAGAGTAGCATAGTTAGCGGCTTAACGCTGCTATACACTCTGTGAGAAGCGGGCTACTTCCAGGACCTCAACACCTCAATGTGGAGGTCCGGGAACAAAAGCAAACCCCGACGCTGAGGCTGCACTCGGGCGGCAGGCAACGCTCGTCCCTGAACGAGCGTCCCTTGGCTCAGCTGGTCACTCGAGACCCAGCCTCGCCGTTGCCCGAGTCAAACCTCAAGCAGCTCCTCAAATGCAGATGAGGTTGATGGCGGTTCAACCTCATCCACATCGATGCTGACTAAATCCACCTCCAACTTCTCAGAATTGGAGAGGTTCAGCAACGCTTCCTCACCCTGGTCGGAAGTAGTCACCACGTGGTGCGCTTCCGAGTCCTTCGTGAGGGTAGATTTAACAGGAAAGGGAGAAGAAAAGGCGTCCCCGTCTCCAACCCCGTTGTTAAACCCAGTTGTGATCTCCGTGTGCGACCGCCGCTGAGCCTCAGCTGCAGCGGGGCCAGATCACGAGGACCGCGAGCCTGAGCAGTTCCCTCAAAAACTGCCAGGCAAGAGCAGAGAGTGCGCAGCAGCAGCCGCAAAACACTCTGCACACTCAGAGCCCTCAAGCAGTGAGCGTGCATGCAAACACAGAGAGCGTGTATATCACTGCCCGTGATGAAACGCGGCAGGAGTGACACAACGCCAGAAATCTGTGTAACCGCCATCAAAACACAGGTAAGTGAAAATCAAACTTACAGCCAGCAATGCACCTTACACACACGTTAGCTTCGAGCGCTGTTGAAGACACTAAAGCTGCGGCTTCTAGTTCACTGCGTGCCTATATACTCCTGGCTCATGATATCACCCTCGGTGATTGCACTCGCACACCTGGTTTCAATTGCGCTTCTAGAGACAATCACGCTAATGCGTTCCCATATGCGTTCCGACGCAGTGTTGAGTTCCCTTGACAGGGAACAGCTGTTTTCTATGTGAATATATAGTAAAGTGTAATTTATTCTTGTGATTAAAGCTGAATTTATTAGATGATAAATGCAGTAAAACAGTGTAATATTATATCAGTGTAAAACAGCTGTTTTCTAGGTGAATATATAGTAAAGTGTCATTTATTCCTGAGATTAAAGCTGAATTTATTAGATGATAAATACAGTAAAACAGTGTAATATTATATCAATGTAAAACAGCTGTTTTCTATGTGAATATATAGTAAAGTGTCATTTATTCCTGTGATTAAAGCTGAATTTATTAATGATAAATACAGTAAAACAGTGTAATATTATATCAATGTAAAACAGCTGTTTTCTATGTGAATATATAGTAAAGTGTCATTTATTCCTGTGATTAAAGCTGAATTTATTAGATGATAAATACAGTAAAACAGTGTAATATTATATCAGTGTAAAACAGATGTTTTCTATGTGAATATATAGTAAAGTGTCATTTTATTCCTGTGATTAAAGCTGTATTTTCAGCATCATTACTCTAGTCTTCAGTGTCACATGATCTTCCTGATATGAGGATTTGATGCTCAACAAACATTTATTATTCTAATTAACGTTGCAAACAGTTGTGCTGCTTTGTATTTGTGAGGAAATAGTAATACATTTTGATGAAAAGAAAGGAATCATAAAAAAATTGTATAGCTTCAAAAGGGGAATTTTCATCTGCCAATACTCTTGATCCCGTGAAAAACTATTTTTGTAAAAGAAAGAAAGACACGTGTTGCTCTGTGCACAGGGTGTTAGACTGAATATCTACGGTGTGTGGAGTAATGGAGGAAATCAGAGCAGTAAATGTGTCTGCTTGAGTTGATTGTGGAATGGGCAGCTCATTACTGAAGCCGAGCAGCCGCTCTTTGATGTGGCAATCACTGGAATTCCACACAGATGTTGGCCTGGTCTCCGGAGCAACGGCAGAGGCGGAGTAGACGCCCAAGGACACCTTCCTGCACGTCTGATGAAAAAAAACGACACTTCTCAAATAATCTAAGGTCTAAGATAAGCCATGACAACCTATTTATTTTTAGTTACTACCTAATTCCTTTCTATTGGTTTTTATTTTTAAGTACTATACTATGAAAGTATTATTACAAGACGGCAAATAGTAATAGTAAAGAATCAGTAGGTGTGACCAAACTTTTGATTGATATTGAAGACAAATTGTTTATACAGTATATTAGATAGTTAGTAAGGGTGAAAAGATCATAAAAGAATATGACAAATACTAAGAAAGAATGTTGCGCCCTTAAAACGTTACGTGTGTATTAGTTGAATCTGTCTATTAAAGTGAATCAGTGAATATTCAAGAAAAACAGAAAATCACTCTCTGCTCTGGGCTGTATAACTTTAGTAGCTTTAATAAGAACACATTTCTTTCTTGAATTGCTGCTGTTAATGTTCTGGTGATGAGATGAACATGGCAGACTGTGTTCAGAGGGGAGGAGTGAAGATAATAGAGCAGATCTATCTTAGTGTGAAGAACATTTAATAATCTAAAGAGTAGCTTTTTCTCTTGTAAAGAATCTTTAGTGGTTCCATGGATGTTAAAGGTTGTTAATGAAACCATCAATGCCAAGAAAGAACCCTTTATTTTTAAAGCTTTTTTTGAGGCACTGCAAGAAACAAGATCACAAGGAACAGTGAGGAGCTCACTCAATGTCCATGGGCCGTAATTACACAGCAGACCGTGGAACACACCTCCCCTCGGCCTCAGGGGGTCAGCTTGTAAAGGAAGGAAGGAAGTCATTTTCAGAACAAAAACAGAAAAGGGCTCTGGGGGAAAAAAGAAGGCAGTTCGTGAAAAAGAAAACAAAGGCAGATGGACAAAGAATAAGGAAATGTAAATGTGCCATGGAATAGAGGATCCAACAGAGGAAGAGTCATAATATCCGTGCCTGGAATAGAGACAGAGGGGAAACATTTGCTTTAAGGTTCGCTGTCACAAAATGCCTGACCAACACATGGGTACAGCGGCCGGACGTCCCGTTGAGCATAAGGGACAGTTTAACTTCCTTGCACATTTATTTTTCTCTTGAGAACTTTACAGATACATGTAGATTCAAATAAGGATAAATGGGAAAATATATTCATCAAGGACTATTGCTAAAGATTTCCTACACATTAGTAATATAATCCATTTTATTCATGAAAGTTTGACGCATAATGAACTTACCAAGCAAATAATATTATATCATCATCATCATTGTTAGCTAAAATCATTAAAAAGCATTTACTTTATTTAAAATAAAACTGACTAAAACTTTAGTCAAAATTAAAATTATAGAAATGGTTATAAATCAATACATAAATGGTTAAAAAAGAATAGGATGCTCATTTTCCCCCATCACACTGTTAGGTGGTTTATTGATTCTCAAAAAAAGAAAATATAATGCTTCTCAAACAAAATGTCCTATAACAAGACATCATATATTTCTTTCCAGAGATCTCACGATCAGTAGAGATGACTTTAGCTTTCCTGCATAAATACAGTACGCATTCGTGCTGTGAGTGAACTGAAGAGTATATTTGTAGACACTAACGATCAAGTACTGCAAAAAAAAAAAAAACACAATGCACATGTAAATACACACACACGCTTCTCACTGTGCAAGAGAGGCTGAATGGAGTTGCGCAGAGGACAGGGAGTATCATGTTCACATTTGTTTCAGATTTCAGCCATGTAAACAAAGGGAGGCAGGCAGACACGCTGGGGCCCGTTTAAATTAGGCCCCAATAAGATCTGTCAAATCCACAAGCCCAGAGCCTCTCGCAAAGCTCGAATCGAATCAAAAGCAGCCCTTTGATGGTCTACGAATTTGGTCTCTATAACAATTATTTTTGTTTTAATAATCATTCCCTGGTTTTGGGCTGGAAGACACAGCAGAGCTTTGGAGGAAGGGAATGGAACTCTTACACACACACACACACACACACACACACATTAAGGGAATAGGAAGCATGCGCTCAGATGCAGCAGGGTTTCTCCGGTCTCTTCTTGAGCCCAAGAATGATATCATACATTCTAGGGAGTGTGGGAGAGAGTTTAAGCAGCGAGCGGAGGGCTGGAGCTCTGTCCTTGATTTGCTCAAAATGAATGACCTGAGAGGCACATCCATTAGAAAAGAATGTGTGGCAGTAAAGTTGTGCTTTGGTTTAACCCTGAAACGCATACCTCGGGTCTTTAGTGACCCCGGACGTCATTCACTACCCTCCTCCTCATTCAGTTTTTAAAGTTAGACATCAACCTTCTTAGTATTACTCAATCAATTTGTTGTAAACAATATAAGAAGAAAAATGTACAATATAAAAGAATTGCTGTTTTCCCATTCGTTTTTTTTTTGTTGTAAAAAATTACATAGGGTCGCTAACGACCCGAGGTTTGTAATAGTATAAATATATTTTTTCTCCACAACATAAATTGAATCTTTGATGACTGAATAAGTGCAACTCACCTTTATTCCACAATATCTGACCCACAATGATGAAGTGACATTTCACTCATAGTAAACGCTGGCAGAAAACAAAAGAATAGGAATAATCATTAGCAAAACTTGAAATGGTTCGGCGATTTACTGCAGAGCAAGTACTGAACGCAATGAAATGTCACTGTCATTGAAACTTTTAGGAATCAAAATATTGATTTTAAAGGTATTGAAAAGGACAGTTTTGATAATATTTTTGAGATTTTGAATATACCAGATGCTGAATGTTCTGGAAAATGAGCTCTGATGAGGACAGTGATGATGGTCAAACTGAACCCATCCAAGTTTATTTTTATTCTTCTGTAATTATTACTCAAATATCAAGAGAGTTTTATATTAATACGACAGGCAGAGATCCATCCATGTTAGATATGGTTATATATATCCAGGTCGCTAAAGACCCAAATATGTAATAATGATTGCCGAAAAAGTCATGCATTAAAGGGTTAAAGGAGTTAAAGTGTTAAATTACCCATGATAATCAAGAATTTGGTCGATGCAGTCATAGTGAGGTCATGAGGAGAAAGTCAAACAGATAAAATTATATAAGAGCTTAATTATGGTATAAATATAAGCGAGAAGTCTATCAAACCTTGTGCTGATTTGCCAGTGTGCAGCACCTGCCGCTCTGCAGTTCCATCCAAAGGATCAGAATCAGAATCAGAAAAGAGCACCTGAGTCTCTGATCATTTCAGTCTCATCTTAACCGTTTGAGAAGAACATATTGGCAGATTCATTTCAGAGTCTTATTCGTGAAAAAAAAGGTTCCAATAGAGGGTTGTTGCAACAATGCCAAGGAAGAATAATTTCAGGTTCATTTCAGTGAACTGTTCTTGAAAGAACCATTCATTCTTAGTGTGAAGAACATTTTAATAATCTAAAGGATCTATTTCTTGGTGAGTAGCTTTGGTGAGCAGAAGAGGCGTCTAATACATTACAAAATCTTAAAGAGGACATATTACAAAGTCTTGATTTTGTTTTTGGGCCCGTCTAGAATAGGTTTTCATGCTTGAATGTTCAAAAAACACCTTATGCTTCAAATTAGTTTACACTGTTGCAGCTCCTCTCTTCCCAGTCTGTCATTGTTTCGTGTGGTTGAACTGCAAATTTGTAACCGTGCAGTGCAGGGAATCAGTCGTGAGTAGCTAGTCGATTTCTTTGACAATGCAACGCACTATGGTAGTCAAGCAGTGAGTAATGTTTAGTTTAGGTCCTGTCTCTATGAAGCCCCTCCTTCTGAAAAGCATGATGTGCTCTGATTGGTCGGTGTGTTGTGATTGGTGAACCACTTCAAGCCTGTTTGGGAAATGCAATGGCTCTTACCTTAATCGCCTATATACTACAGTGGGCAGGAATTATTTAAATTAGGAATATTGTGACGTGTTCGATCCTGCAAGAAAACTCGAGACTATAATGGAGCGTTTCAGGGAGTTCAGAAACAGCGACACTGATATAGAGAAGAGCTCCCGCTGGAGGGACTTTGAGTTTTGTAACTTTCCAGATCTTTTTCATGCTCAAACAGCAACATCACACAAGAAAAGGTTTGAAACTTACAAGCCTGATAGTGTCCAGTGCATCTAACAAAGAGAGCGCTCACAGAGAACTTATTAAGTCAGCACATGGAGACAATTACTCCCTTTGGGCTGCAACTTTCATCAGGATCTGGACACTCTTCACTTCCTTTCCATGGCAACAGGCTGAGACGGGCCTCAGTAAACAATTCCTAAAGACCTTATTCAATGGCCTGATTTTACCGCTCAGTGCACAGAAACTAAACACGACTGCCACAAAGTAACCTTACGTTGGGATGAAGTTGATGTTATAAGTTGAGCTGCCTAACTTGCTGTTGTGGGTGGTTGCCAGGATGTTAATATGTAGTCGCCAAGGTGTTTGTAGAGGTTATTAGGACAATATTGTTACTTAGTGGCACAAGTCAGAAAAGCTCACGAACACAAGCTGTCTCTATGTTCTTGTCACTAAATATGTTTCGGGTCATGAAGGAGAGAGCTTGTGACCCGGTGCCCAGAGGGAACGATAAGGGAGGCAGGCCGCTGCGGATACAATGCCCACTTTGGCTTTTCCTCGGCTGGCCGGTGTGGGAAAGTGCTCACCCCTCCCTGTCCAGGCAGAGGATGTGGAGGCTCAAAGCTGTTATCTGTTCACAATAACATCCTGGTGCATGTACCACACTGTTCTGGCCAAAGAAAGTTGGAAACAAATTTAAAAGACGCCACAATCAAGGACTGGGGTGGAGGGGAGTGACAGTAAACATAAGAAATATTTTCAAAGGTCAAAAATAGGATAATTACTTTCAATCTCAGTATCCAGCCCAGAAACAGTTTAATAGTTCAGAGAACAAAGTCAAAGGAAAGAAATATTATATATAGCATATATAGTGAGCATAACGAAGTCTTTTTTCACTAAAATGTTTGTGACAAATAACCACATGATCATTCAATAATGTATTACATTCAAAAAATATGTATTACATTCAGAAGTTTGAAGTATTTTTTTTTTATTCATTCAGAAGCGTATTCAGGAAGGATGTTTTAAACTGATCAAATGTGATGTTTATAATGTTGCAATATATATTTTCCATTTTAAATAAATGCTATTCTTATGAACCTTTTATTAAACAAAGAATACCCAAAAATATTAACCAAAACAACTGTTTTCAACATTGATAATATTGAGACTATTATATATTCACATAAAAAACAGCTGTTTTACACTGATATAATATTACACTGTTTTACTGTATTTATCATCTAATAAATTCAGCTTTAATCACAGGAATAAATGACATTTTACCATATATTCACATAAAAAACAGCTGTTTTACATTGATATAATATTACACTGTTTTACTGTATTTATCATCTAATAAATTCAGCTTTAATCTCAGGAATAAATGACAATTTACTATATATTCACATAGAAAACAGCTGTTTTACACTGATATAATATTACACTGTTTTACTGTATTTATCATCTAATAAATTCAGCTTTAATCACAGGAATAAATGACATTTTACTATATATTCACATAAAAAACAGCTGTTTTACATTGATATAATATTGCACTGTTTTACTGTATTTATCATCTAATAAATTCAGCTTTAATCTCAGGAATAAATTACACTTTACTATATATTCACATAGAAAACAGCTGTTTTACACTGATATAATATTACACCGTTTTACTGTATTTATCATCTAATAAATTCAGCTTTAATCACAGGAATAAATGACACTTTACTATATATTCACATAGAAAACATCTGTTTTACACTGATATAATATTACACTGTCTTACTGTATTTATTATCCAATAAATTCAGCTTTAATCACAGGAATAGATGACAATTTACTATATATTCACATAGAAAACAGCTGTTTTACATTGATATTATATTACATTGTTTTGCTGTATTTATGATCTAATAAATTCAGCTTTGATCACAGGAATAAATTACACTTTACCATATAAAGTGTAAACTGTAAAGTGTTTTAAATTGCAATAGATCACTATATTATTTTTACTGTATTAGTTTTAATCTATAAATTATGGATTTTCTACTTTCAAAATTGAATATCCTGTGTCTTATTCTTGTTCTTTTGTGGTGAAATGTGGCATGGGAATGATTTCATGTGATTCTCTCGACAGTGAAGTCAAGCTGATGATTAGGGCTCTGATGGGTCCAGACAAGAATCTGTATCTGCGCCTCAATGAGTCTAAAAACAACACCTACAGCAGGAAACAAACAACAGGTGGAGAAACAAGCCCAAACAAGCAAACAGGAAAGCAGAAGCAGCTGCTCACACTGCCTCCAGACAGGAAGCCAGGGTCCAGAGCAGAGCCCCGCTCTTCTTCAGACAGCACTGCGCTCGGACAAAAACAGGAAGGCACATTTCTGTGGTTTTCAGGTCGACAGTAGCTGAAATGAATAACTCCAATTATAAAATGTACACAAATGCATTTGACTTTTTGGTAGTTTTTGCATGTAGCCTCAGATCATGATTGCCATGACACAAATCAAGTCTGGTTGGAATACGCTAATGCATTGCGGAGATATAGCCTCGCTTTCATTTTGACTGCCGTTTTATCAAATTCATTTGCGAGTTAATCAAACGGTTTGACAAATCAACTTGATTTAACTTTTTGTCAATATTGTCTGGAGATGATGTGATTAAATTTATCATGAAAATCGGACGAACGGCCTAGGAGGAGTTCGAAAAAGTAGGTTTTTTGATAAAAATTAAAAATGATGGAAAAATTTTCAGGATGGAAAATGACGTCATAGGGTGCAATCGAATCGTCTTGAGCCAATGATTCAGTTTCTAGGCCTTGTGGTTCAGAGGTAAGAGGTAAGTGCAACTTTGGACAGTTGGTGACGCTAGAGGGATTGAGTTAGAGACTCTAATTTTGCTCTGTTGAGAGATCAGACTATCCTCTATTAGTATGCCAATTTTCATAACTGTCCCGTAAGCGGTTCTATGGGCTGCCATAGATCTCCATGGTGGAATTTTTTTCGAGAACAAAAACAATAGATGCCTCTGCACCTTTGGTGCTTGGCCCCTAATAATTATTTCATCACAATGTCCTTGGTTGCATTGTATTGCAAAACACCTTTGCTGCAATAGAGTTGTGATGTGTGTGAGGTCAGGGACAGGTGTGGTGGTCTGGGTGGGTTTAAGGGTTTAAGGGCGGATTAGGGCATAAGTAAAGGATCAACTGTGTAATTATAGATGTATTTACACTAATTAAGTGGAGCTGTAAGGTAACCCTTTATTTCAATTATCCACTTTAGACAGTCACCAAATTATAACTACATGTCAACTAACTCTGTGATACACAAAAAGAGAAATTTCAAAGAATATCCTGGTTGCTGCACATAATGACAATGAAGTATCGTAAACTTGTCCATGCGACTCATGCTGAGCACTATATGCTGAGCTTTATGTAGATGAATGTCATATAGCAGGGGTGGGCAAACTACGGCCCGTGGGCCACATCCGGCCCACCGAACTTGCCGAACTTGTTTTAAACCTCCTTCATTTTACATTTCCCTGTGACGTCATCTGTTGCGACTGCAAGCGGCAGAGGTGCTGAAGCTTTGGTGGAGAGTAGGCGCGCCCCGTCAACAGTCGCGGCGATGTGGCCAATGTGGCCCGCAAGACAAATAGTCTGCCCACCCCTGGTCATATAGAGTACATTCACACAACAAAAACATAAAAAGGAAAAGGTTTTTCCTTTGCGTTTTTCGCATATGGACGACAACATTGTCATATCGACTACTTTCCATTTTGTCATTTTGGAGTTGGTTCTCATTTACGTCCATTATAAGACACTAGCAGCCAGTTTAAACTTCAAAAGGTCACCTGTTCTACAGAGGACAGTAACAGAAAGGTGTGTTTTTATTAACTATTCATTTAAACTATGTAATGAATTAGTTTTTGCTTTTAAATTAGGAGCCGCAACACTTGTGATTCTTTTATCGAGATGTTGGATTTAATGGCATTAGCTACATTTATATGCACTCAAATAATCTGTTAGTAATCAAATGGATGGCTCGGTCATATTGAAAAGCCTTCATATAAACACATCTATCGATCCAGTTGAGCTCAGTCTGAATGACGAAAATCACACTGATGAAAAATACCTAGGAACTACTATTGGGCTTCACATCTTAATCAGAATTCCACAATCTGCAGGCGAAAGGGCCCTTAGCAGAGGTAAGGAATTGCTTCCTTTCCTTTAAAGCAAGAAAAAAGTGACCTCATTACGAGAAAATACGTCTTAAATGTTTGCACATGTGGAGGCTGATGCTATTTGCAGTCACCAAGCAGCAGCCGGCCAAGCCTTTGGGGACAATCCCCCCTCCCCCCGCTTTTCTTGCCAGATAATGGTCCATATGCTTTTTCAGAAACATCCTGAGCGAAACAGCTTAATGTCCTGTATGGCTTTCACATGTTCGGCTGCTCAAAGACTCCTGGGTCCAGATGCAAGCGCTGCAGTCACGTCTGGCTGGAAGCGCATTCAGAGCCGAGGGAAAAGCGTCACGTGATCCATCTGCAAGTTTGATTGATTATAGCTTACCGAGGGCCAATGGCAGTTTCATATGCTCGTTCACACCAATAGCGAGTCGAGGTATAGCGACAACTATATTAGTGACCACACCAAAGCACCATATTGTTCTTTTCATCCTAGGTGCGCTGCAGTTTTGTCGTATTTTTCTCTGAATGCTTGCGCTCTTTAAAGCAGGTTTTAAAATGTATCAGCTGGAAAAAAATCATTCTGAAATCGATATAGGTTTTCTGTGCCGGTATCTATATAATTCTGCTCTTCTTTCTTGGTGTGAATGGGCCTGAAGAACAGCAAAATGCGTGCAGAGGTCAAACGTCGTCATCATTCCAAACACAGTGCATGACATGGATCTAATAAACGCATGCGATATGTATTGTAGACTGTACGATGATGACACCTATTGAATCGTAGACTTTTGACAAGACTTCGACCGTCTTTGAACCAAAGATAAGCAAAGAGCACAGAAAATGTCGTTTGGGACAGCCTAAAATCAGGCCACGTGTTCTGGGCATAAACGTTTATTTGAGGTGAACGATTCCTTGTTGGCAACAGCACAGATACAGGCCGATTACTGGTTTCTTTCATTTTTATTGGGACCTATGACAAACATGTAGAACCGGCTGGGACGTCTGTCGCTCTGATATGATCAACTGATATTTACAAAGTACTTTCTTTTTTTCCATCTTTTCCTAAAAGCAGGAGCTACATTGATCATACATGTTAGAAATGATAAAAAAAAAAAAAGAAATAAAAATGTACATCATACACTTGATATAGATTTTTTTGCTTTTTACAGAGGTAAAAATTGGGATTGTAAAAAAACAAAACTAATCAATACAATAGGTTTTATTTCATTTTCTTTTCTCTTTTTTAGTATACAAGGAGACAGATTAATGTGATGCTTCAGGCACTTTTTAACAGGTAAATGAGTGAGTAGCGAGACGTTGCACCAGGACAGACGTTCACACAGAATGCTTCTGGTTAACGTTCCATTACCACAGATAGAAAAATAAAACGCAGCTCTTCTCTAAGCTGGGATGACAGCGGTATTGCAGAAGCTGACATATTCAGATATTCAGAGGAAGGACACGTGGTGAATGAAGGACACAGTGACAGCTGACACCGAGAGAACTCCAGTGAACCGAAACAAGTCTACTCTTAAAAATAAAGGCTTTCACAACCTTTAACCTCCCTTTAGAAAGTCTGTAGCCACACTGAACGTTTGGTTCTTCCCCATTGAAACCTGGAAACTTAAACACAAGCTTTTAGATGTTTTGGAAAATGAAACTCCGTCAAATGTTTCAATGAACTGCAATTTGATTGGTAATGAAATGTTGGATTCTCCTGGAAAATTGCTAAACTGAAGCATTTTAGCTTATGGACCCACTGTGTGCACGTGTAAGAACACAAAACTGCTTCATTTTAACCTGAGGATACAAAGCCTATGTTCGGAATGGAATACTACTAATTGAAAACACAATGTCATTTTTAAAAATAGCGAGTGAAACAGCATGCATTATTCTACAACAAACACATTATTGCCACATGATCACATCATGTTTAAGTCAGCAAATAGTAATCCAATTTTGTGTAAAAACGTATTTACTTTTGACAATCTAAATCAAACAAGAGATTGTCAAAAACAATGTGTCTGATTTTATAGGCCTGTTCAGAAGAACCAGAACTATAATTTTTTAATAATTGTCCCAATTCTATGAGAATAGAGGGCAACAGTTGGGTTCTGGAAGTTAAAACTCCAGAAAATTGATTTTCTCCATAGGGAAACTGATGTTGAATGATGACTTTCAAACAGAACGTTTTAAACACCGCTCTACTGCGAGATTGCTCATCGATCATCGTCAGCCAGCATTATTACAGTTTATGTTTCAAATAACTATGTTTAACAGCCCAATTCCTGCCCATAATGCTGTGCAAAAAACCCACCAATCAGAGCGTCGAAAAATTGCTCTTTAACTCTGCCCACTCCCATGAAGCACTGCGAATGACAATCGAGTCGATCTCCCTACGCTCTGAAAAACACTTCAATGTTTGTGTTTACACATATGCATATTTTGTACTAAAATTAAAACATATTGCTTTTATATATAATAAACCTTTGTAAATGAGCAGTTTTATATTTCTCCATAGTTTCTCATTTGATTTTGCGGTTCGTAATGCTTCATGGGATTGAAGTGCTTTCTATAATGCTTTAAACAAACACTTTCCGTATGACAGAAACGAATGGGAAAAAATCCTTTCGGTTAAGCTGAAATGTAGAGTATGTTGGTGCAAAGTCGACACCAACACTACAGTGCTGACAGCGCAGAACAGGATTATGCAAATCAATCAGAATGCAGGAGAATTTGGACACACCAATAGAGATTTTATATTATAGTTCTCATTCTAGTTCTGAACGGGTCTTATTCCCATTTCATCCATCACAGTGAAAAAGGAGGATCGTATCAACTGCATTGCATTGAGGGGTATAGTAATCAGTGCAGATATAGACCACACGCAAAAACAAAACAGTACTGAGGCAACAGCAATAGAGTATGCTATTCCGAACCACTCTTTGAGCCAATGACGCCACACCAAGAACTTTTAGAACGAGAAAAAAAAGGTTCTTGTTGAGAAGAGGTTCTGCAACGAACCTTTATTTTTAAGAGCACATTGTGATTTGAGAACGCCAACATTGAGAACATGGTTTTGAGGCTGAACGTTTATATAACATGAAGCAGCATCGGACGCACATATACTGTACATTCTTGTATGAGAACATGGTTGAGAGTGGATGATTGATTCAGACACTGCATAAACAGGGGGAGGCGAGAGACCGACTTGACACACACGAGCCTCCTCATGGATTGTACCATGCCATTTAACTCCTGCAATAACTGGAGCACGTTTTTGATTCAACAGAAAGGCCTTTCTATTGGGGTGTTATTCTTTTAATATAATAGAAAAATATCTATTCACTATTTTCTCTTCTTTGAGGAACTGAACGGATTCATTTTAATGTCCTCTCAAAAGTTCTTGGAGACAAAATTAAGGCGTCAAGTTATTGTCATGAGGAAACTGGAGAACGGTTTGGCAAATGTCCCACTATAAAGCACCAAAAAAAAAGCAAGCTTATTTTTGGGTTTCCTATTGTTTTTCTTAGAGAAAAGAACTGGAAACATCTTTGAGACAACAATTCCTTCTTTTTTTTCAAGAGACCACAGAGACAAATTATGAACCATCTCTCAGTCAGGGAAAAAGATAGCGGTTTAGTGTTTTCTCTCTGGATAATTTCTCAAACCTATTAGACAGCAAAAAAAATCATTTTATTAGTTGATATTTTTATCTTGTATTCCAGTAAAAGATCTAAAAAGATATGCAAAATTGCATAAAGGCCCAAGTATACATCATCGTTAAGCTCCATCTTCTGCCTTTCGAAGTCAATTCATGTCCATGAACGGGGAAACAATAGTGACTGGTGTTCAAGTGAAACATACTTTGGGCTTATTTTGTACTGACTCTTTTCCTCATTGGCCAATTGAGTTTTTTTTTTAATCTTGTTTAAAGCATCTAATAAAACTATGTGAGATTTATTTTTAAATCAATAGAAAATTAGAATACGTAGATAAAAAGTAAGCTAGAATTCAGATTTGTAATTTGAACAATACTAATAAAGTAATTTGTTACAAGAATATTTGGATTAAAATGATTTTTTGCCGTCTAAGTGGCGTGGGCTGCTAGAAACTCCACGTTCCCCTCAAGGCTGTGCTTTTTTTTTTGCCCACGGACTGCTAATTTCTCTCCATTTATTTATTTGTTGTTTTTTTCTCCCTTTGGCTGGTGATTCAATTGACCGCGAAAAATAAATATGACAAAAATAATCTTTGGATATCAAATATGCATCAACTCTAAAGCCACCCTCACATCCAAAATAAGTCAACTCTATAAGGAAAATATCCGTTATCTGAAGCACAGCTCTGGCTGTCCAAGGTGATTACAATAGTTCGATTTGAAACATATACATATGAGTATACAGTATTTACATATACTCTGGATGCAGCTTATGTGAATTTGGCTTAAATATAACAACAACAATACTATGCTGTGATAAAATGTTATCATTCCTTTACAACACGCACACAGGTATCGACACACGCTCTCCCACAAACGCTTCCAACTACAGGTTTAGTGTCTCGAGCTAATCTCATTGTTATTGTTCTGAATGGTTAAAGGGCCTGGGATACAAATGCCAGTTTACGCAAGGACCTGTTCAGGAAGAGTAAACAAATAATTCCTCCCTTTGCTGGCCACGAACGCAACTCGGAAACAAGCTATTCAAGTTCTTGAAAAGTCAAATCAGTGTAAAAAAATATAAAGTACCTGCATAAGTAATGCATGACACGACGGCTCCAGGAGCCATCTGACAAAAGAGCCATTTCTTTCACAAGGAACTGAGAGAAACCTCAACAACGAAAAGGAAAGAAAAGAACATATACATATATATATATATATATATTCATAATTATAAAATCAAACCCAAAGAGAAGATTTTTAAGCCACTTAAATGCACCAATTGTTTTCTGGAACCAGGAGAGAGGTGAAGTGAAGGCCAGTGAATGCGCCATTTTTTCTGCTCCTGCCCTCCTCAGTGCTAGCGTTCTGAGGGACGTGTTTAGGGATTGTTCGGGATGGGCAGGGGGTTCAGCCGACAGCCTTGTGCTTCCCCCCACAGCAGCCGCAGGCTACGCCACAGCGGTGGCACGCGTGCAGCGGCGGGTAGCAGCACAGACAGGGCGCAAGCAGCGCCAGACCCAGCAGGGCCGTCCAGCGCAGGCAGAAACGGTCCTCGCTGGTGTCGCAAGAGCACGGGTCCGAGTAGTCGCCCTCCGGGTCGGACATGCAGTGATAGAGCATGCTGTCGGCACACCACATGAAGCTGACCCGGTGGATGCAGGTCCGGATGGGGTCGGGCGCGTCGTGGCACTTTCCGCGCCGGTTCTCCTCGTGGTTGAACATGTCCCGGCAGTAGACGCAGCGTGATCGTTCGCCATCCTCTTTCCTTCGCTTGCCCTTGAGCTTGAACGCCCGAGGCTGGGTGGACACTGCTTCGCCGCCGCTGCTCTTGAGGTCGCACTGGCTGAAGTCATGGCTGGGCACGTAGGGGTAGTTGTAGTCGTGCTTTAAGGGTTCGCTCTTAGTAATGTGAACATACGAGTCTGATTCCTCGGGCTGGATGAACTTGTCAGGCACGGAGGCGTATCGGTAGTCCTCGTAGCCTGTGATCAGCCAGCGCTCCCGGGGGTTGATTCGGACGATCTCCTCATCCTCAAAGGGGAAGGGGTTCCTGGAGAACTTCTAAAAGGCAAGACAAACGCAAACGTGTCAAAGAGAAGACCATGCCCGCATGATCTTTATCTGATTTAGTAATATCATTTCAAGTTTGCTCATGGCTCAAACTCGCACCTGTCATTCCCAAGAAGAAATGGTGCTGTATTGGCCGCAAAAGCAGTAATAACTAATAACTGAAACTAGCTTCATTCCCCTGTATTTGTAGTGTTTATTCCATGCACAATTTTTGTACCTTCCATCTTGTATTTTAAATAAAATATTACTAGTTGTGCTCATGTATGTTTTTTTCACTCTTTGTTTCTCTCATATTGACAGAAAAACACAGAATTGTTGAAATTTTTGCAGTTTTATATCACATGGTCCTAAGTATTCAGACCCTTTGCTGTGACACTCATATATTTAACTCCGGTGCTATCCATTTCTTCTGATCATCCTTGAGAGGTTCTACACCTTCATTTGAGTCCAGCTGTGTTTGATTAAACTGATTGGACTTGATTAGGAAAGCCACACACCTGTCTATATAAGACCTTACAGCCCACAGTGCATGTCAGAGCAAATGAGAACCATGAGGTCAAAGGAACTGCCTGAAGAGCTCAGAGACAGAATTGTGGCAAGGCACAGATCTGGCTACGGTTACAAAAAAGTTTCTGCTGCACTTAATGTTCCTAAGAGCACAGTGGCCTCCATAACCTTAAATGGAAGATGTTTGGCACGACCAGAACCCTTCCTAGAGCTGGCCGTCTGGCCAAACTATCAGGGGAGAAGAGTCTTGGTGAGAGAGTTAAATAAGAACCCAAAGATCTGATCTGATGCGGTTGGGAGATGGGAAAAAGTTGTAGAAAGTCAACTATCACTTCAGCTCCACCAGTCCCCCGACTTAAAGGGCTTTATGGCAGAGTGGCCCAACGGAAACCTCTCCTCAGTGCAAGACACACGAACGCCCGCATGGAGTTTGCTAAGAAACACCTGAAGGACTCCATGATGACTCCATGATAGTCTTAAATCTGCAAAATGCCAACAATTCTGTGTTTTTCTGTCAATATGGGGTGCTGTGTGTACATTAATGAGGAAAATGAACTTAAATGAACTTTTAGCAAATGGTTGTAATATAACAAAGAGTGAAAAATTTAAAGGGGTCTGAATACTTTCCGTACCCACTGTATAGATTTTCATTTTCAATTAGTTTGTTTTTTAATTATCTCATTGTTTCCCTGACTTCATATGATTTATCATAGCCATTACATTTTATTAAATAAATATGCAAATTATCTTTTTGACTTAGTTATATTGTTAAATTTGTGTGGGAAAAAGATCCCACTTTTTATAATTATATACAAGATTAAAATGATAAATACAAAGAGATGAGATTCTTCTGCTCACTAAGGCTACATTTATTTGATCAAAAATAAAGTAAAAACAGTAATATTGTTACATTTTATTTCAATTTACAATATTTTTTTCTATGTGAATGTAAAGTGTCACTTATTCCTGTGATTAAAGCTGAATTTATTAGATCATAAATACAGTAAAACAGTGTAATATTATATCAGTGTAAAACAGCTGTTTTCTATGTGAATATAGTGTCATTTATTTTAGTATTCATGTCTTTAAAAAACCTGACCTCGAAAATGCATTAATATTTATTCTTTCATGCAAATATTTACTAGGCTCCAGTTCGTAGATCTTATTCCACATGCCGCACCTGATCCAAGCTGTAGCACTGGGGCGGCCGGTACTGCAGAACGCAGCGATGTGGGTGAGGCTCGTAGAAGGTGGAGGTGGACACTAGTTGTGTAACCTGCTCCTTCTTTTGAGAGGAGTTTGACGAGCTGTCAGTGGCAGTCTGAAGAACAACAGAACACAAAACACAGTCTCAAACAACCTGAAATGAAAAACCATCGTCTCCTGAGAAACATCAGGATGAAAAAACAAGAGCTGAACACAGTACAGTTAAACATTAATACACCACACACACAGAAATATACTGCACATAAACACACATGTACACATCAGTGCAGTCTATCCAAACGTGGATCAACTTCAGTGTGCAATTAAACGAAAAAAAATAAAAATCGGGCCTCAGGCCACAGGATCTGTAAAAACCTCTGAAGTCTCCCTGTTATTAGAAGAACTCAAAATGATTCCAGCATGCTGGGATATAGGCCATCGCACACAAAACACACAGCTCCGGTCTGTAACATCACCAGAGAGACCTACACAACACCTCAGCAAAATCAAGATATTCTCTTCCAGCTGAGGGAAAACGTCACTCTGAAGCACACCACTGTATCCAATGTACAATATGGCATACATGTAATAAATGATAACATTTTATCAAATGAGAAGGTAGCCATGAACATTTAGCTATGCAAAATGAGTGGTTGAGCAGAAGGAAAAGGAGTGCAGACTTGCTCTATCATTGCCATTCAGGAGTGAAACCGAAACTCTGAAAGAGTCTGTCAGAATCAGCCACACGTCTACTTAAAAAAAGCAGGACTTGAGCTCTCTGGATGAGCTCCAATGAAAGGCTTCCAGCCCGGTCGTTAAACACACAGCATCAGAACGGTGCAGACAGAGAGCTGCCAGCGGAGGTGGACCGAACGACAGACTGAACGACAGACAGGCAGGCAGGGCGGCTGGGCGGATGGGAAGTGATTAGTGGCTGAGAGTCTGGACGTGATCCTTCCTTTGGCTGAACCGGATGCCTTCAGCAACCACCTGCCAGGTGGAGTGTGGGCAAAACACACACACACACACACACACGCACACAGATACTCAATCACACACACATACACTCAAATAACACACACGCACATTTTTAAACTATAGAACTTATCAGAAAGAGTCAAAATATTGTTAAAAGAAGCTTGTTGACATGAATAATGAGAAACCAATGCAAATAAAAAAAAATTGATGCAAATTTTTGTTGTTTGTTAGTTGAGGCGTTAGTCTACAAAATTCACTTTTAGCAGATGTGTGGATTTTTTTTTATGTAAAGTTTTCTAAAGACAATTTATCTCGGATGTATGCAGTCTCTAACAAAATGCCCTGCAGAAAAAGAATGACAAAGTACAAACTATCTTTACTGGAAAAAATACAAAACCTTATTTCATTAATAAATAAAATAATATCAGGAGTAGCTGGAAGCAAAAGAGAACTTATTTTGTTGTATTTCAAATACAACAAACAGAAAATAAATATGAGAATGATAAGCAAATAAGCAACCAAGTATGCACTTGGCGACCCCAAACAGGAGCAGCTGAAAGTGAGAGAGATTTTCTTTTCTTTTGCCTTCATCCATCTTCTAAACTGTGATGTAGGGGTGCAGAGATGCTGGAGCTCATCCCAGCGACTCGGGCCGTAGGCAGGGAAACATCCTGGACAGATGGCAAGTCCATTAAAGAGCTTTTATTTTATTTGAAAGTCTTTTTAATGTTCCGTGTTTAGTTTTTTGGTGAAAAATCATAAACAATATAAAACATGTTATCTCATGGTTTTGACTAGCAATGGCACCTTTTCAGGGCTGTAACTAACCAACTAAACTTAACTAACTTACGTTATGTTTGGGACTAAACTCCAGCTGGGTAAGAAGAACAAGGAGTCTCCAGTGGCTGGCCTTGCCCTTGCACCCTGGTCAAAGCTCTCTCTCTCTCTCTCTCTCTCTCTCTCTCTCTCTCTCTCTCTCTCTTTCTCTCTCTTTCTCTCTCTTTCTCTCTCTGTCCCAGTCCAGCCTGGCTGGGCCTTGGTTTCCCCTTCGTGTTCATACAAAGACCTCAGAACTACTGGCCAAAAATAATACAGGCGTCCCTCAAATCACTGACAAGAGAGCCTGAGCCGACATGATTTAAAAATACGTTTAGGAGGATAGCTGGGGCCGGACTGCTGGAGATAATTAAAAACACAGAGCCTTTCAGATGTTTATACTGCAGGTCTAAAAAACACTGCTCCAAAGTGCTCAAGCAGTATCAGGCCCACAGAGATATAAAAACGAGCGAACCGCCTACATAGGCAGCATCCTAAAGCACTGGGTATGCCGCACTTTCTACGTTGGGCTCTGTCTAGCATGCAATTAAAGTGTAAGTCCTTCAAAAAACACACTACTGACCCTGAGAGCAGACTACTTAGTGTAGCTTTTGTTTTGAGCTTTCAGTTGCATACGCACTGTTGTTCTGCACATGACCATTGTGTGGCCACAAAAATGGAGCTGTACACAGATGATGTGTATGAACATCAGCAGACTGTGCTGAAGACAGGAAATGGTCATTTCCACATATATTAAATTTATTTATGCATCTGAAAGACACTTTTTTCCCCAAAGCATTGCATTCAGAATACATTGAAAGTCTAATCAGTTCTTGCTTTCCCTGGGAATCAAATCCATGACCTTGGCGTTGCAAGCGCCACTCTCTACTCTTTGAGCTACAGGAAAGCCTGTTCCAACATTTTGATGTCAGTTGCTAAAACATTTTATTCCCATTGTCAGCCATTTTGGACTTTTTTCCCCTTACTCAATGCATTATGGGATTGCCTGTGAAATGCAGCATTACAATTTTGCCTTAGGCAACATTATCATGCATATTAACCTTTTTATAAGCATCTGAAATGCTAAAATGTTGCCTACATTCACTAGATTTTGGGAAATCAAGAGCAAAACAGAGAGCAAAAAAATGGCACACTAAACTAAATCGCAAACCCCCTCCACAAAATCAACCATCTTATCAAAAAAGCTCTAAAGTGTGTGGCGTAGCGCAGATAACAAGAGAGTTCAAAGGCACATGTGGCCCAACTCTGATTCAAAGGCATACCTTCCCAGCAGCAGAGCCGAGGCCGGTCCGTTAATGACGCGCAATCAGTGCCGCAGTGGGGGAGGGCGCAAAGATAATGAGGGGGGAGCAAAACTGTAGGGGAACTGAAGTCTTTTGGGTAATTTCACAAATGGGCCCTCCTTCATTAAGTCTGAGACTAGCCACCTTGTGGCACGAAACCACACCAGACCAATCCAAACTGGGCCACAGAACAGTCTGAGCATTAAACTGACTATAACCGGACATAGATTAATGTGGCCCATAGGACCTAACAAAAAACAAGGAATGAAGAGAACAAAAAAATAGAGGAAAAAACCAGTACAGGGTTCAGGAATAAGCCTTTAAAAGCAAATTGGAAAGACCAACTGCTACATGAAAAGTGGAATCTGTATTAAGACAGTATTGACAAAAGCAATAATGTGACGTCATTCAAAATATATTTTTATTTCTTCTGCTCTTTTTATGGCGTGTTTTTAGCCTGTTGCTATATGGTTACTAGGGTTTTTTGGGTTGTTGCGGCATTGTCTGATTTTAGGCTGTCCCAGACAAAAGATGACCAAACGTCGTAATTTCTGTGGTCTTTTCTTATAAACGGTGGTCCCCCGTCATAAGGTGCGTTGTTGCTGCTACGACTTGCATCTATTGACTAGCCTATAAAAATGCAACGTGAAACGTCATATTGATCAACACGACATGGTGCTAAAGCTTAATACCATTTGCAAGATTGGCAAGATTGACTTTTCCTTTGCCATGACCACGTCCATATTCTCTTCTCTTCCCATTCTCTCCTCTCAGTCAGCAGCCATATCACCCTGTAGCCTAAGACTGGTTGCCCACTGAAGCTAAGCAGGGTTGAGCCTGGTTAGTACCTGGATGGGAGACCTCCTGGAAAAACTGGGTTGCTGCTGGAAGAGGTGTTAGGAGGCCAGCAGGGGGTGCTCACCATGTGGTCTGTGTGGGTCCTAACGCCCCAGTATAGTGACGGAGACACTGTACTGCAACAAGCACTGTCCTTCAGATGAGATGTTAAACCAAGGTCCCGACTCTCTGTGGTCATTAAAAATCCCAGGATGTCCTTCGCAAGAGTAGGGGTTTAATCCCGGCATCCCTGGCCAAATCTGACCGTTGGCCTTGGTCCATCACGGCCCCCTAATCCCCCCCCCCCATACTCTAATTGGCTTCATCACTCTGTCTCCTCTCCACCAATAAGCTGGTGTGTGGTGAGCGTTCTGGCGCAATATGGCTGCCGTCGCATCATCCAGGTTGATGCCACACATTGGTGATGGTTGAGGAAATTCCCCCCTACTATGTAAAGCGCTTTGAGCTCTGGGAAAGCGCTATATAAATGTAACATTTCAACATTTTTTAAGCACATAAAGTCGTCCATCTTGCTCTATTTGTTTACCACTAGCACATACTGATGATGTTTAATTCTTCTATAATATCATAG
Source organism: Rhodeus uyekii (assembly GCA_037043235.1). Classification (NCBI taxonomy): domain Eukaryota; kingdom Metazoa; phylum Chordata; class Actinopteri; order Cypriniformes; family Acheilognathidae; genus Rhodeus; species Rhodeus uyekii. The sequence continues at coordinate 321,467 of JAWRVZ010000021.1, read as the reverse complement.
AAGGATTAAACAGTTTACGATCCAATAGATGTCATCATTATACAGTCTACAACATATGTCACAGCCATGTTTATCACCGTACAATGCGATTTGTAATGATCTTATAAAATTGGTGAAAAGGCATTAAACAGGAGTGCCCAGTCCTGTTCCTGGAGATCCATCTACCTGCAGAGTTCAGACCCTGATCCATCACACCTGTCTGAAATGAGCAGGTGCTCCTGAAGAACTTATTTAGCTGGTTCAGGTGTATTTGATCAGGGTTGGTGCTGAACTTTTTAGGAAGGTAGATCTACAGGAACAGGATTGAGCACCCCTGGTTCCTAGATGACTAGGATACTTTCTTTAAATGCAGGTCAAAGAGATTTATTTGATTGTTGCTAGACTTAAGTCCAACATATACATCAGTCTCTTTACACAAATGGTAGGGCATGCGCACAGTGTGAATGACATTAATTTCATCATCACAGTACGTGCAGCCTTGACCAGCCTTAACCAGACTGGACAGTCACAACAAAAGAAGCCCGAGCTGATGAGCACTTGTGTGAAGGGGTTCAGTTTCCTGAAACTTGAGGTTAAACGAGGACAAAGACATTTTAATTGGTCATAACTTCTGGAGAAAAACAGCACAACACTGGACAAGGATGATTATCTTGAGGCCATGTATCAAGTGCTTGTTTTGGAGAATGATATCACATGTTGTACACTCTGAAAGAAACTGAAGAGTAATTTGGGGTTTAGTGTCAGACTCTTCTAAACATAACTTGAGGTGCTGCATGCTTTACAGGTTAGCAGCTAACATTGTAGGTCTGAGCATAGTCGGATTTGCTGTGCATCAAAAGCTTTCCTGCTGTTCAGGTTAACTGCAAGCAATCAGATTTGATCGCACCAAATGCCCGCCATCGCTAAACGTGTGTGTGGTCAGCGTGTGCTCAACTGATGCTATCTGGTAAAGTGTTTTATATTCTGCATACACTCCAAACCACTGACAACAAGGTTTTTTCAGCTATAATTCCTCAATAAGACAATCCAGGGAGTGAAAAATGTGCTGTAACTAATTGAGTTTCAAGTCAAATTGCCTGTAATGAGCCACCTTGAGTCTGAGGCATGCAGCCCGGAGGTTGGAAGGGCACTGTTACCTTTTCCACAGCTGTGATTAGTGCTGAGAGTCTTTACGTACACACGCTCCAGAGGCAGATGCCCTATGCTGCTAAGGACCGGAGAGGATAACAGAATAAAGGTTCTCTACCTCTTGCATAAAGAGGCATTGAGTCTTTCCACCTCATTTTTTCCCCCTCTTCCCAGAACTGTTAGTCTTCCACATCCCACTTCCTCTGAGCATCCTCCAGGGCCCTGGCTGTGAGCTCTCTATATAGCAAAGCCTTATCCTGCCTGACTCCTTGTTGTTTTTTTTCATTTATATATTTTCCTCCACACACACACACACACACACACACACACACACACACACACACACACACACACACACACACACACACACACACACACAACACACACAACACACACAACACACACAACACACACAACACACACAACACACACAACACACACAACACACACAACACACACACCACACACCACACACACAACACAGCCTAAATTGTCAGAAACTTTACCTTACTCATTATAGTAAGGTACAATAATCCCTCGACTATCGCGGGTGTTAGGTTTAGGCAACCCCGCGATAGCCAAAAAAACGTGACGTAGATATAGAAATCTACGGTATATTTTTTTTCATAATTTTTCTTATCTTTATAAATTTGAGATTTTGTAAACCCTTACAACAGTTTTATATAAACCCTTTATACACTCTTAAACAATTTTCTAAACTAAAACTTACTTTTACGTGCTTTAGGTAAAAGATGAGGTAAATTGTACTGCACAGCAAAGAAGAGCATTACTCCAGCTCTTCTGGAAGCACTGCTTCATCAGGCGCTTCGTAAGGGGCTGCAATATAGTCAGAATTTGGCGTAAACAGAATGAGACCATGGATCCATCGTGCCTTGTTCCCACTGTGCGGGCTGGTGGTGGTAGTGTAATGGTGTGTGGATTTTTTCTTTGCACATTTTATGCCCCTTAGTGCCAATTGGGCATTGTTTAAATGCCATGGCCTACCTGAGCATTGTTTCTCACCATATCCATCCCTTTATGACCACCATGTACCCATTCTCTCCCATTCTCTACTTCCAGCAGGATAATGCACCATGTCACAAAGCTCAAATCATTTCAAATTGGTTTCTTGAACATGACAATGAGTTCACTGCACTAAAATGGCCCCCACAGTCACCAGATCTCAACCCAATAGAGCTTCTTTGGGATGTGGTGGAATGGGAGCTTCGTACCCTGGATGTGCATCCCACAAATCTCCATCAACTGCAAGATGCTATCCTATCAATATGGGCCAACGTTTCTAAAGAATGCTTTTAACACCTTGTTGAATCAATGCCACATAGAATTAAGGCAGTTCTGAAGGCGAAAGTGGGTCAAACACAGTATTAGTATGGTGTACCTAATAATCCTTTAGGTGAGTGTACACACACACACACATATATATACATATACTGTACATACATGCACATACATTTATGTGTGTGTGTGTGTGTGTGTGTGTAAAATACTGTGCATTATATGTGTATTATTAAAATAAAATACTGTAGTTAATAAAACAACTACATTTTTAAGCCATTTCAGAGTAAACGTGTTACGTGAAAATGTCATTTCTGATCAGTTCTAGATCGAGGTGCTGTGAGCACAAGCATCTCAAAGCCATGCGTCTCAGAGCACGTAAAAGACACACCCTGCTAAACGCCCGGCATTCAGAGACACAAGTCCTTTCCCTCATCTGAATGAGCTAAAACGAGCTGAGGTTAAGTATAGGTTAGCTCACGAGGAACCATCAGGAGGAATGTATATCCCAGCAGAGGAACAACTCCCCTCGACATAATCGCCCCGAGCTGTAAATCCAGAGCCGCATTTCTGCTGTCTGCGGCCACTTGCCTCACACAGCAATATATGGAAAGGTCATCAACACTAGCCCCCAACCCAACAACTGTACCAACGACCTGACGTGGACATGTGCATCCACTCGCTGCCCAGCGGCTCTGAAAGCCTCAGAACGTGTGTGTCCTGCAAAACAGATAAGTTTGAAAAAAAAAAAAATGGTGCACGTTCTGTTTTCCAAACGCAGGGAAGGAGGTACCCAACAGCACAAGAAGAGCATAAATTCCAGGACGGAAAGAAGCATTGGATTAAGTTTCCTTTCAAGCTCGGGGTCCTTGGCTTAGCCGTCCACCCTTTTGGCCTGAAAGCGAGACAGACAGTGAGTGAAAGAGGAGCCATGAGGCTTCCCCTGTGCGTACCCCCCTCCTTCCAACCAGGATAGCGGTAAATCAGGATGGCAGTTAGCTAGGAAGCAGCTGCTAATGATAGTTTTACTAGGGAGAGCAGGAAGTCATCTCCTGACCCCGCCTGCTGCTCCTAGTCTCCTGTGACTGTGACAGTAAGTGGAGAAAAGCCAAGCGTCAGAACAGCCTACTCAAAAAAAAACAAAAAAACAAATCGGCACAGGAAATCTGTCTGTGCTTCCATCACATACACCATCTTCAAAAAACAAAGGCCCGTCTCTTCCACAGAGGGAAAAAATATCACAAGGCCTTTTCAAGGATGCTTCATACACACACTCAAAGCTGAAGGGAAGAGGAAGTTACTAAATATTACTTTTAAAATGTATATGGCCTTAGAGCACAATTGCATGAAACCACATAAGCACCACAAATATGTTTGGGTGAGGAAACAGGAAACATGTCAAAAAATCTGGCTCATACAGAGACACAAGGCCAAGAAAACACGATATCGCGCCCATGAACTAAGAGTTCATTCATTTGTTCCCTTGTTTTAGTAGTGATAATACTACCTCAAGTATGTTCAATTGCAAATTTAAACAGAATAGAGCAAGGAAACAAATGAGTAATCTGTCCAAAATTTTACTAAATCAATGAAAAACAGTGACAATAACAAAAATTGGAATAGACAAAAAATTGCCACAGATTAATAAAACAGTTTTTTTCTTCTTCTGCATGTCCTGTGTGGGGCTTTGTAATATTTTACTCCAAAAAAAAAGAAGAAAAAAAAAGAAATCTTTGTTTACATCGTCGTAATAACATAAAACTTGTTACCATTAATTGGAACCATTAATAGAAAATGAAATTGCAAATAAGAAATGCTTGCAGACAAAGCTTAAAAGTTATGATCCACAACAGCTTGTCTCGACTAAGTGAGAACTGCTCCATTTTAGGAGAAGCGTTTATGTGTAGCCTGTATTGTTCTCTATTAGACTCTGGAAGCTGTATTGTACTCTCTTGGGTTTTGGAAGCTGTATTGTCCTCTCTTAAGCTCTGGAAACTGCATTGTACTCTCTTAGACTCTGGAAGCTGCATTGTACTCTCTTGGACTCTGGAAGCTGGATTGTACTCTCTTGGGTTTTGGAAGCTGTATTGTACTCTCTTAAGCTCTGGAAGCAGCATTGTACTCTCTTAGGCTCTGGAAGCTGCATTGTACTCTCTTAGACTCTGGAAGCTGCATTGTACTCTCTTAGACTCTGGAAGCTGCATTGTGCTCTCTTAGACTCTGGAAGCTGCATTGTGCTCTCTTAGACTCTGGAAGCTGCATTGTGCTCTCTTAGACTCTGGAAGCTGCATTGTACTCTCTTAGGCTCTGGAAGCTGCATTGTACTCTCTTAGGCTCTGGAAGCTGTATTGTACTCTCTTGGGTTTTGGAAGCTGTATTGTCCTCTCTTAAGGCTCTGGAAGCAGCATTGTACTCTCTTAGACTCTGGAAGCTGCATTGTACTCTCTTAGACTCTGGAAGCTGCATTGTACTCTCTTAGACTCTGGAAGCTGCATTGTACTCTCTTAGACTCTGGAAGCTGCATTGTGCTCTCTTAGACTCTGGAAGCTGCATTGTGCTCTCTTAGACTCTGGAAGCTGCATTGTACTCTCTTAGGCTCTGGAAGCTGCATTGTACTCTCTTAGGCTCTGGAAGCTGCATTGTACTCTCTTGGGTTTTGGAAGCTGTATTGTCCTCTCTTAGGCTCTGGAAGCAGCATTGTACTCTCTTTGGCTCTGGAAGCTGCATTGTGCTCTCTTAGACTCTGGAAGCTGCATTGTACTCTCTTGGGTTTTGGAAGCTGTATTGTACTCTCTTAGACTCTGGAATCTGCATTGTACTCTCTTAGACTCTGGAATCTGCATTGTACTTTCTTGGGTTTTGGAAGCTGTATTGTCCTCTCTTAGGCTCTGGAAGCAGCATTGTACTCTCTTAGGCTCTGGAAGCTGCATTGTACTCTCTTAGACTCTGGAAGCTGCATTGTACTCTCTTAGACTCTGGAAGCTGCATTGTACTCTCTTAGACTCTGGAAGCTGCATTGTACTCTCTTAGACTCTGGAAGCTGCATTGTGCTCTCTTAGACTCTGGAAGCTGCATTGTGCTCTCTTAGGCTCTGGAAGCTGCATTGTACTCTCTTAGGCTCTGGAAGCTGCATTGTACTCTCTTGGGTTTTGGAAGCTGTATTGTCCTCTCTTAGGCTCTGGAAGCTGCATTATACTCTCTTAGGCTCTGGAAGCTACATTGTACTCTCTTGGGTTTTGGAAGCTGTATTGTACTCTCTTAGACTCTGGAAGCTGTATTGTACTCTCTTGGGTTTTGGAAGCTGTATTGTACTCTCTTAGACTCTGGAAGCAGCATTGTACTCTCTTAGACTCTGGAAGCTGCATTGTACTCTCTTGGGTTTTGGAAGCTGTATTGTCCTCTCTTAGACTCTGGAAGCTGCATTGTACTCTCTTAGACTCTGGAAGCTGCATTGTACTCTCTTGGGTTTTGGAAGCTGTATTGTCCTCTCTTAGGCTCTGGAAGCAGCATTGTACTCTCTTAGACTCTGGAAGCTGCATTGTACTTTCTTAGACTCTGGAAGCTGCATTGTACTCTCTTAGACTCTGGAAGCTGCATTGTACTCTCTTAGACTCTGGAAGCTGCATTGTACTCTCTTAGACTCTGGAAGCTGCATTGTACTCTCTTAGACTCTGGAAGCTGCATTGTACTCTCTTAGACTCTGGAAGCTGCATTGTACTCTCTTAGACTCTGGAAGCTGCATTGTACTCTCTTAGACTCTGGAAGCTGCATGTACTGTCTTAGACTCTGGAAGCTGCATTGTACTCTCTTAGACTCTGGAAGCTGCATTGTACTCTCTTAGACTCTGGAAGCTGCATTGTACTCTCTTAGACTCTGGAAGCTGTATTGTACTCTATATTGTAGCTATATTGTACTCTGTGTTGCGAAACAAATGAATTTTGGAAACTAGGTGGAAAAAAACAACAACAACAACAACACTCAACCAGGCCTCGACCCCCTTTTTCTATATTGTGTAGACAAGGATTATTTAAATTAGTAACATTGTGACTTCACAAGATCCAGGAAAAAATGTTTGTAGTCAAAACAAGTTGTTCATTGTAGAACTTGGAAAGTGGATTCTGTTAAATAAAATATCTCCCTTTGGAGTAGACTTTGTAACCTTGCAGATCTTTTTTAAGCTCAAACAGCAACATTCAGACTAACTAAAGTTTAAAAAGCATAATAGGTCCCTTTTAATAATACACATATGAGTGCCATTGTTGTGTTCATTGATGTGCAGCCTGTACATATCTGTTAACATCTCCTTAAATAATCATTATACAACAAAAGCTCTTACTGTGAACACATCATCATCTCCAACTTCAGCCTCATTTTGGAGTGTTGAAGAGGAAGTTGTGGAACCTAAAATAAAACACACAAACAGGAGACGTGAGCTGACAGACCTTCACATATCCTGTCGCTTAATGGTGGTATTTGAGGTTGGAAAGAGAAAAAAGAAAAGATTGATTGATGGATGAAACAACACCAGACAGATGTCCTAGAGCGGATCACTGACGCCTTAGGCCTCACAGTGCTCTCTAACCTTAACATAGGTGGTTGCAGTTCATTCTAAAGACTATACTGTGAGGATTCGTTATTATAAACAAAAACACACTATGCTTCTCGAATAGTAAAAGTAGCATGCAGTTGTGAACACCTCTGTTTTATTTTAAATATTCTTTTTTTTATTGTTTTGGATACGCAATGCAATTTTATTTATTTTTTCTAGCTAAAACACATCTTAGGTGTTCGTACTGATTCCTACTGCATTACTGATGCAATTATAGATCTAACCTATTCACTGACGTTATTTACACCCATGATTAAGTTATTCCACAACCAAAAGCATCTAATAATAAGAGTGAAACTGAGATAAAGTGAGGTAACAGCAGGTCATGTGATCTCAACATGGCTGCCAACATGAGGGAAGCCTCTAGAGCAGGGGTGGGCAAACTATTTGTCTCGCGGGCCACATTGGTTTCTTAAAATTGACAGAGGGGCCGGGTTGAAGGTCGTACCTGTCCATGTACTTATAAAAAATCCTAGAAAACCTGTATAAAGTATAGTTTGGACTTTGAAATTACAACAAAACAATATTAATACAATTTAATCGACAGAAAAAACATAATATGCCTGAATGGTATATGTGCCTCAGCTCTAGATTGACAATCACAGGCGTCCAATCACAACTGACCTCAAAGGGAAAAAAGGGAACTAACCAATGACGTTTGATGTTACTATTACAAGAGCCAGCCCCGCCCCCACGACTGACAAAAATAAAAGTGCTCGCGCAAGCAAAAACAGCGCGCACAGATTAGATGTCACGCGCACGCGAGTGATTAAAATGAGCTTGCGGGTACCCGTATTTACGTGTAGTTTTCCGCTCGCGGATGTAATTTACGCGCGCGCAAACATCAGTTTTGCGCTCATTCCTTTTTAGCACGGAATTAACGCCATAAAGGGGGGTGTAGAGGGGTTTGTGACACACGCCTATTCTCCACCACAGCTTCAGCGCCACTGCCGCTTGCAGCAGCGACAGAGTGACATTACAGGGAAATGTAAAATTAAGGTTTAATACAGGTTCGGCAAATTCGGCGGGCCGGATTAAAAAGCCCAACGGGCCGGATATGGACCCCGGGCCGTAGTTTGCCAACCCCTGCTCTAGAGTCTTTACTAGAGTCTTTATTTTATGTGAGTGTATAGCATTTTCACTCTTTTCCCAGCACTGCTTTCCATGTTTTCAGTGTTATCCGTTACGGGGAGCTCTGAAAGCTTCTGAAAGAGCTCTGAATCTGCTGATCAAAACAGGCGAAAAAGAAGCAGAAACAAGAGATAGCTCTGGTAAGCAGATCAACAATAATGCACTCATCAAAATTTAACAGCATTCAAGTCAAAAATGTCTAGCGTCACTGAATAAAATGTGGACCAGGACGAGCTTTAGGACTGTGAAGCTTTGGAGGTGTGTTTTAATCATCGTTCTGAATGCAATTGTTTTGTGAAACTTGCAAACTCTCAATTGTAGATGAAAAACAACAACAACGCATTAAGAAGGAATAAGATGTTTTTGTGTTTGTTTGTTTGATAAATTGCATGTCCAGATATTCATACAAGCAAACATTCAGGGAGCCATGAAAATAATGCGAAAATGCTAAAAAACAAACAAACAAAAAAATAAATAAATGCTGCCGCTTGCTTTTCCAAGACTACTGAACATTTATGTACACAACCTTCTAACCCTTTTTGTGTAGTAGAGAAAAAAGTTTTTTGTGCACTTTTAAGTGTTAAAGTGTTTTCATAATTTGCATATTCTCACCCTCCGTTATGTCTTCCAAAGCTTTCCGCACACCTCTGTCAAAGGCACGGGCATCGGCGGGGCTCTGGAACGTCAAGCCGCATTTTTTGTTTTCGACCTTCCAGTGGTGAAATGTGGGCGTGGCCTTCGTGTAGATCAGATCCTTCCTCACGAAACATTCCAAAATCACCTGCCAGCCAAAACAAGTGAGACATATCTGAGACTGAACCCACAGACCTCTGCTGCAGCACTGCTAGAGGCCATTGCCTGAGAAAAGCTTGCAAATCACATAACAAATGGATTTGTAACCAGATTTGTCTTGGAAAAGAACCCAGCATGCAAAACTCCCCAGGTTGGAAATCAGCTTGATTTTCTAGCAGCCCCTGAGGAAGATTGTGAATATTCGTGCCACACCTGCTTGTCTTTGAGGCGCTCGCCGTGGATGAGGAAGTCGCTGTGGCCGGTCAGCTCAGCGGGCATCATCTTACAGACGCCGACCCTGCTGAGGCCTCCCCCCTCCTGTGCCAGCCACCCCCCACTCGAGTCATCTCGGGTCATCACCACCGCTTTGACGCGCACGATGTAACTCTCACTGAGAAAGACAGAGAAAGACAAAGACATATGAATGGGACAGAATCCAAAATAGAGATTAGGTCATATTCGCAACCTTGGTCATTTAAAAAGAATCATGATGATGTTCGTTTCTTTTAATACTGTTTTTAATCTCAATTCCATTAGCATGTATGATAAAGTGACATTAAAGTTTGATTCCCTGTAAATCAGTTCAAACGGTTGGTGATTAGCAAATATTTACGGTATTCCCGATGAGGTTTTTACTTAAAAATGTAATTTATTCTGTGATCAATCTTCAGTGACACATGATCCTTCACAAATCATTCTAATATTAGGATTCAATGCTCAACAAACATTAATGATTACCATCAGTGTTATTTTGGGGGGAAACCAAAGTTAAAAAGAAACAATCGATCTTTTGTATTGTACAGTTTTGTTTTACACTTATAATCAAACTTAATGCTTCCTTGCTGAATAAACATATTAATTTCTTTTTTTTTTAAATCTTAAACCAAACTTTTGAATGGTAATTTCAATGAATAAATTGATTTATTGATTTGATCATTATCACATTTATTTTTGCCATATATCCTCCTCATAATTCAGTAGTGTATTTTCCGTTCATGTTTCTGAAATAGCATCAAGCATCAAAACCAAGCGTCCTGTCTGTATGAAATTCACAACATTCACAGTGTTACAGAAGACAAGGCGGCAAAATTAAAACCAAATAAATAGTGTCATCCCAAGAGGCATCTAGTCCAGAGCTCGAGCCGGGTAAACTTTCAATCCAACTCAAGCATTCTTCCCCTGTAATGCTGTGAAAGCCAGCGGTCAGCCTTATATGGTAACCTGAGCTGGCATGTTCAATAATTAACCAGAGAAGGTGAGCGGACGGGTGAGGAGGTGAGGGCACGTCTCAAGACCAGAGAGCAACTAAATCAATAGACTGAGCCAGAGGAAGGAACTAAGCCTCATGGACGTGTGAACGCTCACAAATAACCAGGAAACCTCTTAATACCTCAGTGGTTTCCCACGAGAGAGTAGTGAGATTAAATGGAGAGCAAATCCAGACTTTTTCGTAAGAAAACTCCCCTGGTAATCTCACGTGTCTCCTCTAGAATTTCAGAAGAGATCTCAACCATGCCTCACACTGTGCTCAGACAGACACTGTATAATGACTTGGAGAAACTCCCGCACTCAATATAGATAAGGAAGTCCCATCTTACCCGTAAAAAAAGAAGAAGAGCTTTTTGGTAAAGACAAATCTTGTCATCTGAAGCAACGAAATTCATGATACCATTTTTATCAGATATTATTGCCATGTTATTGAAATTCAAGATGAGGCAAAAGTTTGGATTAATGGAGCACCAAAGTGGCCTTTATTTGATAAAAAATACCATAAAATCTATAACATTTAAAATAACAGATTTTTAAGTGTAATTTATTCCTCCATCATTACTCCAGTCTTCAGCGTCACATGATCCTTCGCAAATCATCCTGACATGATGATTTGCTGATCAATTATTTATAATGGTTCAACAGGTTTTGGTGCTTAATATTTTTGTGGAAGTCATGATACATTTCTTTTCAGTATTCACTGATGAATACAAAGTGCTTTCTTGCTGAATAAAAGTATTAATTTCTTTTGTAAATTTTTTTGCTGCAAACTTTTACCCCTGGCTTCACTGACTTGGCTTACGTTAGTCCCAGACTAAAAAGCATGTTTGATCTGTTTTAACTGGTGGTTGACACCTTCAAATATTCCAGAGCCATTGTTTTGTCTCGAGATGTTTTGCACACTAGGCATGTTTCTAAAAGCCATTTAAATGTCCTAATTAAACTAAGGCCTAATTCTAGCTTAATCTAAACCCTGTTTGTGAAACTGGGCCTTAACAAAACATCTTTTTGTCTTACTTGTCTGTCAAGATGGTTTAGAGGGAAATTGCGCCTGTGTGTGTCTTGTCATTTCCATAAACAGGTAAAAGTTGCTCTGGCTACTTTGGTGAGGGAGTGGCAGGGGTTAGTTGTCACACTGAGCGAGAAAGCTTGACATGGAGCATTTAAACCTCCCAACTCCGGGGAATCATTTCACATTTCAAACAAACGCAAAATGAGAATGTGACAGAGCTCGTAATAAAACAAGAACAAACGCTGACTTGGCTTTTCTGAAATGGAGAAAACTGAGAGATGTTGTAAATATTGTAAAGTTGATGTGGAGATGGCCTTTTTATTACTCAACAGCTGAGAAATGCTTTTAATTGTTAAGCCTAGAAGTGAATGTTTTATGAGCGGCAGGATCATAATATTCATCCACAAAGTCGAGTCCACAAAGCGCGATGCATAACAGAAACAAAGTTCTTCTGCAAAATGCATGCAGTTTTGTTTTTTATTCACTAGAGGGCCAAAAGTTTCAGTGTACATCATTTGAAGGAACTCATTTTTATGACATTTAGGAAAAACATCTGGGACAAGCGTTAAATGAAATATAACAAAACTAGAATAACCTTTGAAAAATAAAATGTTCCTCTGGGATGTGAATTCTCTTTGAAGAGCATCTAGAGCAATCTGAGATTCTGTCCAATGAAAGAGAATACAAGTGCATTCACAAAACCTGCTGTAGCACAGACCACAGCGGTGATATGAGCAGGGACTGCCATCATGCGTAATGATTATCCACAGTGACTGGCCCATGGACTTTGCAGAGGTGGCTCCTCTAGTGGAAAGAAGTAAGATAAATGCTGTCTGTGGGATTAGAATTAATGAGGGAGGAAGTCCTGTGGAAGCAGCACTGTCTAATAGACTTACACTTACAGAGCCAGACCAGGGGATTGTCTCTATGCCAGAGTCATTCAATATCAGCAGCTAATTAAAATCCAATCAAATGTAACTCCTCATAAAATTAGGTGTTTTTCATAATTGAACGAGCGGGGGGCTGGTGATTCCTCTCTAAGCTGCAGCTGTCTGTGTGATTCACACGTCCTTCATGTGTCCCGTTGGGTGTCCAAAAGGGGGGGGGGGGGTGTGTGTCATACATTTTATATAGTATTTATACATCATACAAATATTTTAAAGCAAAATACAAATTCTATATATGTAGTAATGAGACCCAGAAATGTACTAATTAAATTGAGCAAAATACACATTTTGCACAATATTTAATGAAAACCCAGAAAAATAATTAAAACCAGAAACAAATGTAGGTTTAGGAGGAAAGATAAAGGGAAACTACCATGTCTATTATGCCAAAAATGCCAGTCGATTATCCTAGTCAATGACTGTTAATGAGTTGGTGGATATTTTTGATTAAAAGCAATGCCAAAATTACCAATAAGCTCTCAATCGACGGATCTAAAAGAGGATGAATTATAAAACCTGGATATCAAATGCAGAAAGGCGAGTGAAAATGTCACTGAAGTATGTGTGAGTGTTTATGTCTGTATGTGTGAGCGAGTGAGTCATTCTATCCATCTGTGATGTGGAAAATTACAAAAAACAGTCCTTTTTCCTCGCTTTTCCCTCGTACGGTTTGAGAGATCGCACCCCTTTACACTCCGGTGAGTGCAAGAGGGCACAAGAGGGGAAAAGGGCTGACGATATACATTACAAACGGAAGAACAAATAGAACTGATTGTCAACCTGAACATTTATACTGAAGCATTATCTCTTAAAACACTGACATTTTCTCTTACATTTCAAACACACTCACATTAGTCACTGAATGTAACGTGTGATTAAAATGAGAGGCCGCTGTTTCCTTCCTGCGTGATGTCATTGCTGCTTCCTGTTGTTTATCTCCTTTGTCCTTCCAAGGACACTTTAAGTCATCTACATATTTTAGAATTCTTTGAATTACAACTCTTTATTTGATACAGATGAACAAAAACATCAAAATTACGCTACAGTGTACAAAACAAAGACTCGGAACAATACAACGTTTCTCGACTGGACTTCCATAAGGATTAGTCTTTTAAGACCCTTTTACACAGGCAAACTTCCCTTTCTATGCGAGGTAACAAACTTAGGAGCATAATTTAAAAACTCAATTCAACCAAAGTCATCTTGAATAGAATTGTGTGAAGGTTCAACTCAAAACTTCTGTTCTTGTGCCCCACAGAAAAATACTCAACCTTAGTAAAACTCTAAAGACCATTTCCAGAACACATGTGGCAGTAAAACACCAACATTTTTAATATAGTCTTAATTTTTACCGTAGTGCATGACTGGTAAACTATTTTAAAGTTTGCATCACATAAACCGTTCCATAGGTTTGGATTTTTCTACACTATTCTTATTTTTGGGCACTGTAGTGCATGAACAGTTTGGTGCCATTCACTGGAGATTTGACTTCCGAGCTTTCAGAGTATGAGCAACTAGGACTTGACATGAACTTTTTTCCCTCACCCAAAGTTACTAGTCACTCGGGAGATTCACTTTCTTTTGCTTTAGATAATACTGAACATGCTTTTAATGCCACTCGCTGGATATTGAAGCAGAGTGATATAACTTTGCAGAAATGTCGCCACAGACACATGTTTCCAATGAGCCTGGGTTGGGTTTGGACTGGTCATGAGTGAATGACAGTTTTCAATTTCATTTCGGATGAAGTTTGTTATCAGTTTTCATCTACACAAGTTTTTTCTAAGAACAATAACTAAACAAGAGCGACAATTCCACAGATTTATAGTCAGAGCAACATTTCCATGACTGTGGAAACCCAAAACACATCCTGTAGGATTCAAATGTTTCCGCAATTTTCACTCCAAAGCAGTTGCTTTAATAGTGATAGTTAGCTTTTCCAAGTAAAGAACTGAATAATATTTAGCATGTCTCTTTAGCATGCTGGGATATCTACCATCTGGCTTCTCGGGGGAAAAATAGGGTCATTGAATTACAGGCATTTAACAAACATAATGTGAAGCGTGCTCTTACACACACACACACCAGAATGTACGAAGGCGGCGAAAGCCACGACTCCCTCTGCTCACTGCCATCCCAGGCTGGAAGGTGTCTCAGTGCGGCCTCTCTCCCATCTGTGCGGCAGTGGGCGTCAGGCCAGCGTCACACCCTACCATAACCAGCCAAGAAGCAACTCGCTGAGAGCCACACAGGTGCCACTCCATCAACCGCAACGCAACCATCTCCATTCAAACATGCCACACATGCTCATTCAGCTGGTCTTTTAGAAGGAATCATAACACCATAGTTACATGTAGTTACTATAATTACACATAATAACATGCCACTTGTGTTTACGTATGTATATGCCCTATAGTAAGCACATGTAGTTAATAAATTATAGACACCTAGAAAATCAACAACCCCCATCCGCTTTGGTCCTGCACTCACCCATGAGCACAAGTGTCAAACTTGTATTGACTAACAACAAAAAGTGGAAGTGAAGATGTGTGTGTAAACTCACAGGGCAGCATGGCCACTGATCAGATCTGATACATCTCATTTTCATTGCTAAACTCTATCTTGGGAGTGTTAAAACCCTCCTGTTTTTATAGATTTCCGGTTAATTAATGGAATAGTTCACCCACAAATGTAAATTCTGTCAACATTTTCACTCATGTTATTCCAAATCCAAAAGACTTTTGATTTTCTTCTAAACACAAAGAGATTTTTTTTATCAAACCTGAGAGATTTCTGTCGCTCCATTGAAAGTCCATGCAACAGAAAATTCATAAAGACAAACGGAAAACAGAAACTCAACCATATGCTTGACGCATGAGCACAAACTACATTTGTTCTTGAAGAAACTCAAACACACTTGTGTGGCATGGCATTGGTTCTTGTGCATTTCTGCTGTCCTCTATGTGAATAAAAAAAAATCCATCTATATAATAGATGTTACATCTATCAGAAGACTGGATTAAACCGCTAGATTCAAATAGATTACGATGTTTTGTTAACTTTTTAAAGCGTTGACTTTCAAAAGTTTCAGGAATATCTCTCTTAAGAGACTGGCTTCATGGTCCGTCCAGTCATTTCCACAGAAATCTCACATTTCCCCTTAAAGATGAAGGTGAAACCTAAATGACCTTGACACAAAACAACACAACATACATTTCCAAGCTACCCATATCAAAAAGGTCAAAGAAAGCCACTGGGATTGTTTAGGTGCCCTCTGAACACCAACTCAAGGGTTACTCGAAGGGAAAACATCTACAAGTTCCAGTTTACAGAAGTAACAGTCTCAAAACTTTTTGCAGACTTTCTGTGGCTGGGTATTTTAGTGTACGTGCAGGTTGGCAAGCCACAGAGAAACGGGTGAAGTCAGGAGAGTGTGACGGATAGACGGATGTCTCACCATAGTTTAGTCTATTTGATTACAATCAGGGGCACCGCCGTTACAATAGGGCACAATGGTTTCTGTACAATGTGGAATTGTCCACTTTCCCTGGGCTTTAAATGACATGTCGCCACCTCTTCCCAGTCTCAATGAGATCAACAATGGACGACTCAGGGAATTATGACAGCATGGAGCCAAATTTATTCAATCCACAATCTTCTCCCGTGAGGCCAAATATAGGGTGGTCGTATCCTTCATTATTCCCAAATATTCCCAAAATAACAGAGGGTTATTCACAAAATGAAGGGTCCTATCCATTGATGAGAGATTGTGCTTCGAAGAATGTTTATCACTCAGACGGTCGACTCCTTCCTTTCCGTTTTACACCAATTTAAACTTGTTTAACCATTAACCATTTGTTTATTCAAACAAATCAGACAAAAGAGGAAGTAAAAACTGTGCATACAATTACACAACTTGTCTGTTTGTTTTTGGCTGCCACAAAGGCCTGCTGGAAACTTGCCATTTAGCATAAACAGAGCTTTTGTCAACCATTTCTATTTCTCGGATAAAGGATAATATCATCGAACATGAACAGTCGAGAAACTGACCACATACTATATTAATGTGCCAAGCCTAAACAGCATGCAGTGAAAAACATTACTTGGTGGACGAATTATTATTATTCATTGAATACTGTATGAATATATTATGCTACTTTTGAAGCCGTCTCTTATCATACTGCGTGTATAAAAACACTAAGCCACTTTAGCAATTCACATACGCAAGGCTTAATGGTTTATTATTCAAAAGCCAAAATCTCTTGTGCGAATCTGATACTCAATATCAAATATTCTTTAGCCTGTGACTGACAATATGGGTGTGGGATTCACAATATTCTAAAAAGTTTCTCTATAAGCTTGGGATAAAACATTACAGGTACAAATAAGTAGCATACATAAATACAATGCCGCAAAATCGCTACAGCATCATAAAGAAAACCAACCAATGAACTCATTAAACGTCACAAAACGACAACAACAAAATCACTCGTGAACATACATAAAGAGCCCACATTAACGACCAAATTTAAGGCTTCTCTGATGCGGCATTTCATTTACACAGAGGTGCTTATGATTTTATTATAGCCGCTTATTCCATTCATTACAGACATTACAGCCTTCACACAGAATTATGCATCTCAGCATCTCAGCACTGTTGCTAAAAAACCAAGATGAATTGAGAGTGAGATTGTGAGGGTAATCGTGTGGACGCCACATGGACCCCCACTACCTCTCCCTTTGCAATCCAAAGCTGCACCTTGTCTGTTAAACCTGCAAAGATACGGCAGCACTGACACACAAACGCAGAGCAGAACGGCACTTGACAACAGAACAATCTGGAAAAACCTGCCAGGACCAGCTTACCGGCTGTTGTCCGTCATCTCTGCGTATCTAGCGGCAGTGCTCACGGCATTGGCTGAGCAAGCGTCTCCCGGACGCACTCAAAAGGACGAAGACCGAGCATGTCTGCGTCCAGAAAGCAGGGAGAACGCTCCAGCCTCCTCTTCACACACTGTATGATTCAGTCTCCTTGACAAACACTCGGAGTGCTGGAGTATGAGTCATCCACAAGCAGCCATTTCTGCCTTGAGCCGGCGGCCTACAGCACAGCTTTCTCTCTCTCGCAGTCTAACGTGCAGAGAATATAATCTCCAAGCGGCGTAAGCTCCAACTCGCCTACACCTCCAGCTAAAGCTACGACCAACAACACCCACACATGCACAGGGTGTGGGCTCAACAGAACATGAACCAGTGCAGTTATTACTGTGCCCCTCTACATCAAACAACACACCTACACGCACGCAACACACACAAGCGCTGACTTGGAGCCTATACGCAGTGTAAACACCTACATCTTACCCATCAATCATTGGTCCTGGTTGTTTGAGTGTTTCAGAAAGACAGTATGACGATGACTGTCAATAGAGAGTGATGCCTTCTGAAGGCAGATGGTGTAGATTTGGCATCTAGGAAAAGCCTTGACCCACTGGTTTCTCCACTGAAGGCCTTTCATAAGCATACCTTTTTACATTTCTGCATTTGGCAGACGCTTTTATCCAAAGCAACTTGCATTGCATTCAAGAAACACACTGACAATCTAATCAGTTCTTGCTTTCCCTTGGAGTCGAACCCATGACCTTGGCCTCGCAAGCAGCACACTCTACAATTTAAGGTTACAGGAAAGTAGCCATGCTTTATGACTAAAAATGTTTTTACAAGCTGCATATACACCAAAAATGTACTTCCAGGGGCTCCTGCACCATCTGAGCGACTACTATTTAGATAAATGGGATAGTTTCCCTAAAAATGAGATTTCTGTCATCAGTTACTCACCAGCGGAAACTGTTTGGCTACCAACATTCTTCAAAATATCGTTGTATTCTGTAGAAGAAAGTCGTATAGGTTGGGAATGACATGAGGGTGAAAAAATTATGACAGAATTTTCATTTTTAGCTGTAGGCATAATGCTACTTTTACTTCCACAAAATAATTTTCTCTCCATGGCTTTATTAATTAGTATTATGAAATGTTATTATAATTTAATATAACTTTTTACTATTTTAATATATTGCAAAATGTAATTATTTATTCTTGTGATCCAAAACGGAATTTTCAGTATCATCATTTAAGCTGGTTTTTAAAAGGTTTATTAAGGCAAATACATTTATGAAAGTATAGATACAGTGGAGGAAAACAAAGGCTGGAGCCCATAGTCACCAGACGTTTCTACAGAAGCAATATTTTTGTGCTGATATGATTGTGATTACAAGTAATTCATTATAAACACGATAATAGATGCATGTGGACGTGCGCATATGAAACGAAACAACTTGGATCCAGTGAAAGAATGCTGCAGCCCATCCAGTTTTGCCAGGTATAGATATTTCATTGTCTGACTTTATTTTTAAAAAATAAAACAAAAACACCTAAACATTTAGATTAGTAAATATTCATCAATGCAAACATCCGTAATAATAAACGCAAGCTCAAGGATACTTTTTTCAAGCATACATAGTTTAAGGCGCAAGAACCAATGAGGTTTGTTCTCGTGTTACGCATTATGATTGAACTTCGGCAAGAACCAATGAGGTTCATTCTCGTTTTACGCATCACGATTGACCTACGCGGGCGTCACCCTGTGGTCTGTGTGGGTCCTAACACCCCAGTATAAGGATGTGGAGACTATACTTTAACAAGCAATGTTAAACCGAGGTTCTGACTCTCTTTAGACATCACATTTACAATTCTGCATTTGTCAGATGCTTTTATCCAAAGCAACTTACATTGCATTCAAGATACAAATTAACATTCAAATCAGTTCTTGCTTTTCGTGGGAATCAAACCCATAAGCTTTGGCATTGTAAACCCCACGCTCAACTGTTTGAGCAACAGGAAAGCTAAAAATCCCATGATATTTGTCATAAAGTGTAGGGGTGTAACCCATCTCCAAGCCAAATTCCCTTATCAATCAGCCTCCTAATAATAATCCCCATGCTTTCAATTGGCTCCAACACTCTCTCTCCTGTCCACCTATAGCTGGTGTGTGGTGAGCGACTGGCGCCGCTGTTCTGTGGATGCTGCACACTGGTGGTGGTTGAGGAGAGACCCCCTGATACGATTGCTAAGTGCTTTTAGGTGTACAGTAGTACATCTTTATATATTACCGATTCATTCATTCATTGCATCCTGATACATCCTAGACAACAGTGATGCACAGCTTACATAGTTCAACAATGAAGCAATCTGGTGCCTTGCATTTTGTTTTGTTTTTTGCATCTTTGCTGAAAAACTTGCAGGCACCAAATTGCATCAGAGTACAAGAGCAGAATCTGCCCAAGAAATTCAGTCCAGTGGTGCAGCGGACATTTAGTAGACATGTGAACACATGACATTTATCACATGAGTGTTGCAACACTCAGTTCAGTCAGAAGAGTGCTCACCCTATCTCTCTCCCTCCCTCTCTGGCAAACACGTGAATTCTGGGGGATGGGGACACAATCGTGTAGCCAGTCTATCAGCTACAGTGTGCTCTGCTTAGCTTAAGATCAGAAAAAGTGGTGAAATAAAAAGGACCAAGTGTACATGAAATCTATTTTGGTGTATTCAAGCCATAATAAGCCATCCCAGGCCACGCGTGATTTTACCAGGTGTAAAGCGCTTAGTCCTACATTACGTGGCTTATTGCTTTTATAAAATGGCAATAAAAGACACCAGTGTTAAATAGATGGCTTCATTATTTTAAAGATTCCATAAAATCTAAATTAACCATAGATACTTGATTAACAGATAATAGATACTTGTTGCTGGTCTTATTTTGCCATAGCAAAAACTCTAAAGATAGAAATCTCTGACAGCATGTGGTGCTAGAGTGAAAAAGAGGTGTCTGATATGACATTACGGAGTCCCAGTAGGATTGGTTTGAATATGTGTGAACGTGATTGAGATTTGTGTCTGATCAGTGATTAATGACTCAAAGGGGGGGGTCATATGATGCTTTTTACTCTCTTGCTTTAGCGTGTAATATATCTGTTTGTGCATGCAAAAGAACAAAGATCATTGTCTCCCACAGAAAGGATTCATTCAGTCTAACACTGAGCATTGATCCCGACCTGCCGAAAATGAAAAAGTCCACACATTACCTTCTCAAACGTCCATGTCACGATATGAATATTAGCACATCGCCAAACGCAAAGAAAGAAGCCACGGTTTGAGTGAATTGTAGTGTTGTCACCATGAATGCGAATGCATCGCATGTTTAAAAACTGTATTTTATGTTGTCACTGTAGGACTGTCTTTTCAGAAGGAGAGACTTTGTAGAAACCGGAACTCGGAGCGCTTCAGACAGAATAGAATAGAATAGATCCAGAATTCTGGGAATAGAGGTGCTGCAATCACGCGCGGTATGTGACAAATGAAGTTGGTTTTTTTTTTATGTACAGTGGAGTTCGGTTATCTCGACGGCCTCGTGGGTTGCAAAAAAGCCTAGAGATAACCAACACCCAATATATCCATTTATTTGATGAAGCGATCGGCATGCTATAAAAATGAACATACACTGTATATGTTTGCTAACAACAAAAGACATATGTGCACCAACTAACAGCAGAGATTTACCAGTATACAAAAAAAACACCTTTGATTCTTGATACAAACCTTTATTATTTTCTCCAACATTGCAAACACAATTTCGCTCACAGCGTAAACAGTCATAACATGCGTGCGCGTGTGTTCGTTCATCTAAGCCTCATACTCATTGGTCGTTACCGCTCGTTACTGACCAATGTTAAAATATTTGAGAAAACCAATCAAATCAGAGAAGGCAGGCTTTATGTGCACACAGAAGTGGATGAGGCTTTGGGATGGGGGTGGGACACACGGCAGCTCAGAAGGTGAATGTACTTTCACTTCAGAGAGCCCTGCACGGCGCTGTGAGTAAAGCGTCACTTATACAGCGACCAGGATCCACGTGCAATGCAAGCTCAGCGCATGCGCAGTGAACTAGGTACGCTCATGACTCACAAGATAACCATGAGAAGTGACGAATTTGTCTGAGATATTTGCTCGAGATATTAGTGTTCAGCGACATTCAGGAATCGAAAATACTAAGACAAATAGGGAGTTTGGCGGTTCCACTTCAAAAACGTAGACATAAGAGTATTGGCGAGTTAACCGTGAGTCGAGATAAGTGAACTCCACTGTATTAAAGCATACTGATCTATCATTAATACACACAATAAACTAAATAATGACCTTTAAAAAAGCATCATATGGCCCCTTTAAATTAAAGTCTGTTCCTCACATAAAGAGCTCAGAATCAAATCCCTGAGCAAGTAATGAAAAAACAATAAATAAATGTGGGGCAAAGTGGTTTCCGCCCCTTTTGGCATGTGGGTTAAACATTTGCACCAAACCTGATAAGGGCAGAGTGTTACTTCCTTAGATAAGGTCTGTGTAACGCCGCCTAGCCCTCCTCACAGCCAATTACAAACACACAGAGAAGAGGAAACAAGTCTAAAAGCAAGTCTATTTTGTATAAATCAGGCATTATAATGAATGAGCTTTAATATAGACAAGGCATTACGGTATATTAAATGATAAAGTTATGTCCAAATTCTGTGCTCCTTGCACAGAAACTACAAGTATACTAATACTAATGTAAGTAAGCTCAAAATACTTCTCCCACCATTACATTCATGACTTTTCCATTGTCATGAACTGATATCGATCCATGTGTCAAAAGCAGAACTATTATCAACTTGACATGATGTCTAAAAAAACAGCCAAAACAACAAGACAGGCGTCCCACAGAAGCCAAAGACTGCCGTCGGACACATACTACAAACTAACAGAACAGAGTTCTCCAATCGATGCTGTTCTTTTGAACTTTATATTCATCAAAGATTCCTGAAAGAAATTTGTTTCTAATTTGTAAATGAGTGTAAAATGAATCATAAAGCATTTAGTGTTTGTAGTTCTCAAGCAGTCAAGCTTTTATTAAGGCTAATGGTTTGACATTGAGATTATCTTTGTGCGCAAGATAATACAACTCTATTTGTTCATACAGAAAGAAAAAAAAACAATACATTTATCTTTTATTTGACATACCACAGAAACTGAAAAAAAATTGCAGAAATGTGTCAATTTCTGAACGAAAGTTGCACACGAGTCGGGCCAACGCAACATTGCCAAACATCTGATTGGTACTTTTTTTTTTATGTCTGGAAAGTAACAAATCACTAGATTGTTTAAAATAATGAGCAGCGTAAAATACGATTTCCTTTGACTTCAGAGTTGAAAGTGGGATTAAAGGGTAAACTCGCCCTTATTAACGTCATTATAAAAGGAATTCAAATATCGCTGTAGAGGCTATATATGTTTTGTGTGAAAAAAACAACTTCCAGAATTACATACGCAAAGTATGTTAGAAGAAATCAATAGATACACTCATGAACCTGACACCTAAAACATGGTTACAAGCAGATTAAAGTGCCATTCAGCCATAGATCTGTGTCATATCAAATACATCCCCAACCTGAGAAGTGGGAAAACCAACCCTCAGGGCCAGAAAGGACACAAAGAGCGCTAAATAATGCTGGCAAGAAACACCAAAGCTATTGTTCATGTGCAGGTGTCCCGTTGCACCTGAATCCTGATTTAGAGTGAACCGTCTTGGTGCGGTCGGGCTAAGATTGGGCTCTGACATTTGGCCGCGTCTCTCCGCTGGCTTGGGACCGTGTTGGCAAAAGTCTCCTCGTTATCCGTCGGCTTTACTACTGAATGGCCGGCCACTGGGCTGTGGACGCACAGCGAATAAAAGAGCTTGTGCAGTCGACCGGACGTCCAGCGGACACAGGCACATTTCCATACGAGAGCACTGAAGTTCACAAGCCCTCGTGTGGCTCTGGGAGGCTGGATGAATGAAAAAGAACAACAGGTTCAATAAAGCGCAGATAATGGCTTCCTGTCTGGGCCGTGACAGAAGAGCGATCCGTGTTCCCTTCTCAGCGGGACTCATTCTCCAGAGGACTGGGCCGATGTTTGGACAGCAGAGCGGCCTTCGTAAACACACCAGCGCATTTCACTGCTGGCCCTGACCGAGAAAACATTTCAGGAAACAATCAAATCTAAGATGAGCAGCCTGGAAGATTGGGCGGGAGCGCTTGGCCCGTGCGTCTTTTCCACAGGATGTGAAACACATTCATCGTCTGATCACGGGAAATAAGAAAACTCTAAACAGCAGCTGTGAATCTGTAATTCACCTGATATTTTTAGCATTGTATTTAAATGCAGATACGGCTACAGTGTTCAATAAAGTGAGATTATAATGATTCTCAGGTATAAAGTGAATTTAAAGTAAAACCATTAGTGATATAATCTGTATGCGTGTTTCACCTTCCTGTGATCGTCTCGCATATGTTATTGGAAAAACACACCGATTGTTGACCTAAGACTTTAAGTATTTAAATAAGTTATTACAGTTCATTTGTGATAATTCTGATATGGTGCAGCTACAATATTTACTAAAGGAGCCATTACTGCCACCTCTATATAACTGTATTGTTGCTCAATCAAATATTGGAGTGTTAAAGAGGATCAAACTCTCATTTATTGGTTACATAACCTGAGCATGACTCTTACTGAAGAAGGACCAAAAGTATCCTTTCATGGACCTGGACTTGTGTTAGCTTGTCTGTTTTCTATTATTATCTTGTAATGTAAAGTGATGTAATTAATGTAGTGCAAGACGTGTGACTGAGATCGTCGCAGGTTTCAAACATTATAACGATGAACAGGAAGGTTTCAGGACTTTTGGTGCTTTCGAACAAAACACATTTTTATCTCACAGAATATTACAGAAGCTAGTTTCCGCCACGGAAATTAAACTATTTAAATGTTAACCGTGACTTTTAAATCACACAATTCTGATGGTTATAAAGATATATGATATATATGTGATATAAAGTCGCAATCACCTTTTTAAATTTTTTATTCTGTGATGGAAACAAGCTTTCCATAGAATATGAATCAAAAGCTCCCGCCAAGAACATCAGCATCCCATTAATGATAGTTATGAATATAAATACACTTCAGGTCACAGCAGCATAACAGTCAATCCTCGGTTTATTACACTTGAAAAAACACAACCCGATCAGAATATAAGCAGATTTAAGTAAAGCTCTTTTTCCCCAGACAAAAGCCAGGGAAAGCAATGCAGTCCAACATCCTCTTAAATGGAATTAAATGGCTAACATTACCAATATTACATCAAATTAATAGAGAGAGAGAGAGAGACATCCGGCTCTAAAACTGCTGATCTTGCTCGTGTAACATTGAGGACTCATCGTTTTAAGACATTAAGGTTAATTATTGCTGCAGATCAAGCGAGCGTGTCAAAAATATCAGACAGGCTGGGAAAAGAAGTCAGGAGCTAAGCGCTGCCATAAGGAGTGGTGTTTTCTAAAATATTGTATAAATAAAAAAATAAAAAAGAGGAATAAGGTTTTCTAACAAAACTGTAATGTAGCCCATGTCCAACTGAATCTGCACTGCATCACAAGCATAAGGATAATCCCACACGGACACACACAATGCACTACTATTGTTTACAGCACACGGTGAGGCTGAGTGGAAATGAGGATCTGAAATCCATGTTTCCTGCACAGGGCAGGGATTGGTTGGGATGTTTGGGGACCGCTGACCTTTCTCAAAGTCATTTTCACTGCTATCTTCTATAGTCACCGACAGAGTCAGATGTGAGTTTGGGAGCATTATTACAGAGATCAATACAACTGATATGTGCGCATGTGTGTAAGAGAGAGTGAGTGTGTGTGTGTCAGTGTATATGTGAGCGTGTGTGTGAGTAAAAGTGAGTGAGTGAGTGAATGCATGTGTGTGAGTGAGTATGTGTGAGTGAGTGAGTGAGTGAGTGAGTGAGTGAGTGAGTGAGTGAGTGTGTGTGTGAGAGAGAGTGTACGAGTGTCAGTCAGTGTGTGTCAGTGAGTGTGTGTGTGTGTGTGTGTATGTGTGTCAGTGAGTGAGTGTGTGTGTGTGTGTGAGAGTGAGTATGTGTGTGCGTGCGTGCGTGAGAGTGTACGCGTGTCAGTCAGTGTGTGTCAGTGAGTGAGTGTGTGTATGTGTATGTGTGTGTGCGCGTGCGTCAGTGAGTGAGTGAGTGAGTGTGTGTGTGCAAGAGTGTGCAGTGTGTGTCAGTGAGTGAATGAGTGTGTGTGTACGTGAGAGTGTAAGTGTGTCAGTCAGTGTGTGTGTGTGTGTGTGTGTGTCTGTGCATCACATTCATCCTATTGGGTAACAAGCTCCTAAACCTGCTAGTCCCTAAATAACATGAGAGAGACGAGTATACAATGTGTGATCTTACAAACATTTACCTGCTAGCCATAGTTACTGCAAACAATCGCATTTAAAAGCAAATTGAGTCACACTTTATTTTACAGTGACCTTGTTTATGTTATCACTGCAATAATAAATCTTATGCAACTGGCCTTAAACCAAACCCTATTCCTAACCCTAATGTTTTACTACTATAGTATAGTGTGTGAATCTACTCTTTTCCTCTCTTAAATATCTGATTTGATTTTAATGCACTGTGGTTGTTACAGAATACGCTACAGCTGTGTTAAATTTCTGCTACACAAGTAAAACTTGACCGTTAATTGATATTAGGCAATTTAAGTACTGAGTAATAATAATAAGTCAACATGAATGTGCTGTAAGGTTAGGGTTCGGTTTAGGATGAGTTGCATGAGTGTGTACGGAAAGTATTCAGACCCCGTTACATTTTTCACTGTTATATTGCAGCCAAAAACTGTTGAAATTTTTGCAGATTTATAAATAAAAAATAAAAAACACTGAAATATCTCATGGTTCTAAGTATTCAGACCCTTTGCTCAGTATTTAGTAGAAACACCTTTAGCTCTAATACAGCCATGAGTCTTTTTGGCTGTGTGCTTAGGGTCATTGTCTTGTTGGATGGTAAACTGGGCGGCGAGCTCTAGGAAGGGTTTTGGTCGTGCCAAATTAAGGATTAATTAATAATAAAGGACGGTCTTCAATTTAAGGAATATGGAGGCCACTGTGCTCTTAGGAACCTTAAGTGAAATGTTCAGAAACAGCAGAAATGTTTTTGTAACCGTAGCCAGATCTGTGCCTTGCCACAATTCTGTCTCTGAGCTCTTCAGGCAGTTCCTTTGACCTCATGATTCTCATTTGCTCTGACATGCACTGTGAGCTGTAAGGTCTTATATAGACAGGTGTGTGGCTTTCTTAATCAAGTCCAATCAGTTTAATCAAACACAGCTGGACACAAATGAAGGTGTAGAACCTCTCAAGGATGATCAAAAGAAATGGACAGCACCGGAGTTAAATATATGAGTGTCACAGCAAAGGGTCTGAATACTTAGGACCATGAGATATTTCAGTTTTCTTTTTTTAATAAATCTGCAAAAATGTCAACAATTCTGTTTTTCTGTCAATATGGGGTGCTGTGTGTACATTAATGAGTGAAGAAATGAACTTAAATGATTTTAGAAAATGGCTGCAATATAACAGAGTGAAACATTTAAGGGGGTCTGAACACTTTTCATACCCACTGTAATTAAGCACAATCTATAGCAATACCTCGAGATACGAAAGGCTCAACATACGAAAAATCCAAGTTACGAAAGCAAAGATGAAAAATTTTACTGCTCTAAATACGAAAAGTTTTCAAGATACGAAAGGTTTCTGAAAGTCCGAGATTCGCGCCGCACGCCGCCATCTTACTTATAGTAGACTCGCCACCTTCCTCCTGCTCTCCCATTGGTTCCTGATGCTAGCCAAGCCATGAGATCCTTCTAAATAAATAAATTGGACAGCATCCCTCCCATCATGCATCTTCTATACGTACGTGCTGGTGTGCTTTAGCTCAGCCACATTTTTTATGTGTTTTCGTTAAGTGTACGTACGTACCAGTGGCGTAGCCACGGGGGGGCCTGAGCCCTCTCATTTACATGTCCGGCCCCCTCAGATTTTCAATTGTTTAAAATCGCGACTGTGAAAACTAAAGTGAAAGCACCACTGCACAAGACGATCGCACAGCACCCAAAGACAAGAATGGCCCGCTGCGTACCACATCACTGAGAGGTTAAGGCGATGAACGACAATCGCAATGTGGTTTCCCCGCGCAGGTTCGAATCCTGCAGAGAACAACAATTATGACATTTTTTTGGGGTGTTTTTGGAGGGCTTGAAACGGATTAGCCATTTTACATGTAAAATGTGTTCCAAGATACGAAAAACTCATTATACGAAGGCCGCCTCGGAACGGATTAATTTCGTATCTCGAGGTACCACTGTACTATAGTAACTAAATGTAACGTGTAACAATGACACTGTAAGGGATGGGTTATGGAAGACGGTTATGGGATGGATTATGAGAGAGGGTTAAGGGAGAGGGTTATGGAGGAGGGTCAACAGATGCAATTACATGCATGTCCATACAAGAATTTATTTTTTTAAATACAAGTACAGTGTAAAAACATGTATGTAACACTCAAGTTCAATGTTAGTGTACCGTAGTTAAAGACATTCCCCAGTGTAGAAATAGTAACTATGATTACCACAGTAACTTTGGCAAGAGTATAATTGACAACCTGACCATAACTACCCTCTTCAGTTATCATAAATGTGTGCAAATAGTGTACATATTATTAGGTAACACCTCATTTGCATGTTTAAACATAGCCTTTCAGAAAACGTGTAACATATGAAGTGTTTGCCCTTCTTATTGTAATGAATAAGCTGTGGATGAAGTGACGTCTGGACTTTAGTTGATGTGCGTCGCGTCATGAATGAATGTTCGGCTTTTATGAATGAGCGCAAACAACAACAACTCCTGCCCTTCCCCTGACACACACACACATACACATACACACTCAGAAAGAGAGAGAGAGAGAGAGAGAGTGTGTGTGTGTTTCTCTCCAGGTACTCACTCGCTTGGGTGTGTTTCTTCAATCATGTTTCTCGCTTCAGCGACGCATATATCCCGCAGTGGGCGCGCTGTGTTCTCTCGTCATTCTCCCGGATAATCCCTGGCATCGGCTGGTGATCGGTCACCTCTCCTCTCCTCTCCTTTCCTCTCTTCTATTATATTCTCTTCTCCTCTACTCTACTCTCCTCTCCTCTACTCTACTCTCTTCTATTCTCTTCTCTCCTCTCCTCTCCTCTCCGTGTCGCTCGCGCTGATGCTCCGGCTGCTTTTCCTCGGTTGCAGGCGGTGTTCCCGAGCTCCCTTAGATGATGTTGCGGAGGGTGGCCCCGACGAGCCCCATCTCTGTTACTCCATGTTGGATTCTCGAGCAGCGACAGCGCGAGCTCAGCGCGAGCTGCAGCGGAGGCGCGCGCGGGCGGGCGGGGCGCTGACGTCACGCCACCGGCCGCGCGCCTCCGGAGTCAGGGATGATGTGACGTCACAGAGAAATCATTCAACACTACATGCACGTCCTGTCTGTCCTGTTAACTCATCCGTTTCTCAGTGCCCCGAGTCAATGAAACCTGCTCTATTGTGGTGGTGTTGACGAAACATCTGTCCACTTATTTGATGATTGGGTTGTATAATCAATGAACTGTATTGATTTAAGTTCTTCTAGCCCTACAACATCTTTACTTATAAAAACCAACGCTTGGATACGTTGTGCCTGTCTTTATCCCCTTTCCCCTGATCTTGTACAGCATATAAAACGACACAGATCTCTTAAGTCTCCAGTGAGTTGTGAAGTGCATTGCCCTGCTCCTGATGTTGGGAGACTGGGGTCAATTTGTCCTGACAACTCACAGACTACTTGAAATACACTAGTAATATTTTCATTCAAGAAACAAATATAGGTGCACTAATTAATAACCTAGAGATAAAATGTGAGCATGTTTAAATTTGCAATCCACAATAAATTATGTAATATGATTATGGATGTCCTGTTCTTCAGTAAAATGTATAATTATTATGAATCAATCTTCATTGTCATTAAAACAACAAGACTGATCACAAGGATTGGCAAATAAAAGAAAGAAAAAAGAGGTAATGACAATGTCTGAGGTAATGTTTACAACAGTTTGTGCAAAAACACATTACAGTGTATATATATACACTACATACATATGCATACACATGTGTAATTACAATTTACACATATTAACTGTTAACAAAAACAGTGTCAGATAGTGACTCGTTCGGCACTCATTCGTCAGTGCAGTGACAGAGGACCAAATAAAACACACCATACAAACCCTCCCCAGTACCATTCATAATCCAAACCCACAAGACAGTGAAAGAAAAAAAACATATATTTGGTGTTTCTTTTGAACTTTTTTTTCTTTCATATTTGTCTGCCTTATGTGAGCAGTGATGTGAAACATTGCACAACAACAAATGCTTTTAAGTGCTGCTTTAGAGCACCACTTCCTCTAAAAAGTGTAATCAGGGTCAAAGGTGGACAGCACAGACTCCTTATCTGTGTAACTTCTGACTCGTTGGGGGGGAAGCTGAGGATTAGCCGCGCTTTGATCAAGGGACCGGTGAGGTATTTTGAGAACTGAGGGGAACGTTCCCCAGTGACAGTCCAAATTCCTCATTGATCACTTGAAATCAGGACTCCCTCAGAAGCATTCCTCATTAAATCAGCTCACCAGCGAGAGCGTATCGCTCTATAATCACCGTTTGCAAATCTCATCAAAGCATCTCAGAGGCCATAAAGTAATCAGGAAGCTGCTTTTTCAGGTCAAACTCAAGCAAGCTTCCAACACTTGACAATAGTTAACTACCCCGGTTACCACAATCAACAACTGCACTGATTTCAGACAAGCACCTCCAGATAAACACAGCATGATTGTGTTTCCTCCCTAAGCGGCCCGCCGTCATGTGACATTTTACTTATTGGCAGCTAAAGCAAATGTTTGATCATCGGAAAAGTGGGAAAACATTTATACTCACAGAAAGTTAAAGTTAAACAATGTAACTTTTGTTCATCGAGTGGTTAAAAAACAAAACCATGTATTTTGCAGAAAAATTTTGTTTTAGTTGTGTTTGACTGTAGATCCGTCACAACAGGAAATGCTTAACAACGAACTGTGTTATGGTGTTACATATGGAAATTAATCTGTTCAATTACACCTTAATCAGTTGCTGAGTAATAAAAACACCATCTCCACATCACCTTTACATTTGAAATCTCTGAACAGTCGAGTTTATGTTGATTCTTGTTTTATTACGAGCTCTGTCATTTTCTCTTTTTCACTCTCTTCTGAGATTTAGCTACTCCATGTCAAACTTTCTCGCTCATTGTGACAACCTCTGCCACAAAATCTGCTTTGTTTATGGATATGATGAGACACACAGGTAAGTGACGCATGTACACAATTTCCTATGAAAAACATCCTGACGGGTCTAAAAGATAAACACTAATTAAAAGGGTTACCATTGTGAACCAGGGAAAGACAAAAACATGTTTTTGCATGAAGGATTGATGATATACAGACTCGTTATTTACATTTTAAATATAGCATGCCTATTGTGCTCATTGTAGATCGCAACCCTGTCCTCATTTCCGGGTTCCTCAGAAGCGGAAGTCGTCATGGTTGGGAAAACTACCGCGGCGCTGAATGAGAGACTGCGTTAAATGTATTTTTCTGTGTCCGTTTGCTCAAATAGCAGAAATACTCAAGTATTTTCACAACTTTCAAGAAGAGGGAAAAATTGAGATTGACAACAGCAGTGAGAAAAGAGAAAGATGTCAATCTGTTAGAAACACACGTACTGCAAATGTAGTTTCTTTTGCAATTTGATACAAATGTAATATAAGACAAAATATAGTGTTATAAAAGTATATACATTAATAAAAAATGTTTTTTATTCAAGTTATTGTTAACGTTAAAATGTCTATTGGGGTAAATAAGAACAAATGACAGCAGAATACAAATAACATTCTTTATTTAAATCAGCATCAGGCAACTACACTACGATCTCAATTGTTTTGTTTAAAGTATAAAGGAAAAAAAGATGTTTACATCACTTGTGATTGGCACTGGACAAGGGTATATTTAAAAAAAATACTGGACAAATATGCGGCGCCTCCAATATATGCATGAGACATGTGCATGTGTTTTTGTTATGCGCTCTTCCAATGTCCATAAACAATCGGTCTCAATACTATTCATATCTGATTTATTCTCCAACCCCAGTTTCTTTAAAATAACATCTTGGAGCATCAATTCAGGAATAAATTGAAGCAACTGTCTGAGTGATATTGCAGGATATTTATTATTATTTTATTCTATGCCAGATACAGCACTGCAAGTCAAAAAATGAAACAAAAAGACAATAATAAAGGAGAATAAAAAAAAAACTTTCTTTATAAAGAATTGTTTTAGATATATATATTTATTTACTGTATAAGCAACATAAAACTTCAATGGCAACTGTTGAACGTATGCGGAAATGTGCTTAAAATATTTTTTAAAGGCTGACATTGAAGAAGAGCGGCAAGCCTGATACACACACTCTGAAAACACTAAAACACTTCTTGTTATTCTAGACAAGCACATGACACAGTAACAGGGACAGAATGGACAGATGGAAACAGCAAAAAGGCTTCCCTTCAGCTAAAGCTCAACGACCACATTGGAATCAAAATGAGCACATTAAGTTTTGGGTGCTCGGTTTCATTTGTCGTGACACTGGCAGAGAACAGTCGTTTCCCCAGAACACACACGCGGCGTCTCTCTGTCACCGGACTGACGTTCAGAGGTGAACGCACTCATCACAGCTTACATTAGTCTGTTAGGATTTCTGTCATAACCATTTGTAAGCTGTGCTTCTGCTCATCAGTTGTGTAGTTTAAGGAAGCGTTTCTGGAAACGTTAAACTTCATGACTTAAATAAAAATAACACATAAACCAAACAAGATGCTGAATTGAAAGCTACAGTTGGCGATTACTCCGAGAGCAACTGACTCTTCAAAGTAATTGTTTAATGACTCTTTATTTTTCTTTCATAATTCTGATGTAATAATTTCTGTAAATGTATCCAATAGTTGAAGTGCTTCAGAGTAACACAAACCAACTAACAGCACAAAACATCACAGAATTCACTGCTAATACTTAAAGATGCTTGTCGTCTTGTTTTCCCATCAAATATAATGTCACTTCCTGGAGGAGGTTGACAGTAAGGAATGATATTGATAATACAGGATCAATAAACTATAAAATATTGAATCATTCAAAATTATCCCCCCCATTTCATTACATAAAAAATAAACAATATTTCTGAATAAATTGCCTGTTTTTGCATATTAGAAGTTCCAGTAGGAATCCAGTATGCATAATATAAAAACTGCTCAAATCATTTAGAAATCTTCATATTTTATTTCATAAATTGACACATGTAACCACTATTGTTCAATGGTTTGAGGTCAGCAAGAATGTTTCATTTTTATATTTCTTTAAGCAATGGTGCATTCAATCGACAAAGAAAAGTATATCGTCTTTATGTACAATGTTTCCCGTATTTTTAAATGCCGTCTCGCTGTGCATAAGAGACTTAACGTTTCAAAAACATAAAGAGATCTTACCAACCCCAAACTGTAGAACAGTAGTATATATACATAATGTTGTTATTTAATGAATGAATATATTTGCTATTATATAAAGGGGAGAAGAAAATGAAATGAACTCGTTCGGCACTCATTCGTCAGTGCAGTGACAGAGGACCAAATAAAACACACCATACAAACCCTCCCCAGTACCATTCATAATCCAAACCCACAAATCCACACCTAATGCCACCATTGACTGGCAGAGCAGGCTGAAGAGAGGAGACGGGCGACATGACGCAGAGCCGCATCCGCGTGCGTTTATCTGACGGTGACGCCGAGCTTCTCCAGGACACGCACGCCCTTTTCCTGATACTCTTCCCGCGTCAGCCAGAAGTTGTCCTTGTCTTTCATGATGTCGGCCAGCACCGCCCCACCCAGAAACACCATGTGCTTGCGGCGGGGAGGGTCCTCGATCCGGATCTTGAATTTCTACGGGGGTATTAAATAGACAGCGTGACGAGAGTTTTAGGGGAGTGGAATAGCATGGACACTGACCCACATACCAGAAAACGCTTTGAATGGATCTCTTTAATGCATATAAAAAGCACACTGTCCGGTTGGGGATCGAGCGGCCAACCCAAATGGGAGAATAATGAGGTGTACAGTGTACGTGGAGCCGCCGTGTTCATCCGCTCTCAGGCTCCGAGCGGCTATAAACAGGTGGCTGAAAGGGTCTCATGGAGGCCTTCATGTAAAGTCGATTGCTTTTTAATTTGCCTTAAACACAGTTTTGGGACAGGCAGACAGACACGCCGCTCGGCCGTATCGCGCCTGCCATCTGAAATTGATCATCTATATATAGCGGGCTGACACGCGGCCCACTCCGAGGCTCCCCAAAATGCTTTTCCAGGCCAATGGCCAGCTTTTAAATGAGACAGAGCTCAGCTGTTTACCAGCCCCACCTGCTGGAGCACAGGAGGCATGACCGCACATCTGGGTGCTTTTACGGGTCAAACACCGCCTTCAATCCCAGCTTAATCCTATAAAGTCTACTGTATCATATTTGATATGCATACTTTTAAGGCCTCAAAATGATCAAGACGATCAGAACTCTGCTGACAGTTCTAGTCTAGCACATGGCTTCTGCTGTCTAAGAGACACTTTTCAGCAAGTCTACTAGGTTATCTACATCAGATTTCATCCATCAGGCTTTTGAGGAATTCATCATTTTCAATCATCATTGTATTGCACTGGATTACATGCTTCACCCCAACATGAAAACTATAGAGATTTGATCATAAAAATGTAATAAAATGTAAATGTAAATAAAATAAAGCCGCTATGAATATGCGCTCCATATTCTTACTAAATCCCATAAATATATATATATATAAATAAATAGAGCTTAAATTTATTAGGCCACACAAATATTTTAGAAATCTTTTCAAAACAATGTAACTAAAAACTGTACTGTCATTTATTAGTCAAATAACAAACTGAAACAACAAAATAATTTTCCTTCATCCTTGATAACAGCTTGTGTTGTTGCTGCTGTTTTTATGATCATACTGTTAGTTTAAGACAGCTGTGGTGCAAACCTTACATTGAGGGTGGACTAATACATTAAATACAGTTAAGAACTCTGTGTGTGTGTGTATATGTGTGTGTGTGTGTGTGTGTGTGCGCGCAATGGTTTGAATATATCACGCAGTCTTAGAAATCGATTCTCATCTGTGGAAAGCATCACTTTAGTACTCAGTTACTCGACACGGGTAAATTGCAATCAAGATTTAATCGAGGAATCGAGACAGCCCTATTCCAGACTATTCTTTTATATGGAAGGCATTACAGAGCCAACTATGCGAACGCTGGTTTGAATACCAACTATGTGGCACTGTCACAAAGTTAGTGAATCATTGTGAAAATGTAATAATCCAGCCTTACTTGCAACTGTCAAAGCTGTTAAAACTCAGATGCAAACAGTTAAGCTCAAGTTTGATGGATGATGCATTTACACATTCAAACTTACCGAGAGCTTGTCAACGTCCCCCTTCAGTACCCGCTCTAGATAAAGCTGCTTAAGTTCCCGCTCTAGTCGAGAGGGCAGACCAGGGTACATGGTGGATCCTCCCGACAGAACAATGTGTTTATAGAACTCAGCCCTGAGGAAGAGAGAGAGAGAGAGAGAGAGAGAGAAGGGGAGGATGGGCAGATGAAAGCAGGTTCACTGACACTGGGTGAAGCTACTAAAATGACAGGAAGACAAAACCAAGGTTCACCTTTAGATTATCATGACATTGCATGGCCTGTTTCTAGTGGAGAGAGGATGCTCTACAGAGCTGGTGCTGTGGAAGCAGAGCTCACCTGGTGTCAATATCTGCCGCTTGAATGGTGTTGAAGAGAAGTTCGGCCACTCCGACCCCTTCCACATTAATGAGATGGGGCTGGAACAGAGCTTCCGGAGCTTCAAACCTCTCTCCTCCCACCTTAATAACCCGTCCATCAGGAAGCTGCGGCACAGACAACAGAAATCCTTTCTCAATCATTCAGTATAAAGAGTTCCAGGGTGTGTTCACACTTTGGTTCAAGGTCCAGTCCTTCACTATATACGCACGGGTATATATATTCACAACCCGATTGGTCAGCTTTTATTACGTATATTTCGCCTCAGAACTAACCGAACATCCAGAACCATGCTGTGTTCTGGAATAAATGCACTCGTTGTTCGTGCATACCTTCACATGATGGTATTTTGAGAACTCGTGAAGAGTTTATAAAATGTGTAAAGGAGTGAAAACAGCGGCAAGATCTGCTGTGAGGAGACGAGGTTCTGACGCTTGAACTGAACTGTGATGGGCAACATCACGACTATGATGAGAAAAAAACTTTTTTAGGGTCATATCTTGTGACATCATGTCCTGCTTTTCAGAGGTTTCAGTCCAGCGTTCCCACGACAATCCCACCAAACATGCCAAGTGTGAACACACCCTTATTGAAAATCCAAACAGGGCTATCAATAAAGTGTGTATATACACACACACACGCACGCACATATATAGTAATATTTTAGATTGGCAGCAAAAGCATTTTTTTATGACTACTTAAATATTTAGGATCCTTCCTATTATTTTGCATCTCTGAGATAAATTCATTTCTTTAAAGGAAACTTTTAACTGGTAATGTATATGATGTATTTTTGTGACCTGCATTTTGAAACGGTCTCCAGTAGCAACAGGGAAGCAAGTATCTATGGTTTATAAGTAACCTGGCTGATAAATACTGCGGTATATAACCACTCCTCGTGTCAACAATCGGCTACTTTCTTATCACATGCCTCACTGCTTGAAACTGGCCTTGATGATCATGAGATGTTCCTGTTCGACTGAGCAAAGTCTCAGGTCTGAAGGGTAACCCACAGCCAAGCCTAACTGTGATGACTAACCAGAAAATGGCGGCAGGGTGCGTGGGAGTGTATAAAGAGCTCATTGAGGACCGTCCAGAGGTCGGAAACGCACAGCTTCCCAGCTGTGGCCACGCAGGAAATGATGTTACATGCTGGTTAAGCAACTTTAATGCCACACAGCCTTCCTTGTTTCTTGTCTTTTGATTCTCTCTCTTTTTTTAACGCCTTCTAAAAGAAGTTCAGAAATGAAATTAAAAGAAAAACACCACACCCATTACTACGAACTCAAAGAAAAGAAGGAACTTTTCCCAGTTTGTGACAAGAAAAAACCCCTCAACTTGTCAGCAACTGTCGCCCCCTTGAGGCGCCTCTGCTTAACTACACCTCCGGCAGCCAATCAGAATGCGGCAGTGCCTGGCGTCTCACAGACAGGATGTCCAAGTGTAGACTGAAGCATTTCCCTGCTGCTAAACCCAATCCAAAGAGCATATCGCCATGGAAACGCAGAACACTTCTGTGTCCCAGTGGGAAATCCGTGAAACCACATACTAAAAACTCCAGCCAGAAAAACGTCTGCCTCACAAAGCGTAAGATCTGAGCTGTAACTTTCGCACATCTCAGCAAGAAGGATACGTTCCCCCTGCAGGCTGTTAACACCTGAAACGCTTCATGAACTTCTTCCCAGAGTCACATAAAACGGACCGTGTAGGACTCCACCAATACGGTGGTCTCCAGCGCCAGCTTCTGCTCCTGCTCGATGTTGTATCCCACGTAGCAGAGCTTCTCCTTCATCATGCGCACCGTCTCGAAGTCTGCCGAATGGTTGAAGGCGTAACCTCGCAGCAGGAGCAACTGTGTGATGACAAGAAAAAAACAAAATGCATATTAACTGGAAAAAACAACAACTAAATCAAGTTTAATCATTCTGAACAGAAACATAGTTGAACTGGCCTGTAACTGGTTTAATCCAGTTTAATCCAAACTTTTCAGCCCGAGGGCTGCATAAACTATCAAACAGCAGTTCGGGGCCGACTACACACTCGAGGTCCAAATAAAATCATGGATGTTGTTTTTAATCATTTATTTAATATTATTTTATTCAGTTATTACTTAATAACACAATGATAAACTACACATGGACAGCTGTATTAGTGGGAATGGTGAAATTGTTTCCTGGATGCCAAAATAGCAGACATTTCTGGCTTTAGATGTGATTTCCCGAACATCAACAGTGACCTGAGATTATCATCGGACAAGTTTCTTCTCAAATTGTTCTTCACGTATTTTATTCTTGAAAATATTTGTTCACACAGGTATGTAGTTTCAAAGATTGAAAGGTACACTGATGCAAAAGTTTTGACATTAGGAAAGACTTCCTTGGGCAAAAACTAGTAAAATCCCACCAGTCCGTCTTGGAATTTGTCCCCTAAGGACAAAGGAGGTCACTAGTGAACGGAAGTAGAATAAGTAAGCAGCGAATAAGGTTTTGTAATGCATTGATCGGTTGGAAAACGTCTCCATTTACTATTGTAACCTCTGTTTTTTTTCTTCCATATTCCGTTTAGAGAAGTGTGAAGGAAATATTCTGATGCAATTGTTGCGCTTGTGCTATTTATACCGTCTGTCTGCCGGACCCGCATCGCGCTATGATTGGCCAGTTGTCAACTGTCGTTATCCTATAAGGTTTCAGAAATGACGTGAAGGGGAGGAGTTCCCAAATGCATTTCATGCAACATCTCGCTCCTGCTCTCAAAAGGGAACGCACTACTGCACGCCTCTATTTTAATTCGGTAAAAACGTAACGTCCATGTAAAGCAGCGGCTGATCTTGGCAGGATACACGTAAAGTTCTGTACACAAAAAGGTCTCCACGGCCCGTAGTTTGGAGACCCCTGGTTTAATCCAACGGTCAATTTGTCATGAATTAAAACGGCCTTTGGAAAGCTAACAGTGACCAATCCACCGTGAGAGAAACGCTCGCCCTCAGCGTCAAGTCCTGATGACACAGTCATGGGTGTTTAGTTCGAAACACTGTTCAATGTAAAGCATTTGTTCAGGAGTGAGGGGAATTATAACGATTCTGATGTTTGACGTTATTTCTGAAAGTAATATCAAATGGGTCATGTTTTTTTTTCTCGCAAAATCTATTTTGACCAAGTGCACCTTATAGGTCAGATGTGACTTATTTCTCCAGAATATATGGTAAACTTACAAATATGGTCACTTTCTTTAAAAATAAATGCCTTTATTAACTCCCTGGATCTGAGTGGATTACTTATGGAATGGATAGATGACTTATATGATGGATTGATGTGTTTTTTTTCCCCCATTCACTCCCATTATAAAGCTTATACAGTAATACCTTGAGATATGGACATAATCCATTCAGGACGAGCTCGTAACTCATATCTCAAATCATTTTTTTCCCCATAAAAAAATTACAGGAAAAGCAGTTTGTTCCAGCCCTCTACAAAACACCCTTATTAGTCCTAATAAGTGAAAAAACATGTTTTTAATTGCTATAGACACACACACAAAAAAATTATACTATATAAGGATTTCTGTGACATAAAATAAAATGTGGTTTTAATTATGAGTTCTTCCCTTCGAGACAGACGATACACTAATGACGGTATGTGTGGAGGAAGAGGAGGAGCGAGGGATAACGTATATAACGCAAACAATACGGAAGTGTAGCGTTTCTTCCTGTGTTGTGTATTGGATAGAGTGTAATAAGTGTAATGTATGCCTCAAGAGCTCATATTTATTATTATTGAACACTTATAACTCGTGCTGCTCCCAGCTTAATACTCCTGAATCACTTGTCGCCCCCGGTAACCCCCGCTGTAAAACCAAGCTCCCTCTAGTGGAGATCATATGCAATTACCCCATAAATGAGGAGCTTGAGCTGCTCTGAGCGTCGCCTCTGTAAGCTGCTCGTATCTCAAAGCAAAAAATTGCTCCAAGGCTTACTCGTATCTCAGAATACTCGTATGTCGGGATGCTCATATCTCAAGGTATTACTGTATTTTTAATATAACTCTGATAGTGTTCAACTGAAAGAAGAAAGTCATGTACACCTGGGATGGATAGAGGGTGAGTAAATTATGGGATTTATCATTTTTTAGTAACCAACCCTTTAACATTTTATTAGGGCAATTTAGGGTAATTGTGGAACATCTGAGCTCTTATGTGTTAAAGGAGGAAGTGAAATGAGATACTTAACATTATTGTAACAAAGATGCTCAAGCATGTAAAGTGAAATCTTCATTACCTTGATGAGATAGCGCGTAATGTCTCGTCCAGCGATGTCCAGTCTCCGCGTAAGATGGGGC
The DNA here is from genome assembly GCA_037043235.1 of Rhodeus uyekii. NCBI lineage: Eukaryota > Metazoa > Chordata > Actinopteri > Cypriniformes > Acheilognathidae > Rhodeus > Rhodeus uyekii. The sequence goes on along the minus strand of JAWRVZ010000021.1, from coordinate 281,965 downwards.
AGAGAGAAGCCCTCGTACACAGGACAAATGTGGGTTACACCATCGCCAGAATCCACCACCACCCCTGTCAGAAGGCCTGGAGCAGCACAACAGACACATATTGATAGAGTGACTGAAATAAGCCACACACAAGACAAGTCAACATTTTGAGCCATCACGTGGGTTAAACCAGTGCATAAGTGAACTGACCTTGAGCATAAAGCGTGAGCACAGCCTGGATGGCGATGTAAACACCTGCAAACTGGTATGTCTCAAACATGACCTAATGGGGCAGAGGGACAAACAAAGACAAATGGAAAAACAACACTAGATTATCTTTGCCAAGTTCAAAATGAATTGTGTTGTGACTGTGTGGTTTCCAAGCCATCAGAGGTCAGCCACTTCATTTCATCAAACGCAACCACCTTATTTCTCAACGCAGTTTCCAGTGAATGTGCAAGAATTTAGACATTTTCTGTCAATAACTAGGAGAATAATGTGCAGTAAAAGGTTCAACTATTTGTTTATGATTACGATAATAAATGAAAATAATATGATACTAACAAATAAAACATGTTTTTTATAACTAAAATAACAGGAAACAACTGACAGCGAAACATCGCAGATTCAAGGTAAATGCCCATGCCTGCTCTTTACAAATAAAAGGCTTTTGTAAAGTGATCTTATTTTCTTATGCAGTTTTTAAGTTATGGCATTTTCTGACCTCTATCATTTGCTCTCATCCAAATATTACATTTTCATCTTGGTTTAGTTCAAAGCATTTTTTTACCAAAATTACCATCACTAACTATTAAATTACTATATTATAGCAATATAATAATCATTTATTATAAAAATTCATCACACATTTATATAGCGCTTTTCTTGGGACTCAAAGTGCTTTAAGTGGAAAGAGGGAATCTCCTCCACCAACACCATCTGAGGCCGAGCGATGAGGCCAATCCATTAGGGGAGCGGTAGGGGTTGTGCTTCATTTGTCTTTATGGAAATCATAATTTCTTAACTCTTTTCTTTGGATTACGAGGTGAAGTGCGAGTGGGAGAGATTGTCACGGATGGCCCTGATTACACACCTCTATGATCTTCTCGCGGTTCTTGGTCGGGTTCATGGGAGGTTCTGTGAGGAGGATCTTACAGTCGCGCGAGTTGATATTGAGCTTCTCCGGGCCGAAGGTGTAATCCCATAAGTGCTTCATATCATCCCAGTTCCTGACGATGCCGTTCTCCATTGGATAATTCACCTCCAGCATTGAGCGCAGTTCACTCGCTTCATCTCCCACCATCAGATCCTGACCAATCAGAAGACAAAGGTTAGAAAAATCATCTCGGCTCATAGATTTGATGACGAAACCAGAGACCAGTGAAATAGTATCCGTCAAAAACACTTCAATGTGGCAGATCAGCATCAGCATTTCCACAACAGATGCAGAACGTCCCACAGCTGATCCAGTTTGGTGCAGAGCTAGAGGAAGCACAGTAAACACGGGCATACTCGTTCACTGGGACTACATGCACAGACAGCAGATCTCATGCACAACATGTTAGTCATTTTCACTGATCACCAGATTAACCCTCACATTTTTAGCGTTGGCTTTAATGTCTGTTCACACCAAAGATGATAAGTTTTATAAATTCTATGAGAATAGGGAAGTTCACACCACAACTACAACGACAGTTCCTCTAACCCAGTGTGTAGCTTTTCATTTCTTAACACCCATGCAGGAAGAACATCATGGTCATATTCCAGGAATAGACTTTAGCGATCGCTTGACTTTGCAAAAATTGATGCAGCTCTTGGTGGAAATAACAGCATAACATTTATTTCCATCAAGAGGTGCATCAGTTTTTATTCAAGATCTTGTGTTGTCAGTGCAAGAGTGCATATCTCTGTAAAGTTTCCTCCAGCACATCCCAAACACTTCCAGTGGATTTAAGCTCTGGACTCAGAGGAGCCGATTCATGTGTGGAAATGATTCTTCATGCAGCCATTCCTTCAGTTTAATCCTCACATTATCATCCTGGAATATGACCATGACTTTCTTCATACATGATTGTTTAAGAAATGAAAAGCTTCACACTCCATCAATCAGGGTTAGAAGAACTGCTGCCAAACATGAAACATAATAATCACTGCAATATTCATCCAATCATAGACTCCAAACCCAAACAGCGCCTTTTTTTGGCCAGGCAGAGTGTGAGTATACACACTTTGGTATTAGAGATGCTTGTCTGAGAAAACATCTCGGCTTTGAGTAGTGAATGAATCACTGAATATTATCAGGGCATGCGCGGGTACAGTGTGTTCCTTGGCATCAGTACAGGATATGTCTGGTAGTGCCATGTGTTGTCAATGGATCCCCACTGTCCTTAAATTTCATCTGTCTGACTAACGTCCTGGGTACAGCACAGCTTCAGCAACATTTAGTTCATCTGAAACGGCTGTCTAGAAGCATTTTTCCTTGTATAAAACAATATCTTGTGAACACTGCTACCAATGCATCTTGTGTGTCACATCAGAATCCATTTAGAGCTCATTGGTTTTCTTCTAGTTCCTCAAACACTATTCTAGAGGCCAGAGGACATTGAACAGAGAGACAGGACTGTCTGACAGGGAGCACAAGAAACCAACATTGCTCTCCATTTTGAGTCCAACTTCTGCTAAATCTATTTCGGACCGGAGGAGGAAATTAAGCTGTAATGTCTGATGGGGATCAGAATAGATGCCAAGTTCTGTGAAAGACATTTGCGGCTTTGAAACAGAAGACAAAGTGCAGAGTAAGAGCACTTTGAGCAATGCACTGTGGCAATTTAGATAAAGCAGTACACAAACCAAAAGATTAGAAGTAGAGCCGGGTGATATCCTGAATACTCACAATATATTTTGCAATGACAAACACTTCAGTAAAAGCGACTGCACCTGAATTGAAACTCAATCAGCTCCCCAGCTCCGAAACCAGAGTGTCTTACAGTGACAGCAGCCTCTTAGATGCTTTAATGCTTATCAAACAACTAAACTCACCGATCATGACCGAATTGAATTTATACGTGAAGATTATATGCAATTTAATTTGATTGCTTTATTCGGTTTCTGTACCTGAACATTTTTAGATATCTAAATAATCTGAAAAGCAATGTTTACTTTATTTGTATCTCTGCTCTATTGTCTTTATTTGTGCTGCTGCTTGTATTTGATTATTTGTAATAATCTTTATTTTGATTTGACAGTAGACCTTTTACACTGAATACACATACCGAACTGAAACAAAACTGTGACCATAAAACCAAGATACAAATGAAGTGTAAGTAATTTGAAACGTTACACCCGTAATAAAATGTGTGCGTAAACATTACTGTACGACCAAGTTATTGCATCTTAGAATATGGTGCAAACAAACGAATAAATTAATATTCTTGGGCATGCCTTTTTTAACTACATTTCTACTGTTCTTTATGCATTAAACATTTTGTATTCAGCTCTTAAAACAGCTGTTTGGTTGAAGAGATGGTTCCTGTAACTGGGGAGCGAGAGAGAAAATAAATCAGAATTCTAGGCCATTTCAAACAGATAAATAGGACTAGTTATAGAAGTATAATGAATATTCAAAAAAGAGATATACAGTAACCCCTCGCCACTTTGCGGTTCAAGTTTCGCGGCCTCAGTGCATTGCGGATTTAAAAAATAATAATCTCATCAAAAAATAAAAATTAAAAAATACTGACATATCGGCAGCCGTATTGCGGAAAGCAGCGTTGCTTCATTGTGATGCGAGAGAAACGGTTTCCCAGGACACCAGACAAAGAGAGAAACTCTCTCAGAGGCTTTGTACACGCCCACAGCACTCAGACAAGCACGTGATTGGTTCCCGGCGAGAGATCGACCAATGAGAGCACGAGTGGAGTGGGAGCCTCTTCACCTCTCTCAGAAGCAAATGTTGACGATCCAGAACTGATCTTCTTCCTGAACTGATTTAAAGACCTCATTATACCAGTGTAGTAACACCATCATCATCATCATCATCATCACATTCATGAACCGCACAGGTCTGTCATCGTCATCATTACTGAAGTCTCAAGATACTACTGTCATTGATGAGTGTAGAGACCATAATACGTGTATTATGAGAGAGAGTTATAATATTAAGGTTTTATAATTAAATAGATTTAATTAAAATATATTTAAAGTATAAATATGAATATTTTAAACATTCTGGTACCTGCACACACATAAACAGAAATTCGTAGGGGGGCCAATCCTACTTCGTGGATTTTCTGGTCCCCATTAACCGTGATAAACGAGGGATCACTGTACTCTTTATCTATATCACCCAGCGCTGGTTATAAGGAATGAGAAACTCTTCAAAATAAATCAAAAATGAAGAGAAATGGAAGATCAGAATCAGCCTGTGCTCAGCAGGACATGCGTGTGAGAAACAGCACACGTCAGGCCGTCTTACCATCTTTTTGTTATTCTACTTCACCATTTGAAGAACAAGAAGGAAAGAGTGCAAGTATAGAAGGTCAAACAGGACAGAATGAAAGCTTTCTTTAAAACAACTTTTGAGGATGTTTTACTCAGCAGTGGAGCTCACCTTAATCTCAATGTTGCCCACTTTAGTAGTGGATCGGATGATGGGCCGGCCCACTAACGCTGGGAAGATGTGCTCCGGGAAGTTGGATCCGGCATAGCCACACTTGACAAACTAAAGGATCGAGAGGGAGAGAGAGAAAAGAGATGAAGAATACTGTGTTCAGCCTCTGCTCATTTAAACAGGAGAAACGAACTGAACGTTGATGCCTTTCACACATCTTGATGATTGGACTGTTATGGTCTGCAGGGGCAGAGATTATATATTAAACGCAAAGAATAAATCACTACCATGGCCAGACTGCAATATTTGGCCAGCAAAGTTGATTAGTGAATCAATTTCATACTGATTGCACTAAAAAATAGCCATTTCTAGGCCATGAAATATTCGCAATTCGATTGTTTCCCCCACATTTCCAATGACAAAAGGCCTGGTTTTAATGATCTATAGAGCGCAACAACACAAAAAACAGAGAGGTGCTGTAATAACGCAAGATACGTGAAAAATCACGTTGCTTTGAACAATCCCGCATGAAAGCATATTCTAGCAAACCCCAAAAACAAAATCCAGATGTTTCTGAGAATCTAAACTTGATGAACAAATCTAAAAATTTAATGTACAACATTATTCCAGCCCGAAACGCAGAATCTTTAGTCCTTTATAACCTCTAATAAACACCAATCTCTGCCGATTCCTCACTTGAGAAAGCATCCAGATCACAGGTTATCTTTGGTTGTCTTAAAATGATCTCTGCTAATGCTGTAAACTATATAGGGAGCCCTTACTTGCACATTAATATTAATACTGTAATACTTTGGGATGGCAGTGCTGGAGGAAAGTCCACTGATCATCAAGCTTCAGTCTCTGCACTGAACACTAAGAACTTAAGATGTTCCCGTACAGTCAAGATTTCCACTCCGTTTGACCACGAGTCTCAAACTGTAGAGAGTGGTGCTAGCAACATCAAGGTCAAGGGTTCGATTCCCAGGGAAAGCAAGAACTGATTAGAATGTCAATGAGTTTCTTGAATGCAATGTCCAAAGTCACTTTGGATAAAAGCATCTGATAAATGCATGAATAAATGCCTTTTTTTGCACCAGACGTCTGGTCACATCCCTCCATTCTCCCAGAACTCCACATGTCTATTCAGAAGAAGTTTAACATTTTCAAGTCAGCCTTTTATGCTCTTCTTGGTCAAGAGTGGCATTCGGCAATTGTCACAACAAGAAAGGCCATGCATCTCTTATGTATATGCATATTCAATAATGTGATAATTTCACTCATTGCATCGACCTTAATGTTTTAGCTCTATACAGATAAATATATATATATATATATATATATATATGCTCTGCTAACAGCAGTCTTTCTCAAGTCACATAAGAGTACAGCTTTCATCCTTTCCTGATGGCATTTGCTCGTTGAATCATCGGCAGCGATTATGTTTGCATATTCTCATTTCACTTCTCACATTAAAATTCCAAACATGGTGTGAAGGCGTTCAGGCTCATTCATTGGTCACCCAACACCGCTGCTTTCTCAGTGCAAGCTGTGGTTTTAACAGGTGACATCACTTCCTCCTGACTCAAGGCCTGAACCAGTATTCACTACTAACACACACCTTCATCACACTGTTTCCAGATCTCAAGCCCTCACTAGAGTCAGTGGCATTTTAATGTTTGCATTCTGATCAAGTCCCCCTCTGACGTCAGGGTATATGACCACGCCCCCCACATTCCAGCGCAAATGACGTCATGAATCCATTCTGCTACGGATGACGTGTTAATGTTGATATCTGCCGAGACGGAGCTTCCCTGCATCATTGAAGCTCGATCACACACATACACACAGAGCCATAGCAGCGAGGAATGGTGAGTGAGGGCAGCTGTCAGACACTCCTGCGCTGCGCGGTCATCACTTCCGCTTAGGCGTCTGTCTGCCTCACTCATTTAACTGCACTCACAAGACAAACGACACTGAAATTAACGCCAGGCGTTAGAGATGCGCACGTACCCCTGTTCCGTTATCACAAACCACCACTTTTCTTCCTTGGCTGTCCATCTTTCAGCGCGTCGGAAGCAGCCGAACTTTCTGAGGAAACTGCTTCTCTCTGTCAGCGGCGGCTTCCACTTCCTGCTCCAGACACTCGCGCGCGCATGGCGGCCTGGGTATTTATAATGCCCCGCCTCCTGCCTCTCGTTTGGCTAGAGAGACCATCTACGCGCTCTCCGATTAGACAGTCGAGGTGTCATTCATACATCTTTCCACAACTCGATGTTCACTGTGTCACATTAAATCACTTCCCCCCACTAATATCTTGTCATTAATTAATTATACATTTAAGTTACAATAATTGATAACTTCTGCTTTAGAGAAACAGTAAAACACACACGCTAAATATATATATATATATATAATAAATATCAAAACATATAATAGTAATCAATGGTCATTTATTATGTCAAGGGATTAATGAGGAAATCGAATTAAATTATTACAGACTTAAATTATTTGAATAATTCATGTAGATTTCCCCCCAGCTATGAGATTAAAGTGTGCTGTATAATACAATAATGAAAAAAGGCTAAGGCTTAAACGTTGAGCATAGATAATTAAACCACAGTGATGGACAAGAAATCCAGCCTTTAGTGTTTTTACATTTGGTCTGTTCAATTCATAAAAATGCAAATTTTAATAAACATTTCTTGGAAATCGAGTATAAATAATTCCAATAAAACGTATACAAGATTTAAATAAGAGACATAAATATATTTTGAAAGAAGAGAAATAATATTTTAATTTCAATGTAGATGTTGTTTGGTCGGAACTCTTGCTGGTGTTGCTCGCTTCTGTTCGGAACTGTTGTTGGTGTTGGTCGCTTCTGGTCCTCCCTCAGCGCAACATGGCCGCTGTTCTGTCGCCGAGAGCGAGCGACAGCAACCCTGCGACTCCCGGCGCGCAGTCGCTGAAGGTCTGTGGGCTCGCGGATACACACGACTACAGTTATAGCATTGTAGAACATAAGGCATATATATGTGCAGTTACTGCGTCCATTAAAACTTGAACATGAGCCACAGTCGTCTTTGTTTATTTACCGTTAGCCTGTTAGCCGACAGAGTAAGGCTGCTGCTCAGAGCAACACTTTAATCTAAAATAAACCAAAACGCAGGAGAGGACAGCATATCTCGTATCTAGAGGGTTTTGGGCAGCAATTTATAGTTTTTTAGATCTATGTAGAGCTGCTAAACATATTATCTCTCATTCCCGATTTTGACATTGGCTTGACAGAGTCTTGTTTCTGACTCAAACAGGATGAGATCGAGGAGAATTCCAGTGATGGCAGTCAAGCTCCCAAGAGACGCAGGATGGGCTCAGGAGACAGCGACGCATCCAACCATGAGCTGGGGTGAGAAACACACACTCAAACCGGAGTTTCTTTCTTTATTTGGGTGAATTTGTAAACACAGTGCTTCCCTCAGTGTGTGACACAAGGCTTTTATGTTTGTGATTGACCATGTACATGCAAATGTTGTTCACCTCCCCATGTTAACACGCTTTCAAGACTGTCCAGTTTATAAATGACTAACTTCTAAAATCAGATTTATAATGAAATTAATACAATTATGAGTTTATAATTCCGATTTATGTCAGTCTTTGTAAAGAAACGCTCACCTATATGTAGCTTTGGAGCTGTTGTGATGCTTTACAAACACTTTCAGTGTTAATTTTTCACAAGTCTGTAACTGTAAATACAAAGAAGATTTTTTTTTTTTTTTGGTCAAAATGACCAGGACACAATGTGAGGGTTAAGAAATTGTATCTAGAACTATTTCTTATGGAAATTGTATTTACCTGTTTTTGTATTTTATTTATGTAGACATATGCATTTCTGTGAAACTGCACCTGGCCAAAGCCAAAGCTTGTTTGCTGTTTATTTACAGACCAACATACTTCCCTGCTGAGAATCTGACAGAATACAAATGGCCTCCGGATGACACAGGAGAGTATTATATGTTACAAGAGCAAGTGAGCGAGTATTTGGGAGTCACGTCATTCAAACGGAAATATCCAGGTACGAGCAACAAGCCTCTAACTGTCAGCAGGGGAAATATAATTGAATGGTTTATTATCGGTTCAGTTACTATGATAGAGATGAATTTTTGTGTTTTCCTGTCAACGCATTTTTTTAATTTTCCACTTAAAACCAGATTTGGAAAGAAGAGACCTGTCTCACAAAGAAAAACTTTATCTGAGAGAGCAAAATGTCATTACGGAAACGCAGTGTACACTGGGTAAGATTTTAATAATACAGTCTTTCTTTCTTTTATCTTGAATTTGCTTAACAGAACATTTTTGTTTTTTGAATTTACAAGTATCTGAAAACATTGGATTGAATGTTTGTTGCCGTTCTGCCCTGCTTCTGTAGGTCTGACTGCTTTGCGCAGTGATGAAGTGATTGATTTGATGATTAAGGAGTACCCAAGCAAACATGCGGAGTACTCCGTCATCCTGCAGGAGCGAGAGCGGCAGAGGATCACCAAGGAATACTCCGTGAGCACTCTTAGTGCGGTGAGGAACACTCTTTTATATGTTGAGCAGTGCTTGCATTCATTAGACACCTGTCATAACACACATTGACTCTGTCAAAAACTGAAGCAACTACAGTAATGCCTTTTGATACGAGCGTCCCGACATAAGAGTATTCTGAGATACGAGCAAGCCTTTTAGCAATTTGTTGCTTATACGAGTAAGGATTTGAGATACGAGCAGCTTACAGACGCCGACGTATGGAGCACTCGGTGCCCACGCCGCCTCACTCCTTCATGTCACGTGTTCGTTGACTTCCGTATGCGTCTTCCGCGAGTCTTCCTGTGGTGTATTTTATATAGATATATGGGGTAATTGCATATGATCTCCACTAGAGGCAGCTTGGTTTTACAGCGGGGGTTACCGGGGGCGACGAGTGATTCACAAGTATTAAGCTGGGAGCAGCACGAGTTATGAGTGTTCAATAATAATAAATATGAACTTATGAGTCTATCCAATACACAACACGGGAAGAAACACTACGCTTCCATATTGTGTTTGCATTATCTACGTCATCCCTCCATCCTCCTCCACACATGCCGGCATTAGCCGCTACTGTATCGTTTGTCTTGTAAGAACTCAAAATTAAAACCACATTAATTTAATATCACAAGAATCCTTATATACTATAATTTTTTATATGTGTGTGTGTCTGTAGCAATTAACTCTAATAAGGGAGTTTTTTAGAGGGCTGGAACAGATACATTTTTTCCTGTTATTTCTTAAGGGAAATTTTTTTGAGATGCAAGCAACTTGAGTTACGAGCTCGTCCTGGAACAGATTATGCTCGTATCTCAAGGCATTACTGTAAATAGTTTTCACACATAACCCAGAACCAGACTAAATTTAGTACAAGTCCTTGATAACAGCTCGTGTTGTTGCTGCCGCTGTTCTTATGACCAGTTCTTTTCCACCGTCTCTGTTGTTATTGACTTGCATTTGATGAACATTTGGTGAGATCTGTCTTTTAATCCACTGAATCCCAAATTTGTCCGGACTTTGACTTGGCCGACCGCTCACACATACCGGTTGATCAAACATGTCAGAAACATGAAAAATGATTTTTGTAAATCACCAGTACTGTTGGTTTAGGACAGCTCTGGTGCAAACCTCACATTAGGGGTGGACTGATACATTTGCACTGTAAATTATATTTAGAGCTACACGATTAATCGTTAAAAGATTGCAATCTTGATTCAAACAGCCATGTGATCCTATTCTTAAATGCCAATGATTCTGCTCTGTCTGTTACACCGGTTACACATCTCAAGCGTCAGTGGAGTGTGAACAGCACCTATGTGTCGCTGCCCATGTTAATGAATGAGGGTCGGCTGTGACGCTTCCGGTGTGATCGCACTCATTCATTGATGTGCGCAGCAACCAAACCCGTGCTGCTCGTGTTGTGCTGGCACTGTTTCAACCAGGACTTTAGTTAACCTTTGACACCTGCGTTCGCTTCCGCTGATCCGGAGCCAGCTGCTGCCATACGAATGTTCAGTGTGAAACAATAACAGGAGATTCGTTTATAGTTTGGGTTTAAACACTCATGTCTATGGTAATGATCAAAATTAAATTAAATCATCTTTTGAAAGTGTTTTTCACTTGAATGCATTAGGATTACGGCAGGAAGTGTTTAAAAAGCTTTTGTCATTGAATCCTTAATTTTATAGATTTATTCGCAAATGCTGATTCATCCAAAAGCGGAACAAGTTTTTAGGAAATGAAACATTAATTCCATTGAAATTCTTTGAATTCGTTCTAATTAATATATATTTTTAATTAGACGCTTGCTGGCTTCCGGTTGTACATATTTTCAATGTGCTGTTGGCTCCTAGTTGACTAAATGACACTTGAAGTGAGTGTCTGCAAGAATTTAAAAACCCGGACATGTTCAGGCACAGGAGAAGGGGTGGGGCGCGAGATTGTTGAAACACAGCACCACAGCCGCTCACGGTACAGATAATGTCCAATCACGAAGATGTCCCAACTTTCTGCCCCCCTGATCCCTTACCATTCCAGTTAATTGAATGGTAAGGGATCAGGGGGGCAGAAAGTTGGGACATCTTCGTGATGTTATGGTTGTGTCAAGCTTTTTTTAAGATCTATGAAGATGGTTTATAATCTCTAACTCTTGTCATTTCCTCAGTTGAATCAGTTAATGCCAGTGATGTTAAGCTGTTTGATCTGAATTTGTATTGACTGTCAGAAAGTCATTTGCTCATCTAAAAAATGTATAATCTGTTTTGAGGAATTTGGACAACTGTGGAAATTAATTGTAATTTGTGAAGTTGTTTCTATCCACAGTTTTATTTTAAACCCATATTGAATCAATAAATGTCAAATGTAATAAATGCATTTATTTTATGTATATGTGTATGTATGTATATATATATATATATATGTGTGTGTGTGTGTATATACAGGGAGTGCAGAATTATTAGGCAAATGAGTATTTTGACCACATCATCCTCGTTATGCATGTTGTCTTACTCCAAGCTGTATAGGCTGGAAAGCCTACTACCAATTAAGCATATTAGGTGATGTGCATCTCTGTAATGAGAAGGGGTGTGGTCTAATGACATCAACACCCTATATCAGGTGTGCATAATTATTAGGCAACTTCCTTTCCTTTGGCAAAATGGGTCAAAAGAAGGACTTGACAGGCTCAGAAAAGTCAAAAATAGTGAGATATATTGCAGAGGGATGCAGCAGTCTTAAAATAGCCAAGCTTCTGAAGCATGATCATCGAACAATCAAGCGTTTCATTCAAAATAGTCAACAGGGTCGCAAGAAGCGTGCGGAAAACCCAAGGCGCAAAATAACTGCCCGTGAACTGAGAAAAGTCAAGCGTGCAGCTGCCAAGATGCCACTTGCCACCAGTTTGGCCATATTTCAGAGCTGCAACATCACTGGAGTGCCCAAAAGCACAAGGTGTGCAATACTCAGAGACATGGCCAAGGTAAGAAAGGCAGAAAGTCGACCACCACTGAACAAGACACACAAGCTGAAACGTCAAGACTGGGCCAAGAAATATCTCAAGACTGATTTTTCTAAGGTTTTATGGACTGATGAAATGAGAGCGAGTCTTGATGGGCCCGTGGCTGGATTGGTAAAGGGCAGAGAGCTCCAGTCCGACTCAGACGCCAGCAAGGTGGAGGTGGAGTACTGGCTTGGGCTGGTATCATCAAAGATGAGCTTGTGGGGCCTTTTCGGGTTGAGGATGGATTCAAGCTCAACTCCCAGTCCTACTGCCAGTTTCTGGAAGACACCTTCTTCAAGCAGTGGTACAGGAAGAAGTCTGCATCCTTCAAGAAAAACATGATTTTCATGCAGGACAATGCTCCATCACACGCGTCCAAGTACTCCACAGCGTGGCTGGCAAGAAAGGGTATAAAAGAAGAAAATCTAATGATATGGCCTCCTTGTTCACCTGATCTGAACCCCATTGAGAACCTGTGGTCCATCATCAAATGTGCGATTTGCAAGGAGGGAAAACAGTACACCTCTCTGAACAGTGTCTGGGAGGCTGTGGTTGCTGCTGCACGCAATGTTGATGGTGAACAGATCAAAACACTGACAGAATCCATGGATGGCAGGCTTTTGAGTGTCCTTGCAAAGAAAGGTGGCTATATTGGTCACTGATTTGTTTTTGTTTGGTTTTTGAATGTCAGAAATGTATATTTGTGAATGTTGAGATGTTATATTGGTTTCACTGGTAAAAATAAGTAATTGAAATGGGTATAAATTTGTTTTTTGTTAAGTTGCCTAATAATTATGCACAGTAATAGTCACCTGCACACACAGATATCCCCCTAAAATAGCTAAAACTAAAAACTACTTAAAATATTGATACAAAAATATTCAGCTTTGATATTAATGAGTTTTTTGTGTTCAGTGAGAACATGGTTGTTGTTCAATAATAAAATTAATCCTCAAAAATACAACTTGCCTAATAATTCTGCACTCCCTGTATATATACGTGTATATATATGTGTGTGTGTGTGTATATATGTATGTGTGTGTATATATATATATATATATATATATATATATATATATAATACGCTCGTTTTCCCCATATAAGGTCATTCATCAAAAGTCATGAAATATTATTTATCATACTTCTTTTTTCCACAAGAGGTCAGCAGAGATGCCCAAATTTGGCCAAATGTGAGATTTGGGTTATGCATGTATTGGAGAGATATTTAAAATAATTTCAGATCTAATTTGAAAGAATGTTCTGCTTATTTATTGATAAAATCTAGTAATTTAAAGTTAAATAAAAAAGTGCATTACAATATGGAAATAAATGATCTTAAAATGAAATAAGATTTTTGGACCAATAAATACATTTCGGGTTTTAGTCATTTTGACCCACATAGTAAGGATTTGCGAGGAGAGGATGGGGATTCAAACATATTACGATAGAAAATGGTGATTTTAAATTATTATTTCAGAAGAATGCGGTTTTTACTGTTTTTGACCAAGTAAATGCTGCTTTGGAGCATAAGTGACAACTTAAAAAAAAAAAAGTACATGTTAAACACGCTTTCCTGTGTCTCAAACAATAGAGCGTGACGCTTGTGACACCAAGGTCATGGGTTCGATCCCCAGGGGAACAAGCAAGAACTGATTATAATGTCAATGTGCTTTAGATAAAAGCGTCTGCCAAATGCAGAAATGTACATGTAAACTAGTATATCCTGGCTTGCAGGAATAATTGTGTAATTAAGAAGGGTGTGAGTGCTAATGGTCTGAATTTCTTTTCCTTTTTGTAGCAAATGCAGCAGCAGAATCCTCAAAAAGTTGAAGCCAGTAAAGTGCCAGAGTATATAAAGAAAGCAGCAAAAAAAGCTGCTGAATTCAACAGTAATTTCAACCGAGAGAGGATGGAAGAGAGAAGGGCTTATTTTGACCTTCAAACACATGTAAGTCCTCGTGTTCTTTGATAATCTGTGATTTATAATGTTCTGTAGTGTGAGAAAGTCATTTAAAATAACTTTGTTTAGAGGCGCATGGAAGAATCCAGCAATCACCTAACAATGTATTCGGTTTAACTGCGGTTTTAGACATGTAACCTGACCTTTTGTTTTTGTTGTCATTTTATCATTTTTTGTCCAAGAGCCTAAGTATACAATAAAATGGTGCGTAAAACAAATTCATAAGTAAAAATAAAATGTCACTTAAATGCAGCCCTAACTGTCAGCTAGAATACCCTGACAATCTCACACAACGATCAGAATCAGTAAACTCCCAGAAAACCTGGGGTATTGTTATGCCAGTACTTATGAGTGTTTAAATGTTTGAAACCTAAAAGAAACCTTATGTGGTTGAAAACACTGAATTGTTGTGGTAAATGACAAGCTGTAAGTGCATCTTTCTTTGGATCAGTGCCAGATATCGCGTGAAAACTTGTGTGAATTTAGTGGTTGATCACGTGGCGCATATGAACACCGGTGTGATCGTACAAGTCAAAGGGTGAAGGGTTTGTTATCTGAACTTCATATCTGCTGCTCTTGTTCAGTGCAAGAAAACCTACTCCCTGGCAAAAAAAAAAAAGCATGTTCCCCAGGGTCACACGCGGCCCCCACTATTTGTGAAGCACTGGGGGTCACACGCGACCCCCACTATTTGTGAAGCACTGGTTTATGTGAACTCTGTGTTTTTGACATAATATTTTGAGTGACAGTTTAAGTTCACTAAGACGTGAAATAAATTAGTTTAATGCACATGACCTTGCTAATAACTTCAATGTCGAATGAGCACGGCCACGATAGAGGTGATCTTGAAAACCAATCAGATGTTTTGTTAGTTTTTGTCTCCACAAGCTGTAACGGGCCTCTTCTAGAGATCAGCAGCTCGTTTGCATAAT
The DNA here is from genome assembly GCA_037043235.1 of Rhodeus uyekii. Lineage (NCBI taxonomy): Eukaryota > Metazoa > Chordata > Actinopteri > Cypriniformes > Acheilognathidae > Rhodeus > Rhodeus uyekii. The sequence continues at coordinate 266,921 of JAWRVZ010000021.1, read as the reverse complement.
GGATATCCGATATATGCATAATATATCCACTTAAGCATAATTTTGTGTGTATCTGTTCTCCTTCACGTCTTGCTAATGGTTTGGTTTAATTTAATGGTTTCAAATCGAATGGACTTGAAAACATGTGCGAATGAGAAACTCTCACTCTAAGATAGTTAAACTTTGCAAAACATTTGTGACTCTAATCTACGACCTGTTACACCCCTACAGAAAATCCTAGTACCTGCCTAGCAACACCCTAGCAATGGCTGTGAACACTTGTGTAAACACTTGGTTCGCTCTCTCTTTCACCTGTAGATTATACAGGTACCGCAAGGAAAATACAAAGTTCTCCCTCCAGAAAGAACCAAGACGGGTCCATACCCAGTGGCACTCATTCCTGGCCAGTTCCAAGAGTACTACAAAAGGTGAATTGTAAAATTAGTCAGTGCTTTTTATAGCAAAGTCCTGCTGAGCTTCTTATTTCCCTGTAGTTTCTATTGTATTTGAGTGATATATTGGCCAGTGTTCAACTTTCTGCCTGAGCTTTTCTTGCCTCTTCCGTGTTTGTAGGTACTCTCCCAACGAGCTCCGCTACTTGCCCTTGAACACAGCGCTGTACGAGCCTCCGCTGGACCCAGAGCTGCCGGCCCTGGACAGTGACGGGGACTCTGATGATGCTGAAGACGGAAAAGAAGACGGAAAGAAACATAAAGGTTCCTCTGTAAGTTATTTTCATGTGACTCTTTGTGACTTATAAATGCTCAGCTGGTTTAGTCATAGTCTTGCGTAGCCAGACTGACGGCAGAAGGTTTGGACTCAAGGTCAAGGACCGTCCAGAGGCCGTCTGACTGACATGTAAAGCAACCAATCACAGTTCTGCCACATGTTTATGTCCCTACAGTAACAGACCAGTGTGTGAAAAATGTAAACTTTTCATTCTTCACATACTTCAGTGTTTAATGTAAATAAGTGCTGATAAGCGCTCATTGTCGCAGTTGTAAAATCAACAGCTGCCTTCTCTTCATGAGGGGGTTTGGCATCACAGCATCTTTGTCTCCAGGCAGACCATTAAAAACTGTGCGCCACGTGCCTCTTGGAAATGCTGTAGAATTCAGCCGATCAGATGACAAAAGACTCTCAAATGTTGTGTGCCATTCAGCCAGCGGTCCGTGTCGTCTGACGCTGAGACTAGTTTAGTTAACCCTCTGGTGTCGACGAACACATCAATGCCTTTTGGCACATTTTTTTACCGATTAACAGCAAAAGAACTTATAATAAGTCGTTATTGGTCACAGATAACAGTAAGGGTCTGTAAAGGGTCTTTATTTTTGTACACTCATAGTTACAACAAAACTGTGCTTTGTAAAATAAAGAAAACAAACAGGGTGTTCTTTCTGCTGTCCATCTCTGTGAAAATGAACCGAAAATGAACGAATACTTTCCACACAGACTTGAGAAACATGTCTATAGAAAGCTTGAAATGTCTACTTAATCAGAATCAAATATTCTCAGTTTATGTAATCCGTATGAAAGCATAGAGAGGTAGAGTCTTTCCCTCCTGTTCCCATCATCTGTAATGCACACGCGCGCGTTCATCATGAACCTGCGAACGGCTGGAGAACGTCGTGTTACTCTGCTCTTCATCGTTTTTGGAGGACGCCGCACCGTAACGAATAAGCCTTGAATTTACCTCAGACGAAGAATGCAATGGTCCAGCGGTGGATGTCATTCACTGACAAGTAAGTTATTCATTTTTACATTAGTTATATATGCATTTTACGTGCTAGGCTATTCCCAAAATATAAATCTGTTTAATTATCTGCCAATATTAGTAGGCTGTTTGTGAGTTTCTAAAAATGTGGTTGTTTCTGACATCATGCTTACATTTGTTTGCTATTTTATTTTATGTATATATATCTATATACAGTGATGGGATGCGTGCTCCTCAGATGAGCCCTGCTGACTCACTCTCACGAGGGTCTTCAAGCGGTCTGTCTCTGAGAGAGCTGTTCAACTCATATGGACTGATGTTCTGCATGATCATGGTAAAAAAATGATAAGGCAGGGTCTTTTGTTCAGTGCATGGTAAAAGAAGAGTAGCTTGTACGTGTTCAGGTCAATGCGACCTTCATTAAGGATGTTTTACTTGTTGTGCACTGTTGAAATAAACTACAAATAAACTCATTCTTTTGTTTCCCTCAGTCCCATTCACCTTGATAGACTCGTTATTGGGGAGTTTCCCCGGGTGTGAATCTCATCAACATTCATTCCATCGACTTTCTTGCATACAAATACAAGCTGCTCACATGTTATTGTATCAGTGTTTGTGCTGAGTACACTGCAATCAGACTTTAGTCAAAATCTTTTACAAGTAAGAGAAATAAGCACAAATGTTGTGTCAAAACATCTCCGCAGTAACATTTTCATTCCCTTATATTTGGACATCTATAAAGCCAGATGTTTGATTTAAAGATATCTAGCGGCATAGGTGTTTCGATGAGTCATTCATTCAAACACTGCATTCATTCTGGATAGAAAACTCAATGGCACATTTGATTCTGAGATTCATTCACTGATGAAATGAGTGAGTAGTTCTGCTGTGGCTGTGTTTAGAGTTACCGTATTATGAATATAAGACCAGATTGTTTTTTCAAAATAAACCTTTATCTTGTATTTTATAAAGCGTATTATATGCTTTTATTTGAAAATAACTGTCGAATTGCGTATTTTTTTATGAAAATGTACCAAAAAGCCCATTTTAAAAATAAACACTTGAGTACCGTGTCAGATGTCGGCAGACGTCAAAACACATCTGCATTCCCCTGTAATGCAGGCGATATGAGCGTTTGCTTGGGTAGATCACGTAGCTCTGAGAAGACAGCCGTTTTTCCCCTGAAGTCAGAGGGCAAGAGTTTTTCTGCAATGTAATGCTAATCCATTACGCCACAATTTTACATGCAAATTTGACAGGAATGTTGCCGAAATAAGAAATGAGACACTTTAGGAGCTTTTCTTTGACTCAGCATTTTTAACAGCATTTTCTTTTTGGGGTTGCTATTTTCTATCATTACGCTCTCAAAGGTTTTTTTTTTTTTTTTTGGCTCATTGAAGGCATTGTCATTTTTGTCATTGACAATTCATTGCATTCTTGTAATTTTTTGGGCTAATTTTTTTGGCTCATTGAAAGTTGTTTGACTACAAGTCCAGTATCCTTTATTTCTATAGCACTTTTTACAATAGAGATAGTTTCAAAGCAGCTTTACAGAGATAACAAGAAAACAATTAAAATAAAGTTTTGGCTGTACTGCAGCTCAAGAAGAACCAATTAATTTATAGTAGTGAAGTTCTTCAAATCTTGAGGGATACACTCGTTTTACCCGTATCTGGCACTGCCTGTTGTTTTGAGTGTCTTCCAGCGTGAAAGTCTAGACACTGAATATAAGACAATACCATTGGTTTCATTTCCAAGAGAAAAAAAACAACACAGTATTTTCAGTGGCGAAATTGAGCAAAAACAGACAATATTGGTCATATTGTCTAAAATCCATTTTGAACTTCTTGTTTGCTGAAGTTTAGTGTAAAATCAACATCGCGTTAGAATCCGTGCAGATATTGTGCAATTGTGCCTATAACTACATCATAGGATATAAATGTAAGATCCAATCAGGGGCTTTTTTTTTTTTTTAAATCGGTTGCGTTTTAACTGCATTCTAATAATTTTATCATGCGCTGCACAACTGAACTGCATGCAGTGTTAGAAGGTCCAGGGCAGGGGTCGTGCTACAGGAATTTCCCTTGTGGGGATTTTTAGTGGCACAATATCGTGATATGCAATGTTATCACCTTGTTATTATTCTATATAAATCACTTTGTTGGATTATTATTAATGTTTATAACAGTTAGCTGTGGTTGTCAAACCTGACTGGACCAGAGGTTTTCCCAAAGTGCAGATATTTGAGAAGTATCAGCACTGGCACATCTCGGCGCTGATGCCCGCTGTCACTCAGAGCAGTTACATTCTCATGCCCGTATGTGTGAGGGAGTCTTTGTTAAACCATTCGTGATGTGCTTAAAAATGCTGATTCATTTATGAACGAATCAAGGCGTTAAAAGGAGTGTAGCTTTGAGTGCCACTGTAAAAGACTCAGCCCATGATCCCCTGCTGTTTCACACTGTACTGATCCATGGCATTGAACGTGTACCATGGGAATCCCCCGACTGAAAGAATACTACGACAAACATATCGCTTTGATGGCAAACGGTTATTCTTTTCCTCACAAATATGACTTGACCATAAGAAAGACAAACGCCGGTCTCGGTGCCTCAGAGAGCAGACGAAATGACTAAAATCTTGTTTATTTTCATGTAAACAAACAATGGCCAATATATAGCGTCACCAGAACTTGTCGCGGTCATGTCTGTGTATTGTACAATACGTTGATAATAATAATAATAATAATTGTCAGGCTTACGTTAAAAGCGTTAATTTTAACACTTTATTTTTTTCCGTAATCATTTACTGATTTATTCTAATTCTGCAATCTGACATGCTTCTAAATTAAGCGTCGATATTCAGTGAGTCTTAATTCATGAAATGAGTCTGATTGTGAGAAGTGGGTGCTTTATACCACAATAGTAGCAGGCGGCTGGAAGAGGGCAAAAATTCAGTGGCAAAAAAAAAGGATTAATTTCTGTGCAATAACATGCACAAAAACATCAACCCGAAACCATGTTCAAAACACATTCTACTTTCACAATCCAACATGTTTCTGATTGAAGTGGCATTTAAAACGAATCTAGACTCACCAGTTAAAAAAATCTGCCATCAATGATGTTGTTAATTGAAACTATTAAAAATTGTTTGTTCATTGAAATAATGTTAAAATAAAAAACAATACAAATATAGCTTAAACTGAAATAAGTGCAAGTTGAAGTACAGTGGAATTACGTCGACGGCCTCAGGGGTTGCAAAAAAGCATTGATATAACCGATGATCGAGAACCAACAGCCAATATGGCGATTTATTTGATGAAGTGATCGGCATGCTATAAAAATTTACATACACTGTATATGTTTGCTAACAACAAAAGGCATATGTGCACCAACTAACAGCAGAGATTTACCAGTATACAATAAAAAACACCTTCCCTTCTCGATACAAACCTTTAATTATATTCTCCAACATTGCAAACACAATTTCGCTCACAGCGTAAACACAGTCACAACACACATAAACACATTCACTCATAACAGTCATTTCGCTCTGACACAGTTCTGAAAAGTATTGCACAAGCGGTTACTATGGTTTCTTTACAAACTCTAAAATGCCTTGTTGCTTTTTGCCTTTAACGGTCTGCTTGAAAACAAATGCTTCTAAGCTTCTATCAGTAACAACGTCTTTGTCGATGTCAATGTAATCTGGAAATTCCTGGACAGTGATGCTAACTCCTGCGCCTCCTCTTCCAAGATAGCATCTAGAAGGCTTTATTTTTCCGCCACTTCCGCAAGTTCCTCTGCACTGTACATGCAACGCGAACTCAGCGCATGCGCAGTGAACTAGGTACGATCATTGTAGCAGTGAACTAGGTACGATCATTAGTCACTAGATAACCATGTGAAGTGGCGAATTTGTCCCTCTTTTGTGCTCGAGATATTAGTGTTCGGCGACATAAAAGAATTGGCATAACCGATAAGAAAATGCTAAGACAAATAGGGAGTTTGGCGGTTCCACTTCAAAAACGTCGACATAACAGGGTTGGCGAGTTAACCGAGCTCGAAATAAGTGGATTCCACTGTACTACATTCACTAAATCTGAAATAAGTTTATAAATAAAAGAAATTAAATAAAAATGACAAAAGCACATCAAATTGCTGAACAATAGTATTGTTTTTTTTATTATTATATAAAATGTATATAATAGTATAAAGCACACAAAGAAAATAGCTAAAATGACTTAAAAATAAAGGCTATTTCAAAGTAGTAGTAAATATATAGTCTATATATATTAAAGTAACACTGGGATTTGAGTTGAACCAGGAATGCGTTGGATTGGGAAAAGCGGTCTCTCTATGAAAGGTGATGAATAGGATGATAGGAAGCGTTTTAAATAAAGTGGGTCAATATTTGTATTCCCCGTTGACTTGCAGGACAGTTCATCCGGAAACACTTCCGATGGAGATAGTCAAGACAGCGGAATTCAGTCCAAAGTCAAGAGCAAAGAGCGACCCGGCACCCAGGGCAAAGACGCCGCTCCTCGCAACACCCAACACAAATCTGTCCCTGGGTACAAGGTAGAAGAAAAAAGCCCCTGATCTTTTTTTTTTTAATAACCCAACACCTCTCTTCTCCCCTTTTCGCCACTCCTCTTTTCCAGCACTTTCAGCAGAGAAGTCCTCTTTCTTCTGACTCGATCATCAGTACCTTTCTCTCACACACACACACATACACACACACACACACACCCTGCTGGTCATAGACTGGGACTGCACGTGTCAATGGAACTTATTTTCCTTTTTAAATGGGGCACTTTTTTTTCTTTTTCCCCCAGTGCCAGGAAACCCAGTGACAGTTCCTGTGTTCTGCACAGACCTTTTGAGCAATAACATTTTTGTGTGGTACTGCTGTTAGTTTAGGGCTTTTTTTTGATGTGATGCACTTGTGAAGGTAGAAATACCCTTATAAATTCAACCGTACTTAAAATACCTCTATCTATCCGTATTTATCCATCTGCCTGCCTGCCAGTGAAACTGAAGGGCACAGGAGCAGTGAGAAGTGTTAATCCATAGATATAAAACCGTTGAAGAAATATTAAGAGTGCACTCAGTAATGTTTTCACTGATTTATAAATATATAATCTTAAGAAGCAAAGATTTGAATAGCACTTTTAAACGAGGACTCCAATTGTATGTCAAGTTATCGTTCTGAAATCACATGGCCTAGTAATAATAACAAAAATGGCAATAATATATTAATAATAAGCATTGATAATAATCACTTTCAGTGCTCAAAGTGTTTTTAAGTTCATAAGTTTTAAGTTCATAGGGACTACAGATTAATAAACAATTCAGTTCACAAATAAAATAATCTATTTATCTGGAAATACACAGAGTTGACATATTTCTAACTATCATCCAAGCTAATAAAGTTCAACAAACCATGACTTTCTTTTGCCAATCTTGAAAGTTTTAAAGAATGCTGGCAAGCAAACCGTTTTGGTTACCGTCGTAATCCATTGTATGGATAAAAATGAGACATTTCTTAAAATAGTTTTTATTTTCTGCAGATTTGATGTTATATATTTTGTATGTTCCACGAGGGTGAGTGAATGAATGAATCCCTTTTTTGCTCCTTTAAAGATGAAGTTAGATGAAGAAGAGCCAGTGAAACAGCAGCTTGCTGAGTGCACTTTTAACCATAGCTTTATTTCTCATGCTAGTGTTTCATTATTTCAGGCATGAAATGCTGATCAAACTTTTGTTGAGGTCAGTGGTTTTCTACACTGACTCTCTGGGCACCTTACTTATGCTTGAAATCAGTGTTTCTTTTCATTTACTCTGTTAAATTGTTTAAACAAGTTGTGTTTTGTTCTTTTTTTGTTCTTTTTTTTTTTTGCCGGATCAACAAAAGATTTACCTTAACACATTAACAAAAACAGATTACTACATTGCCCTCTTTTTGCACAAAGCTAAATTTATACAGAGTGAATATACAACAAACATAAAAATACAATAATATATATTTTAGTAGCTTGCCCACATATGCTTGAACTTGAAGCTATATTTCTGCATACGTATGTTATGCTTATTTGTCCAATAAGTGTAGTTCTGTTTTGTGATGGTTTTAATCGGTTTGGTCTTATCAAACTTGTGGAAATGTATTTTGTTGCACATTTGAAAGCAGTTTTCACTCCACACCTTTAGCTAACGCTTATGTGTTCATTCTCATGAGTTTCCCCTGCACTTCTGTTATTTCAGGAAGTCTAAGCGGTGTAAATGGCCCAGTTATTATCAGAATAGCATGTTACCTGAATAACCTGCTTCATTTGCTGGAGTCTGCCTGTACACTACAGTGCGTACTGTATCCCACAATGCATTGCACTCCAACTCGCCTTCCATTTCCAGTCCGATCAGTGCCAGGATCAATTAATCAATGTAATGTTAGCAAGGCATAAAAACCTGTTTATTTGCAGGATGCTCGTAAAAATAAAATAAGTTATTGCATATCGTTTCCCTTTCTTAGAAGGATATACATGTGTACTGCATCATATATTTAGTACAGAGCTAGTATTTCATTCTGATCGGCCTCCGTTTGTTTCCACCTGTTAAACATTAGATTGCGAGGATTAAAGGCCCGTTCGCGTAACTAAGAACGATAACAATAAAGACTAATATTAGCATCCAATAACATTCCTCATTAAATCTGGCTGGTTTCTGATTGGCTGCCAGTTTCATCACATGGAAAATAAAAACATCAAAAGTATTCATCTCGTCATGGCTTTAGTGTTCTCGTAGAGTTCAGTTATAGTTCTTTAGTGTTTATAATCTAGCTTAATATGGGCCGATTGTTTTATTGTGCTGATAAATGATTGATGTAAATGAATAGCTGCCAAAAGTAAAAACAAGAGTTACTCTAAACAAAATGGTGATGTTAATCTAAGATGAATGTGGTCTTATTGATGAATCACTGCAGTGCTTTATGAAAACACGGTAGGTACAGCTTCTGTTGATCCTCTCACTCTAAGTATGTTGATGGCTCGTTTATTTCCATCCCTTTTTTATTCAGTCTCTTGAGTCTTGTTCAAAGTGTTTGTAGTTACACAACATGTTCCTGTAATGTGATTTTGTTGTATTTTTTCTTTTTTTTCATTTTGTGGATGTAATGCTCTCAGTTCAGCCAGTACTGTCCTGTTGAGCAGATTGAAGATACAGAATGAAGGCTTTTGTCCTTCCGTTAACATAACTGAGCTTCACTAACATCTAAATGTGTCTTTAACCTGCAGCATTAACCCCAGTAACAAAACAACAATGTTGTCACTGCTCTTTTCAGTTTAAGGTTTTCATGGTAGGGCCTTTGACATGTCCGTATTTAGAGTAACCTTTTGAATAAAGAGGTTTTAAAGAAATTAGACTGTAGAGAGATTTCTTAATGTAAGCGTAATGTGAGCACTGAATGAAAGCGTCAAGTCTGCCACAAGAAAATATTTCTGTATTTTGTCTGCTTTTTGTTATGAGCTTTTCATGCACTTGTGTTACTCTTTACAGTTGGCTTTTGCTACTGACTATTTGTTTATTGGGTTGAAACACCTTTTTTAGATAAACTATTCATAATATAGCAAATATGTATGTAATAGTTTAATGTTTTGTAGTTTCCTCTACTTTTTCCCTCTATTCTAATGCATAAACAAGTTTCAAGCCTTTATTGAAACAATCATTCCAATGGTCACAATGTGTGTCAGTCTTGATACACTATGAATTATATACACAACCATTCAAAAGTTTGGGGTTGGTAAGATTTTTGTTTTGGAGGGAAGACTCTTGTGTTTGATTAAAAATATAGTAAAAGAGTGATATATGTGTACAATTTAAAATAACTGTTTTCTATGTTAATATATAATAAAGTGTCATTTATTCCTGAGATTAAAGCTGAATTTATTAGATGATAAATACAGTAAAACAGTGTAATATTATATCAGTGTAAAACAGCTGTTTTCTATGTTAATATATAGTAAAGTGTCATTTATTCCTGTTATAGAAGCTGAATTTTAAGCATCATTACTCTAGTCTTCAGTGTCACATGATCTTCACAAATCATTCTGAAATGATCAACAAACATTTCTTACTATTGAGTGTTGAAAGCTGTTGCACTTCTAAAGTGATACAATTTGTGGAAAGTGATACATTTTTTATGATTCTTGAAAGCTCAAATGAACAGTATTTATTTGAAATGCCTTACATTTTTTTTAAACATCTTAGCAACCGCAAACTTTTGAACAGTAGTGCGTTTTGTCCTCATTTATGCGCAACACAGATGTTGGTCTTTTTTGTCTGTTTTGCTTGTGTACTCCTTACTTATTATGTGTTGCTTAAATACTTGGGAATTCCCATCCATTTGAAGACCCTACACTCAGATTACTCTGGTATTTTTGCTCATTAAAGGGATAGTTCGCCCCAAAATTACAATTTTGTGATTTACTGTGCTGAGTTTCTTTCTCACGTTTGACACAAAAGAAGATATTTCTGAAGGATGTTGGTCATTAGACGGTTGACTGCAGCCTCTGACTTCAATCGTAGAAAACAAAATACCATGGAAGTCAATGGGGCAGAAGAAAGAAACTCAACACGGGTTTGGAAAACCATGAGGGTTAGTAAATGACAAAATTTTAAATTTTGGTGAACTATGCCTTTCATTTGAAAAATCATGGTGGTTTTGGTTCAAGCGTAATATCACATGGTGTGTATGACCTTGGTTGCCATGGCGTTTATAGCGTTACTCTGCCCTTGCAGCCTAAGGTCATTCCCAATGCTATATGTGGCATATGCCAGAAGGGTAAGGAGGCCAACAAGAAAGGCAAACCAGAGGCTCTCATCCACTGCTCCCAGTGCCAAAACAGTGGTAAGTCAAACTCTTCCTGACTTAGTGTTCTTAATTCAGCTGTTATCTTGTCAAACAAGTACAATAAAGCACAAAAGTTAAAGCGAGGTGTTTCACTTCTAGTTCTATGTTTTAGTGTGCCACACTGTTTATTCCTTCAATGGAGCAGTAGGACGGCGTTTATCTAAAGCTGTTAACTGGAAGGGTCACCATTGTGGTCTTGATTGAAGATGCCGTTTCATGAAATCGTCCTGTTGGATCATCCTGAGGGTCTGTAGCGTTGTGAGAACAGCGGAGATGATGAGAGGTGTGTGTGTTCAGGTCACCCGTCCTGCTTGGATATGAGTGTGGAGTTGGTGTCCCAGATCAAGATGTATCCCTGGCAGTGCATGGAGTGCAAGACCTGCACCGTCTGCGAGCAGCCGCACCACGAGGAGGAGATGATGTTCTGTGACAAGTGCGATCGAGGCTACCACACCTTCTGTGTGGGCATGCACGCCATTCCTCTGGGTGAGTCCGGCTGACGCTCTCACTCGTATACACACACACACACGGTATTGAGCTAATGCTGAAATCTTATTGCACATCTCCCCGGTTGAAGTCTGTTGTAAGGAAACCGCTCCGGTAGATTTTGGGCAGGTCAAAGGACGTATGTTTAGTAAATCAAACACACACACACACTGCACTGATTTAAATGGGCAAAAGCTTAAGTCCACAGCTTAAATCCACTGGAAGTGTTTGGGATGTGCTGGAGGAAACTTGGCACTGACAACAAAAGAGCATGAACAAAAACTGATGCACCTCTTGATGGAAATAAATGTTATGCTGTTATTTCCAGCAAGAGCTGCATCATCAGTTTTCATGTGAAAATGATTCTTCAAGTCTTCAGATTTCGAGCCTGATGACTGTGGCCTTGGGAGGCAAAAAAACCCAAGAAACTTGAACTATAGATGTTGTGTTGGAAGTCAGTGTTAAGCAGTTTTGGACAAAACACCAAACAATTAAAGTTGCATTTTAATAATTATAAAGTGATTTACAATGTTTTGAACAGTCAAAAAGGCCAATATTGAATTATTTCTTCTCCTCATTAACAGGTTGCTGGGTCTGTGATTTATGTAACAAAGAGTTACCTACACCTCAGAAGAAAGGGACAATAAAAACACCCAAAAAAGCTAAATAACTTTCAGAAAATTTACCCATTTTTTATATAATTTTTCTATTATTTGATGACAATGTTTGGTAAGTTTTTGTAACTTTTTTTAGCTGATACCTTTTTTTTAGACAATTGTTTCTACTGTAAATTATGTTTTTGTAATGATTAAAATAAAGGTCAAAACAGATGTGTGTGTTTTGTTTTGATCATTTTTGATGGTTGCAGTAATTCTCTCGCAGATGCAGTTGTGTGTGTTTCCCGGAGGAGCTCGGGCTGTTGTAACCACACCATAATGACACGTCCTCTCAACTTTCACTGACTAGTGAATGGGAACTGTTGTTTTGTGTTGTATTGTGCTGTGTAGCAGATGCCACGTGGAGGTCAATAGTGAAACAGCAGGTAACAGGCGTCTCTGTGTGTGTGTCACGGCTGCTCTGACACTTGATATGTGTGTGTGTGCAGCACAATAAACACGCCAACCTGCTCCTTAGAAAAGAGACTTGTGAAAGCCTCATCACAAAGGATCCAGCCTTCCGTTGAGTAGTCGGGCCGTGTTTTGGCTGCGCCGCAGGTGATGTCTGGCTGTTGGGAGGTTGTGTTGTGTAACTGAACCCGCTCAGCATCAGGTAACTCTTCTAAAGCTCCCTTTGGATGGAAATGATATGCCAGCTTTGAAGGAAAGTAGACGTAACCTGTGCCAGGGGTCCACACACTTTTTTTGGGCTTGTGAGCTACTTATAAAATGATCTACTTACTATAAAAATACAAAACATGTATTTATTTAAGAACATATTGATTATTCTTTATATGCACAATATATTTTGGTGTAGCAGAACTACATGAACCCAAATTGAACAATACAACTCATTATCTTGCTCTGAATAGAATCAGTTTTTAGTAGTTCAGAACAGTCTGAAAATGCCCCTTCTTCAGTGTAGCGATGACAGATTGAGGCAAACGCACTTCCAAAATGACTCAGTGAAAAAAAGTCCAGCTCTCACTCCGAATGGAAGTGGTCAGTTTTGACTTCTTTCTTTGTCCAGCTCCCCACTCGTTTTATACCCTTTCTTAAGTGTAAAATAAATAAATTGTAGGTTTTTTCACTAGCTTTAGCAGCACTTGGTGTCGTTGTGCGCATGCACCATGACCCATGTCTCAGAAAAGGTCAGAGGTCAAACTGGCTGCCCTGTACGCCCTTGAATTTATATGCATTTGTAGGCTTGTTTTAATGGAATTTATATGCATTTATATATGAAATTTGGCCGGGTTTGTCATCAAAAACAAGCCCAATTTTTATCGACCAGCCCAATGCATTTTTTTCCGGTCGGACGTGACCAAAAGGAGCCCAATTGGGCAACACTGGCTGTGGAAAATTATTCAATTTCAACGAATTGGTCTAAAAACTTTTTTTTTTTAAATGAATTATTCCTAAAATACTTTATATTCTTTGTGGTTATTCGAAAGCCTATATTAACAATATATAGTCAATAGAGTTTAATTTTTTAACATTTTCGGTTGGTTGTGTGCCTTAAAAATTTACCATGGCTCAAAAAAGGTTGAAAAACACTGATCTACCCACACTTTTGGGAACCCCTGCTATATACAGTCTTTGGCTCTTCTGCTCTATTATAATCAAACCAGCATTATGAAGTGTCAAAAATACTTAAATTTTGTGAAATATTTCTATTTCCATATATTTACAAATGTAAATTACCTTTGTGATGGTAAAATACCCATGATGATCTCACAAATCATTACTGATTTTCTGCACAAGAAAACACTGTTACATTGACATTTAACAGCCAACAAACTTCAATTTAGTTTATATTTGAACATGAATACTTTTGTAGGCGTTTAGTCTGATTTCCTTCAACCTGCAGAGCATTTTTTATTTACAACGCCACGGTCATGGGTTCAATCCCAGGGAAAGCAAGAACTGATTCAATGTGTTCCTTGAATGCAATGCAAGTCGCTTTGGATGAAAGCAAGAAATGTGAAGTTTTGCTGGATGGATGGATGCCACTGTAACGCAGGAATATCTGACACATCAGTTACAGAGCTTTAAAGCGACTTGTAAATCCATTTACAGTTTGCTTTTGATTTATTATCATCCAGTGTTTTAGAAACTATGACTGAGATTAATTTCTGTGTTCAGATTGCATTTCAATAAATAGTGAAGTTCCATCAAGTAAGAATTTTAAATGTGTAAAAAAATAGAGCTTAATAAAACATTTTGTAAAACTCATAAACTTAAATGTAACATTTTCTCTCTTGTTTCTTTTTTTTTTGTTACATTTATGAATATGAATCTCACATCTAATTGGTCAATTCCCTTTGTTCCATTAAGATTTATACAAAATATTTAAGCTCTAGTTTTCATTGTCTTAATTCATAATATGTATAATACTGTAAGTATGATTCAGTTCAATTTGTTGTAATTTTACTCTGAATTGAAACATGTCTGAGTTGTGTTTCCTCTGCTCGAGTCCCTCGGCCGCTGACCCCACAGGAGGGCGCAGTCACTCCGTTCTCGTTTGTGTGTGTGTGTGTGTGTCTGTGTCTCTGAGGAGGAAAGAGGCCCCACTCATTCTGAATGAAAATCCCCCAGCAGTTTCTGATCTTGGAGTCTCTGTTAATGAGCCGATGAATCAGGTCTGTGTTGCTGGAAAATCTCTCATCACAATTTGATGAATTTCAGAGATGAATTTTAAATCATTTAGCTACTTTAGTTTGAGTGGATGCTGCCGTTTCCCTTCTTGGTTGATTTAGTTCTAACATATTAATCCTTTTTTTTTAATTTTTTTTTTTGCTTTCATTGTTTTACTTTTTTCTTAGTAATATTGTTTTAATTGGTGATTAATATTTATTGTATATGATGTATTTCGGATGTTCTCAATTTCACTATCTAAAATTATGTAAAAGCAAGTTGGAAGAACATGAGGGAGAGTGAGTGATGACCGATATTTCATTTTTGGGTGAACTATCCCTTTAAGACGTTACAGAGTTCAAAAGTGCTGATGATAGCAAGGAGCCTTTTTCAGAGCTGGCAAACTTTCACACAATTCTGCTTCACAAATAGAGCTCTTTAACCCTCCGCACAAAATCCCAGGGTAATCGGTGGGTTTATAGGCAATTATGGCTTTAGGAATAACCAAATTATGTCAAGCCATAAAATCATGTGGTCAATCATGTTCCAAATGCTACAATTTCACTGGCAGATCAAATACCCAAATGCATTTGTAATGTGTTATTATAGCTAATTAGCTTAGCATACATCATAATATTATTAACAAATGTTTGCTCTAAATGTATGCACTAAAACATGAACAAATCCCCAACCCTAAGTATTAGCAATTTGGGACAGAAAGTTAACATACTTTTACATAAATAATTTGTATAGTTAAGTGTGAACTTGGAAACGTACTTGCATTTTATATACAATGGTATGAAAATGTATCGGTTTACATGTATATTAAATGCAATTAGTGGAACATATGGGTGTTATTTTAACACGTTTAATATGTTATTTCATCTTTATATGTCATGTCAATTGTAATTGTATCATTTTGTTTGAAAGTGTGCAAACAAGCATTTATGGTAAACTAAAATTAAATGGCATTTCTATGTTATGTCATGTATTTAAATATATTTGTGATTACACTTGTGTAATGATGAAGTAGCTGTTTAGTACATTTAAAATATATAAACTTGTCAATATTTGTAATATTGACTACCGTTCAAACGATCATCAAGCACTTCACGTGTGTTTAGTCAACACATCAAAATAAGTGTACTTTAAACCATGACAAAATATCATTTATCATCAAGTACGTAAAATGTACTTTTAAATGAAAGGAAAAACATTTTTATTGAACTTTTTGTGTGTGTGTGCCTTTTTTCATTATTACTATTATAATATCTGCAAGCACAGTGTTTTTTATATCACCACAAGTGCACTCAATATCAGTTATTGTAGAAATCCAGCGCATATTATTAGAGAAAAATTGGTCAAAAAGGTCAATTTGTATATATATATTTTTTTATTCAAACATGTGCATGCATGAATCATTCACAATAGCATCTGTAACAGGGATGTATGTTTAAAGAACACAACACTTTGGCTACTCACACTCTTGTACAACTGTGTGACCTGTGTCCAAACAAATAGATAGTAGTTGTATTACCATATAGAGAATCAATATTTAAACAGCTAACCACATGGAATAGAGAACCCCATTACAAGGTTCAAATGAAAGGGTTACTGGATGTTTGGGTAACGAATACCCCCATACTACTTTCCCCCGTTTTCTGTTTTCATGCCGCTAAAACTGCTGCAACCACAAGGCAGCAGCGATGCAACAGAGAAGCTCATCCATATTTGAGCAGCGGCCCGACGCTCGGGCACCTGCCTCACACCTGTTGCCCCGTACAATAGAAATGGCTCGGTCTCTTTGCTTTCAGGATGTTGACACTGGTCAGTTTGTGCTGTTAAAAGCTGACACCAAGATGAACAAGCTAGTTGTCCCCAGTTGTTGATAGAATTGAATAAAGGCTATTTTTGTTCTTTATACTTGTGGACTCTAACAATAATGAAGAGCAACCCTCTAGGGAGCAATATTGGTTGGTGAGGAGTGATGCTGCAGTTGTTCCATGGCTGAAGGGGAACGCCGGCTGTTGCTTTTGGCCAAAACAAGAACTTGGAGACGTTAAACCTCAGTTGGAAAAAGTTGCTACAGATGCTCACTCAAATAGGATGGCCAGTAGCCACTGACAGTCCAGGGCTCTGTTCCAATATCTAGTGAGCTCCCGATGTAGACAGCATCCCAAATGTTAGCACGCAAGAATACTCAGCAAACAGTAGCACGCAAGAATACTCCTTTTGAAGTTTATAACTTTTACTCCTTTTGAAGTTTATAACTAGTACTCATAACTTTTACTCATTCTCAACCTGTAAGCATATTTGAAGCCCTTTTCTGAAGATATACACACATCTTCATAAACTTTGTTGTACAAATGTGGATGCTTTCTAATCTCTTTGCACAGTCTCTCATCCATGTAACCATCTGTTGTTGTTGAAGCTTGATCGTGTTGCTTTCTCTTCCACTTATTCAGTTTTTTCTTTCGACAGCCCTGGGTCACTGTTGTCACCCTGTTGACAAAGTAATTAGTGCAAAAATGTTCAATGTACAAGCTGTGCATAAAGAGTATGCGCGGTTAGAAAATTGGTCAAGTCACCTTTATTTATATAGCGCTTTTTGCAATGCAGATTGTTTCAAAGCAGCTTTACAGTGGTCACAGGAAAACATTATAAACAAAGTTTGGTTGGCTGAACGGCAGCCTTAAAAGAGCAGGTGAATTAATACAATTGATGAATATTAAGCGTTAAGTTTTGATTATTGATTGATTTGATTGATTGATAGTTTGATTACTATATTGATAACAATTCAAGTCCAATATTAAGTGCAATATGGTCTGATTGGAGATGAGTTCATGATCGTCACAGGGGAGGGTTTAGTAGAGTCACGGTCTCCGCAGACTCTCCAGGGCAGTGCTGTGCTCGTGTCCAGGTGCAGGTCCTTCATCTGATCTGGATACGCCCAGATCCGGCTGACCACAGTAACCTCGGAATAAACAGAGACTAATATCAGCATAGATGCCATTCTTTTTCTGATGTATCGAGTACATCAGGTGTTATGGGAATGTTCCCGGTTCCGGCTGACCTAAATTATGCAGCCTAACAATCATTTTACATGATTTGGATTAAAAATGTATGTATAATGTGTTATGTGTATGCCAGGTTGAAGAGATGTGTTTTTAGTCTAGATTTAAAATGACAGAGTGTGTCTGCTTCCCGAACTGTGTCTGCTTCTATCCACTTTAGGACCCGGTATCAAAAGAGAGCGGATTCAGTCTCCCAAATCGCCGGATGCGTGTGGACGGAACGCCAATCCAATAAGAAATGTATGCGGATGCAGTGATCCGCATCTCCGTGTGGACGGGGCCTGAATCCGCTCCCTTTTGATATCGGGTCCTAAACTGGATAGATCTGAATCCGACACCCTTGCGGTCTCGTGCGGACGGCCAATCCGTATATTTTTTGTGAACCGATGATGTCATCACATCACGTGTCGGCTGCGTCATGTAACAGCAACAGTGTTGCCAGATTGGACTGAAGATATCCAGCCCAACTACAGCTTAAAACCCACCCATTTAAAAAAATACCATCCCAAAGTGCGTAGTCTTATAAGTAATGAAAATGTTGAGTGATTTTATGCATCAAAAACCATCCCAAATTTTATCAACCAGCCCAATGCATTTTTTCCCGGTCAGATGTGACCAAAAGGTAACTAGCAATCTGGCAACACTGAACAGCAACAACAATGCGCATGCTCAAAGTCTTCTTCTCTGTGTAAAGTGTATTATCTGTGGCAGAATTACAGCGCCCCATACTGGTCTGGCATATATACTACACCGTTCTCAGTCGGTTTTAGTGGTCTCGTGTGGACGCTGATATTTCTTGTGCCGGATAAGGAATGCACCGGCACCGTGTGGACGTGTCCTTACTGAGCATATGTCGCAATTTAGATATATTTTTAAGATGGAAGAATGCCGTTTTACAGATGCTAGAGACATGGCTTTCAAATGAAAGAAAATTGGCGACTAAATTCGTGCCATGCAGGCCGTAGTGAATGAGTAGGAAGTCATGAAGTATACTTTGGGCTTAAGGTGTCGTCAGTGCGCTCTTTGTCTAAAGGCTGTTCCAAAATAGAGACCATTCTGGCCCGAAACCAAGACTGCATGTATCATTAGCAGAGAACTTTTGGTTATCTTGTTTTACTCTGTATAGCACTTTGGGTTTCACGTGTGGCATTCGAAACGTGCTTTATAAATGAATAAACTAAACTAAACAAGGGAATCCCAGAATGTATTGCAACAAGCTCAGTGAAAAACAAATCCAAGAGAGCGGATCCAGCTAGAGTGATTTTGATTATAAACAAATAATTAATTCAGTGCTGAAAATCATCAATCAGTGTATTTAGGAAATAACCTAGGAAATAAGTTGACCTGATATTTAAATGTTTGCTTATGAAGTTCAACAGGTTCCAGCAGTAAAATTCCCATTCATTTTCCCCACAGGGGAACAGATTTTTAATTGATAACTTAAAAACCTTTAAAAACTGACCTGCTGTGAGCTGTAAATCAATGGTATTTGCTTCTATTTGAGCCATCATCCCACAGAATTTTTATATAACCCTGTTTACTCCTGAGAATTGTATCCGGATGATGCATTACCCATGATGAATGTGCAGAGAAATCTCCACCAGTCAGAGAATCATGACCCAAAGATCTGCTCACTCCCATGAAGCAGTGCGAATTACATCAATCTTCCTATGCTTTCAAACTTCTTAAATATCTGTGTGTGTATAAACACTTACCACACAAGCAACTTTGTTTGGCACACCTGTTCAACTGCTCATCAACGCAAATATCTGGATATTTTCTTGGCACTCAACTGAGCATCTTTTAAACGGCACACCTGAGCATTGCTGCTGACCGTGTCCATCCCTTTATCATCTTCTGATGTCTTCCAGCAGGAAGTTCTTGAGCAGAACAGCGTTCACTAAACTCAAATGATCTCAGTCACCAGAGGTCTCATTTATAAAACTGTGCGTAGGATCACTACTAAAAGTTTACGTGCGCCCAAAAGCCAAAAATGCTATACGCCAAAAAATATTCAGATTTATAAAACCGTGTGTATGCACACCTGTCAGGAACATTCCCTTTATAAATCGCAGATGTCACGGGTAAAAGTTTGCTTAAATGTGCACACATTCTCCCGTCAAGTTGTTTTTTTATAGATCACAACCTTTGCGTGGAAACTGGCGTACGTATGTTTCCAGTCCCATTTTGTGCGTACGCACGCTTTATAAATGAGACCCCAGAACTCAAACCAATTGAGCGGTTTTGGGATTTGGTGTATCGGGAGATTCACATCATGGAAGTGCAGCTGATGAATCTGCAGCAATGTGTGATGCAATCATCAACATGGACCCAAATCTCTGAGGAATGTTTCCAGCACCTTGATGAATCAATGCCATGAACAATGAAAGCCGTTCTGAAGGCAAAGGAGGAATAGCAAGGTGTACCTAATAAAGTGGCCGGTGAGTTTCTATATGTTCCTGGAATTAGTCAATATGTGTTCGTAGGTCATCTGTCTCCTCCGGTTCATTGAAGTGGAACATGAAGACACATGAATGACACATAACCAGTAACACAGACATAACACACACACACAAACACACACATGCTTGGGACTGAACAATTACAGCAGCTCTGAAGGCCAGAAGAGTTCAACGTTTGTTTGTGTATTTTGCAGTAAATGTATGCAGTATATGTATTTGTATTGTATATTTATCTATCATTTTAAATTTTGCAATGTTTCATGGGATTGTAGTTATTTTCCTTATTAAAGCCGTTAAGTGCAGTCTTGTACTTTTGTATTTTTCGAATACGTGTTTAAATCAAAGTTTGTAATGTTGTGATTCATAGTGTCACTTGGTTCATGACTAATGGCGCTTTTGGAACAGAGCACATATTATGTCTGACTGGTTTAGTCTGTTGAACCAGCATATGGATTCTTATTGGAGCTCTACTGCCAAGTTTATGTGTTAGGATACAGAGTTTGACATCATAATATCATATCTCATTTCATCTTCCTTAAAAGGTATGGATTCATACACCTCACATTTCTTAACTTAACGTCACACCCTAACAGGTCTGTGCCCTGTGAGTGAAGACAACATATGGACGATGCCCTCCCTTCCTGTTTCGAGGGAATGTTGTTCTGGCTGGGTGGACTCCTGGGAAGGGGAGCGTTACCTTTGACCTCTGGGAGAACTCATTTACTCTGACCCTCAGTGAGAAGATGATGGGATCTGCAGAAAAGGATGCAGCTAACCAGCTGTCTCTGGCAACACACCGTAGTACTATAGGAGGCCAATGATGGAACGTTCCCCCTTCTGAGAAGAGCAAAAGAGCCACATCCATTATCACCGCTCCTACTTTTACCCCATACCATTATACAATGTGATGCTCTACAAAAAGCTCAGTTATTGATAGGCTCAGCTCTAAAGCAAACGTCTGAAGAGCTGTAGGAAACTTTAACATGAAAAATGAACCCGATTACTTATGTTTAGGCCTAGGACTGAGTGAAATTATGTTAAAGATCTGTCAGAAAAAAATATGAGCCTCCCTAAAAGTAAATTGACATTCCCAGAAGTCCCCGCATGACACATCACATTTGATCACATTTTATTTCAATAGTTTTGTTAATCATTAATGAATCATTAAGTAATTAAATGAGATAAGAACCTTTATTTTAAGTAAAACTACTTTCATTTACAGTGATGTCATTTCATTTTAACATAGGGACATTTATATTTGTAATGCTACCAGTACACTTTGATATAAAATGACTCATGCTAGAAGATTTTGGTCCTGTCCGGGCGACTCTTCCATCTTTGCATGCTTTTGTACATTTGGCCTTTTTTTGCATCAAAAGGCTTTTAATGAGGAAATGTTACACCCTTATGCTGTTGCCCCGTGTTTTACTGCTCCCTTTTGCTCGGGCATGACAGCTGTGGGACTGACATCACATCCTAGCCCTTAATGTGGTGAAGATGTAATTCAAGTAGTCAGTATTTACAGACTCAGGCACATCTTCCTGACCCATCACACATGTGAGATCTCACCCTGCCTGATGTCAATAGGAAAAGATGTTTGTAGAAATTTGAACTGTTTATGTAAAGTTGTGCCAAAATGGTCCTTTTGCATGATGTTTTTCGACGTGATTTATAAAAGCTTTGCCAGACATTGCCAGGAATAATAAATATTCATTGCAAACACTGCAAAGTAAATGTTTAAAAGATACAACACAACCTTATATGGCATCTTTGAAAACAGTATTTTTTTGTAAAGCAAATTGTAATGGAAGCAGTCTCAGATGTGAGTAGGAATAAAATGCACCATGACATTTTTAAATATGAAATAAAATCTTAAAATGTAAACTTCTATATGAAATTAATTTAAATTTATATATATATATATATATATATGACATTTCAAAAATACATTCATGCAATATAGGCTCATACTAAATGCTAGAGATGTTTCAAGCAGGATTAGTTCTGATTTGCTGACAATGTTTTTTTTTTTTTTTTCATTCAGCAGCTGGAAAAAACGTTCTGAAAGTCAAGTCACCTTTATTTCTATAGCCCTTTTTTACAATAGAGATTGTTTCAAAGCAGCTTTACACAGAATACAGGAAAACAATGCAACAACATTTGTTTTGGCTGAACAGCAGCTCTAGAAGAGCAGAATAAACAATAATATTGAAGAATATTAATTGTTAAGTGTCTCCAACTAAGCAAGCAAGAGGCGACAGTGGCTTGAACCCAAAACTCCAGCAGGTGACAGAATGAATGAAGAACAGAATGGAGAATAAAACCTTGTGAGAAACCAGGCTCAGTCGGGGGACCAGTTCTCCTCTGACCAACAGCCAAACAGTGCATGATTATTATATTGACAACAATTCAGGTCAAAATATTAAATCCAGTTACGTCTGGTTGGAGATGGGTTCATGATCTTCACAGGGGAGGGTCTAGTAGGGTAACGGTCTCCGCAGACACTTCAGGGCAGTGCTGTGCTCGTGTCCAGGTACAGGTCCTTCATCTGATCTGGATACGGCCCGGATCCGGCTGACCATGGTAACCTCGGAATAAACAGAATAACATCAGCGTAGATGCCATTCTTCTTCTGATGTATCGAGTACATCAGGTGTTATGGGAATGTTCCCAGTTCCGGCTGACCTAAATCATGCAGCCTAACAATCATTTTACATGATTTGGATTAAAAATGTATGTATAATGTGTTATGTGTAAGCCAGGTTGAAGAGATGTGTTTTTAGTCTAGATTTAAACTGACAGAGTGTGTCTGCTACCCGTACTATATTTGGAAGACTGTTCCAGAGTTTAGGAGCTAAATAGGAAAAGGATCGACCATCAGCAGTTTGCTTAGATATTCTAGGTATTATCAACTGGCCAGAATTTTGGGATCACAATAGACGTGAAGGTGTCACGTTCTGTCATTCCTGTCTTCGTGGTTGTTGTGTTTACCTTCTAGTCTCCCATCATTCTCTGGTGTCATCTGTATCACCTGTCTTATTACTAATTACCACATTAATCTCATCACCTGTTTCCTTTCCCCTACTCATCCTCCGTGCATTTAAGCCCTGTCTTTGTCTTAGTCTGTGTCTGTTCTTGTCTCTGTTGCATGACATGATTCTGTTGTTGTCGTCAGTATTATCAAATTAACATTGACATGTACCCTTCATCCTCGTCTTCGCGTCTTTGTCCTGCATAAATGCCTGAAAAATAAATGTTAAAATGTATTTGGTGATTAATAGGAAGCCAGTGCAGGTTTGACAGAACTGGGCTAATATGCTCATACTTCCTGGTTCTAGTAAGAACTCGAGCTGCTGCATTTTGGACCAGCTGGAAATTGTTTATTAAGCGTGCAGGGCAACCACCTAGTAGAGCATTACAATAATCTAGCCTTGAACTCATGAATGCATGAACTAACTTTTCCGCATTTGTCTTAGAGAGCATATGTCGTAATTTAGATATGTTTTTAAGATGGAAGAATGTCGTTTTACAGATGCTAGAAACGTGGCTTTCTTACTTTTTGAACGATTGGCATCAAAGAGCAAACCCAGGTTTCTAACTGATGACGAAGACTTGAACGAGCAGCCATCGAGTGTTAAACAATAGGCAAGGTTATTACATGCAGAACTTTTTGGTCTAACAATTAGAATCTCTGTTTTTTCAGAATTAAGCAGTAGAAAGTTACTAGACATCCTATTTTTATATCATTTATGCATTCTGTTAATTTAGTGAAATGGTACATTTCATCAGGATGAGAAGAAATATAGAGCTGAGTGTATCACCAGTTTAACAGTGAAAGCTAATAATTGCACCTAAAAGTAGCATTTACAAGGTGAAAAGCAACGGTCCTAGTACTGAACCTTGAGGAACTCCATACTGAACTTGTGATCGATATGACATTTCTTCATTTATTGCTAAAAAACTGATAAGGGTCAGATAAGTATGATTTGAACCATGACAATCCAATTCTAGCTTTAGCAAAAAGGTTAGTTCTCATGTTCCGCATCACATTTGAACTTCAACAAATGGTTTGTTCTTCTGTGTCAGCCGGTTCTGTTGAGCTTCTCTTATGTTTACTGATCAATGTTTATATGTGAATAAAAGCCCAAATTAAATCTATTCATCATATGTTTGAACTAACCTTCAAACATGATCTTTTTATGAACTTTTTCAAGAAAACGGCTCAGATTTCATCAAAAAGACGAACAAAAGTCTTACACGTTTGGAATGGCACTATCCCTTTAAGTGGTACCTGCTTATAGTATACTTGAACCTCCGTTATTAGAAAAATATTTATATTTAGAAAAATACTTTACCCACATTAGTCTTTTTTCCTTTCTAACTTTCACACTCATATTGTTTAAGTTCCTCTCTTCTAAGTAATTCCATTCACTCTGCAAACTTCAGCAAGTATCTAAAGACAAGCAGCACACACTTGCCAAAGAAAACACTTAGAACAATTTAGTGCAATTACCCAATTTACCTTGCAAACGGTAATCCATCTTTCTCAATCACAGGTGTCAGACATAACAGACCAAACATACTGATTTACATAGTTTTCTCTGAAATGTTTCAACCTTTTGAATTAAAGAACAACACATATATGAATGTGAGGGAGCATGAACACATATTTGATTTAAAATAAAATAAAATATTTTAAAATAATAAATTAAATTATTAGATTAGATTTTACAATAGTTAATGTTATGGCAGAAATATATAGTAAAACTACAATGTGAATTTCCCCTAGTGAAAAATAGGTACACTTTATCATATTTATACTTATTGCAGAAAGAATATACAGTACTCAAGTGGAAATTAATGTAATATTTTTGGAATTTGCTTAATTTGCTTATTTTTTGAAATTGCTTAATGTTATTTACAATCAAAAATGCATTCTAATTTAAATGTATACTAAGTGCAATTTGTTCAACTTAGTTGAACTTGAAACATATGAATATGCATTTCAACTAATATATATTTGAATGTCATTTGTCTATTGGCAATCACTTTTAAAATATATTCATTTGACTTTTACATTGCAAGTACAAAAGTCAACATATTATGAAAATAAGTACTTTAACAAGTTTCTGAATGTATTGGGGAGTTATTTTGTATTTAATTGAAAAGAATGTGCTTAAATTATATTCCCAAAAACGTTTTTTAAATAAAAATCGAGTAATTTACAGGTAAATAAAAAATCTTCAAAAAAAGCATTGAAAAAATAGAAGAAATTTTTTTAGAGAAATGAAAAGCTTTTTGGAGAAAAAAGGGTATAATTTTAGGGCTTTGGGCCATTTTTCCCTCGAGGGAAGGATTTATTACAGTGCGAGAAAGATTAAAACATAATAATTTAAAATGTACTTTAAAGTACAAACCTTTAATTTGACATTATTACAAAGTGCACTTTTAAAAAAAGTGTATTAAAGCGATCATGGCTTAAGTGACCTATTTCAGTAATATCATATTATATGCAAGTACAGTTTTTTAAATGAACTTTGATTCCACATGGATCAGCACAGCTGGAACGATGGACTGACCCACCAGCCTCTGTTTAATAGATAGATAGATAGATAGATAGATAGATAGATAGATAGATAGATAGATAGATAGATAGATAGATAGATAGATAGATAGATAGATAGATAGATAGATAGATAGATAGATAGATAGATAGATAGATAGAAAGAAAGAAAGAAAGAAACAGTATCAATACTCATATTATGAGAACTGATTCATCAAGTTCATAATGAACTCAGAAACACGAGCCATCTAATCCCCGGCACATTTACAAAGGGCTGCCAGAGCAGGCAGGCTCCCAGGCCACTGCATGGATTGAGAGGGGCCATAGACAAGAGCTGGAGACCCACTGGGAGGAGAGAAAACATTCGCTGGCCCTGTCTGACACCAGGGGTTAGGAGGTCAACCTCAGCCACTGTAGGCAGCTTAGAAGAGAGGCTGTCCCCTCTCCCCCCAACACCATCATTTTGAAGAGCAGGCAGCTGGCAGGTGTCAGGAGTTACAAAGGGCCATCTGTGCACGGAGAACTGTCCCCACCATTCCCTCGCCTGCTACTTCATTAAACTTTACACTTTATAAACCCAGTGAGCTGGCTCGATCAAACTGACCAAAGTGTGGGACATATTCCAAAAGATCTTTTCCCCCAGCATGACCCACTTTGTCAGTAACTCACAAAACGTATTTGCTCATTTTGTCGACAACAACAACCTAGTTAAAAGGAATACATTTTTAAAAGGATTTTTTTTATTATGAGCCCTTTACATTAGGGCTGTCAATTCAATTTATGTTAATTGAGTACGATTAATTTGAAAAGTAAAAATGTATTGTCCTGAATAAAGAAATTCCAGAACAACAAGAGATTATTAAAAAAGGTTCGACCCCAACCTCATCCCTAAAGCAGATTGTATGAAAATGCACAAATGATATTCGCCAGTTCGCCAAAACATTGTGTGAATTTTTACGAAATGGAAAGTTTAAGGTTCATATAAACAGACATTGAATCTGAAACCTGATTCATTTGGACTGATGAAAATCAGCCTGTTATCAGATGGACTGATTATCTGTCACAAGTTTGCCTCGTTGCTCACATCCGGGTCCCTTCTATGTATCTTCCATGTCTTTCACGCACCTGTCCGTGTCTAATCACTTACCCAAGTCTCGTCAACTGTTTCCCATCCCGTGTTTGTATTCCCATGTTCTTGTCGATTGTTGAAACTGTTTCATGTTGTGTTCCGTGTTTGGATGTGTTCCTTGTTCCGAGTTTCAAGTTCCAAGAGTTTCCTATGTTTTGCACAACAAGTGCCATTCTGAGTTTCCTTTTAAAGTCTTTGGTTTTCTCGAGTTTTGAATAAAGCACTTTTGTTTGAGATCCTGCTGTTCTCCGTGCTTCCCGCATCGCACACCAGCACTCAAGGTGACATTATCCTTTAGAGGTAAAGGCCCCGATATACTCATGGCAAAGTTTAGGGGTAAGAAGAAGTTGGACAGACCTTTGCAGCGGCATACACACTGCTCAGAGAGACGTTCACATGAATGTGTGAATATGAGCACACGCTTTCCTCACAGTAACAAAATAGATGAGAACTCAACAAAGGAGAAATGTTCTACTTTTTACAAGGAATTGCTTTAAAGCAAGCAGCTTTACAATATTCAACATTACAAACACTGTCAGTATCTCTTTAAATTAGAATTACATCTTAAATTTCTACTTTAAAGCAGTTCTCCAGTGTGTTCATGTTTTTATTCATGAATGTCTGACCTTAACAGACTGAACAGGAGAAATTAAAGATTTCCATGTGAAAGAAGGCGGAGCCTCAGAGCCACACCCATCTATTACATCATCACCACGGAACAATGGACCAGCCAAAGCAAACTTTTCCTGCATGTTCATTGGCAATTATGGAAACAAACTCCAAGCAAACCTTTTGTTTAGGTTTTGTTCTAAATGACCCCACATCAGTTAATTATTTGGTCAGGGTCTAAATGCAATGTTATATGCATTACATAACCAGATTATATTTTGATCCAATAAGTATTAATTTCCAAATCTGTATTCCAAATTAATGCATGTCACAGTCTTGTCTTGTCGCGTCTGTCACATCCGGGTTCCTTTATGTATCTTCCAGGTCCTACACGCTCTGTCTAATCACTTCCCAAGTCTCGTCAGCTTTGTCCTTAAATACCCACCTGTGCTCCTTTGTCTTGGTTAGTTGTGAACGTTTCCATGTCTGTGTGAGTCGAGTGTGGATGTCTCCCTGTTTTCTGAGTTCTTCCCTTGTTTGCACTAGGATGTGTCGTTTCAGTTATATTTAAAGTGTTTTTGGTTTGCGTTTTTGAATAAAGAGATTTCAGTTTGGATTTTGTTCTCCGCGTCCTGTCTCCGCATCACACTTATTCCCCAGTGCATTAAAATGCAATAGTGAAACACATTACTTTTAAAAGGAGCTTTTCCCAACACTGCAAATTATCATTATTTTTTTATTCATTTTAGATATGTCTTCAAAGAAATTATCTAGTTCAACATGGCGACTAATTATTACATACTGTATAAACATTCTTAATCTCATTGAAACTTCATTTTAGTTGAGCTCAGCTGGATTGACTGAGGTGTTGAAATGATTGTGATTACGTTTGGCTGCATGTCAATTTTGTTGTTGTTTTTTTTTTGGGGGGGGCTACTTTTCATACTTTATTTTAAACATAATGAATTAATGAATTAATTCAAATTAATTAATATAATTAATGAAAACAAACTAATTCACTGGATGATGCTGATTAATTACTTTATTAATATAAAGTATTTTTGCCATTTATATAATATAGAATCAATTTGTGGACCACTTGTGTACAAAAATATACTTTCATAACCACTTATGTCAAATTTTGAACAATTGTAAAAATCCATTCTGAGATTTGATAAAAATAGTGTCAGGGTTTTGTGCTTTGTTTTTGTTATCAATATATTCACCTATTTTAATTTGACCCAGTTTTCCATCTCATTTGCGTACAACTATCCCTCGTTAAAAAGCTTGTTAGCTCCTTGTTAGCTCCTTGTTTGCCTTTGTATGTAAGGCGTCTGTCTCAGTTAGTCCCAGTCTTCAATTGATACATTTATTTTGGAAACGTGGTTGTGTTTTCTGAGTTTCTTTTGCCATTAAAGTATTGTTTTCTCTGCTCATCTTCATCGTGGTGCGCTTTGTACACAGTCACCAAATGTCACTACAGATCCAAACAATACAATTTAAAGGTATCAAATTATTAGTGTTTTTACAGTTTTCTGTGTTTGTTTGTTTGTTTTGTTTTGTTTTACCAGTGGTAGATTATCGCAAAAATCATGTAAATGTAAAATGATTGAATTGAGCATGCTCAGTTAAATACCCAATATCGGCCAATACATGTCTAATATATTGCAGTTTTGGTTCCTCTGGCTTGCTTAGTTGGGGACACTTAACATATAATAGTCATCAATATTATTGATTGTTCTGCTCTTCTAGAGCTGCTGTGCAGCCAAAACAAACTATGTTTATATTGTTTTTCTGTTATCTCTGTAAAGCTGCTTTGAAACAATCTCTATTGTAAAAATTGCTATGTAAATAAACTAGACTCGACTTGACTTCACATCGCAAGTATTATTGTGAATAAATGAACTGTTTTAAGGAACTACGACAATCACAATTACAGACTTTTATATTTGTTTGTTTTATTTAGTTTTTTTTTTTGGAGGAGGAGGGAGTTGAAATGGCCTTAAAAACATGTCTGGATGGAAAGGGTGGTCTCAGGATATGAGAGGGAAATGGCCACAGTAAGGAAAGACTCATTCTTTGCATTGTCAAATAGGAAATGGGCACAGATTCCAAGGAAGTTGTCTTGTTCCTGACTAATAATTTGGGCAGACCTTACTGTGATGGTGAAAATCCTCTTTGAGCTATGTTAGTGTCTCCATATATCACCGTACATCCATGCACCTTTGAGAGGTATGTTGGTGCCAACCTGCTGTTGGTGTGTTTTACTTGTGAAAGTGATCCAGAATAGCCATTATAGCAGGGTGTCAATGGCCTTCTGGGAATTTCCCTTAGGCAATGTCCACACGACGCCAGTGCATTCCCTATCCGATCATAAACACGGCGTCGGTGCAAGAAATATCAGCGTCCACACAAAACCACAAAAAAACGACTGAAAACAGTGTATGCCAGACCAGTATGGGGCGCTGTAATTCTGCCACAGATATACACTATACACAGAGAAGAAGACTTTGAGCATGCGCATTGTTGTTGCTGCTGTTACGTGTGACACAGTCGACACGTGATGTGATGACATCATCGGTTCACAAAATATATCCGGATTGGCCGTACACACGAGACTGCAAGGGTGTCGTATTCAGATCTATCCACTTTAAGGGCCAGTCACACAGCGAAAATGCATTAATCACTCACGAATTACGCACAGATTTTCATTTCTGCGTGGAGCGTGTGTCGTATGCGTAAGTCATCGGTGGACCGTCAGTGATTGTAAGTGGATGTGTAAGTGATGATTGTAAGTGGATGATTGTAAGTGGATGCGTCGAAGGCGTTTTGTGCGTGATTTTGAGTTTTGAACGGTTCAAAAATTTTGAATTATTCATGAGCCGGCGTGCGTAGTTTATGCGTCGAGTATGCGTGACTATGCGCGGGACACACATCGGCCGTCAGTGCTTATGCATCGGAAACTGGTTCGAAACCGCGTACGTTCACGTCCGTCCACTGACGCCCCACCTTCATATAACGCATGAACCACGCACGTATCACGTTCATTCCACTGACATCCACTGACAATGTGGATTCTGAAAGTGCTTGTATGTGGAACGTTCGCGAAGCGTGCGTGTTTGGACACGCTCCATCAGTGATTCATGCGTCAGGCGTGTGTTGAATGTTCGTGGATTACTTTGGTCAATTGGAGCCTTCACTGGAATCTGGTCAGGGGCTGGAGCCTTCACTAGACTCTAGTCAGGGGATGGGGCCTTCACTGGACTCTGGTCAGGAACTGGAGCCTTCACTGGACTCTGGTCAGGGGCTGGAGCCTTCACTGGACTCTGGTCAGAGGCTGGAGTCTTCACTGGACTCTGGTCAGGGGATGGAGCCTTCACTGGAATCTGGTCAGGGGCTGGAGCCTTCACTGGACTCTGGTCAGGGGATGGAGCCTTCACTGGACTCTGGTCAGGGGATGGATCCTTCACTGGACTCTGGTCAGGGGATGGAGCCTTCACTGGACTCTGGTCAGGGGATGGAGCCTTCATTGGAATCTTGTCAGGGGCTGGAGCCTTCACTGGACTCTGGTCAGGAGCTGGAGCCTTCACTGGACTTTAGTCAGGGGCTGGTGCCTTCACTGGACTCTGGTCAGGGGCTGGAGCCTTCACTGGACTCTGGTCAGGGGCTGGAGCCTTCACTGGAATCTGGTCAGGGGCTGGAGCCTTCACTTAACTCTGGTCAGGGGCTGGAGCCTTCACTGGAATCTGGTCAGGGGCTGGAGCCTTCACTGGACTCTGGTCAGGGGCTGGAGCCTTCACTGGACTCTGGTCAGGGGCTGGAGCCTTCACTGGACTCTGGTCAGGGGCTGGAGCCTTCACTAGACTCTGGTCAGGGGCAGGAGCATCACTGGATTCTGGTCAGAGACTGGACTCAGGTCGGGGGCTGAAAACTTCACTGCATTCTGGTCAGGGACTGGACTCTGGTCAGGTGCTGGAGCCTTCACTAGACTCTGGTCAGGGGCTGGAGCCTTCACTGGAATCTGGTCAGGGGCTGGAGCCTTCACTGGACTCTGGTCAGGGGCTGGAGCCTTCACTAGACTCTGGTCAGGGGCTGGAGCCTTCACTGGAATCTGGTCAGGGGCTGGAGCCTTCACTAGACTCTGGTCAGGGGCTGGAGCCTTCACTGGAATCTGGTCAGGGGCTGGAGCCTTCACTGGACTCTGGTAAGAGGCTGGAGTCTTCACTGGACTCTAGTCAGGGGATGGAGCCTTCACTGGAATCTGGTCAGGGGCTGGAGCCTTCACTGGACTCTGGTCAGGGGATGGAGCCTTCACTGGACTCTGGTCAGGGGATGGAGCCTTCACTGGACTCTGGTCAGGGGATGGAGCCTTCACTGGACTCTGGTCAGGGGATGGAGCCTTCACTGGAATCTGGTCAGGGGCTGGAGCCTTCACTGGACTCTGGTCAGGGGCTGGAGCCTTCACTAGACTCTGGTCAGGGGCTGGAGCCTTCACTGGACTCTGGTCAGGGGATGGAGCCTTCACTGGACTCTGGTCAGGGGATGGAGCCTTCACTGGACTCTGGTCAGGGGATGGAGCCTTCACTGGACTCTGGTCAGGGGATGGAGCCTTCACTAGACTCTGGTCAGGGGCTGGAGCCTTCACTGGAATCTGGTCAGGGGCTGGAGCCTTCACTGGACTCTGGTCAGGGGCTGGAGCCTTCACTAGACTCTGGTCAGGGGCTGGAGCCTTCACTGGAATCTGGTCAGGGGCTGGAGCCTTCACTAGACTCTGGTCAGGGGCTGGAGCCTTCACTGGAATCTGGTCAGGGGCTGGAGCCTTCACTGGACTCTGGTAAGAGGCTGGAGTCTTCACTGGACTCTAGTCAGGGGATGGAGCCTTCACTGGAATCTGGTCAGGGGCTGGAGCCTTCACTGGACTCTGGTCAGGGGATGGAGCCTTCACTGGACTCTGGTCAGGGGATGGATCCTTCACTGGACTCTGGTCAGGGGATGGAGCCTTCACTGGACTCTGGTCAGGGGATGGAGCCTTCATTGGAATCTTGTCAGGGGCTGGAGCCTTCACTGGACTCTGGTCAGGAGCTGGAGCCTTCACTGGACTTTAGTCAGGGGCTGGTGCCTTCACTGGACTCTGGTCAGGGGCTGGAGCCTTCACTGGACTCTGGTCAGGGGCTGGAGCCTTCACTGGAATCTGGTCAGGGGCTGGAGCCTTCACTTAACTCTGGTCAGGGGCTGGAGCCTTCACTGGAATCTGGTCAGGGGCTGGAGCCTTCACTGGACTCTGGTCAGGGGCTGGAGCCTTCACTGGAATCTGGTCAGGGGCTGGAGCCTTCACTGGACTCTGGTCAGGGGCTGGAGCCTTCACTAGACTCTGGTCAGGGGCAGGAGCATCACTGGATTCTGGTCAGAGACTGGACTCAGGTCGGGGGCTGAAAACTTCACTGCATTCTGGTCAGGGACTGGACTCTGGTCAGGTGCTGGAGCCTTCACTAGACTCTGGTCAGGGGCTGGAGCCTTCACTGGAATCTGGTCAGGGGATGGAGCCTTCACTGGACTCTGGTCAGGGGCTGGAGCCTTCACTAGACTCTGGTCAGGGGCTGGAGCCTTCACTGGAATCTGGTCAGGGGCTGGAGCCTTCACTAGACTCTGGTCAGGGGCTGGAGCCTTCACTGGAATCTGGTCAGGGGCTGGAGCCTTCACTGGACTCTGGTAAGAGGCTGGAGTCTTCACTGGACTCTAGTCAGGGGATGGAGCCTTCACTGGAATCTGGTCAGGGGCTGGAGCCTTCACTGGACTCTGGTCAGGGGATGGAGCCTTCACTGGACTCTGGTCAGGGGATGGAGCCTTCACTGGAATCTGGTCAGGGGATGGAGCCTTCACTGGACTCTGGTCAGGGGATGGATCCTTCACTGGACTCTGGTCAGGGGATGGAGCCTTCACTGGACTCTGGTCAGGGGCTGGAGCCTTCACTAGACTCTGGTCAGGGGCAGGAGCATCACTGGATTCTGGTCAGAGACTGGACTCAGGTCAGGGGCAGGAGCATCACTGGATTCTGGTCAGAGACTGGACTCAGGTCGGGGGCTGAAAACTTCACTGCATTCTGGTCAGGGACTGGACTCTGGTCAGGTGCTGGAGCCTTCACTAGACTCTGGTCAGGGGCTGGAGCCTTCACTGGAATCTGGTCAGGGGCTGGAGCCTTCACTGGACTCTGATCAGGGGCTGGAACTTTCACTGGATTCTGGTCAGGGGCTGGAGCTGACATTTGTGCAGCCTACACAAATGCAGGACATGAAACTGTTTTGAAGTCTTTAAAATAAATAATATAAACTTGTAATTAAATTATTCTAAAACTGACCAAAGTATTTAAAGGGAGAAAGTTGCATTAAACATAAATATTCACGTTAGTTGTTCAATTTTTATATTAAAGACTAATTAATAATATTAATTAATTATTTGGTAATGCATTACACCCGACACTGTTTAAAAGGATATTCAGTATGTAAATGTGAACTGAATGTAATGCTGCAATTAAATGAAAATGCATACAGTGTACACATATATTAAATTCAATTAGCTGAGTGATTTTTTGACTCACTTAAGTAAGACTTAGTCATATCTTTATATGTAATTTCATAATTAAAAATACAAATAACTAACACAAGTTAATGTTATTTCTATTGGAACTTATATGTCATATATTTAAATATATTTGGAATTACACATTTGGAATGATGAAGTTGCCATTTAGTACATAGGAAATATATTTTATAAAAATTTTGAATGTAATGCTGAAAAACATATTGCGATTAGTTAAGTTGTAATCAAGTATTTTACAAATGTTTTAGCTGTTAGTAAGTCAACATATCAAAATAAATTCTGAAGTAAGATTACTTTAAAGGGGCTATATATTTTTTATGTATTAATAATTTTATTGCCAAATTGTGAATGAGACCTTCCCCGACTTTAGGAAAAAAATTAACCTCTTTTTACTTAAGCAAAGAACAAGAAGGAAATTCTTTGTGAGTATATTTGGGCCTTGGATCAAGTGTGTTACGTGTGCACGAGTGTGAGTTACTGCTGCAGTTCAATAGAATGAAGTGCACTTCTTTTTCACAAATGTGTCGCATTCATGTTTTTTAGTAGATTTTTAAAACTTAATTTTAGTATGTTGGAAAATCCTTATAGTTTATAGTGAAAATAAATTCACAAGAAAAAACAAGAAAAAAAGTTATGCGACTACTAGTTTTGTCTTGTTTTGTTTCCGTTAGAAAAAGAGGCACTTTCTTGAATTTATTTATTTATTTGGCATTTTTTATGAATTCTCAAAACAAGTTCCACAACCTAATCTTGAGCAAGCAGAAATCTTTCCTTACACATCATACATTTTGCTCTTTGTTCACTAGACTTTTCTGCTTTTAAGCTTTTACTCAGTCATTTAGGATAAACCTTTTCTCTTCCCAGCCCCCATTTCTTTCTTTTTTTCTTTCTTTTTTGACATTGCTGACAATACTGGCACACACTGTTGGCACGGTTCGTTCCACCCCGCTGTGAAGTAAGCCTGCTGAACACTACCAGCAGCGAGACCTCTAAAAGTCCTGATAGCGTTTCAGCTCCTCTTTCATTGTTTTCCGTTTTGGAGTCATGGTTTGGCTCATTGAAATGATTTTCTGATTAAAAAACATTCATTTCAGACCATTTGAGAAACAACGGGACAAAAAAAATAACGATGTCATTAAAGCAAATAAAAATCAATCAACATACAAGAGTGAAAGGTAAACACTCTCTACATTGTGTCAGGTTCAATCAGACAGTTTATGGCTGTGCTTCTGTTTACATTAGCGTTTCTTTTTCCCCTTCCCTGTGCAGTAGATAGAGGGCGGATACTGGCAAGGGCTTCCTCTAGGTCCTGGTGCACTTCCTCAGTAAAACTTTTAGCCAGACCTCATCAGAGTGAACAATATCAGAAGCATTCCACTGGAACAAATGTACACACAGAGGGAGAGGGAGAGAGAGAGAGAGAGAGAGAGAGAGAGAGAGAGAGAGAGAGAAAGAGAGAGAGAAGTGTGTGTGTGTGTACTCTCCCTTTCTCTCTATCTCACACACACTCACACACACACACACATATATGTATATATGTATAGTCAATGGATACAATGGTTTTGATTGTTTAGATTTTACAATTTTTGTAATATATAAAAAAATTCTTAAGTATTTTTTCATCTACTAACTAGCACTGATTAAGAGCAAAATTAAGCTTGTTTTTGTTCGAATATTTAGCACTGAGACATTCTCATTGAATGTCAGTTCAACCTTCTCATTATCCTCATTTTAGATTTCCATTACTGTAATACAGTTTTACTAACTATTACAGTAAATATAAGTATTTGGCATGTTGAAGTATGATTACTTAGTATACATTATATTTATTCTCAATAATGATCATTTCAATAGCTTTAGTACAGTATTTTTTTTTACCATGTTACTGTGAAAATCATTACTTTTTAACAACTTTTAACAATGTAAGCAAAATTATCTATTCATTATAGTTTTATATATATATATATTTATATAATATTTTGAGTTTTGGGGTGAAATGCCAACTGAACATGTTCTTAACAGGTAAGATTCTGTCAGATTTTATGAGATTTTAGAACACATATATTGTTTGATGATTTCACTGCTGCCCTTGCCTCAATTGCCACCTGCCTGTTAGTGATGGTCAGTAGCCAAATAAAGTATGCTAAACCGAAACAGAGAGTGGGCAAGTGGAAAATGAAGGACACATATGAAAGGGGGACCCTGCTTATGCCCATCGGTGACAATGATGCAACCCGAGTGGAAAGAGCCACAAAATCGATGACACCCGCTGCAGCGTGAGCCGCCATGCATGCAAAGAGTAAAAAAGTAAGTGCGTATGACTTGCGCTGAAAAAGCATGTGTGTGACGTTCCATGAATAGAGCCGTCCGGTGCTGAGTATAGGAGGAAATGCGAGTCTGAGTGACTGGTGTTATTGATTCCAGTCAACAAATGAGTCCATGTAATCCGTCTGCCTTTGTTCCGTTCACTTGGCCGAGCGCTCTCATTAGCCCCCCGTGAACGGTCAACCTGTCAGCAGGTCGGCTCTCCAACCGACTGACCTCTGACTCCGGCTCATTCTTGGACAAATTAAATCTCACAAATGACAAATCCGGGCATGCAGCGCTCCCTGTGCCGCGGACTCGCTCCAGCTCCTGTACCATTAGGCAGGGCAGGCAGAAACCCCCTGTCAGTGACACTCGCTGGACCTCTGTGAGCGTTAACGTTCATCCCTCCTGACAGCGAACAGAGGTCTCAGAGAACAAATGCCTGAGCTCGGGAACGTGGCAGCCTGATCTGCTCTGACAGTGTAGCTTTGTGTTGCAGTGTTGCTCCCTTAGAGCAAGTGCGCTCTGTTTGTTTTTGGCCTGATGGAGAATGTCACTGCAGAGAGAATGTCGCATAACAAAAGGCGCCCAGCCATTGGCGAATGCTTGCTGCTTTTATCTTTGCTCTTTCAACTATTACTATCGCTACTTTCATTATAGAGCTGATGTGCATAAAGCCCTGATATACTCATGATGGCATTGCGTTTCGTTCTTCGCCATGTCTTTAAAAAGAAATACCTCTCACGTCACGTCTATTAATGTACTGCTTTGTAAAACTGACAGTCTAACGCAAGCAGCTTTACAGTATTAAAAGGGGTCATCATCACTTCGGTTAGATGCACAACTTAAGTGTTTACCACAGAGCAGCTCTCCAGTTTGTTTTTAATCATGGATATCTGACTTTAATGGACTGAACAGAAGAAATGATCTGGAGAAGATTTCCACATCAAAGAAGGCGGAGCTTCAGAGCTACACCCACCTATTATGTAATCATCACAGATCAATAAGAGTTCAGAGGTGTTTACCAACCAGAGTGAACCTTATTGAAATGTTCACATTGGCAAGATGTAATGAACTACCAAAAGTGAAATCAAAACAAACGTGACTGAAATTATGTCATGCCAGTTCATTAAGTATATTGGTGCCTTAATTTGTCCTACAGAGACATGATGCCTCAAATCAAGCAGCTTGTTGAGCAGAGAGATGCTGTTACTTTTCAAAGTGATCACACTAGTGATGTTGATGATGATGATGATGATGATGACAAACTGGAAAAATAATCTTTTCAGAACTGAACTAGTTAGCCCTTAGTCATTGCAAACCCTGGATAAACCCGGCACTTTGCTTATAATGAACCTGGGGTTAACCATTACCGTAATCCTGGGTATTCATGAGAGGACGTTTTACTCTGTTCCTAAACCCTGGGTTAATGTTCTTATTTGAATATTTCCAGTGTCAGTGACAAATGCAACATGCAACCTGTTCACAAGATTCTAGCATTTCATGTTCCAGATATTATATATTGCTGACTGTAAAAAAAAATCTGAATGGACTAAAAGGTAAGAATGAAACAATCTCTTCTTTATTCTATTTAACATGTTTTCTGTCACCATTTTGTATACCGTTTATCCAACACGAAGTGTTTCTGTGACTGCCCATAGCTGACCATGGTGTAAAGAGTTCCCTCACAAGCAGGACATAGCACGATGAAAACCTGTGGTTAATCAATATGTTAAATGCCACATAAGACTTCAAGATGGGCTCTTTTGACTTTGGCCAGTATCCCTAGCAACCGCACAGCAACACCCTGGCAACGTTGTGTTGTCACTGAGTGAGTTTTTGTTAAGTAAGCACTGTTGCATTATCTTCATAAAATATTTAAAACATCTTCTCTATCATAATGCCATTTTAACAGGAGAAGTAATATTTAAAGAGAAGACTTACTTTGTGTTTGGGCGTAAAAATGATGATCTTCTAATCCATACACAAATCAATTGCTTTGTTTTTACTCTCTTTCTGGGACTCCAGGGAGGAAACAGGCAGAGTTTCCTGCAGCAGTAACGCTGTTCGTCTGCTATCACTTCTCAGCATAACCCATCTTAATCAGCAACTCTCTGTTATTCTACCACAAGAGGAAGCATTGCTGTTTGCCTGGAAGGTTGTTCTATCACCCGAGAACATTAATGAAAATATAATGAAACATTAGAGTGGTCACCATCATTTTCCAAAGTATTTTCTATGCTACTTTGGAGTTTTAAGAACATTCCCATCCTTTGAAATGACAAAAAGTTTCAAATAAAGTCAATAGTTTTAGCAATTTAGAAATTGTTCTACATAATTTACAAGACCAAAATGAGGTCTAATGAGCTAAATAGCGAACAACTGGTGAACTGAAACTGGTTACCTGTTAAGTACCATATTGATTACAAAGTATTGCTACTGACCTTTAAGGCCCTGAGTGGTTTAGCTCCTGTTTATTTAATTGATCCTCTATTGCCCTACTATCCATTACACACTTTAAGGTCATAAAACCTTTGATAATACCTATGATACAGATGTAGGTCAGTAAGAGCCTCGAAGGAGGTAGAGTAAGAATTGGTTACATTTGGTGCCATGACCCGGATGGGAGTGAAGTTCGGTGGGGGAGTCTGATGGACACAGGCCAAGTAAGAGCGGTGAGTGTAAACCTCCCTTCCCTGACCTCAAGAGGTGTGCTAGTGACTGACAGAGGTTGAGGAATTTAGCATTGTTGTTGTTAGCGCACCCGACTCACACACTGGAGATCCTGATTCGAACCCTGCTCAGAGCAGGTCGAGTAGAACCAGTTACATTTTTGTGCTGACCCAGATGGGAGTGAGGGGTGTGAGTGTGAAGCCAGATGCATACGTGGTCTCACTGCGTATGCGGTGCGTGTTACTGTCACGGTTCATGGGTTCATTGATTCATTCTCTCTGTGTTTGTGTGGTTGTGTTGGAGGCGTGGCTACTGATTGCCTCATCAGCTCACTCTCCAGCTGCACCTGATCACCTTCCTCTATTTAAGCTCCTCTCACACTCATGTCTGTGTCAGATCGTTACAGACCTTCCATGGGTGCTGGAGTTATTCCCTGTCTTCCTGAGTTCCCGGTGGACCTTCCCTTTGGATCTTCGCAGCCGAGGTGTTCCCCATTGCGTCCCTGTCTCACCGTCCAGCAGCCTGGTTCGCCTGTGTCTTCCATTGACCTGGATTCCCTTTCATTTGGATATTTTCTTTTGTTTTTTCCCTTGGCTTGGACTGACCATTTATGTTTATTTTTTGTTCAATAAACTCTTACTTGCTTTTGGATCCTGAGTTTTTCCCTTCATTATAACCCTGACAGTTACAGCATGTATGTGATTCAACAGCACTATTGTGCTTTCCCATACAACATGTTTGGCATGCAAAACTGATCTTTGGCTATATACCACAAATACAAAATGAATTCATATTTTATTCCAAATCCAGAAGTAGTTGCTGAAAATGTTTTGTTAGCATTGCAATTCTTTGTACACAGTACAGTTATCTTATTTAATATTTTGCAGATGTATTCACTTTTAAACACTCTAAGTGCTCAGACTCACTCTCCCAGTTTAAATCTAGATTAAAGATGTGTCTCTTTAGCCAAGCATTCTCATAATGCATCTCAAACCCTTGCACTCCAGTTATATCAGATCAAATGCACAGGATTGTAACAATTGCTTTAATGAGATCATTGTTTCTGCCTAAATGAATACATGATGTTAGCTAACTACAGGATGATCTGTGTTTTCTTAGAATTGTACATATCTGCATTTCAGCTGTTTTCTAGAAACAGTAATGTTTCCTGTGTTGCGTATTCTGTATTTTATCATATGTATTGCTAAACACAATACACAAATAAACGTGAATTCAAATGAATTGAATTGATTTTTGTTTTGACTTCTGCTTCCATTCTTCTTCCTTTGCCCATCCCATATCAATTCAGAAAGGCATTTATTTGACATAAAAATGAATAAAACATTCAAAACTTTTAAATACAGTGCTAAACTTTTATTTAATAGAACATTAATTGAAATTGTAGTGTTCTCGCATAGTGTAAACAATACGAATGCATTTATGATTTTAATAAATATAATTATAATATAATTATACACTGAATAAGTTCTTATTGCATACTAATTCATAATGTATTATTACACACTGAGATGCAAATATTGTAGAACTACTATTTACACTCACCGTATAGGTTTACAGTGTTTTACTTCATGGTTGTATGTCTGTACTTATGTAGCACCGTGATCCTGTGAGGCACGACATTTCGTTCCACTTTATGTCCCCACATGTAGCGGAATGACAATAAAGTTAAACTTGACATGACTTGACTAAAATTAGGAACACCTGTTCAATTTCTCATTAATGCAATTATCTAATCAACCAATCACATGACAGTTGCTTCAATGCATTTAGGGGTTGGTCCTGGTCAAGACAATCTCACGAACTCCAAACTGAATGTCGGAATGGGAAAGAAAGGTGATTTAAGCTATTTTGAGCGTGGCATGGTTGTTGGTATGGTTTTCTGCCAGACGGGCAGATCTGAGTATTACACAATCTGCTCAGTTACTGGGATTTTCATGCACAACCATTTCTAGGGTTTACAAAGAATGGTGTGAAAAATGAAAAACATCCAGTATGCGGCAGTCCAGTGGGAGAAAATGCCTTGTTGATGCTAGAGGTCAGAAAAGAATGGGCCGACTGATTCAAGCTGATAGAAGAGCAACTTTGACTGAAATAACCACTCGTTACAACCGAGGTATGCAGCAAAGCATTTGTGAAGCCACAACACGGGTACCACTCGTCTCCACTAAAAATAGGAAAAAGAGGCTACAATTTGCACAAGCTCTTCAAAATTGGACAGTTGAAGACTGGAAAAATGTTGCCTGTTCTGATGAGTCTCAATTTCTGTTGAGACATTCAGATGGTAGAGTCAGAATTTGGCGTAAACAGAATGAGAAAATGGATCCATCGTGCCTTGTTACCACTGTGCAGGCTGGTGGTGGTGGTGTAATGGTGTGGGAAATGTTTTCTTGGCACACTTTAGACCTCTTAGTGCCAATTGGGCATCGTTTAAATGCTACAGCCTACCTGAGCATTGTTTCTGACCATGTCCATCCCTTTATGACCACCATTGGCCCATCCTCTGATGCTACTCCCAGTAGGATAATGCACCATGTCACAAAGCTCGAATCATTTCAAATTGGTTTCTTGAACATGACAATGAGTTCACTGCACTAAAATGGCCCCACAGTCACCAGATCTCAACCCAATAGAGCTTCTTTGGGATGTGGTGGAATGGGAGCTTCGTGCCCTGGATGTGCATCCCACAAATCTCCATCAACTGCAAGATGCTCCTATCAATATGAGCCAACGTTTCTAAAGAATGCTTTCAACACCTTATTGAATCAATGCCACGTAGAACTAAGGAAGTTCTGAAGGCAAAAGGGGGTCAAACACAGTATTAGTATGGTGTTCCTAATTATCCTTTAGGTGAGTGTACACTTTACCATACTATAAATTACTTTAAATTAAATTACTTTATTAAATTACCCCGAGACTCGGTACAGACAGACGAGGCGAGAGGAAAGGAGGCGAAAGCATGGGGAGGGACAGAGACGAGAGAGGGGAGAAGGGAGAAGGGAAAATAAACAAATAAATAAATTCTTGGTCTGGTTCTAGGACACTGGCGACAGAGGCTCTTCCTTTAGGTGCCATGCGATGGAACTGGACGGCCTAACGCTCCTCCACCTTCTGGCTGCCGGCGCTGGCTACTTCTTTCATTCTTTGCTCCTCCCCATCATGGCGGAAGGCAGCATGCTCCGACCTCCAGGCGACTCCTCAGCAGCCATCCCTCCTCAACCCAGCAGCACAGCAGCGAGCTCCCCGTCCAAGCTGATCTTCCAGCACCATTGCATCAGGCAGCCACTGACACCGACCTCCTCCTGAATTTTTGCATCCCTCTCTGACAGTGTGCCCCTCCTTCCTTCCAGGTTTCGGCACCACTGTAACAATGTGTGTTGTTCAGGGAGGAAGGGGAACATTTTACATTTTCATAGCAAATTAAACAAACACAAAATAAAAGTAATGGCGGCAGCCCCTCTTGGACAATTGCCACCCACACACACACAAACCACAACTAAAATGTCCAGGCCTGGTCCTCTCTCCTCCTTCACTGTCTTCACTCGTCCTTTTGAGCTTCCACTCCTCCGTAAGATCCAAGGCCAGGTATCAATCGTACCATTCTCACAGCTCTCAGCCTCGTCCTCTTCGCCACACTATTACAACTCAATCTTTTCTTCTAAATGTTTAAAAACATTTTTAAACAAAGACTGAAAGTTTTGTCGAAAGTGAAGTATAGTACATGCAACTGTATAGTTTGTCTATATCCTGCGTTTAGCTTTTAACTTCTGCTTATTATATTTACCCTTCAAAATTAATAAAAGTTGCGTTCATTTTTTAAGATTATCATGATGAACAAAATTTGTAAATATCATAAGCTTTTGTTGGTCACAGGCCTTATTTTCTGCAATGGTTGGGTTTTTTGTTTTTTGTTGAGGGAACTAGTGTGATGCTTTTTCCAGGCTGGCCAGGCTTCTTATGCTTTATTTAAAAAATGCTTGCTGTTTTCTTTATTTTGTTGTGTCATTATTTTGTTTTTGAGAGAAAAGCATGCAGCACATATTTACATATTCATCTAACCATCTCTCTCAGCAGTGGGAGCACTGGATGTTCGGTAACAGCATACTGTTCACCTATTTCCAACTTCATTGAACCCCTAAGTAAAGAACTAAAAAGAATGTCGCCATGAGTATATTGGGGCCTTTAAACCTACCACAAAACCTGTACCTAACCTTACACGTATCCCACCTCAATAGGTGTTCTGCTGTACAAACATACAATATGCATTACAAATTCTCAGAAATTATTTTTGTGTTATATCTTAGACATCTTATATCCTATATTTTACACTAAACGCACAGAGCTAAAACTTATGGGGACCAACTGTAAATACATGTCATTGTTTTAATGTGTTTGTGTCTCGTCTAAGTCTATGTTTTCACAATGAAGTCTGTAGGGAGGAGTAGAGATTGGGCCCTGCCCCCCTTTCGCTCTTCTGTCTCCCTCTGAGCGGCCTCCTCTCATTCTATTCATATTTAGATGAAAGCAGGCTTTCTCTGTCTGCTTATTTACATACTCAAGAAGTGAGAGTGCTAAGAGCTGCCATCACTGTTGGGGAGGGGGTCGAGGATGAGAAAATGCCAGCACAAGCCAGCAGTTACCAGGGAAAGGACGGTGCAATGCTAGTCATCCCATTATTTGCTCACCATCTGTTCACTGCAGTGCTGGAGCAGCCTGTAGACCAATGGGTCGTATTGAGGAGTAGGCAGTCTGGAGCCTAAGGTCTCTACTTGTTTTTCACTAGTCACATATTAACACATACACAGAGGCTGGGATTCCTGGGCTGAAACGCCTATGAGTCAACCTGTGTCTTCACACAGCTGAGTTGAGGCCCAATGTTACATTTGTTTAGTTGTACAAAAAAAAAAACCCATCTGTGACGCACCTGATGCCCTGGTATCAAAGTATACCATTGTATCTTTTGTGTAAATGCATTTATTACACCTCTGAGTAATATTAAACAGTCTCTGTGAAGACACTCCTGTGCCACCTTTGCAGTGTAAATATAGCACTGAAGCTTGTAAATGAGCATCTTTACTGAAATATTATATCATAGGTAACAGAACTGAAAGAATATATACAGGCAGCAACTTTGAGAGACTTCAATCACAATTAATTTGTTAGCATGTTGTTACAGAAAGCATTAAAATCTGATTAGTAAAAACACATAACATCCATCAATACAATAATACAAATACAGCGGAGTTCACTTATCTCGAGTCATGGTTAACTCGCCAATACTATTATGTCGACGTTTTTGAAGTGGAACCGCTAAACTCCCTATTTGTCTTAGCATTTTCTTAAAAAGGGGACAAAAAAGGGACAAATTCGTCACTTCACATGGTTATTTCACGACTAA
Source organism: Rhodeus uyekii (assembly GCA_037043235.1). Lineage (NCBI taxonomy): Eukaryota > Metazoa > Chordata > Actinopteri > Cypriniformes > Acheilognathidae > Rhodeus > Rhodeus uyekii. The sequence continues at coordinate 222,718 of JAWRVZ010000021.1, read as the reverse complement.
TTTGCGTACCTAGTTCACTGCGCATGCGCTGAGTTTGCCTTGCACGTGGATTGCGGTCCGCTCAGTCCGCTCACGGTTCACTCCCTGTCGTTGATCTCGTCTGAAGCACTGCTGTAGCATCCCGCACGTTTTTTTTTTGGTGATTTTGTGAGCAATCTTTGTGTTTGCATTGTTGGAGAATATAATTAAAGGTTTGTATCAAGAATTGAAGGTGGTTTTTATTGTGGTGGTTTTACATATGCCTTTTGTTGTTAGCAAACATATACACAGTACAGTGTATCTACATTTTTTTAGAATAATGGCGATCGATTCATCAAACAAATCGTGGCAACACTGTTGTGTAAAAAGACACCAAAAACTCAAGCATTTACATTCTCATTTAATAACTCACATCTTGTAAATCAATAAATGTTCCCTTTTCATTCTTACAAGGGTTGTTGTCTTTGACAGCTGCACATAGTGCAGATATCACTCTGACAGCTGCACTTCCACTATCACTCTGATAGGCTGTCTGACCTGTCAATCATGCAAGAAGACGTGATTGGCTGTGCTGCCATGAGGGCGGGCTCTTCTCATCTCATCAGATGATCAACACAACACGCTTCTTAAAGGGACGAGCTGCAGCGGGAGAGACTCCTTTTTTCTTTTTCTTCTGATTCTGACTTGTGTTTGTTTTCTTATTGTGTGAATTTCGCTCACAAGCGCTGTGTACCGAACGCCTGAACAGTTATGGAGAATTGACATCATGCGAGCAACATTTGAATTTCGAAATGTGATCTTACACAAAAAAGTTCATCAATCTATGGGTGGGGGTTATGCCAACGATTTTTTAAACAAAACCCAAAACCCGCTGGCTATATGAGTGTGTGGATTATTTGCTTCTGCGGGTTATATGTGGGAAAATATATGCTAATATTTGTAATATATGTTATATGGGTTATTTTGATAAACGGTTATCTCAAAGCTTTTTTGCAACCCCCGAGGCTGTCGACATAATCGAACTCCACTGTACTAGAATCTGAATTTGATTAGTACTATTTTGATAACATTTAAATGAAACTTTATAGAATTATTAGTATTTTTTTAGCTTGCAATTATCTTTTTTAAGTAACATAACCAACACTGTGTTCTTTGAAGAATCTGTCTTCATATGTCAGTAAATATCATTTTTCGAAGAGATGAATAGATTTATTCTGAAATTAATGGATTAAATTAAACAAAAGTTACTGTAAATATATAATGTTACAAAAAAATGTAAGCAAGATTTAGTTTTGAACTTTTTATTCATCAAAAAATCCAGAAACAAATGCATCTCTATAACAGGTAATTATGAGAAATCTTCATTGTCATATCAGAATGATTTGTGAAGGATAATCGGACACTGAAGACTGGAATAATGATGCTGAAAATATATTCAAAATTGAAAAAAAGTTGTTCTAAATTGTGATATCTGTATTATATTATATTATATTATATCATATCATATCATATCATATTACATTATATCATATTACATCATATCATATTATATTGTATTGTATAAAAGTATTATAATTTTTTATTATTATTGTTTGTTTCTTTCACTATCTTGGATTAAATTTTTTCTCTGATCACAACAAATCATATGTAGGATATATGTGAAAAAAGGCATCTTTATTTTATTAATGAAGGCATCTTAATTTTACTGTCTGGAATAAACAGGAAAACAAGACTTTGCACAACATTTTGCGTGCAGTCTTTTTGTCTAAACTTTAGTTTGTTGCTTTGCGGCCATCCTCATGTTATGGCTTTGGTCCACTCAAATATTTATTCACAAGCACAAAAAGAATTCAAACAAAGTTTGAGTAAATAGGATCACAGTGAGATGTTGCTATATGGACATTTTCTGTAAACACAAAGCTTCCACCCATTTCATCCAAGTGTTGTGCAAGAGCCTGTTAGCTGGCTTCCCTCTTTTGTCCCTCGGTCTAAAGAATTGTCATTCATTGTCCTGAAAGTTACAAACCTCAACTTTCCCCATCTGGCATTGGAAATGATTATCATGTGAAGAGAGCAGAGCATTCAGTGTTTGTGGTCATTAATCAGGCGTCAGTCCACTTGTCCATTCCCACATATCACACTTGATGCTCTCTCAAAAGAGTCGTGCATCGCTACTCCCCTCTCAACGGCCAATCAGGAACAACGCATGGGCTGACACTTATTGGGAGCCGAAAAGCCAAAGTGCTTCAGTTGTACAGTAGAATTTACGTGTTTCCATGACACTTGGATGCCAACGATTGAGCTTTGAGAGTTATACGTCAACTGAAGACTCTTTAAGACATTATGCTGTGACCTTCACAGGTCACTGATGGATCTTCATATTCAAGGCTAGCAGCTGCTTATGACTCTTGAGTTTGGTTCACACAGGCCAAATGTCAACATATAACATCTATAAAGAATAAACAGCTATTAACTCTTTGTGACAGCTACATTTCACATGCACCTAATTTCCATTTGTTGGTGTCTCTGAGGCTTTTATACATGTCTTTTGTGCTCTTTTGGAAGAATACGTATTTATAGTACACATATACACATCATTAGCCTCATAGCATAATTGCCTTAAGTCATATTTCAATGTTTTTGGAAAACACGAAAAAACTCAACACTGCTTAAGTCAAACAGATGACTAATTGATAGTGTTTTTGGATCCTAATAAGTGTTGTGATTGGCTAAGGACATTGGCAGAAAGGCAGAATGATGCAGCAGTGGAAGGACAATAAAAATAGGCAGATATCACAATTTGCCCAAAAAATGACTTAGGCAATTATGCTATGAGGCTAATGATATGTATATTTATATTTTCTGCTCTGGTGGACTCATTCTCACTAGTGGACTTAAAGTTTTAGAGATGTTACCAAGCCCAAATGAACATAACCTTGTGGCAAGTGTCAGTTTCTCTCTCCTTGTTCTCCCAAAAAATAAATAAATAAATATATATATATATGAGCTTTGTTTGTCATTCTTTGGTTGTGTTTTTTTTTTCATAAATCTTTGATTTAAGTTTAGAAGTAGAATGTAAAAGAGATGCACCGCAAACTCACAATTCCTCAAAAAGAACAGAAACATTATAACCAGATACACATGGAACATAAGAACAGGCAAAATAGCAATTATTACACAGATAATACAGACAGTGGAATATTATGAAATACAAAACAAAAAAAGTGAGTAAATAAATTGGATGGATGGATGAAATGCATGGATGGATGGATTGGTGAATGAATGGATGGGCAGATGGATGGATTAGTAAGTGAATGGATGGATGGATGGATGGATGGATGGATGGATGGATGGATGGATGGATGGATGGATGGATGGATGGATGAATAGATGGATGCATGGCCTAATGCATTTTTGAATGAATGTAGGGGAAGATGGATGTATTGGTGGATGAATGGATGGAGAGCTTGATGGATAGATGTTCGGATGGATAGATGGATTGGTGAGTGGATGGATGGTTGGATTGATGAATGAGTGGACGGATGGATTGGTAAATGAATGGATAGATAGATTAATAGATTGGTGGGTGGATGGTTGGATGGATGGCCTGACTGATAGACAGATGGATTGGTGAGTGAATGTTATATATGAATGGACGAAATAATGGATAATGGATGGACGGAAAAATGGATGGATGATGGTTGGTTGGGTGGATGGATAGATGGATTGGTGAGTGGATGTATGGATGGATGGATGTCATTGACTATCAACATGATCCACTACTTTTTGAGATAGACAAAGTGTCAGAATATGTTTAATTTTTAACATTTAAAAGATTATTTTTGTGAAGCATTTAGTTTGAAAAGAGCTTGTTACATATACTTTTAAAAAATGCCTCCTTGTTTGTTTTGTTGTAATGTAGTGCAGTGACATTGAGACATTTTAAAATGTTCAAAAACCCGACTGTAAAATATATGCTTGCGTCACTGTCACGACAGCAGGAGTTGAACGTGTTGGTGCTCTGAGATCTTCACAGAGAACTTTTAGAGCACTCCGGAACAATTATAAGTACACAAACATCAATCCCCACACAATTTACTGCTGTCTCGCTTTTATAGCAGAAACTCCTCTGCTATTATTTGTGTGCATGTTCCATTCGCCCCCTGCTCTAATTCTTTTTTACGCTGGGCTTGGGGATGTGTGCTCGGCTCATCCTGGCTGAATGCTATAGCTTCAGAGGCATCTGTCGCTTATAGTCTTCACAACATCTGCTGCTATTGCTCCTCTTTCCCAGCATGCCATGGGATATGGTTTCTCCCAAAGGTGGCCTTTGTATGCACCATTGTGAATTCAATCATTGTCTTCTTCGGGCAGTTCCCACGATGCAGAGGAAGTTATTGCCATGCCTACAGACCTGTTGCCACACAGCAACTGTCAGAAGCTACCATCTTATCATAGAGCCCTAATCCGCTTTTCAATATTTGTGATGCCGTAGCTTTAATGCAATGCTGTGTAATAGAGTGAAATAATACTTATTTCAGATATGAAATTTCTGGTATACGCATTATTTTTGGCTTATGTCTTCCCATCAGCATCATGTATATTTGTTCTATGATGACACTTCCAGGAGTCCCTTATAAGAAAGAGGTGCATGAGGGACTAAAAGGCACTTTGACCTTTGTCTTCTGACAATGTCCACAATGCCCCAGTCAGCATGGGACTGGATGCGAAGACGCGGCAGATGTTAATAATAAACTTTGCTAATAATAAACTTCATGAGCGCTGGTCCCTTTTTAAGAGCTTATGAAGACTTTATTATAAGTATCTCTGAAGTACGTCTATAAAAACAATATAAATATTAAAATATTTAAGTATATATTAAAATTAAAATATTAAAGTATATATATATATATATATATATAGTGTATGTGTATATATATATATATATATATATATATATATATATACACTACCTGTCAACATTTTAGAAAAAGTAACGTACTTTTCAGTATTTTATGCATTACATGCATTTCAGTACTCCAGTCTTTATTGTCACATGCAACATTTAAATATTGCCTTATGTTTTTTGTGGAAATCGTTTTTTTTTTTCAGGATTGTTTTATTAATATTTACATTTATTTGAAATATAATTTGTAACTTTTTTTTACTGCACTTTTGATCAATTTCATGTGCCCTGGCTTTATGGATAAAAGTATTAACCCCAAACTTTTAAATGGTATAATGCAATAACAGTATTCAACAAAAACATTAAGCAGCAACGTTCTTTCTACATTGATAATAGTAAGAACAGTTTCTTGTGCAACAAATCAGTGTATTAGAACGAAGACACACAGGCTGGTAGCACTTATTTATTTGGTCTAGTAATTATCAGAAAGTGTCTGCTTTCAAAACACGAATAAGCTTGTGAGGTTGGTGAACTCACCCTCAGCTGCTTTCTTCTTCAGCCGTGACAAGCACGGGTCCTTCTGTGTGTTTTAAAAACAAAAAGCCACCCTCTCCAGATCAGTGGCTTTATTTTGGAATAGGGTTCACATCAGTCAAGAGGTCTTTAGGTCCCTCATCGAGAGCGAGAGTGATTGATGATCTCCAGGGCCTGAGGTGCACTGTCTTCTCCTGGCTGGGTGGTCTTGTCTCTCCTGGGCAATGTCAAGGGGCACTTTTGGGACAGAATGGAGAAGGTCATAAAGTGGCTTCTAGACCTACCTGGGTAGCATTTAATAGGTCCTTTCGTCAAATATTTTGTGACCTGTAAAAACACCCTAAACCAATCTGAACATTTGAAAAAGTTGTTCTGATTGCAGAAGTGTAAATCAATCAATGGTCCATTTGGCTAAATGAGTGTCAATGGATAAGTCAGATGCTTTGGTCAGAGACCTCCAGATGTCATCAATGGGAACACCACATGTTTGAAGTGAACACATTCCTAAAGATTTTCAAGCTTGGAGTGACTTGGAGGGAATTATATAACAGTCAAAACTTTCACTCACTAATTGTGTTCTTTATCTTATCATATACTAAACAGTATAGCCTACAATTTGATGATGCATTTGAGTTGCACTTGATTTTACAGTATGTGTACACACAGTGCACTTTCCTAAGAATGTACTGGACAATATAAGGTCACTACATGGGTTAAGGTTAGGCATCCCAGTTATTGCAATTACTATAATAAGTACTTAGTATGAACATGGAGAGCAGGACTGAAAAATAAAGTACCACCAACCTTTCTCCGTGTGGAAAAAAGTCCCAAACAAGTAAAGATATTACAAACAAGTATTTAGCCATTATTAAGGTCAACATCAAATCAAATTGACACTTACTTTGCATCCTATACTGGTGCGTGCTTCGTATTCATCTACACCCTAGAGAAAAAGAAATGCACTTTAGCATATTTTTAAAAAAGTGCAAACCTGGATGAGTTTCTTTCTTCTGGTGAAAGAAGATATTTTGAAGGATGTTGGTAACCAGAAAATTGATAGCACTTATTGACTTCCATAGTATTTCTTTCACTAACAGAATGAAAACAAACCCTTCCGGAAAAAAATATTCACTTGGCGTTTCCATCAGCTTTTTTTATGAGATATTCATAAAAGGGTTGGCACCCCCAAAGTTTTTCCAGATATCAAGTATTGCTCACAGAAAAGTATTTCATTAACACATATTTTGCTATAAACATGTTTATTCCCTTTTTGTGTTTTGGAACAAAACAAAAAAAAGGAGGAAAAAAGATAATTTGACATAATTTCATAAAATACTCCAAAAAGGGGCAGGACAAAATTATTCGTACCCATAACTTAATATTTTGTTGCACACCCTTTGGAAAAAAAAACTGAAATCAATCACTTCCTATAAGCATCAATAAGCTCCTTGCACCTCTCACCCAGAACCTTTTGACCACTCTTCCATTACAAATGGCTCCAGGTCTCTCATATTGGAAGAGCACTTTTTCCCAACAGCAATTTTAAAATCTTTCAACAGGTGTTCAATGGGATTTAGATCTGGACTCATTGCTGGCCACTGTATGTTTGGTGTCAATGCTCAAAGACCCACGATCTCGGACGCAAACCCAGCTTTCTGACACTGGGTCCTACATTGTGACCCAAATCCTTTGGTAATCCTCAGATTTCATGATGCCTTGCACACAATCAAGGCACCCAGTACCAGAGACAGCAAAAGAACCTCAAAATATCTTTGAACCTCCAACATATGTGAATGTAGGTACTGTGATCTAGTCTTTGTAGGCCTCATTCCATTTTTGGTAAACAGTAGACCAAAAAAGCTCTATCTTGATCTCATCTGTCCGCAAGATGTTTTCACAGAAGGATTTTGGCTTACTCAAGTAAATAATTTTGCCTTACTCAAACTGTAGTCTTGTTTTTTATGTCTCTGTGTCAACAGTGGGTCCTCCTGGTTGTCCTGCATAACATTTCATTTCATTTAAATGTCGATGGGTAGTTCGTACTGACACTGATGCACCCTGAGCCTGCAGAACAGCATGAATTTCTTTGAAACTCGTTTGGGGCTGCTTATCCACCATCCGAACTATCCTGTGTTGCAACCTTTCATCAATTTTTCTCTTTCGTCCATGTCCAGGGAGATTAGCTACAGTGCCATGGGTTGGAAACTTCTTGATAAAGTGGACAAGGGAACATCTAGATCTCTGGAGATGGACTTGTAAACTTGAGACTATTGATATTTTTCCACAATTTTGGTTCTCAAGTCCTCAGACACTTCTCTCCTCTTTCTGTTGACCATGGTTAGTGTGGCACACACAGACACACAGTGCAAAGACTAAGTCAACTTCTCTCCTTTTTTTCTGCTTTCAGGTGTTATTTTCATATTGCCCACACCTGTTACTTGGCCCAGGTGAGTTTAAAGGAGCATTGTTTGAAACAATCTTATTTATCTATAATTTTGAAAGGTTTCCAATCATCTTGTCCAGCCCATTTTTGGAGTTTTATGTGAAATATGTAAAAGTAGCTTTTTTTCCCCCTTTTTTTGTTTTGTTCCAATATGCACAAAGGGAATGAACACGTATAGCAAAACATGCATTAATGCAATACTTTTCTGTGAGCAATATTTGATTTTCAGGAAAACTTTTAGGGGTGCCAGCAATTTTCGTTATGACTGTATATACATTTAAATTTTCCATCATAGTAGGTGTATATATATTGTGGTAGATTTACTGGATTCAATAAAATAAAATTGCTTCTTTATTAAATAATCATGTGTTAATGCATATTGTTTATCCATAATACCATCAGTCCACCACGGCCCTTTGACCAGTTGGCTCCCCCTTGTCTCCTCCCTTTCTCGGCTCCAACTGGGCACATCTTCTCACGGCTCTACTGGGCTCCCTCATCCCTCCGGGTGCGCCTTGGTCGGTCATCGCTCTGCCAACGCCATGGACTTGTGGGTCTTCAGCTGCAACTCGTCCCTATTCTCTTTTGACTCCGTAGAGCTCGGACTTACCTCCGGCTTTGCTTTTGGCCTCTGTCCACTGTCTATGATCTGGGTTCCCACCTGGCTCCTCTTACTTTCATCTCATCCCTGGCTCTTCCAACCATCATCTTCTCCCATGTTCTACCCTTTGGCAACCACTTGTCCACCTCCTAAGCCTGCTCCCTCCTCAGTTGGACCCGTTACGGTGCAAGGATGTACCTTTTAGGAAGGAGGAGTATCTGTAATGTTGTCTGTTCTGTATAATTTGGTTTGTTTGGTTTCATTTTTATCTGTTCCATTTTACGGTTTGCCTGAGTTCTGTTTGTTAATTAGTTTCCTTAGTTACTCAATAGTTCTACACCTGTTTCTAGTTCTGTTAAATACCACTCCCTGTGTATTTAAATCCTGCATTCTGTTAGTTTGTTTATTTTTTATGTTGCTTTTTGGGCATTATTTCTTCTGATCTGCGTGTTCCAAGTCTGATTTGTTATTAAAGCTTGTTTGTTGAATATTGTTGCACACTCATTACACTGTAAAACGAACCAATCACATTGCAAAGCATGTCAAATTTTGATTTGATCATACTGATATACATATGTTTTGCACCAATTTCCCAGGAAGGGACAATTTTGTTCTCTTGAACACAGATGGATTTTTTGCAAATGCTTCGTGTGACATTCCAATTTTGTGCAAAAGTTAAACTTACAACTTTGGATGAAAAGAAAGCTACTGTTGGTAGAAGAGGATGAAAGTTTTCCTCCAGTCCCAGATAACGTTGGTTTGTTTTACTGACATTCTGTTACCAAAAATGGCTCTTCCACCCACTGACTTCTTTTTGTTTGCTTTCAATTGCACTGGATGAAACCGTTTTGTTCCCTGAAACTTTTCTTGCAGGACTTTGAATTGCTTCTCTACCAAAGCAAATGAGATCTAAGGGCCCAGGTTGCAACAGTTGAAAGGGGATGGCTCTGCATTGTGAGGACTGACAGGTGACCACTACGCCTGAACAAAGGGTGGGTCATTGCTGAGGCGAAATCCCTTTACTGATGCTCATGTTCCCCTCTCTCCACAATCTGTCAAATTTTAACTTGCCATTGAAGGGATTGGCAGCAGAAAATAGCTTTATAGGGACTACGCCAAGCAGAAGTAAGGTTGCGCATACTGGCCAATTCCGAGGCATGTCGTACACTACTATCACTCATAGCTTCCCAGAACAAAGAAGAAAGACGGCGACTATACGGCAGAAAAAGGGGCTATAATCTGTGACGAAATCTGCATGTGAAGTGGAAACACTTAAACAACCAAGCTCAGCTGAAATTCTTCTCTTGTCATGTAAATGTACTTCACCATGAAACGTCTTGTGCCGTCATGGTAGCGTCCTGCATATAAATGACATAATAACCTGAACAGCACAAAGCTTCTGTAGTTAAACACATAACCCTATAACATTATATAAACAGAAAAACAATCCAACAAATCGATGAACGAAGAGTGAAAAATCATGATCAACTTGTTTTCAAGTTTTCATTGAAAGTACTTTGTTTTCACTAAAAGCAAAAAATTCTTGGTTACAATTTCTGATTTTTTATTAAAAACAGAGGCTCTGTTCTTTCTTATGATATTTTGCATGTTCGGATATTCATGCATCAAAATATTTCGGGGGACATGAAAGTTTTGTGAAAAAGTTCAAAAATGCTGGCAACTTTTTCAAAAAATGCTCTCGGGGAAAGAGTTGAAATACTGGACCAATGAGATTTCACTGTGGGTGGAGCTATTAATCATATTATTATTTTATCACATCTAGACCTTCACATTTTCTCACTAAGATCAAATAAAAAAGCTGTACACTGAAAGAATACTTAATACGTGGTTCATATGGTCTCATATCTACAAAACTCTAAGGGTACACCAACCTGGATAACAATAGAGTCTTTTCACAGACTGTGATGAGGATTTTCCACCATTGGTAACATTGTAAATCTTTTTATTTTGTTTTCACTTTTACTCTTTGTGTTATTTCACCAGAAAACTAGTTTTTCTATCTGAGCAAGTGATGCCAAATTTGAAATCTTTCTCACGTCTGACCATCATTATCAATATAATAATATTTATTTTCAGTGTTTTCAAAGATATTTTTTTATCTTTTGCTTTTAAACAAATTGTGAACGCAAAGATTATTTTTGTTGTAGATTCTGTTCACCACAACTATGATGACTTCTGTTTCTGAGAGCGTTGGAAATGTGGAACAGTTCATTGCATCACATCTTTTGGTCTTCATTGACAGGACAAACTAATGAGGAACAAAATATGGAATTGCACTGCTGTGAACAACCGCAAACTCTGTAAAAGCTGTTTACACTTGAGCTCACCACATATGTTGGAGTAATGCATAAGCACAACTTGAAACTTGCAAATATTTTCACCCTGAGCCTGATGAGAGTATTCTACAAGAGTATTCTGAATGTTCTTTTTTTATTTAAATAAGATAATTGCATAAGTATTTTGCAAATGAGTCACACGCCAAACACAATATTGAAAACACACACAACTGAAAAAAAAATTATAATAGAAGATATTTGCCGCAGTGCGTTAGGCCTACACTGAATGAAGAAACAAAAGAACTGCTTTAGGCCTGTCTCCTGATATTTTCCAACTCAGCGAAATCCTATTGTGCGAGTGAAAAAAGTTAAGTTAAAAGCTTAGCGTGGTATGTGAAAGCAACTGTCCAACAGTTGGCTAATACCAGTGAATAGTTTTCACTGTATCCTCCCTGAACCCACAACCAAAGACTCTACAAGTTCAACAGAGCTTAAGTCCCTTCTAACTTTTACAGTAATTGATCCAAAGGAAATATTAGACAATTAAGGAATTACTTTCCCTATTGAAATAAACTGAGCAATTATTATTCCATTTTATAGCATTGTATACCGCTCTCCTTCACCTGCTCTATATTCACAAACACATGATTATAATATAATTCTGTATTTGTATATATATTGTAAAGAATGTACATGTATTGTAATACATATAGTTTAGTTTGAATTGGAACAAAATTCTAATTACAGCATAGTGTGAGTTGACAAAAGTTACAAATGTGTTTAAGAGGTGTTCTATAGAAAAATGTCTGGATGATGATTTTTCTTTTTTTTAAAGATTCAATTTGTAAATAATTTATAATTTACTTTTATAAAGATATAATGTTACACTCTTATGCACTCTTCTGCACACTCATAAAAGTATATTCCTTAAATACCAAAAGGATGAAAAGTCATAAGTGAGCATAAGTTAACCCTTAAATGTCTAGTTATGTTTGGAGATTGTTTTGAATTGTAAAACACAAAGAAAATGCTGCATGTTTAATTCACATTAAGGTTCCTGTTCTCCATTTGTTCTATATAAGTCACATAATGAGCTTGGCTACAGCTTTGACACAAAATGTTCTAACAAACTTCAACCAAACCATTTGCAAAAAGTGGTTTTGATGTTTTTGTCAAAGAGCGCTTGCATCCTAAAAATATCCTGCCATCAAGATCGAGGCTGTAATTTGTCTTTACCGGGTGTGTCTTTGTCTTACTTATTGAGGTTGCAATGGAAAACATGAAACATTTGTCACATAAATCTGGCAAAATGAACAGAATGACTCAACGGTATCATTGACCAATTTCATGATATTTCAAACAGGATTTATTTGGAAAAATATTACGGTGATTTTTTTTTCAGGGGCAACAGTCATAAAAACAATTCCTGTAAGTTTTGACAGCTTGTTTAAATACATTTACATCAGAAAAGTCACATCGACCCGAAGTGCCTTATTTACAATAGACAAATTTTCAAAATGAAAAAGATTTTAAATTACATCAAACTTCACACACACAAAAAAGAAACCACAAACACATCGATCACAAATGACATTTAAATAAAAGAAATACAAGCTTTCAAAAAACAAATCAGTAACAAACATATTTGATGGCAGTGTTTTTCCTCCACTGATCTATGTAATGATCAGAGAACTTCCAGATACACACTGCAGTCAGTGCATATGTATACACAGTATTCGATTCAAATGTGTGTTAAATACATAAAAAATACAACCCATCATAGTGCAATGAGGTAAAAACCGTCCCTACAGGAAGTGCAGCGAGTCCACTTGGCACGTTCCTGGGAAACAAACTTTGAGAGTCCGAGCCAGTATGGCCCAACGTCCTTTCCTGCAGTCACTGTGTTTACTTCAGTTGAGAACCAGCTCATTCTGAATATCACCTTCAACATAAGTTTCACAGCAGCAGTCACATGAAGGAAACCTTCCCTCTGGTTTGAGCAGCATTACTGGAGTAAAACCTCCTGTAGAACAAGATGAGCTACAGCTCCGTTGTGGCGTTACACCTGGAACAAGAAGAAACCGCACACATTTAGTGTCTGAAATTTTTTATTTGCAGACTAACGTCTCATGACTGTAAGCAAAAGACATTTTCTGGACTTACCTCGGTTGCAATAATACATTCATCCTTCTCCTCTGATAAAACAAAGACTGACTGGTACTTTGTGTCTTTGCACAAAGATTCTGTATGTTTCCTCTCTGAAGAATCACTGAAAATGACAAGAATCGACTTTAGTACTGCATGACAACACCCTGTCTTATAGCAACCAAAATCCTCACACAACTATATTTACCTTTTTAGATGATTTCTGTGTCTCTCCTCTGAGTCGGAATCAAAAGCCTCGCATTTTGTTGCTTCGCTCTTCTCAGAGTCCTCTTTACCCAAGTCCTCTTGCTTTAGCTCATGAACAAGATTGTAATCCACTAGAGAGTAACGAGATTTGAATCCGTTTTTTTCTCCACCTGTGGCGTCGCTCTGAAAGTCCACTTTCTTGTTGATGTTCTTTACTTGCGCAGTTCCAATGACACTTACGGACAAGTCCTTGTCTCGACTGCAGTTGTTGGTCAGGTTGTTCATGGTCTCGATCTCATTATGGCTATCGACCTGCTGGTTCCTCTGCTGCAGTTTAAGACGGATGTAGACGACCAAGACGGTGCCTCCGATCAGGACTAAAAGCACTAAAATAATCCCAGCGCAAACTGCCGTCCAAGGAAAGGTACCGTCGTCCTTGGCGTAGGAGTATCTTTTGTCGGCTCCCTCAACAACGGCTTGTCCCTGTGGGTTCTCTGGGAGCAAGAACTGACAGTTATGTCCTCCGTAACCTGGGATACAAGCACACACGTAGCGTCCATCCCGCTCGTGACAAGTGGCACCGTTGTGGCACGGGTTGTGGACGCATTTATTGGCCGCAAAGGTGCAGTTCTTGCCGGTGTATCCAGGAGGACAGGTGCAAGTGTAGTCGCTGAGTCCGTCTTGGCAAGTGCCGCCGTTCTGGCAGGGATACTCGGCACACTCATCGATGTTGTCTTCACAGTGTGTTCCGGTGAAACCCTCAGGACACTGACAAAGATAGGAGTCCACAAGGTCTAGACATTGGGCACCTGCAGAAGAAGTAAGAGAAGACATGAGACAACTGATCTCATCTACATTTCAACTCATGACAACTCATCTACATTTCAGGGATTAGAATGGGAGCATTCAATGTACCATTTGAGCAAGGGTTGGAGCCACAGTGATCAATCTTCTTTTCACAGTTGAAACCAGCATAGCCCATCGGGCACTGACAGAAGTATCCTCCATCAGGGTTGTCAGCGCAGCGTCCACCGTTGAAGCAGGGGCCGTCAGCGCAAGTCATGGCGCTCAGCTCGCAGTTTCTTCCATAGAAACCAGGAGGACATGTGCAGCTGTAGGTGTTTTCTAGATCCTATGAAATATCCAAGGAAAGATAGAGAAGTTAGGACATTGAACAAAACTCAAGTTTAGTTTAACACATAAACAGAAAATTAAATGACTCATGTATTTCTTAGAAACTCACAGTGCAACTTCCTCCATTTCTGCACGGGCTGCCAGAGCATTCGTTGACCTCAATCTCACAGCTGTCTCCTGTGAAGCCAGGTCTGCATGAGCAGGTGTAGCTTCCCTGGCCAGTGTTGGTGCAAGTGGCCCCATTCTGGCACGGTTTGTGATGTGTGCAGTAATTGAGATCTGCAACACAAAACAAAACAAAGCAAAACAAAACATGTAAGTTAGTGTCCTCTGCTGCTTCCAGAATCAATGGTCAACTCTAAACCAACAACTCGGTCTACTACTCAGTTTACGATGGCAAACGACTCACCTTGGTTACAGAAGAGGCCTCCCCAACCCTCTTGGCAGTTGCATTGCCATGGCTGTTGGCAGGTGCCATGCAAGCAGCCCGGGTAGCGGATGCAGTCGTCACAGTACTTTCCACTAAATCCCACTCTGCATCTAAAAACACCACAGAGGACCCGTTAGTATGTTGTTAATTTCCACAGCAAAGTGTTACAAATCTCCATTACACTTACTTGCATTCGCCGGGTTTGTCGCAAAACCCATGATCTTCATCACATCCCGGAAGACAGATTGCTACAAAGAGAAATATTTATTTATCATCACCAGTTCCTTTCTGACAAGACACCATTATTATTATTCTGGCACAGTTTTACCAAGCTGCTCAGCCGTAGTTTGTGCCAAACAAACAAACAAACAAAAAGTTCTCACTACCATTGCAAGGACACTCTGGTTAACACAGTTGCACTCATACAAAAGCTTCCCAAACAAAAGGCCCTTTTTTCTCTAACTGTGGGTCAGAAGTCCCCTTTTTCACTCTGTTCATCCAACCCCCTCCCCATAATGTCCCAGAGTCGGCGCAGATAAGGGTGGACAGCTGGTGTACATGGTGCCAGTGCAGGACAGCTGCTCTATTGTCTACCTTCACTCTGCAGCTGCCCCCTTCCAACAATACCTCACTGCCCTGAGCCAATCACGGCCCAGCCTCTGCCAAGGGACCAATCAGGCGTTACATTTAATCTATGGCACGCGTGCCATTATTTGGCCAAAGTCCCTCATTTGAATCACACAAACGCCTGTTGCAACCATAGCGACGAAGTTTGTTGTTGCAACTTTCCTGCATGCATACTTTCAAACACCACACGCATGAGATAAACATGATTTATACGTACGTTCTGTGCAGTACTGTCCTTTCCAGCCGGAGTTGCAGATGATTTCTCCGCGCTCTCCGCAGGTAAAGTGGCCGAAGGTGTCGTCGCGGGGTCGGCAGAACACAGAGCATCCCTCGCCGTAGTAGTGCTCATCACAAACGAATCTGTACGAGTACCTGAGCTCTGTCCTCCCCCCGACCTGCAGGTCCTGCGACCAGTCCTCGCCCACGGTCAGGTGCCTCTGGGTGCTCACGCGGCTGATCAGGCGCTCCGGGTTTTCTGTGGATGTTCAGGTTCAGCGTTACACCATTGCTATGCGTAAAAGCGTTACTTCTGCTAAATGCATTTCGCGTTACCTGTCGACAGATCATCGCTGGAGTCGGTGTGTAACGCTTCGATAATTAGCGAAAAGGTTCCCTGGAAACATAGAGAAAGCAAAGTACACTGGTCAGACCGAGACTGGAAATGCATTCCTCCACACTTCCCTGCTGATTTACATGTAACGGAGGATGTGAATGACTCGAGGTGCGATCGCACTGGGGCTTTCACACTCACTTACTACAGTTAAATGAAAGGTTTCGGAATTTCACACTGAGCTGACAAGTATATTTCAACACAAACGCAAAGCACTCACCGGCCATGTGAACCCGAAAGAGAACTGGATGGGGTTGGCGAACGCGCTGTCAGGAAAGCTGTCGGGCACCTGGAAGGAGTTTGACCCGAGCACCGGGGTCACGGAGCCTCCGTAGGTGCACGGGGGCTCCGGGGACACATTGGCTTGGTAATGTTTCAGGCAAATCCTAAAAAAGGTTTTGCATTCGCATTGCTGAGCCTCTGGCGCGGATCCTCTGCAGCAGTTCGCGTTGCCTGTCGCCCCTTTCTTGTTAAGAAACTCCTGCAACTTCAACTCGAAAACCCCAGAACAAAACCCCTGAAAAGAGATGAGAATAGAATCAGTTGCCATCAGAATGTGAGATCATTGCTCATGCACATTAAATCAGACGTTGGGTTGCGTTACCTGGCTTATCACGACACACAGCACGGCCGCTATCACGAGACGTGCCATGGTGGAGATGATCTGAGCGGTGTCGGTGAGCGATTGCGTGAGAACGCGTCTCAATCAAGCATTGAGGCTGAATATCTGCGCTCAGTGGGAGGCAGCGCTGGGTGCTGATGCTCTGTTCACTTTATCTGCTCATGCAAGCCCATTAAAGTGTCCCTTGAAAACAAAACAAGCAATTAAATCCCAAATACGAGTAGAAAGAGATGCGCAAAAAATGGGGACGATCAGGAAATTCCCTCAGAAAACGAATAGTCCAAGTTGTAAAAAGTTTGCAGTCCACTGAGTTTAGGAAGTCGGGGGCAAAAATGCAGAAACCCGAGGAACAGGGCTGTTTCGCTTATTCTCCGTTTACGTGATCCAAGCTTTCCTCCCGAGCTCTTGTTTCCATGCGAGAGACGGACTGGATCGCGCGTGTGCAGCGTCCCGGTCCTCCTGCGGCCCGTTATATACAGCCAGCGACTGCAGGGTAATGAGATGCAAATGAGCTGCTCCCCAATCTGCCTCTGGCTGTCACAAAGGGACACTTTTCACTCCACACCACCCCCAACTCCCCCAAGAAAAAGAGAAATCGGCAAATGGTCACCGAGCTGTAAAATGGGCAACTCTTTTCCACTGGGACAGGGAGAGAGAGAGAAATAATTTACATACAGGAAAATAAGAATCCTGTACATCCCACTATGACCTAAAACCACAAATGACATCACACATTGCAGGAATGTCGCATTCCTGATAACGGGATTGAAATTTGAATCAGTGTGTTTCTGGCTGCTGCACATTCTCTGGATCTATCAGTCATTAAAAATGAGATAAGACGTCCATGCTAACTTTCTCTTTTTAAATTGATTTGGTTTGATTTAATTAGTTAAAAGACCACTGCATAATGTTCGTCAACATATTTGAGATGAGGGTTGTTATTGTAAAATCCTCTAATAAAAAAAATGATAGTAACAAACTTTTCATTCACAAGTTTTACCCTTCAAAACATATCTGAACTGTGTTTGTCCATATAGTTGTCTGTCTACTTTTCTCCGTCTATGAACTTCTATGAGTGTTGAGGTCAGGCCTGTTCGCAGTTTTATTCTAGTTGCTGTTACTTCCGATCAAACGACGAAACATTCGAAAGATTCTAAATGGAAAGTGGGTGGAATGTGGCGCGTCGGTGAGGAGAGCGCTCGCGTCGCGTGTTTTAAACAGCGCTTGAGTTGCGGTGACTGTAAGTTCGGGGTTTCCGTCTCTTAGCCGGACAGTAAACGCAGAGCTGGTGTGTGTCGTTCGCGTGGCTGTCATTAAGACACGCTGTTATTGTGTGAGGGCAGAAGTTTTTCTTCTTCAGCTGTATGGTAATTCACGCAGCACCTGCTCCCTCACAATGTCGCGCGGAGAAAGGGCTTGCCTCTCTGCACGTCATCCCGGACAAAAGTACCGCGCGGCTTCTGTTGTTTTGGTGTTTTACCAATTATTTTGCGTTTAATTTGACGAGGAAGTTTCCGATGTGCTCTTTTAATCGTTTATATTGTTAAACGAATCGCTCTAGTCACTCTGTCTCGTGAGCGCGTGCGCGTGCGTTTGTTTGTGTGTGTGTGTGATCGCTCGCAATTTCCAAATCCAGAGGAATGTATCGGGGACGCAGTTATAGAGCCAAATGAGTGGATGTGATGCAGGATGGAAGGAATGTCCCAGTCGTGCTGTAAGTATACAGGACTGTTTAAGCGAGTGCGATGGGATGTTCTCGCGCGACAGGTGTCATTGCATCACACTCCCGGCCGTAAATAAGCGCGGGACCGTGTCACCCGGCTATCATCACACTATTCTTTGGCCTGACGTCGCACACATTTCCCGATTAGCCCAGCAAAGCGTCACTGAAAAGCATGTTGAAATCCCTCAGATTTATGCCCACTCCGCTTATTCTTTTCAAGCGTAATTTATGCCACGCGATTCTGTCCTGGTTAAATCAAGCAGAAAGCTCCTTTCTCGCATTCCTCCTCTTTTCTGAAGGTGGACTATGGGGAGACTGTTTAACTTAAGTGTTTCTATAGGGGGCTGTTGTACTTTAACTCCTGCCCACCAGTAGCTGCGACAAACAAAGCCGGGACTCGAGCTCTGACTCTTCATCTTTCTTTGCGCTTTAATTTTCATTGATTCTGAATACAAGAGGGACCCTGGGGGTCTCTCTCTCCCTCTCTCTCTCCCTCTCCCTCTCTCTGTCTCAGCCCCCAAGCCAACCATCTGCTCACAGCCAAATGGCGTTTTTGCACATCACAACTGCATGTCTCCACTGCCTCCGTGGACAGCGCGCGAGACTGGAAGCATCCTAAAGGAGCAGCACGTGAATGCCATATGGCGAGGGAAGCTGTGGGAACACGGGACAGAGTCTGCGGATCCGTCAGATTAAGAGCGCAAGGTTTCTCGGTGAGACCAGGCGATTGAAGTGTAGTGGCATCAGTATGTGAACACTTTTGAAGCTCATTCTGTGCCCAGGAAAGCCGCTATAGACTGTAGGGATAGTGGATTGATCGTGACGCAGCGAGAGCTCGCGCTGATTACAATAACAAAGCATGTGTCGCGTGGCTCAGCGGCGCGCTCATTAAGACAAAAACAAGAAGGAACAATAAAACGCACAGTGAATCAACTGCGTCTGGTCTAGGAAATGGCATGAATCAGAACAATTGGTTGAGAGAGAGAGAGAGAGAGCGAATATAATATGGCCACGTGTTTTTTTGATGTTTTTCCTTTTATTTATCTGGATGTTTGTGTATGACTATTGTGATATTTCACACAGTAATGCCAATAAAGGTCAGATACATTGAATTGATTTAAGAGAGAGGTAGAGAAATACCAAAACATCAGAACATTATTACCCCGAAGTTAATAAAGTATTTCATCATGTGTAATCCAACTGAAAAACTCACTTTCACTCTTGGTGAAAAAGCCAAATGCACAAATACATCTGCAAGATTTGTAGCATCTTTCCATGTCCTGAGGGAGCAGAACCAGCAGGAACTCCATCCACACACACACGCACACACACACACACACACACACACACACACACACACACACACACACACACACACACACACACACACACACACACACACACACACACACACACACACACACACACACACACACACACACGCACACATATTGCTCCAGTTCTAGTTCAGCAGTTCTTACATGGTTTCTGTGTTATAATATTTTAATTTATATTTATTTATTTTACTTTATTATTACTAATAAACATTCATTTATATTATTATTTTATTTACTTTTCTGTCTTTGCTACATATAGCCATGCGAGTATATAATACTCTTTATTTAGCTTTATTATTATACTTTTTTTCTACGTAGACATGACTAAATGTTCCATGTTCATGTTCCATATCATTTTCTATGTTGTTTTAATGCTTTGGCAATACAAAATGTATGTTTTGTTATGCCAGTAAAACCTTTTGAATTTAACTGAGTTTAACTGAGAGAGAGAGAGAGAGAGAGAGAGAAAGAGGTGAATTCTTCAACAGGCTGGAGGTCTGTCGTGTGTCTTCGTCCTTTAGGGAACATCTGTCCCTTTCCCTGGGATGGTTTTGTTTAACCCTTCTATTATCTTTAGGGTCAATTTGACCCCATTCAATGTTTAACGTCTGTAAATACATGATTTTAAAAAAAAATTTGCTTCAGATTTAATGACTTTTCCTAATGTAATGGGGACAACTCTGTTAACATAAAATTAAGCTGCTGAATTTATTTTCAATGTCCTGTACACATTTAGTAGCATCAGTGTTACTTGGGGTCAATTTGATCCCAGGCTCTTTTAGCTGTATAAAACATAAGAAATATTAACATTTCACACACATTTGTTTTGGTTCTTTTATTGAGGTTATTTAAGTAGTCAACAAAGACATAAATTACCTGAGACACAAACCTTTGTAAAAAAAAAAAAAAAAAAAACATCTTCTGGAGGTTTAAATTACTGGGGTCAAATTGACTCAAATCAATCAAATTGACCCAAGTAGGTAAAAATGTTATCAGATTTGAGGGTAACAGGAGGGTTATGTGAGAAACTTTGGTTCAAAAAGGAGGAGAATCAATAGTTCACTCGAAACGAATGAACTTGTGATGCTCGAGATGGACTGAACTATTGCATCGGCCAGATGTTGACAACACATCTGTTATTTGTATTATGCAGCACAATTAATATCATAAATAGGAGTTGAAAGAGAAAATCTAAACATAAAAAGTTTTATACAATGAATGTCAAGATTTCCTTCCTTCTAGTGAGGTTTTCCCCGCTGTCAGTCTGTGAAACTCAGGCATGCTGCGCTTTTTCACGCCCTTTATAGCTTTTGTATGTTGGGTAGGATGACTTTTGAGATCATTCTCATTAATATTTATTTAAGGTGTCAATAATGTAAAATACTAAATAAACTTGCATTTATTTTTAATTTTTTTGACAGCTTAGTTGATAATAGACAATTATCAATTATTTGATAATGGAAATGCAGAAATCCAGTAAAAGTAGCTAAAATCCTTCTATATACAGGCATATGAATATATACTTATTTAATTGTCCATATATTGATTTTAGTAACACTATGCAAATTTATGATGATTTCACTTAACTAATCTATATCTTTTAATGAAAACAAAGATGAAATCTAATTCATGGCAATACATAATTATAAACCCATTAATTATTACATTTAAAATAATTAATGGGCAATTCTGAGGGATTAAACAAACCCCAAAAGTCTAATTTGATATTTTTTACTGCAAAATTATACTTTTAAAAATGCTTTTACTCCACAAATCTAAAAACACCGATGTGTCCACAAATTATGATTATTTTTGTATTTGAAATATGTATTTTACAAAACATACAGGTGGGGGGGGGCTGGGGTTGCCTGTACAATTTTCCATTAAATAATGAGTCTTTACAATGCAAATAGAACAATATTTCTTCATTAACAAAGGTAGTTCTTTTATTTAAACGAAATAACTTGCTAATATTGGAAGAAGATGTAAGAGACGAGTTTTTTTGAGAAGAGGTTTTCCTGTGAGGCATGAGTGATGTCTGATCAGTGTTTTCTTCATTTGGACTTATTATAAAGGAACGCGCTGATTGGCTGCTGAGTGCTTTGGAACGCGCTGATTGGCTACTGAGGGCGGCGGAACCGGAAGTGAGTGCAACATTGTAAACACTTGAGCTCATGTGGCAGCCGTTCGCGGGAAGCGTGTGACGCCGCAGATCTGTGGCTTTACGGTCATTTATGCCCGAACAGTGAGTCAGCTTTCGTTAAAATCTGTGACATTAAGTGCTAAAAGACAGTTTTCCAGCGGCGCAGCATTAATGGTGAAACTCACACAGTAAAGGCTTTCTTCAAAATGATCTTTCATAGGAGGAAGGAATAAGAGAAATATAATAAACAGCTTAAACAGGTTACTGATTGCTGAGACATGGGCCATAACAGGAGCATAATGTATGAATGTGTTGTATTGATTAAATAAGAATAGCATGTATTATTCATTATCTAGTTGAATTTTGTTAGGGAAAATCTTTAAATATCCTCTGGAAGTGTCAGGAAAGAATATTATGGTTTGGTGATGAGGTCATAGCAGATGAAATATGGAAAGGACCTGCTGGATGAGAATAAAGAGATTTTATTTACTAATCATTTCATGAAGTACACAGTTTAGTATTGTTTCTTTAAAAAAAATACAGCATAGCCGGTGCACTGAGATTTTACGTTGTCATAACTTTATTAAAAAGAGAGGAAATCTTTATTAATTGCGCTGTGCGCTATTATGTTTCGTTTCAGGCTCATGAACTTGCAGATGAAACATGGGAGTGAAGGGATTACAGTACTTTATGGAGACGTGTTGCCCAGACACATGTGTGCCAGTGGACCTGAAACAGATGGCACTGAGTCACGTCAAAGCCCGTCCGGGCATCACGGCCACGCTGGCAGTGGATGGCACGGCCTGTATAAGGTACTGGTATCGCTGTCAAGCTTGGGTCCATGGGGGTCAGTGGCAAGAGTTTGTGCATATCCTTCAAGAATTTATCGATGCGTTCACAGCTGTGGACATACGCTTAGTCTTTTTCTTCGACGGAACGGTTGAGGAAAAAAAGCGGGCAGAATGGGTGAAGAGGCGTCTGAGAGTCAACCAAGACATAGCAAGAATATTTCAGCACATTAAGACTTACGGTCAGCAGCCAAACAGCAGAGAGCTTTTCTGCCTTCCCTCCGGACTCGCAACCTTCTCCCGATTTGCCCTCAAAAGCCTCGGCCAAGAAACTCGATGCTCGGTCCGAGAGGGAGATTATGAGATTTCCGACTATGCTTTGTCTCACGACTGCATGGGCATCCTCGGTCAAGATACAGACTTTGTTATCTACAACACGGTCCCGTACTTGTCCGTCAGTAAACTCAATCTAAACGATATGACAACAGTGCTGTTCGCCAGAGAGAGGTTATGCCAAGTTTTGAAGCTGCACGTTACTGACCTTCCACTCTTGTCCTGTCTGTTGGGTAATGACATAGTGCCAGAGCATCAAATGCAGCGTCTTCGCAACATTGCTTTGGCGTCATATCGAAAGAAACACAAGCAAGTACAGGGAGACAAGGTTTACGCTGTTGCGGAGTTCATTACGGTTCATCATCCCAACAGTGAGGAGACATTCGGCGTTTCCTCTCTGTCATTAGTTGAGGCAGAGGAAGCGGCTTTAGAAAAAGGAATACACATATATTTACTTCCAGGCCAAATGTCCCCTTGGCTGAAGTGCAGCCGTTCCTTTCCTGAGTCTGTGTGTTCGATGGACAAGTATGTGCCCGCTGAAATATTACAGGTAATAAGGAAAAATCGAAATGTTGGGATTCAAAATCTAGTTTAAACATGCAAATAAACCAAAAAATTCATTTATTTTGTCAATTTTTAGAATTGCTAATGTGATTTGTATTGCACCCCTCTGTACTGTACAACTCTGTTGCAGGTGGTGATGGAGAAGCACACGCGGGCGGAGTGTTTCCTGGTCTATAATGTGTTATATGATGGAGTCGTGGACTGCAGTAACTCATTGGAAGATGAGGATGAGGTTGAGTTGCCACCGCAGGCCATCTTATATCTCCCTGTCCGCGAGCGCATCTATGGCCTGCTTCTGCCGGTGCAGACAGGTGCGCTTCAACTCTGTGTCTCTTTTGAGCTGAAGGAAAATTGTTGTATGTAACCTCGGAGGAAGCCAAGTAAATAAAGGAAGGCCTTCTCATGATTGGTACTAAGAATGTGCCTGAAACCAAATTCTATGTTCAAAATGGAATTGATGGAGATCTTAGGAGATCCTAAAGGGACATAGTGATGGAAAACTATATGATAGGGGAAGAAAACAAATATTTCAGTGTTTTTGCGTTCTCTCACAATTATGTAGTTGGATTATTATTATAATTTCGGGGCAATAGATATCAGTATGCGGTGTATTGAAATTGCTTTTAAATCCATGCTCAGTTTTAACTTTCACATTCATGACATGAATATTCGGACGTAGTTTTTCGTGAACTTTATAGTAGGGATGTATTCAGTTCTAGACTTGTGTGAACTTGAAACAGCAAGCATCAATGACCCAGGAGAAAATGATCCGTTTAAAATACTACTGCGATCATGTGACAAAATGTAGTTTTACAGGAGTTTTTTTCGTTGTTTAAAGCTCAAATCTGCAGCCTAATTGAGAATTTGATCTGATGTTTTCAGAGGTCACCGGGTGCTCAGTGTTCACGTACCCTGCCGAGAACAGCCTTACCTCAGATAGTCCTTCTGACGCTTTCCACCAGCTCTGATGTCTCTGTACTGGTTAAACTGCTGTTCAATTCTCGTTGGACCTTCGTCCTCTGTCTTCAGGAGTTTGTATTCCTTAGTCGAACTTGTTCAAAGTCCAAGGATGCAAGTCCAAACTTTGTGTACTGGTATTGAGAAATGCTTAATGTTTTACAAAGCATCCTGTGAAAAACATGACAAATGGCTCCCACCAGTAATTGTTGTTAAGTAAAAATGTTTGTTCATTGGAAAAAGCTGAAATAAAGCAAATATATAAATATTAAATTAGAAATGTTGCCTTTGCAATTAGCTATAAAAAATAAGATGAAGGCATACAATTACTTAAACTGAAATAAAAATAAATGAAAGCTCAGTAAGATTATTTAAAAGAGGCTAATCAAAATGACAATCACATAAAATTACAAAAAACATAATCTATAATTAAAATGGGGGGATATATATATATATATATATATATATTTAATGGTAATTGTGTTTATAAATAAATAAGTGACATGTTTAATGCTGCTATAATAAAAAAATAACAATACTAAAATAACATTGGTCTCCACTGTCATGGAAAACGTATTAGTTTATTAGAAAAGTAAAATTTATTAGAAAAATTTACATGATCAATAAAGGTTGTTCAAGTTACGTTTGATTAGTAAAGAATATATTTTGAAAAGTTTTTTGTAAGTCTTATTCGTTGGTTAAAAGTAAAGTATGTCAGAATTTTGTGTTGAATTAATTTTGAGGAAATCTAGGCCGTTGGACGGAAGTTTATGTAGTGCTCTTGGGATAATGATTCAGTATTATTTGTGTTTTTCTTTTCTTAGCATCTAGATGTTTTGTTGAGGTATATAAATATAGTTTTTGTACTCTTCTGTTGTTTACAGAAAATTGCTCTATTAGATTCTGGGAATAGTCTCATTTCTGTCCAGTATTTGTGGTGCGGGCAAATATGTGGTGAATGTGCTGCTGAAAAGAAGAGCCAGACCAAGGGGGGACAAAACATATCCGATTTCATACTGTGGGAACTACACTGTAATTTTGGAAAGACTCTGTCAGTCATATTATTTCAAAACATACAAGCTGATTTCTCAAATTCCCTTTGTGTGCCACTTTCAAATGACTCTAAGATGCTTTCAAGATGTTTTTTCGCTTGCATTATTTTTCCTCTCAATTTATTCTTGCCTTTCTTTCTTTTTTAGATTGTACCGGTCACACTGTGTCAGTCAAGGAATGGTTCGTCTTCCCAGGAAATCCTCTTAAGGAGCCTACCAGAGTCAATCCAAAACCCCTCAACCATATAAGTACATAATTCAGTAGTTACATATTTGCTACCTCACATAGGCCGGTTTCACAGACCGGGTTTAGATTAAGCCAAGATTAGGCCTTAGTTCATTTCAGACATGCTTTTTTTTACATGCATTAGAAGAAAAAAAACAACTTTCTGGTGTGCATCTTGAAACAAAACAAAAATCATTAAGGTATGTTAGTGCAAGTTGCTTTTAGTTAAGAACTCAAACATGCATGGTAGTCTGGGACTGGATTTGAGCCATGTCTGTGAAACCTTGCACTTTCTCATCTGATGCTGCGCAGTAATCCTGTGATAATCTCAAGAGATCTATGTTCTGTTGTTAGTGTACATAATCCTCTCTGTTTGCTCTTCTGGGTTTCCAAGTATCGGTGATTACACGACACTGCAAAATGTGACAAAAACAAAAAGGCCATCTGGTTTGATCAGTGCAAATCTCATCGCAGCATTACAGGGCTCTCAACCTGGAAATATTGGGGAATTTTGAAATTGATTTCTAAGCCTGCAGAAGACAGAGACCGTGTCTGACTATCCCTACTTCCACACTGTATAAGTATGCAAAATATAGTATGTGGGCTGAGTGATGCGCCCTACAACTTCCAGTGTGTTTCTGATGTGTGCTTTTCAATGGACCTCTTCACTGTCCCATGAGGCCACGGGAGAGGAGTTGTGAATGGAGGTGAACCAGCACAACTGACACCAAATACTCTAGGGGTGGCCGATCTTCGCGATATCATTACAATACTATGAAGAAAATCCAGCCTGGAACAAGTAAAACCCAGTATTACATAAAAAAATCGATTGTCAAAATAGTCATTGCATCTGGATTAAACTTTAAGACGCTGTGTAGTCTTCACTCTATGAATTAAATATACATTGATTCTTATTAAAACTACAAGTTATTCAGTCAAGGTCAGTGAATGATTTTGTATTTGTCTTTTAACATTAAAGACAATGATGCTTTTAGACTGAATGCATGGATTTTATTTGCTTAAAACAGCTGACCGTCTTTATGTAAATACTCACCAAGACATATTCTTGTGTGTATTTGACCGTTTAGGTGCGAGCCTGAAACCCCAACGATGCTTTTCTGGTGCACAGAGATTAGTCTCTTTCACAGTTTAATCCATTCAATAACTGTTTTTAAAATAAAGCATGTCCTGCGGTAAACTGGACCGGGGTACGACTGATTTGGACGTTAAGTTTAGGCTTCTAAGGAGGGGCGAAAGCACACCACGTTAAAGGAAAGGAACAGCATATGGCTCAATGATCATTAAGTTGGCTTGAGAAAGCCAACTTAGTGATATTGTATCTAAACTTATTATTATTTTTCTTCTTACCTAAAATTCTCAAAGAATCTCCTCCTAGAGCTTTAAAGCTACAACCACTAAACTCTGCTCATACTTCAGACCTGTTCTGACTTGAGTTGATATATCTTTTCTAAGGGATCGGGGGTACGATGTTCGCCCCAGGGGCGAAAAAGCAGCCGAAAAATCCCATTGACTTAACATTGCGACGAACTTTGACGATTAATAACTCGGAGCGAGGAATTTGTAAAAAGATGAAACTCGCCACATTTGAAAAGGGTGACAGCCTCTGTAAGAACATACCACACAATGGGGTGAAAGTTGCACCCCTGGGGTGCTAGAGCTGCCCAAATTTGCCCCATAGAGATGAATGGGGAAGGCCGTCCCATGAAACACCATCTACTATGGCAAAATGCATAGGGATTTTGAATTGAACATAGCTCTGCAGCACAGCCTCACAGAGACAAGGGGGAGGGCTCATTTTACTCAGGCGACCAATGAGTGTCTCAGGATCACAGTGAAGCTATTAAGCCACGCCCTAGAAACCATTTAGAGCACCTTAGCAACCCATCCCAAACTGGCAAACTGCCAATCACCAATGTTTTCAACACTTCCTAGCCACGCCCTAGCAACCATTATCGAGCACCTTAGCAACCAAATGCAAAGCGAGATATCTTCAGTTCTGAATGTCGTAGAGGCGTTGTGGTTGGTTTATATCGTTCATACTGACAAGCAGCCTTTGAAGTGACATCAATGGCAGAGGCTTAGCCACTCCTTAGCAACCAAACAAAGTATCCTAGCAACCGTTTAGCCAGGCCTATATCTCTGCATCAGAAAGTCGTAGAGACATGGGGGTTGGGTCTATTGACTCATGTTAGCAAAATTGACTTCCAACATGCTACACATGCTAGCAGTGAATAGCTACATGCTAATAGTGATTAGCTAAGTGTTAAATTGTGCTAAGAATGACATAGAAACTACCCATAACACCTCACAACTACCTAGTAATATCCTAGCAACAACTCTAGATACCCTAGCAACCACCTAGCAACACCCTAGTGACCACCACGGTTACCCTAGCTACCGCCTAGCAACACCCTAATGACCACCCAGGATACCCTAGCAACTGATTAGCAACCCCCTAGCAACCACTCTGGTTACCCTAGCAACCACCTAGCAATATAATATATATAGAAATACTAATCCCCAATTACTAATACTGATCCCCAACGGTCAGTTTTCACTAATGTGAATAATACTTTTTATTCTTAATAATACTTTTTATTATATCCATATTGCAATGGATATACATTTTTGAAAAAATCCTGAAAAAAAGACTTGCAGGTCTACAATCGATTTTTTTACTTTAATTAGTAAGTTTAATCCCTCTATTTTACATACCAACTATGAAATACTGGCAAACATATCAAAGATTGCAAATATAACTGTAGAAAATGCTGCTTACTTCTGTGTGTGGGAAACAGCGCCATTCACTGACCAACTGAATCATCAGTAATCTCCAAATAAATCTCGTTAGCGACATGTTTTAAAGTTTAAACTCTCAAAACTTTTCAAATTTGAAGCTGTTACAACTAATTTAAACTTTCAGGCTAGGCTTTCTCAAGCCAACTGAAGTTTATAAAATAAACTTCCTCTATCTAGTTTTATCTTGATCCTCAATGTTTTCACAATCGTTGGAAGCCAAAATCGAAATTGGAATAAAAGTTGTATTCATCTCACAACCCTACTGCAAATAGTTTTTCGAGTGATGGACATATGATAGAGGCACGTGATGCACAGCAGGTGTAGGTATTAGGTTGTCCTTGCTGTATTTTAACATTATTTTGAGGACATTAAAGATCACAATCTCTGGAATTTGAAAAGTAGGTAGTGGACGTCTTCAAGATCGATCACGATGTGTAATCGTCAGATCACCCACCCCTATAATACTCACTCATTCGTACTACATAAAACAAGTTTTTAAGTTTCAAACCAAATGTAGCGTCTACTGTATAGTATGCCAAGAGACATTTCTTGAAAGTACAGTTTTCTGGTTATGTGAGTGCAATCATTTTTCAGTAACCCAAATGTATGGGAACCCTTTTATTACAACTGCTGTTCCATTATTAATTAACCTTCATGCATGGCAACCCCCAGAAGTTACATTTGTGGTGAATTTGTGATCAACAGAAGGGGTCCCTGATCTGATGGCTCTGTGGTTTAGGACAGACCCAGAGGTGAAAGCAGTGCAAGCCTCAACACTCCTGGATGTCTTTGACCTGTATGAGTTTACTGAAGAGCTGACGCGGTTTGACAGCCCTATGATTGCTGTGATTTGTCTTGTAACCTACATTGCCATTCAGGTGTGTTTACATTTTCATTGTTGATGCCGTGGGCCAGAGCAGGGTTTGCTTGAATGTAAACAGGTGGCTTTGTTCGGGTCCATAGGCTTTATTAATTAATGATGTGAACTCCTTGCGTATCAGTAGTGTTCACCGATGTCTCTTTATTGTGTTTAGCTTTTATCAGACAACTTGCATTGTGTATAGATGTGTGTGTGGTGACGCTTGATGCTTGTTGTGTATACTTGAATAAAAACACTGTTTGGATCTAGGCAAGACAGCTTTCTCTGGAAGACGTAGATGCATATCTAAGCCAAGCTGTTTGTGTCAGATTCAAATCCTTCACTGAAATGCAACAACTCAGGGTGAGTCATTCGAGCCTCCTCTGCCTTTCTCAAAACCTTGTTTTTACACTCGCACGCTCACCCATTTGAACTGGGCTTGGTTTACAGTCTTTTACAAAACAACTGTGGTCATGCTTATTTTGTACCATGGCAAAAAAAGAGAAAGGAAAAGAAAAAAAAGACTGGTTCGATTACTAGGTTCAAACCTTTTCTGTGCCCCCCCGTAAGTGAGGGAGGAAAGATGCAGTCACAGTTGTTCCGAGATTTTTCAAGGTCGAAATCCAGTCATTTTAATCGCCATCACACAAAATTCCAGATCACTGTTATTCCCAAAGATTTCCTCAGATTTCGCAATGGGATTCACCACACTGACCATTAACAAAACCCTTCTTAATTTGATAATGACTTACACCTGATATTAAAATGCATTTTAGTTCACAAGTAGACGAGGGCAACACATTCCCATTTTGATCCGTCTCTTTTGTCCACTTTCAACCACTTCTGTCCTGATTTCTTAGAGGGGAGGGTAAATGTATGGGCTTTTCCAAGCTACTGGAAAGGAAAGCTACTGCTACTGTAAGCGCACACATTTTACATATGAGCCGGAGCGACCAGCGATGATGGAAAAACGAATGCTGAGTAGCAGCTTTAGTTTTTGCTCTGATTGCCTGAAGGCCACAGCGAAAGAAGTGAGTGTGTGTTCGAAATCAGGAATGCTGAGAGAACGTAATGCCTTGTGTCATCTTCAAACCAAACTTGGGTCTCCAGCTGACACAGTTCAATAGCATCTGACGTTCACGCATTAGGTCAGCAGGCAGAGAGCAGGCGGTCTTTTGTGGCTTTTCAAAAACATTCAACCACGTGAGCGTTTGCACTCAGAAAGCGTGAAAGCATAGAAAAAAATAGATTTGATTTTAAACAGGAATTGTCGCCGACAGAATGCAGTTTGCAGTGCTATTTGTTTCTTGAAAGCTGAGAGAGATTCGGCTGGACTGGGAAGATCACTCCACCAGGGGAACTTCAATGGGATATTTACCCGAAAATGAAAATGATTCTTTATTTATTTGTTTCCTATTTATTAAATTAGAGTCTTATTGTATGGACAAAAAAAGAAAGAAAAGAAGTCATACAAGTTCAAACAATATGAAAGTGAGTAAATGATGACCGAATATTCACTTTTGTGTGAATTATCTCTACAACATATTTTCTTGAGAGACATATCAGATTCTTTTGCTGTCTGAGAAAGAAAATGGTGAAAGAGACTGGAGGGATAATTTCTGGTTGCTTTGCGACATTCCTCCTAAAAACTACTCTAATTGTGGTCTGAACCTGAGAGTGATGCTCTGGTGACGGGCTCCGCGTCGTCCCCGCCGGCGACCACAGGGCTATTTCAGCTCCCACCCTAATTTAAGCCTCCTATGCGTGCTATTTCAGACACAACCGCCAAGGGCGGCCTGTGGTTTTGCAGGGCTTGGATTGAGAGCCCTCCCCACAGCACAGATAATGGATGATAGAGGGACAAATTAGAGCCTCTTGGGAGATATCCAGGAAACCACCTCCTAACTTACGGATCCTCCTGTGTCTACGGCTGTCCTTTTTGCGTCTGGTGTGAATCCCTCCAGTCTGTTGTGTTCACATGCTGATGCATATCTCTCCCTTGACTCATGAAATGTCAAGCTGTTGACAACACAAATGAACTGTTAAGTTGTATTTATATTTTTACAGATTGTATATTAGATTGCTTTCACTAATGTGGTTCGCAAGCAAAGAGTTTCAATCACAATGACTGTCTCTTATGGCTGTTTATTGTGAGCTGCGGTATTTATTTATGTATGGTCCTGCATGTTTACGTTTTGGTTCAAGTGAAGTGATACGGCTCGGTTTATGTTGGGCGATGAATGATAGCGTTGAGGCATTGTGTGTTGAAGGCGTGCGCGGCAGCAGGTGTTGGATTGCTGGCTGACCCAGAGACGCGTGTGTGCTCAAGCCTGCCGCAGGACAGATGAGAGTGTGTAAAGCTCTCCTGCCTCTTGTGTGTGCCATGGGGCACCTGTTACAAGCGCCATTGTTGTCTCCCATCAGGAGTTACACTGTCACATCTGCCTGAAATGTGAAAAGGGCTTTGGTGGGGGGGGGTATTTGGAGGCAGAAGAGCCAGACAGATGGCAAGAGAGTCTCCAGGGGCCACCTGATTACCCCCGTCTAATCAGTCTCCGCCTGTGTTGCTTTGTCAAAGTAAGGGAATGTAAATGCAAGCTAAGGATGCCTCCACATAGCATCTGGAAGTTATGAGAATCATAAGGAAC
Source organism: Rhodeus uyekii (assembly GCA_037043235.1). NCBI lineage: Eukaryota > Metazoa > Chordata > Actinopteri > Cypriniformes > Acheilognathidae > Rhodeus > Rhodeus uyekii. The sequence continues at coordinate 190,733 of JAWRVZ010000021.1, read as the reverse complement.
TTAGCAATTCGGATTTTGATGCCACTTAGTGTGTGTGTTCTTTGAAAGAAATGAATCATTTTATTCAGCAAGGATGCATTCAATTTACTTCTGTTTAAAAGAATGCTGTTGTTTTGACATGTTTTCTGTTCGTCAAAGAATCCTGAAAAAAATGATCACAGTTACCAAAGCATAAGCAGCACAACTGTTTTCATTGTTTCATTGGAGATATTTCAAAAGGTTTCTTGAGCAGCGAATCAGCATATTAGATGAGTTTCTGAAGGCTCGTGTGACATTGACCAAGACTGGAGCAATGATGTTAAAAGATAAAATTGTAGTAATTTTATTTTAAATTGTAAAAATATTGAATTACAATTTCATTTAAGAGAGATTTTTAAATCTTTTTGATCTGTTAAACTGGCTCAAGAACCAGTTCAGAAACACTTTTTCATGGCATTCAGTTCCAGTAACAGTTCAGCACAACAAACGCACCGTAGTCCTGAAGCAATCAGTTCATAATTTAAAAAAACAACTAAACAAATCTTTTGCCTTATGCCATTGGTGGATGAATGCAGCTGCTCAAGAACCATTAACGGAACCAAATCATTGACTTCCAGAACCGGTTCTCGACTTCCAACCCTTTAACTGCACAAGCCCGAGTTCAGATACAGCCAAACAGTGTGTTTGTTTAGTAAATGCAAAATTGAAAGTTCATTTGTATGCCACACAAGCCTGGTCTTGTCATGCATTCATGTTTACAGTAGTAACATTGAGCAGATGTGCATTAAAGTATGGCACAGGTGCGGAGCCTGACGCAAGGCTGTAGTTGGCCATCAATGTTGAACCGCATGTCCTCAGGGGGTCCGCTGGTCCTTCAGGCATCTGGAGCAGCTCCCATTGTTCACTGCTGAAATGCTTGCAGAGCAGCTGCTGTTCTGGTTTGTTGTCCCTCTCTATACCTTTACAGCAGCCGGGTGGCATCAGCTTTGTCCCGGGGCCTATTGACTTCCACGTTGAGCAGTTAGCGGCTTTAAAGGTGTTAAGACTTTTACGTGTCTTTTTAAGCGGTTTAATTAAAGCCAGTCTACTTCATCCCACTCTCTAAACCTTGTGCATAACAGTGAATGTGATTAAATGCTCTCATTTCACTGAAGAGGCATGGTTTCAAAGAGGAAGTCAGGCCAGAGTAAACAGCGTAATATTTCAAACGAAGGCCTGACTCTCAATCTGTGTGCCTGGAAGGCGCGGGCAGTGGGTCGCTGCTGTCACTTCAGCTTTATCTCCAGCCTCCCTTTTGTTTGCTTTAGTCTAAGCTGTGTTTGAGAGCAGAGCAGGTGGCGAGCCAATTTTACATTTTCATGTCACGGCAGCTAATCAGCCCTGCTCTTATCTCCTGTGGGTGGGGGACCAGGTGACCAGCGGACAGTTGGAATGGGGGGGGGGGGGGGGTACTCATTGTAAACATCCCCTTATCCACACGGCCACATCAGGTGAGCTCTACAGGGTCACACCCTCTCTCCCTCCACCTGGAATTGAAAGACACAATAGTTATTAACAGCGTGATGAATTTGAAATCAAGCTAATGTAAAAGTGTTATCACTTAAAGGAACAGTTCAACCAAAAATAAACATTCATAAACAATCATTAATATGTGTAGTTTCCAACCTATATGACATTTTCTCTCATTCAACACAAAAGGAGAAGCTTAGCATAATGTTCCAGGTGCTCCTTTCCACACAAAAACAGGAATGGCTAGCAATGCATGATTTGGGGGGGGGGGGGGGGGGGGGTGTATCTAATTGCACTAATAATAAAAAAATCTCTATATATATTTGTTTTTGCTGTGCTTGTTTTGTAAGGCTGTACATTTTGTACCAAATGTTTTATTTAGATATCAGTATGGCAATATAATAATAATTGTTGTTGTTATTATTACTATATAAAGTACTAATCCTGTCAGTAGATTAAAAGAATTAACTAATTAATCGAAAGCTAATTTCTGTAATCACTGATAGAATACTTTATTGCTATGTTTTTCTTAGTTTTAGCTATTAGTCATAGCCATTCATCATTACAGTATAATTAAAAGCTTTCAGTTTTAACATTTATTTATATACATATATGAAATATAACAACTTTTAAATTAAGTGAACTTAAAACAATCTTCATCAGACCCGTTCCGATTTTCACTTGCCCGGTCAAAATGCTCAAAAAGTTATTGCTTTCGTTTTTTGTTTTTTTTACCCATGTAAAATCAGAATCAGAAAGAGCTTTATTGCCAAGTGTGCTTGTCACACACAAGGAATTTGTCTTAGTGCTGAACCTTCCAGTGCACATATACAACACAACATGAACAAACAAACAAAAACAATCACTGAAGAGCTCAAACACCGAGGCGCCATTTGCGGCGCCAAGAAATGAGTGCAGTTTAGCAAGCATACATAGCAGCAGACACAACAAAAACAAACATAATATACAAACATGATGCAGTTTATCATACATACATTACACATAAGAACATAATACTGCAATTTAACACACACACATAGGGATTTTTTTCGTTGGAGATTGGGGAGGGAAATAGATAAGAACAGATAGAGGCAGGACACGCAGACGGGTGAGAGGGAGAGTAGTCACAACATCAGATGTTTTGAGAACAGTTCTGTGGCTTTGTCCCTGAAGGAAGATAAGGGAGACCAGGATGTCATCATGCTGGCTTCCCAACGAGAGATAGGGGCAGAAATACAACTCCTTTTTAATAATCCTTTCGTTGATCGGTAATTTTGTCCGGATCATAATCAGTCAGTTCAATCAAGTTCATTTCTGGTCCTCAGCACCGTGTCAAGCCTCATAGCCAGACCGGATACCATTCGTGAAAGTTCACCGATCTGGCTCGCTGTCCGGACTGTGTTGTTACGATACAGTTCGCATTGGTTACGATTCAGTTCCTCAATCTTTATCACTCGCTGATCTAATTCCATCTGACGGTCAGACACGGCCTCGAGGCAATTCTTCATTTCTACAGACAGCGGCTGGGTGAATTTGCTCGCAGCTGTCTTGCCAATCTTTCGATAGGTCAGGATAATCCCAAAGCCAAAGAATAGGAATCCCGCTATCAGTAATCCAATCATATATAAATCTTCCGCATCTTCTACGGACAGAGCCTCCAGGCACAGGACCTGCCAGTTGTTCCATGGGTCCATCGCATACCCAGCAGCAAATGTCCCGTCCGGGCAACTGGGCTCTCCCAGAGCTACCTTTCTTTGTGAAAAAATCTTATCGATCGCGCTGATTGACCAGTTGATCCATTTCAATATTGTCAGGAGTCCAGCAAGCAGCGGGTCCGAAGAAGAACAGACAGATACTAGCGCAAGGGCAAAGCAGGTCAGAGCGGAGCTTAGGAAAACAACTTCTACGTCATCGTAATCCATGATGGGAAATTTTTGCCCTCATAAAACTAATGATCTCGCCGATTCCTATTGAAATGACTGGATTTTGTTTGCATAATTTTGCAGTGCCATGGTGTATTTGATTGACTGCTTCTTTGCAAACTATTGTGTTTTTGTACTTTATGTCTTATCCCTGCCCCATGCAGATCCCTGTTGTAGACCCTAGGGCCGTCCAGCTCGGCTCTCTCTTTGTTCGCGGTCTGACCTACCTCATCTCAGCCAACAGTGCATGTGGTTTCCCTTTCGCAACGAGTGAGCTCATGCCGTGGAAGACCTTTGACGGCCTGCTTTTCCACTCAAAGTATCTGCAAGCCCACTCAGGCTGTACAAAAGAGGAACTTCTTGAAGGCAATGTAAGTACAGGAAAATGACAATGGCCCTGTTTACACTTGGTTTGAACATCCGGCTTGGATGATCCAATCACAAGTGGTTAGTTGAGACAGATACTTGCATTTCAATCTCATCACAAACATGACATTCCCAAGCCACACATAACCAGCCACAAGGAATCCTTGATTTAGCAAAAAGACAAGCGGGTGTTGTCTTAGATGCATGTGAATGGATTCGTATTTACCCTACAAATGCAGTTTGCTCACGTCTTCGTATGTGGTTAGGGTTAGGGTTTGTTCTGTTGTTTTAAACTAAACTTAAACTAAAAATGTTTTAATTCTGACAACTTGTGATCAGATCACCAAGGACTTAATATCAGATGTAAACAGGACCTAGCATGATCCTTTAAAATCCTATGCAGTCTTATGCGGAGTATGCAGCTCTTCCGAAACCTATTAACATAGTAAAAACCAGGACAAATTAATCAAATTAAATCAGTTCATTGTGTGGGCCACACATATTTTGTTTATTGGATTTTGTTTAACTTTTGTATACATGTCTTTGGTTTTCTGCAGTTACAGTCTTTTGTTTTTGATTGCTGTAATGTTTTTTCCGGAGCCAACGGACCACCTTTTGCTTTCGTGGAGGTCTCTGTACAAACAGAGGGAGCGTCTCAATAAGCTCCCTGAGTCACGTATATAACGTATACAAATTCAGGCACTGGTAAGGACAGCAAGGACCCTGGCTCGCTAAACATTGGGACAGTTTACAGATTGCCTCAGTGTTTGTAGGTTCCTTTTGAAAATAGAAATGGAAGCCAGGTTTTGGTTTAAATCCAAAAATCAAAACAACCGTGCTAATCGGAGTGCAGCTGAACACTGCGTAACATTGACTATCGGAGCAAACCCAGTTTGAATGTAGGAGAAAAAGCAAAGTGGGTTGGACGGATCCATAAAGCGGCAAAACGCCGATAGCCGGTCAGCAATAAGGGGCACATCCACTTATGATGCAGGAGGAGAGAGAGTGAAGTAAGACTAAATAGAGAGATGGATGCAGTGTTACCAAAGAGGAAAAGGTCAGATGAATATAATTGAAGAAAGAAGGATTATGGTCAGATGAGCTTTAGGACACGTGTTAATATTGGAAAAGCTTTCCAGTGCTGGAGAGACATTAAAGAGCTGGAAGAACTGAGAACATAACTAAAGGGTTGCTTTGTTTGTATGTATGCGAGTAACATTGTTTATTTAGCTGTTTCACAGAACAAAGATATGCTGTTATGAGCTGTTGTCGTTGTTGAATCACAGCTGACGCATCCATATTGGCTCGAGCTGTCTGATGCGCCAGCTGTCAGTGGTTTCCTAGCATGTTCGTTGTTTCAGGGGGTGGAGCAATGAATGGAGGGGTGTGTCTATTGGGGTGTCGATTTTAAATATCAACAGTGTTTCTCAGAAATCTTCTATTGCACCTTTAAATATGTAATTTGTCTGTTGTCTTTTAGCCGTCCTGGATGTCTTTGTTCCTGTCGGTCAGAGAGCTGGTGCTGGGAGCCTGCAGGAGGCGTGACACCCCCGTCCGCAGCCAACCACGCAGACTTCACTACAGAGATGGTGCGGATCACTCTACTTCCTTATGCATTTCTGTACTGAACTGTTGGGGGGAAATGTGTGGAATTCTACAAAGTGGATGTAAATATAGACGAGGGGTGGTGCATTTGTGTGCTTTTTTAATTTTTTTATGATGGCCATTTATTTTCTGTGGGCATTTTTGGAACTTTTCACAGGCACAGATTATTATTATTTTTTGACGTGGTTGTGACTCAATACATGCTCAGACGTCCAGGTTACTTGCACATAAGCAATACCCAGCAGTCTTCATAACACCCTCCATCTGTTCTGCGACAATGGAAACAATCTGTTTGGCACACTATTTTAAATCGAAGGGATGCTTTGTCATAACAACCCATAACATAATTCTGGGTTACTTTTTATAGGTAGCGATCTATATTAAGTAACATAACAAGACAACAAAATTATAACGTGGTGGCTGTTACAAACTCCTTGAGCCCCTTTTGCTTTTTACCACCATCCAGAGTCTTGTGGTTCTGTTCCTAAGATTAAAAGAGACCTTATGGTGAAATTGTCTCCATCTGGTTTCCCTCTTGATGTCGACCAGCTCTTAGAGGCAAATAGACTGTGTTTTGTCATCAGATATTTTAGTCAGATTATGGCATGAGTGGCCATGTTTTGAATCTCAAGATTTATTCAGTTTGATTGATGTTCTTTTGTTTGTACTTGTTTTTGGTTGTCTGGATTTCCAGCTAGTTTATTTTGTCTCATGCTGTTCTTAGAGCATCTGTTGTGCACAACATGTTTTGTAACTTCATAACAATCTGAAGAATCGCCTGTGGGATGTTTGTTGGCCCTTTCCATGAATACAGTACAAAACCTGGTCTTAAACTCTTATTGTTTCTTCAGCATATGGTCACTGAATTGAGGCACTAAAATTTGGGCCCATATTTTTGTGATTTTTGCAGTTTTCAGTTACACTTTATTTTAAGATGCCATAGTTACATTCGACTTAAGTACTGTGAGTTCTATTAATTAACTACATGTGTTTACTATAAATGTACAGGTCGGGATTGGTTGTGGGTTAGTTATTTGTAAATATATTTATATATTAAAGAAAAATATTTGTGTGAATATTTTTCTTACAATAACTTGGGTTGCACATTTGAATGAGTAAAATTATTTTGTAACAAGTTATGTGTTTTAACTGTCTACAGTGGTGTGAAAAATAGTTTGCCCTCTTCCTGATTTCCTTCTTCTTTTTTTCATTTGTCACTTAAAATGTTTCAGATTATCAAACAAATTTAAATATTAGTCAAAGATAACACAAGTACTGAGCATGAACTGTCTTTTTAAGTCAGGCCTTTGACTAGGCCACTCTAAAGTCTTAATTTTGTTTTTCTTCAGCCATTCAGAGCTGGACCTGCTGATGTGTTTTGGATCATTGTACTGCTGCTGATTCCAAGTTCGCTGATCATAACTGTGGTTTATCACACCTGAATTCAATTTCTCAGACTACACCTGTTCTCAATCAAGAAGTCACTTAAATCAGGGGTGCTCACACTTTTTCAGCACGGGAGCTACTTTTGAAATGACCAAGTCAAAATGATCTACCCGTTATATTTTTACTTCACCTTTGTCTTTCTCAGCTCGCTTTTCGATGGGAATTCAGTGTCGTATTTTCCATGAAGAGTCCGAAAATGCCGCTCCACATTTCCCTTCTTTGGTATTTCGACGGTAGACTGGCAGACGAGACAAACGCACTTTGAAAATGTCATTGTGAAAAAAAAGTCCTCCTCCCATTCCGTATGAAAGTGATACGTTTTTTTCTTCTTACTTGGTTCAGCTCCCCCACTCATTTTTATACCCTATCTTACGTTTAAGAGGAAAAAAGCAAGCAAAAAATTAGGATGTAACTAACGACTAGCTTGTTAGCTTTGCAGCGCTCAGGGGTGTTGTTTGTTTGAGCACGCACAAGTGACCTAATTGTACGGGAAAAAATCAGATGTCATCTGACTGGTTGTCCTGTGTATCAATCAAGTGACGGGATGGCTGATATGCTGACGTCTAGTTTTTATTCAAAACAACCCAACTTTATTTTTATAGCGTCAGTTCATGACAATGTCACCTCACTTTGTCATGCGATCTACCAATAGTACCTTGGAGATCGACTGGTAGATCGCGATCGACGTATTGAGCACCCCTGACTTAAATAATACCAAAAGGTCTTCAAAAGCTAGACATTGTGTTGAGATCTAGAGAAATTCAGAGAGAAACAAATGAGAAAGAAATTAAGTTCTATCAGTCTGGAAAAGATTATAAAGCCATTTCTAAAGCTTTGGGACATTATCCACAAATGGCGGAAACATGGGACAGTGGTGAACCTTCCCAGGAGTGGCCAGCCGACCAAAATTACCCCAAGAGCGCAGTGACAACTCATCCAAGAGTCACAAAAGAACCACCACAATATCCAAAGAACTGCAGGCCTCACTTGCCTCAGTTAAGTTCAGTGTTCATGACTCCACCATAAGAAAGAGACTGGAAAAAAATGGAATGCATGGCAGAGTTGCAGGAGGAAAACCCATGCTGAGCAAAAAGGAGCATTAATGCCGGTCTACTTTTTCCAGAAAATATCTTGATGATCCCCAAGACTTTTGGGAAAATACTCTGTGGACTGACAAGAGAAAAGTTAAACTTTTTGGAAGGTGTGTGTCCCTTTACATCTGCTGTAAAAGTAACACTGAATTTCTAAAAAAGAACATCATACAGTAAAATATGGTGGTGGTAGTGTGATGGTCTGGGGCTGTTTTGCTGCTTCAGGACCTGGAAGACTTGCTGCGATAAATGGAACCATGAATTCTGCTGTCTACTAAAAAATCCTGAAGATGAATGTCCTGTTTGTGACTCAAGCTGAAGCGAACTTGGGTTCTGCAGCAGGACAATGATCCAAAGCACACCAGCAAATCCAGCTCTGAATGGCTAAAGAGAAACAAAATGAAGACTTTGGAGTGGCCTAGTCAAAAACCTGGATCCTATTGAGATGCTGTGGCATGACCTTAAAAAGGCAGTTTTTTTGAATTACAATATTTCTGCAAAGATGAGCGGGTTAAAATTCCTCCACAGCTGTAAAAGACTCACTGCAGGTTAATCACAAATACTTGATTGCAGTTGTTACTGCTAAGGGGCCCAACCTAATTTAAAAACTGCATTTTGTGTTCACTTGTGTTGTCTTTGATTAATATTTAATTTGTTCGAACTAAAACAGTTTTACATGCAAAAAATTAGAAATCAGGAAAGGGGCAAAGTCTTTTTCGCATCACTGTATGTATAGTTCTTACAAAAACAAAATAATGTCATGCAATTTATGTCTCTAATGCTTTAAATAAAAAAAGCAATGGAGCATCTACAGAGTCTACAGTCTACAGAGTTAAAAACCAAAACCGAAACAATCCTATCATCCCACAATTGCCCTGAAAACTGAAACAAGTTTATATTTCAGTGTCAGTTTGACATCTATTCTCATTTCTTTTCTTTGTCTCTGTTCCCTGATCTTAATTCACCCCATTATTTGTCACTAAGAGGATTGTTTTGCATCTCAGATGGTCTAAAGTGTCAATTGCAAGAGGCTGTTGGGCTAGACGTATAAAAAGTCTGGCTTTAATTTATGTGCGTTTGAGGCAGTAATCATTGCCTCAGCCTTTTGGGGAAGTGGTGGTGAAGTTCAGGCTTCAGAATTGTACGTTTTATGTTTCCAGTGATGCTCCACTGCAAATACTAATTGTGAGAGGGCTTTAAACCTCCAATTAAAGCTGAACTGAAATGCTTGTTTTATTGCCTCAGCGAGGCCTGTGGAGGTTGAGGATGTGCGTGGAGAAAGACGATCCCAGCAGCCCACAGCTTCAACACACTCTCAGCAAGGTATGACAGGGCACAGCACCAACACTTCCACTGGCAGAAGCAGAACTAAGCCTTATCAGAAAACAAAGCTGGTGTGAGTCATATTTAATGTTTTTAATATTAAGACATTTGTTAATTTGTATGTGTGGTGTCTTCCATAGGTTATAGACCAAGACACCCAAAGAGAGGACGGTATCAGCTCGCACCTCGGTGAGCTCTGGGCTTTCAGCAAAACTCAATATCTATCATTGGGGTTATGACGTTAGCTTTACAAAGCATTTTAATAGTATCTATCTATCTATCTGTCTAGTTTATGGATGTATCTACCTACATCAAAATCTGACCTGACAAACTCTACTTTTATAGTTTACAGCATGCTTTTATTAGTACAATCACTTTTAATCTGAACATAACTAAAATTACTTTTCTTTATTTTTTTATAGATGGCCCAATTCTCAAAACTAATCAACACAGACTGATGAAACTGATGAAAGAGAAATTACTCTTGTGGAAACGGATTTTCAGCCTCAAAGCAAAGCCAGAATGAACTGCATTCTCAGATGTGAATGTTCATGTCCGTTCTTGGACGCCTTCATTTAGAGTTTGCTCTTTTGATTTGACCTCATATAATTAGTAGCAATCGTCTTTACAGTATCAGTGCATCACTCAAAAACAGTCAATTGTACTTGAATGTGTAGTTTTACCAGGCAGATAGAGATATCACTGAACACAGACTGGGAAGGTTATTCCGAAAAGCCCTCAGAATTATATCGTATGGTGAGATTACAGTCTTTTTTTTCTTTTCCATGTAGATGATATGAATCAGGGACCAAAATGGAAGCTTCCTAAACTGTGTGCCAAACCCATTCATTCAGCTCAGACCCTAATTAGTCTCAGATGATCTCTTACCTTTCAACTGCTGGTTTGACATTGACTCCAGTTCATAGTTAAAAAGATTTTTTCTGTCTCCTTCAACACTGATTTTCAAGCAGCCATTCTTTAAAAAAGTTGTTAATAATAATGTGTGTCATAGCATTGAAAGTTGTGGTAATGTGATCCAAAGCAGCCAGATGAAGAGATGTTTGGACAGAATTGTGGTTCTGGCATATCATGACCAAAATGCTCCCACTTTGAATTTTGTTGCTGCTCTGTTTCATGTACGTCATGACTGTATGTTCTAGTATTGCAAACGTTTTATGTTTGTTCATGCACTATTTTATGTCATGCAAACATTAAAATTGACCTAATATTACATGTTCGTTCAAGAGTGGGTTGTTTGAATTGGCATCTTCAGTCCCAAAAGTTCCCTACCAGTCAAAAGTCTGAAATAATTCAGATTTATTATGGTTTTGAAGAAGTCTCTTCTGCTCACCAAGGCTGCATTTTAAATTTGAATTTACTCCTGTATCTTCAGCTTCATTACTCCAGTTTTCAGTGTCACATGATCCTTTGAAATCATTCTAATATGATGATTTGCTGCTCAAGAAACATCTTAAAAACACGTCAGTGTTGAAAACGGATTTTGTATACTCTACCATTCAAAAATGAGGTGTAAGTTGGATTAAAACTAATACTTTTATTCATTAAGTCATAATTAAAGTGTTTAAAATTGGCATTAAAGATACTTTTAATGTTACAATATTTCAATTTCAAATTAGTCAAGTTCTTTTGAATTTTGTATCGATCAAAAACAAAAAAGAGCACCAATAATAACTGAACTTCAGATCATCATATTAGAAAGACTTCTGAAGAACCATGTGACACTGAAGACTGCTGTAATAGTAACTATCCCAAAGTTTTGACCAGTAGTGTAAAAAAACTATTGTGATACTTCTGAGGTCGCAAAACAACCATTCTGTGAATGCATTTATTACTCTACAAATATGAGCAGTTTTTGGTCTGTTTCTCTGTTTGCCCATAAGGCTGTAAATCAGACCCTCTGTTAGGTATTGTTAAAAACCACAGAACGGAAATAGGATATGGAGAAAGTTCCATAGCTTAAGTGGTCAAAGCACAGCTCTTCCTCTTATCTACAGAGAGTGAAAAACAGTACTAAACAAACACGTGACTTGGCAAGAAATGGCCAGAGCATATAGGCACAGTAGGAAATGGAGGCGACAGATTTATTCATGCAAAAACAAGAGCAGACTGACGAACCTTTGGCAATTGAAAAGACCCCAAGTGTTTGAAATCGACAGTAGGGGATCATTGAAAATTGAAAACCGTGAAACTATCTTTGCTGTCCACTTGAAAATCAGCAGGAGTCTGAAAGACGGAGAACAATGGAACTGAAATAGTGCTCTGGGAAAATGAGCAGTAACTGGTAGGATAAGGGTGACATTATTAAATTAATTTCACAATTAGCTAAAAAGTAATCAAACCATGTTTACACCAAGTTCTGGAGAGCAAGGACACATTTACAATGGCTATGTTTCCATCCAGCTGTTTTGTATGAATATTTTGGGAAATCACAACTCCAAGATGCACATTATGTGCACAAAATAATAATGCACTCAAATTCAGGAAGTGATTTTGTTCTCTTGGACATATTAGATGGAAAAGCTGCTTTATTCGCATCTATTTTATGCACTGTTCCAATTTTGTGTTTCAAGTACACGTGTTAAGGTCTTAAACTAAAGCGTATAGAGTACTTGAAGAGTGTCAACAGCAGCAGAACACAAGCCAAACCAACATTATATATCTCGCAGGAATAGATGACAGAAAACATCTTATTTTTAAACTATTTTTATTGTATTTTTAAACAAATAAAAGCCCCAACCACAACATTTGAGTATATATTATTTTAATTTTAAATCCAGATCCAGACCAACTCAATTATACTATCATCAGCGTTTCTAAACAATGATGGCCGGTATCTTTTGTCTTTTATTTCTTTTCCATGGCTCTGTTAAATGGGTTTAAATAATTGCTAAACATCAGTTTCCTTTACAGAGAAAATTAATATTCTTTTTTTCTTCTTCCCCGGAACCCAACAGTTGCACTTCAATGGAAAGGGCTGGGATGTTTCTTATGCAAATGTAACGTTGAATGAAGTTATTTTTAATTGTACAGAATCATTTCCTGTGCCGCGTGTTGCTTTGATTCTAAATCTGTTTGCTCAGACTGCCCCGTCCTGGCACGGGCCGGGTGCTGATTGTGTATCCAGCCCTTTTTTAAACAAAATAAATAAAACCACCAGATTAGCAACACTACAACACATTGTTGTTTTTGATCTGTTTAATTATAGCGTGTGTTTGAATGTGTGCAGTAATGGTAAATATAGCTTCTATTCTCATGGCAGTGTGGTCACAGCTCAGCGGGCTGACGCTGGAGTTATCGTGAGGGTGATTCGCTGCCGGCCCGATGAGGGCGGGCGGCAGTCGCCTCTGCAGCCTCAGTGGGGAACACAGCGTTTGTTCTGCACCAGGCGCTGTTGGGTGGAGGTGGGGACACACACTGCCACAAGAAGCCAGACTTTGGCACGCTGTCATCACTCTTTCCTTCACGGAACACGAGAGAGCTGGAGGGAAAGCAGGCATGATGGAGCCAACAATTATCTGGCGCTCAGTCACTCGCGTATTCTTTTTCTCTTTGTGAGATTGAGGGTAGGCGGTCTGGGGTCTTCATTGGGAAACGACATCTCGTATTTTACAACTTTTTTTTTGTCCCCAAAGCAACAACAGCCACAGCAACACTCTACATCCTGTGACCTAACAGACCTGGTTTATATGGTTGTTCTGTTCTGGTCAATTTTGATCGGTGTGTGAATAATAAATTACCCTTTTTTTTAAACTAGTTTATATAGGTACTTTTTAAGCTGCAGTCTTTTGTTTTGAAATCCCTAGCACAGTTAGCCAAACATCAGTTATCGGAAAATTTTTTGTTTTAGTGATAAATAATAGGACTTATCTAGCATGTTTTTGGTGAGACCATTTGGCACTTATCCTAACAGAAAGCGTTGTACAATCTCTCAACCGATCAGAATGTAAGTGTTTTGTCTGATCTGAAAACGTTATTGGAACGTGTAAGAAAATTAAGGGCTCCGGAAAGGAAGAGGTGGGAACCGGTGAACGGTCAGCAAAACTAAATAATAAAATAAACATAAACCACAGAACATTAGTAAAGCAGCAGCCCCTTACAAACATAAACAAAACACCAACATAAAGTCTAGACCTAGTCCTCTCTCGTCTTTCACTATAGTCATTCCTCCTTTTATCCTTCCAGAGCTCCTCTGTGGGACTCGAGACTGATGTGGCTCACAGGTGATGCTTATTTACTCTCACCTGGGGGTCACCTACAGTCCTGGAACCTGGAGCCAAGGACAGGAACAGGTGATGAAACGATGTGGAAGGAAAAGAGAGAGACAAAATCCAACCACACCTCAGTGGTCCCATGCGATGGTACTGAGCGCTCCTCTGTGGACTGCTTTGTTCTCCTCCACCTCCTGAGGGATGGCCGCGGCTCCTCCGGCTACAGGGTGCCGCGTTCTCTCGATCTGCCTGATTCTCCTTCTGGTCGGGTGGCAGAAGGTCTGGTGGATGGCAGCGATGACTCTGTCCCCTCATGGACAGCAGTTACCCCTCCTTGACTCAGGCAGACGACAGCAAGCTTCCGTCCCAAGTCCATCGCTCCAGCACCATCACCTTGGGCAACACCTGGCAGACTCCGTTCCTTTGTGCTGACATGGCGAGCCCCTTCCGCAGCGATGGGCTCTACAGAAGCATGTCCCTCCTTCCTCTCGGATTTTGGCACCAATGTAGCAAAGGTAAAGGCTCAGGGAAGAAAGAGGCAGGAACTGGAAAACATTCAACATGACTTGAAAGTAAAATGAGAGTAAAGCGGCAACCCCTCACGGTCGACTGCCACATAAACTAAAACAAAACGGCAACATAAAGTCCTCCCGGTCCTCTCTTGCTGCTCACTGTTGTTCCTTTCCTTTAATTCTTCTGGAGCTCTTATGTGGGACTCAAGACTGATGTGGCGCAGACGTGATTCGCTTCTTTTCCACTTCATGTTTTTGTGGAGACTGATCATTTCTGTTTCCCATTACCGGTATTCTTTTATGAATATAAAAATTTCAAATTATTCGCATATATTTGACATAGAAGTTTGTAACAATGTAAAAGTCTTTTCTGTTACTCTTTTATCAATTTTTTTGTGCCCGTGTTATATACAGCAGGTATGGAAAGTATTCAGACCCCCTTACATTTTTCACTGTTATATTGCAGCCATTTGCTAAAATCCTTTAAGTTATTTTTTTTCCTCATTAATGTACACACAGCACTCCACATTTACAGAAAAACACAAATCTGTAGACATTTTTGCAGATTTATTAAAAAAGAAAAACTGAAATATCTCATGGTCCTAAGTATTCAGACCCTTTGCTGTGACACTCATATATTTAACTCCGGTGCTGTCCATGTCTTCTGATCATCCTTGAGAGGTTCTACACCTTCATTTGAGTCCAGCTGTGTTTGATTAAACTGATTGGACTTGTTTAGGAAAGCCACACACCTGTCTATATAAGACCTTACAGCCCACAGTGCATGTCAGAGCAAATGAGAATCATGAGGTCAAAGGAACTGCTTGAAGAGCTCAGAGACAGAATTGTGGCAAGGCACAGATCTGGCTACGGTTACAAAAACATTTCTTAACTGAAAGACATTTGGCGCAAGAACCCTTCCTAGAGCTGGCCAAACTGAGCTATTGGGTGAGAGTTTTGGGTGAGCTATTGGGTGAGAGCTATTGCCTTAGTGAGAGAGGTAAAGAAGAACCCAAAGATCACTGTGGCTGAGCTACAGAGATGCAGTCAGGAGATGGGAGAAAGATGTAGAAAGTCGACCATCACTGCAGCCCTCCACCAGTCGGGGCTTTATGGCAGAGTGGCCCGACGGAAACCTCTCCTCAGTGCAAGACACATGAAAGCCTGCATGGAGTTTGCTAAAAAAAACACCTGAAGGACTCCAAGATGGTGGTATATAAGATTATCTGGTCTGATTAGACCAAGATAGAACTTTTTGGCCTTAATCATAAGCGTATTTGTGTGGAGAAAACCAGGCACTGCTTATCGCCTGTCCAATACAGTCCCAACAGTGAAGCATGGTGGTGCAGCATCAGCTGTGGGTGTTTTTCAGCTGCTGGGACAGGATGACTGGTTGCAGTCGAGGGAAAGATGAATGAGACCAAGTACAGGGATATCCTGGACAAAAATCTTCTCCAGAGTGCTTAGGACCTCAGACTGAGCCAAAGGTTTACCATCCAACAAGACAATGACCCTAAGCACGCAGCTAAAATAATGAAAGAGTGGCTTCACAACAACTCCGTGACTGTTCTTGAATGGCTCAGCCAGAGCCCTGACTTAAACCCAATCGAGCATCTCTGGAGATACCTAAAAACAGCTGTCCACGAACGTTTACCATCCAACCTGACAGAACTGTAGAGGATCTGCAAGGAGGAATGGCAGAGGATCCCCAAATCCAGGTGTGAAAAACTTGTTGCATCTCTTCCAAAAAGACGCATGGCTATATTAGAGCTAAAGGTGCTTCTACTAAATACTGAGCAAAGGGTCTGAATACTAAGAACCATGAGATATTTCAGTTGTTCTTTATTAATAAATCTGCAGAAATGTCAACAGTTTTGTGTGTTTCTGTCAATATGGGGTGCTGTGCGTACATTTAATGATGAAAAATACACTTAAATGATTTTATCAAACGGCTGCAATATAACAAAGAGTGAAAAATTTAAAGGGGTATGAATACTTTCCGTACCCACTGAAAAATGAAATCTCTTTATCTCTCATTAACTTTTTAAAGATTTTAAAGATTTCTTATGACAGTCTAAATCTTTTGTTTTGATTCAAAGTTTCATCCCCCCCCCCCCCCCCCCCCCCCCCCCCCATTACAAATCTCCTGTGTTTCATGATAATAATGTAATCGCACACCATGAGGACACAGACATGTTTGCTTGATGATGGTGGTGGTAATGATAATAATTATAGATTGCTAAATCTGTTTTCCATAATAACTTGAACTTTTGGTTTTTGAGTCAAAATACAAAGTCTTTCCATAGTAAAAAATTACCCACTGTTACTCTCTCAGAAGACCTGTAATTGCTTCCTGGCTAGATATGAACGGCCGTCTAATATGACTGCAGCATCAGATATTGTGTTATGATTAGCTGTTGGGATTTATCTCTCTTTTGAGACCACTGTTTAAAATACACAAAATTGCTTTGCATGATTCTAAAAATACGGACGTGTTCTGAATGCATATTTAGCCACTGATATTTACAGCAGGAGCTATGAATAGAGAACGGTAAAACTCAGGAACTGGCCGCAGATTTACTCTTGCTGTAATTGTATGTGGACTCACACCAAGATTCAAACCAACAAAAGAAAAATAGACAACTACTGAAAAAAATAACTCAATGCCTTGGGCTTGTCAGTTTTGTTGTTGTTGGACTAGGGATGTGTGATTCACACAACCAATGTCTACAAACTTTCATAGAACTAAAAGCTTACTGTGATTTTTTTTTCATTCTTTAACTAAAAAACTACCCATACATCTTAAAAACTTTTAGCCTATCCAAATTTATGATAAATTGTATTAACATTGACATTATTTGATATGTTTTTGCCAATACTGATCTTAGCAGAAACCACTCAAGCTGTGAACTGCTGCTACAGTAAAAGTGTGGTAACAAAAAGTGTGGTAACCCAGTCATTTCAGTAGGAATCCGGGGGATCAGGCATAAGATTTCCTCACACAGATTTCTTTACATCGATTTTGATAACATTTCACCATGATTGTGCCTTAACTCTCTCAGGTGAGCACAATTCTGTTGATTTGTCATTTTGGATATTGTTTGTAATAGTTTTAGTATGTCTAATTAAAAAGGAAAAGTATTTCTTAAAGGGATAGTTCATCCAAAAATGAAATTTCTGTCATTAATTGCTCGCCCTCCTGTCGTTCTAAACCTGACAGACTTTTTTTCATCTTCAGAATACAAATAAAGATCTTTTTGATGAAATACGAGAGATTAGAGGTAGCAAAGGCCGTGAAATAGTAAATGCATTGTCAAAATATTCCATGTGACAGTGGTTCAACTTTAATGTAATGAAGCGACACAAAATAATAGTTGTTCACAAAAATAATAGTTGTTCTGCACTAAGTTTATAACATGAACAGCGTAAAATGGCAGTTAGTGGTAACTGAAACTTTTTGGTTACCGTGTGTGTGTGTGTGTGTGTGTGTGTGTGTGTGTGTGTGTGTGTGTGTGTGTGTGTGTGTGTGTGTGTGTGTGTGTGTGTGTGTGTGTGTGTGTGTGTGTGTGTGTGTGTGTGTGTGTGTGTGTGTGTGTGTGTGTGTGTGTGTGTGTGTGTGTGTGTGTGTGTGTGTGTGTGTGTGTGTGTGTGTGTGTGTGTGTGTGTGTGTGTGTGTGTGTGTGTGCGTGCGTGCGTGCGTGTGCGTGCGCGTTCAGCTGAAGAAAGTAATACAGGATTGGAACGGCATGAAGGTGAGTAAACGATGATAGAATTTTGGGGTATTATTCCTTTAAGAAAGTAAATAGGTCAGTTTTTATATCATGTTGACTGTAATCTTTGGGGTTTGTTTGGCACCTGTTGTTGCTTTTTCATTTAGTCTGTGGAGGCATGTGAAGTCACGGCACGGAATCATCCCCACCTCCTCAGAAATGGCATGAAGTCTCTCAAGGGGAACAAGAGAGCTGTATATCAGTCGTTGTGAACAGCGCAGCCCTCCTCTGTCCCAGACCCCCACGTGAAATACGGCCCTTCCGCTTAGCTTGGTTAAGTAAAGTGTGTGGAAAAACGCAAGGGACTCTTAGTAATTTGCCTTTAAAGAGATTTTGCGCTGCTATTCACCGCTTCAGGCTAATCTCTCTTTGTGATACGTAACAATGCGGTGCCAAATGAGGAGGAAATGTCAGGTTATGTTTCAGAGCCGGCCTCCTTCCCACCCTCCATCTGTAGTAATGGCCTCGGCTCATTGGAACATATGCTGCCTGTTGCACACACACCATCTGCTCACTTCGACTGATGAAGTGATCCTGTTGCCACGGCGATCGGGCCATTCAGTGAACGGCCCCTGGAAAGAGTTTCCTTTCCCCCTCTTCATGTGTGTGCAGAGGAACGCGTGAGTCTCACAGGTCATGTAAAGGTTTGTTGTTGTTGACCTGTGTGTTTTGTGCCAATCGAACTGACCCCTCTTGAGTACGTGACGACTGCAAGCAGCACTTGAGGCAACCGAACAGTCTCAGCAAATGTTTAGATTTCACAACATTCCTTTTTATTCAGTATTTTATGAGTCAAAATGATTTGGTTTCTGGTATAATGCAGTGAATTTTGAGATGTACTGGGAGAAGCATGTGTTTTTACATTCACAGAGTAATGTAAGCAGTTTGCAATTTTTTTTAACAAGTTATGCTAGATTCAACTTGCTTTTTGAGTCCGTTTATTATCATTTAAGTTGTACAACCAATCGTCATGTGTTTGTTTTTTAAAACGAGAAGTGAATTAACCTTTTAATTTTTTCCAAGTTGGAAATGTTTTACAGTGTGAAAATAATAATTGTATGAATGTTGAGGTAACTAACTACATTTAACTCTTGAGGCTACTGTCATTTTGGCGACAGTCAAGTGATTAAAAAGTAAAAACCTTTATGAAAGTGTGAGTTTCAATTTGAAATTATGAGACCTACAAATGTTAATGGTTTTGCTTATTGAAACTCTCAGAAGTTAATCGTATTGAGCACTAAAACAGTTATGGATTGATTTTGCTAAATAAAAGCATTTGAAGTTTGTATAAACATTTGACAAACAAATAAATAAAGATATTAAGCGTGCAGCTCTCTGGAAGACTCTGATTGGTTGATTTATTATTTGGAGATTAATGGTTTAAAAGGCAGATTTTGTTACAATCAAAAGAATCATAAGTTCAACAAAATAGTCAAGTCACAGTTATTTATATAGCGCTTTTTATACCAAAGATAATTTCAAATCAGCTTTACAGTGGTCACAGGAAAACAATAAAAACAAAGTTTGTTTTGGCTCAACAGCAGCTCTAGAAGAGCAGGACAATCAGTAATATTGAAGAATATTAATTGTTAAGTGTCTCTAACTAAACAAGCCAGAGGCGACAGTGGCAAGAACCAAAACTCCTGCAGGTGATGGAATGAATGAATGAAGAACGGAATGGAGAAAAAAACTTTGGGAGAAACCAGGCTCAGTCGGGGGACCGGTTCTCCTCTGGCCAACAGCCAAACAGTGCATGATTATTATATTGACAACAATTCAGGCCAGAAGTCAGATCAAGGACACTCAAAATATTAAATCCAGTTCGGTCCGATTGGAGATGAGTTCATGATCTTCAGAGGGGAGGGTCTAGTAGAGTCACGGTCTCCGCTGACACTTCAGGGCAGTGCTGTGCTCGTGTCCAGGTGCAGGTCCTTCATCTGATCTGGATACGGCCCGGATCCGGCTGACCATGATAACCTCGGGATAAACAGAGACTAATATCAGCGTAGATGCCATTCTTCTTCTGATGTATCGAGTACATCAGATGTTATGGGAATGTTCCCGGTTCCGGCTGACCTAAATTATGCAGCCTAGCAATCATTTTACATGATTTGGATTAAAAATGTATGTATAATGTTTTATGTGTATGCCAGGTTGTAGAGATGTGTTTTTAGTCTAGATTTAAACTGACAGAGTGTGTCTGCTTCCCGAACTGTAATAGGAAGACTGTTCCAGAGTTTAGGAGCTAAATAGGAAAAAGATCGACCACCAGCAGTTGACTTTGATATTCTAGGTACTATAAGCTTGTCAGTATTTTGGAATTGCAATACAAATTACTTGCTTTGTAAGTAATTAGCAAGATTTTAAAATGTATTCTGTGACTAATAGGAAGCCAGTGGAGGTTTGACAGAACTGGGCTAATATGCTCATAATATGAACTTCATGGTTCTAGTAAGAACTCGAGCTGCTGCATTTTGGACCAGCTGGAATTTGTTTATTAAGCGTGCAGGGCAACCACCAAGTAGAGCATTACATGAATCTAGCCTTGAACTCATTAACGCATGAACTAACATAGACGTTGAATGAAATGAATGAATGAAATTGTTTGATTCAAAATACAGCAGGGGCGTAGCCAGAAATTTATTTTTGAGGGGGCCCAGCTTAAAATGACGGGGCCTGAGCATAACGTCATCGGCTGGATTCGAACCTGCGCATTACACACCAACGGATTTCTAGTCCATCGCCTTAACCTCTCAGCCAAGACTGGTTGTGGTAAATCCCGCAGCGCGCTATTCTTGAATTTGGGGGTGCGTTGCGATCGTCTTGTGCGGCGGGCGATATGTGTTTTCACTTTAGTTTTCACAGTCGCGATTTTAAACAATTGAAAATCTGAGGGGGCCGGACATGTAAATGAGGGGGCCCAGGCCCCCCCGTGGCTACGCCACTGAAATACAGTAAACATCTAAAAATTAATTATTGCTGGCTTTAAAAAAATGTTGTAACTTAATATAAGGAAGAATCATTTTCAATTATACAAAACAATTTGGAGAATAAATAATAAACTAATTAACAACATTTACCTTAATAAATGTAAAGTTGATATGGGAGTAATGATTCACAAAATCACTTCAAAACACTTAATGCCATGTCATTTACATTTTTTCACTTATTTAATGTTAAGTTTGAATAAAAAATGTCAATTTACTGCTAAGAATTGTACATTTGAACATTTTCATACAGTCTAATGCAACCGATTTCAAACAGCAAGTTTCTTTTGTCAAAACAATCTGTGCTCAGTCTCTTCCCACATAATAATTTCACCTCACTCCAATATTTTGCATCCATTTATTTTATTATTTGCTAAATAACTGGCTTCATGTTGGGATAATGACTGTGCAAGATCCTTCCAACAATAATAACAGTCCGCCAAGAACTCCTTGTTGGAGATGTTCATCTGAGCATTCAGCTTCTGTGCTGTTACTGCTTTAGTTTTATGACTTCACTTTGTTTTCCCAAGACTCCCAGGTGCATGGACCAACGGCCTACCATTGTAAAGAAGGCCGTCCTCAATGACTCTTTGTAATGTTACTGTCTACAGCACAGATGCTGACGGTGTCTGATGACGCTACGCACAACCGCCACAAACCCACACAAAAGAGCCGAGAAAGAAGTCAGCGAGCTCTGAAACAGAACCTCAGTGACTTTCTGCTGCTTTACAACTAAACTGTATCTGACTGATAATACTTGAACAGCATACGTACGCAGGACCGTTTAGAGGACCTGTTTGCCATATGTCAGCCTTCAACCATAAAGTCCGATACTAAAGCTGGACGAGCCTACTGGGAAATGTTTTCAAAGGTTTATCAGCATAATCAGGACTCAACAGCTCAACTGCAAAGGTTCTCTGTGGCATGTGCAATGGGAAACTGAGACTGTAAACAAGGACTCTAGTTGTGTTGCATTAAACTAAAGTACTGTAATTTATTCAGTCATAGGGAACATGAAGACTTTCCATCCAGAGTTGTGAATTTAGCTTATGTGCAAATTTGTAATTTGTGTTCAAAAGAACAATACAACTTCCTGGGAAGTTGCAGCAAAATATATATAATAAAATAGTGAGATGCTTATGGAGGGAATTAAACCAAATCCTTCTGATGACAGATATTGGGCGTTTCAGAGCCGCCAAACCAACAGTGGAGATGCTGTCCGATGTGATTGGTCCGCTGGTTATTCCAGCTATTCAATTACATCCACTGTTGAGGCAAAGGCAGAGTCTTTGTTGTGCATCAATGGATTTGTTTGGTAAATTTGTTTCCATCATAGTTTATGGGCATCTCAGATGTATGTCAGAAAAATGTATTTGGCTCAGTTGAGCACATACAGTTGTTATGTGCATTTTTAAAATTATACATATATATATATATATATATATATATATATATATATATATAGAGAGAGAGAGAGAGAGAGAGAGAGAGAGAGAGAGAGAGAGCAAGAGAGAGAGGGAATAATATATATAGTATATATATTCAAAACATATAATTTAGTAAAACGCTTTTTTTTCACTTTTTCACTTTTTTTTCACTTTCCGCTTTTTTTAAGTTCACCGGCAAATAAAATTGAATGCAAGAACTTTTAATACTGTGTCTTTTTTTTATGCAGTCTAATTATACAGACATTAGGAAACATCAAGGTGTATTTCATAAACAATTTTTTAAAATACTGGTTTAAAATCTCTTCACTTCCTGATAGCAATCAATAATAGAAGTTCTTTAAATAATAAAACATGTAAATCTTATTTTTTAAGATATCTTCTTTGGAAGTATCACGACCAAAACATATTCCTCCGATCATTCCATTCAGTCCATATGTCCTCCCTAGTTAGATGACATTTATTCTTATGGCAGGGACTATTTGCACCTCAGAGTTGTTGTACTTGGTAGTTGTATTGAAGGAACACACAAAGAACGATATATCCAGGAAACGACTTGAACAGGGACACCTAGAAAACAACCATGACAGCTGTGTCTAACTGAACTTAATACTGGACAAGGACTGAACAAAGGGCTAATAAAGGATAATGGATAAATTAGGATAAAGGTGCTCCGGAAACCGGAAGCAGACAAATTAAAATATTTCTAGCAGTGTATGTGTGTTTAAAAGATCCCTAGCTAGTTTAAAAAGAACAGGGCATCCCACACCATAGTAGGAAAAACTACTATGGTGATCGAACAGCAGTTTAGATTGTATGTTTCTCCCTGCCCTCGCTACAATCAGAAGCAGCTTTACACAGTTTTTGTTTTGTTTGTTTGGGAGCAGAGCAAGCATGCAGCATTTGAGGACTGGCGATACTTAAAAGAAACTCTGCCCAGGCTCATGATCCTCATCCTGAGGTTCGCAGAGGGGTTGGAAACAGGGCTTGTCTTATCTCTGCCCTCACCTGACATCTGGCACACACAAGGTTATGTGTAGGAATCATGGTCTCCCCCTTCGAGGGCGGTCCTAGAGCACTCACTCCAGGTGCCCGCTGCAGGCCAGGGCTCTAGAGTGGATGTTCAACAAATATGTTTTCCGTCCGTATGTCTCTCCAAGCATTTCCAGAACTCATGGAATTCATGCCCATGAGGGATGTTGTTTTCCAGACAGACAACATAATGGTGGTCTCTGACATAAATCGTGGGGTCTACGCTTGCATCGGCTTTACAAGTTGGCCCGACACACCCTCCTCTGGTCCCGAGGGAAGCTACTCTCTCTCTGAGCTGTGCATATCCCAGTGACCTAAAACTTGGGAGAAGACATCCTGTCGAGGCAGGAGCCAAGGCCTGGGGAATGGAAACTCCACCCTGAAGTGGTGGAGCAGATTTGGGAGAAATTTGGCCAAAGTAAATTTGGTAGATCTGTTTGCTGTCCACTTTGGGTCACCCTCACTCATCCAGCTCCTCTTTGACTGGACACTATGGAGCAGACCCAAGGCTACATCTGTACGCATTTCTCCCGATTGCTCTACTCCTGCGAGTTCAGGAGAGAGTTCACTGGACAAGGTCCGTCTCACCTCAATTGCCACGTGGTGGCCAGGCAGAGTGTGGTTCTCTGATCCAGTATCCTCCTAGACGGGACCCCATGGGAGATCCAGGTCAGGAGGGACCTCCTGTCCCAGGCAGGGGGCTTAATAGCCCATCCTACCCCTAGCCTCTGAAGGGGCCCAACTCATAGACGCTGGTCTCTCAACCGAGGTTGTTGAAACCATTCTCCACTCCAGAGCTCCGTCCACGAGGAAATTGTACACCCTGAAGTGGAAAGCTTTTCACTTCTTGGTGCAGTGAAAGACAGTCAGACCCAGTTACCTGTCAAATTGGCCCCGTGCTGGAGTTCCTGCAAGAAAGATTCACTGCAAGGTTATCTCCTACCGTGAAGGTTTATGTTGCTGCCACAGTGGCTTACCACATACCTCTGGGTAGTATGTCAATCAGGAGAGATCCCCTAGTTATAAGTTTTCTCCATGGCACATTGAGGCTGAGGCCAGCAGTATGTGTTACAGTTCCGGCCTGGGATCTTTCTCTGGTGCTCTAGGGTTTATCCCAGGCCCCCTTTGAACCTATTGAGGAGATTCCCATCAAGTTTTTAACCTTCAAACCCCTTTTCCTCCTAGCTATTTCCTCTATAAAAAGGATAGTTGATCTTCAAGCTATCTCAGTTGTCTCGTTGTGTCTAGAGTTTGCCCTGAGTTTGCCTACCCCAGGCCAGACTATGTGCCTAAGTTTCCTGCTAACACAGCACAGTTGGTAGCAATTATACAGCAGGCTTTCTGTCCTCCACCTTTTAGTGACCAGGACCAGGAGTTAAAAAAATAGGGCCTGTCCTGCCCTGTGACGCAAATCTGACCAATTGTTTGTCTGTATGGGACTCCTAAGGGAGCCCGGCTATCTCCCTGGCTTATGTGTCGCTCAAATAACCTACTCCTCTGTTATTCTGAACGCACTCTCTAGGAGTGTGACTGCCTCTAAGGCTCTTTTTGAAGGAGTATCTCGTTTCAAAAGTTTTTGATATGGCAGGTCCTCCCCACATACCTTTATGTGTCAGGGTTTTCTGGACAAGGGAGGACCCAATTGCAGAGATGAGTGAAGTGAGATATTTATTTACGGGACAATGACAGGGCAAACAGCAGTGAAAGTGTAATGACAAGCAAACAGTTAGGCAGGGCACACAATAGGAGAGCTGGCTGGTCAGGACTTAAGACAGTTGACGCTCAGACCAATGGTGGAGATCTGGCAGCGGATCAGGATTCCAGAGGTTTGCCACTTGGGGATGCAATGGCGTAGCACCAGACTAGCTGCCAGGCCAGGAGTGTCAATAGCCAGGGTGAAGCAGGAGGCAGGGACAAACAATAGAAAACACTCAAGACAAGAGAAACAACACTAGAGCAAATAAACTGACAAAACTATGACTATAGAAAAACATGCAAACTAACTAAATGAGCATAACTAGAGTATCAAACTAAAACTAGCAACAAGAGATAAACACTAATTCTATGACAGTAGAAAAACCAAAAGCTAGTTTTCAGCTAACACTTTAATGCTAGCAACACACAAGGAACTCACACAAAATGAACCAGCAAAGACATGAGTGAAACAAGCACAATATAAAGGGAGCAGAGCACATGAGGGACAGGTGAACACACTCAAGCAAAGGAGACTAGACAAGGACTAAACAAGGGGGTGTGGTAACTGGAACTGAGGAGGTGGGACAAGAGGACCACATGGCAAACACGAACAAAGACAGAGCCATATGCTCAAGCACAAGACAAACAAGCACACATGTCAACAAAGACAAAGCAGACAAGACTGTCAGGGCAGGATCCTGACATTATGAGGTTCTACCAACTAGACCTCAATTCTGCTCCGGGAACACAGGTGTTTATGCAGTGAACTGGCAGGCCTTCGTCACTGTTGTGGCATTGTCATTCTCATTCCCCTAGCGTTTCGATGCAGCACGAGTTCCCTTGAAAGGGAATGTCTCAGATTACGGATGTAACCCTAGTTCCCTGTAGAGGGAATAAGACGCTTCATCTTTTGCCACAACTCCTAAGCACCTGCTGGACGTCTTGTTTTAGACACTGTTTAGCTGCCGCTTCCAGTTTCCGGCACACCTTTATCCTCTTGATTCATGATGTCATTATCCCGTGACATGCATTCACGCAATTGATTCAACAATCACACTAAAGTGTTCCACTAGCATTTCGATGCACCATCTCGTTCCCTCTTCAGGAAACTAGGGTTACATTCATAACCTGAGATGTTCTGAAGGCAACAACTTGGAACAATATAAATGGATGTGTTAGTCAGATTGTAAAGTTTAGGGTACATATAAACAGAAATGTCAGATTCTGAAATCAGATTGGATTCATTCAGATTGATGGAAAAAATGTTGCTTAATTTTCAGCAGAAATGGCATTGCCAGCAAAATCAGACAGTGAGCTTTAGAGGGGGATGGACTGAGTAAGTGGAAGCAGAGAGGGAAGGGTGTCCACTTCCTGTCTGTGCTGCTCTCGTAGTGCCACAATGGAAAGCTCAGTAGAGAATAATAGATTTTGGTCAATCCTGAAAAATTTACTAGTAGCATCAATCCAAATCAAATAGGTGTTAGCCTTGACTCACAGTGATGTGTGTGCTTCGTTAATGAACATATACGGTGGTTGATCAGTGTATGTGTCAGTTAAATGGTCTTTTCTTGTCTAAATGGCCATCACTTGGCCAGAATAAGCTGCAATATGACAGACTCTATGCCACAAGTCCAAAGTCTGGTTACAAGACACTATTTAAGGGTGTTAAACACAAAATTAAAATTTCTTAATTCCATCATATTGTTACAGATTCTTCATTTCGACCAAGATAGATGTTTGGTGTTGCAGTTCATATAGCAATGAACCTCATGCAGGAGGGATGGGTTCAGTTTCCTGTCAGCTATTTCTGGGGTGAAATCTGGGGTGTTTTAGAAACACACTTATTATCTGAAGTAATGATTATAATCCTTGTGAAAAAAGAAATTTGCATACTTGCACTTGTAGTGTACTTCAATTATTAGAAGTATATCTTTTACAAATTTCCCGTAGCTCAACCAGTAGAGCATTGGTGTTTATATTGCCAAGGTCATGGATTTGAACCCAGGGAAAGCAAGAACTGATTCTATGTGTTTCTTGATTGCAATGTTCGTCGCCTTGGATAAAAGCGTCTGATAAATGTCAATTTACATTTTTACATGCAGATAATTTAAATAAAATAAATAAAATGCCACTTTCAAGACTTGTCTATAAAAACTGCACTTCATAATATAAAATTAAAAGCTTTAATTTATAACATACAATTTTTAAGAATCTTTTGTCATGCTTTAAAGTACTTATTTGGACTGATATAATAAAGCTGTCACAGTCGTGTAGTGTCTCGTCACTTTTTGTTTGCTCCCGTGTGATCCTTTTGTGTTTCAGTCTCGTTAATCACTCCCATTGTTAGTGTCAGGTGTGTCTCATTACAGTATTCTGAGTTTGTTTTCTGCACAAGTGTGCTATTTCTCTTCGTATTTAAAGTGTTTTTGTTTTGGTTTCATTAAGTTAAGGAGTTTTAAGTTGATCCCTTGTTCCCTCGTCTTCGTCCTTTCCACTCAACGCACCCGTTTCAAAAGCAAATGTAAATACTTGATTAGAATTTTTACTCTAGTCTGTTACTTGGTATAGCATTTAAAGTTAATATATTTTAAATTAACTAAATTGGAAGTTCATTGTTACAAATGTTTAATATACACATATATTAAATATATAACATGCAAATTGCAATAGAAATTACATTAAAGTATATTTTGGTTTACAATAAATGTTTACCAGTACAATCAGCAGTAATTTTAACCATGTTTCAAAAACAGAAGTAATTATGAAATTAAATAAAAAGTCCTGCTATGAATCAACAGAAGAAAAAAAAACTTGAATATAATTTCATTCCATTGTAAATCATACAAATAAGTGCACTGAAACATTAATGTTTGGTCGTTTTGTTTTATATGTTTAAAATTGTTCTACTTGTTTTTTGTTTTTTTTGTTTTTTACCTTTATTTATATAGCGCTTTTACAATAAAGATTGTTTCAAAGCAGCTTTACAGTGGTCACAGGAAAACATTATAAACAAAGTTTGGTTGGCTGAACGGCAGCCTTAAAAGAGCAGGCAGATTAATACAATTGATCAATATTAAGTGTTAAGTTTTGATTATTGATTTGATTGATTGATTGATTGATTGATTGATTGATTGATTGATTGATTGATTGATTGATAGTTTGATTATTAAATTGATAACAATTCAAGTCCAATATTAAGTCCAATTTGGTCCGGTTGAAGATGGGTTCATGATCTTCACAGGGGAGGGATTAGTAGAGTCACGGTCTCCGCAGACACTTCAGGGCAGTGCTGTGCTCGTGTCCAGGTGCAGGTCCCTCATCTGATCTGGATACGGCCCGGATCCGGCTGACCATGGTAACCTCGGAATAAACAGAGAATAATATCAGTAGATGCCATTCTTCTTCTGATGTATCGAGTACATCAGGTGTTATGGGAATGTTCCCGGTTCCGGCTGACCTAAATTATGTTAAATTATATTAAAAATGTATAATGTGTTATGTGTATGCCAGGTTGAAGAGATGTGTTTTAGTCTAGATTTAAACTGACAGAGTGTGTCTGCTTCCCGAACTGTATTAGGAAGACTGTTCCAGAGTTTAGGAGATAAATAGGAAAAAGATTGACCGCCAGCAGTTGACTTTGAT
Source organism: Rhodeus uyekii (assembly GCA_037043235.1). Lineage (NCBI taxonomy): Eukaryota > Metazoa > Chordata > Actinopteri > Cypriniformes > Acheilognathidae > Rhodeus > Rhodeus uyekii. The sequence goes on along the minus strand of JAWRVZ010000021.1, from coordinate 162,180 downwards.
ATTCTAGGTATTATAAGCTGGTCAGTATTTTGGGATAGCAATAGACGTTAAGGACTATAATGTGTTAAGAGATCACTCAAGTACTGGGAAGCTAAACCATTTAATGCTTTGTAAGTAATTCGATTTATTAAAATTAAAATGTATTCGGTGTTTAATAGGAAGCCAGTGCAGGTTTGACAGAACTGGGCTAATATGCTCATACTTCCTGGTTCTAGTAAGAACTCGAGCTGCTGCATTTTGGACCAGCTGGAATTTGTGTATTAAGCGTGCAGGGCAACCACCTAGTAGAGCATTACAATAATCTAGCCTTGAACTCATGAACGGATGAACTAACTTTTTCGCATTTGTCTTTGTCTGCATATTTATATGTCGCAATTTAGATATATTTTTCAGATGGAAGAATGTCGTTTTACAGATGCTAGAGACCTGGCTTTCTAATGAAAGATTGTTATCAACGAGCACACCCAGGTTTCTAACTGATGACGAAGACTTGACAGAACAGCCATTGAGTGTTAGGCAGTAGTCTAGATTATTAAGTGCAGAACTTTTTGGTCAAATAATTAGAATATCTAATCTTCTCTATCTTTTTTTTTTTTCAAAATTAAGCAGTAGAAAGTTATTAGCCATCCAATTTTTTATATCAGTTATGCATTTTATATCAGTTATGGTACGTTTCATCAGGATGAGAAGAAATATAGAGCTGAGTATAATCAGCGTAACAGTGAAAGCTAATGCCGTGTTCCCTAATAATTGTACCCAAAGGAAGCATGTAAAGGGTGAAAAGCAATGGTCCTAGTACTGAACCTTGAGGAACTCCATACTGAACCCGTGATCAATATGACATCTCCTCATTTACTGCTACAAACTAAGAACGGTCAGACAAGTATGATTTGAACCAGGCTAATGCAATTCCACTAATGCCAACATAGTTTTCAAGTCTATTTAGAAGGATTTTGTTAATCGATTGTATCAAATGCAGCACTAAGATCCAGTAACACTAACAGAGAGATACAACCACGATTGGATGATAAGAGCAAATCATTTGTAACTCTAATGAGAGCAGTCTCAGTACTATGATATGGTCTAAATCCTGACTGGAAATCCTCGTAGATGATGTTTCTTTCTAGGAAGGAATCTTTGACAAAAAGGTAGTTTTGATATCGGCCTGTAATTAACTAATTCTGTAGGATCAAGCTGTGTTTTTTTAATAAGCGGTTTAATTACGGCTAGCTTAAAGGTTTTTGGTACATATTATAATTACAAAGATAAATGAATAATATTAAGAAGAGGATCCATGATTTCTGGAAGCATCTCTTTCAGTCGCTTAGTTAGTATTGGGTCTAGCATACATGTTGTTGATTTTGATGATTTAGCAAGTTTAGACAATTCTTCCTCCCCAATAGCAATGAAGGAGTGGAATTTTTCTTCAGGGACACTAAAATTTACTGTATTTTGTGATATTATAGTAGACGGTTGCATGGTTATAACTTTCTCTCTAATTTCATGAATTTTGCAAGTAAAGAAGTCCATGAAGTCATTAGTGCTGTGCTGTTTTAAAGCATCTGGGGTTGAGGCTTTATTTCTTGTTAGTTTCGTCACTGTATCAAATACATACCTAGGGTTGTATTTGTTTTCTTCTAAGAGGGTAGAAAAGTAAGCAGATCTAGCTGATTTTAAGGCCTTTCTGAATGCAATAGAGCTGTCTTTCCATGAAATGCGAAAAACCTCAAGCTCAGATTTTTTCCAGCTCCACTCCATTTTTCTGGCTTCTCTCTTGAGGGTTCGGGTGTGCTCGTTGTACCACGGTGTTGGACTATTCTTCTTTAAGCGCAACAGTGTCTAAAGTGCTGGAAAAGAGAGAGTTAATAGTTTCTGTTGCAACATCAAGTTCTTCTAGGCTATCTGGTATGTTAAGTTGATCAAACTGATCAGGAAGATTATTTATAAAGCTATCTGTTGTGTTTGGAGTGATAGTTCTACTATATTTATAACAGGGAGTTAGATTTTCAACTTTGGCTAATGGTAATCTACACGCAACTAAGTAATGATCTGAGATGTCATCGCTCTGCTGCAGAATTTGAACAGTATCAACATTGATCCCATGCGACAATATTAGATCTAAAGTATGATTACGAGAATGAGTGGGTTTTAAACTCCAATAGAGTTTAAAATTTCTCTAAATGCCAATCCCAATGCGTCTTTTTCATTATCTACATAGTCTGAGAGAAAATCTGCAAATTCTTTGATAAAGTCTGTATGGTGCCCTGGTGGCCTGTGTAAAATAGCCAGCACAAAAGTTAAACAGGAATTATTACTTGCACTAGATGATTTTACATTAAGCACCATCACTTCAAAAGAATTATATTTCAAATTAGACCTTTGAGCAGTAGTGATCGTGTTACTATAAATTATAGCAACACCTCCTCCTTTACCTTTCAGACGAAGCTCATGTGTCAGTAATCTTGAGGGGTGGACTCATTTGAAGTAATGTAATCGTCTGGTTTTAGCCAGGATTCTGTCAAACACAGCACATCTAGTTTATGATCTGTAATCATATCATGTACAATAAGTGCTTTTGAGGAAAGGTATCGTATATTCAGTAACCCAAGCTTTATCATTTGTTCATTTGTGTTATATCCGTTCTTAGTTGTTTGTAAATCAATTGCATTTTTACCCTTAAACGGTTTTGAGATTTTTTTGTATTTGCTAATTCGGCGAACAGACACAGTCTCTATAGGATATCTGGGAGAAAGAGTCTCTATGTGTTGGAATTTATCTGACCTCTGTGACGTGAAACAGGTTACAGACGGTCGGTTTAGCCAGTTTGTCTGCTTCCTGACCTGGGCCCCAGTTATTCAAGGTTCAGCTCTAAGACTTTGTGCCAATTACTAGAGAGAAGAGCGGCACCATCCCAGGTAGGATGAATGCCATCTCTTTTCAACAGGTCAGGTCTGCTCCAAAAACTTTTCCAATTGTCTATGAACCCTATGTTATTCTGCGGGCACCACTTAGACATCCAGCCATTGAGTGAGGATAATCTGCTAAGCATCTCATCACTCCTGCGCATAGGAAGAGGGCCAGAGCAAATTACAGTTCCTGACATCGTACTTGCGAGTTCACGTGAGTTTTATCACATGTGAAGCCCTTAATGCTGACAGAAACAGAGAAACTATACATGTAACAATTACAGGACATGATACGACTCACCGTGTGTGTTGATCCAAACTCACCAGTTGTTTGATGAACTCAGAAAAAAGGCGAGAGCGAGAAAACGCTGTATGCACGAATAGTAATAAAGTAAGATAGCACAATGCTAACATGTTTAGCGACTTAGATTAAAGCTGAAGATTATATTTATTAAATAATCTAGTATTGTATTTAGCAATATGAATGAACGTCGAGTTTAAGATCTAAAACAAAAGTAAGTTTATACGGCGCAAACAAATGCAATCCATTCGAGCAAACAAGAAACAGCAGCAGTCAAAACGGTCATCAGAACTGTAATCTTTTAACTTTAAGAAAAGGTTTTGGCACACGCACACGCACACACTCTTTCACACACACACACACACACACATACATACACAAACACACACACACACACACACAAACACACACACACACACACACACATACAATCAAGGACATGATTTGATAAGATTAAATAATAGTCAGTCACACTTTTGTTGTTCACAGTCAAAAATGTGCGCATTGGAAATGAGAGACAAATTTTCTCTATTTCTCTATCTAAACATTGGATACTGCGCCCAAACACATTCTTAGCAAAAGCTGCTCATTTTTTAGAAGATCGTCCTTGATGAACAACCTCAAATTTGGAACACAACTTTAGATTTATGGCTTTGATTTTCTCACAGTTGTAAGGTTAAAAACAATATTTCATATAAAAATTGAAAATGGTATTTTTGTGCACGTTTTGTCACTTGTCACAAAAATCTAGTTAGTGTCATCTTTTTAAAAAATCACATATTTAAGTCTGTGCTCCAAAGCATTCAAAATTTATGACCGTATTGAAAAACCCTACTCAAAAAGTGAACAAATGGATTTTAATTACAGCATAAATAATGCTTCCAAATAATAAATAAAAACACATTATCCAACTAAAATGTAATGCAACATTTTAGTACAACACCTAAGAATCAGTGCCAGATTTGTCTGGCATACACACACACACACACACACACGCATGCACACAAACTGGAAACATGGTGCACAGACAGTTGCAGCTCTCCTTTAATACTCCAGCGTTTTTTCTCTCTCTTGGTTTTCTTTTTCCCTTCAGGAAAACAATCTTACTCAAGCACACATACGTCCCCAGACAAACCAAGAATTAAATTTAGCTCAGTCGTGATTTACTGGAGCCTGTTCGTCCAGTCGTTGCTGGAAAACCTCATCTCACAAAACAAAAGAAGGAGAACAAAACCCCACAGATTGCATGCGGTGGTCAACCCCTCCCCAGCATCCACCAGCAAACACATCTAAACCAGCTTTATTTTCCCCCCACATTTGAACAACTTTGTTGGTGATGAGTCAGATATTTTTCAATGTTAGACCAATGGCGCAATAAAAGACAATAAAAGAGGACAAAGCACTGCAGAGCCCTGGACAACCTCTTATTATCATTTCATTTCAGCAACACCCCTCTTGACATTTGGGGAGCTTTGTTCCTAAAGACTCTGGAACAGGCTCAAACCCTGTTGCTTTAAATAACCATTACTGTTTAAAGACAGTTTCTTGCAGAAAATTGTTTACTTAGCAGCTCTGTTTTATAAACAGGCTCTCGCTGTTGTCTCCTTTTCCATGGACGTGAGGTTAGGCCATCGCTGCCAACTAGCGTACATGAAACTTTGACCCTGTTTACACCTGGTATTCAGATGCATTTTGGTCAATCGGAGAGTGAGACACTTTCCCGTTTACACCACCATCTCTTTTGTCCACTTTGAATCACTCCCATAATGTTCATGCATTAGTTCAGCAGACGGAGAGCGGAAGCTCTTTTGTGTCTGTTTGAACACATTCGACCACATGAGCATTTACACTATGAAACCAATCCAGTCTAATGTGTTTTCTACTATCTCTGGAAGTGTTGAAAGTGGACAAGTTCAAACCATTTTAGACTCTGTTTACACCCATATTTAGAGTCGTTCACTAGTGGTCCATTCGACAAAAACTTGTCTTAATACCAGGAGAAAACATGGTCTTAGATATAAACATCGGATCATGGGTATAGGGGCCATAAATACATACACAGAAGCCTCATTAGTGTCTGTTTAATGTTAAAACAGAGAAAAATTATTATGTAAGCTGTCCACCATATTTTAATTTTCAAATCTGATCTGTAACCCTCGAGAGCAAGTTGACTGTGTGCCTGCAACCTAGTTATTTACCCGTATGAATATCCAGTGACAATTTGGCATGTGGATACTCCATGTTGAGTAAAAATGCAAACCAGCTTATCCTCGACCCTGAAACGTTGTCCCATTTCATGTGGAATTTAAAGCTCAGTGGATTTATAGCCATAGACTGCACAATGCTGTGACATTTTCTATGAAATGAGTGATGTTAGTGTGAGTGATGTTAACCGTTCCAAGATGAATGTGGCATCTATGTCTGAAAACTTAGGCAGTGACTTGTTGCCTCGTTGCTTTATAGGCAATGACCCTGCATGAAGCGTTTATGCTTATTTCTCATAAATACACAAATATTAGAAGTACATTTTTAACAAGAGTTGTAGAGTGAATCTAGTGAGGCTGACATGTTATAATATTTGCTGTGTCCTGGATGTGATTGTGAACATTTCAGTTTCTCATGCATCATAATCCAATTGAATATGTGAATATCGAATATGAAAACCAATTGAATATGTGTTGAAATGCAAATTGTTAAGCAAATGTTGTCAAGTTTTTGCCCCGTCCGATATGTGCATAGCAAGCCCCAATGTAAGCGTTCTGAACGCTTTTACTTAGGCAAAGGTCAGTAAACTCGATAAAACAGAAAACTTACAAAACATTTTAACTGAGACTAGGAATGTGACCTCTCTTCTACCCAGAAGCCCCAATTACCCATAATGACATAGAGCGAATGATAAAATCCTGCTGCTTTCATCTGCCAAAGATTTATGCAATTCAAAATAGGAATTGGTGGTCTTTTCCCTCAATCGTTACCCCTTATTATGTCTCTCGCAAGTATGTTTTGAGCCGATAGGAAGTGCGGCACGTTCATTGCGACATCTGGAGCGCGCCAGAACCATTGCGGGTCCGACGAGCCCTGTGATCATTTAGCAGGAGCTGCGAGACGGACCCTCAGTATCACATTGCTCTGTAGTTGGAGCAGGAGTCACCCCCTCCTGGGACGATCGTACAATAACTGCAAATTACATGTGTGCTTTAAAAGCCAGCGGGATGAACGAGCTTCCGAATGCTCCAAACTTGTTTTCCCACCCTACGCCTCCCCAACCCCATGACCCCCGATGGAAATTTCTCTTAGTGACACTTTGCTGCGAATGCTCTAATTCCACACAGATGGCAGCTTGAACAGCCACGCTCTTCCTGTGATGTTATGTCAATCACATGCATGAAGGCCGGGGTTAAAGCGTCAGAGCAGGGGTCACGTTCCACGTCTGTTCCTCGGTGACCCCTAGGATTCGGGAGAGGGAGGTGTCCGCTCTCAGGTGATGCGTCCATTATGATAATTCATGGTGGAAGTCATGGCTGTTATTCGTCAGAGGTGCCCTTTGATCCTGCGCTAGGTTGCAGGGATAGCTTTGATGACACATTAGCATCATCCGTGATTCAGTCTCCATAGCTTGAATGGAAAGCGTTACCTTGATCATAAAAGGACAGTGGTGTGGATAGTGAGAGGTGAGAGTGGAAAGTGTGAGTGCAGGTAAGAGTTTCCTCTCTCTTCCTTCAACAGTCATGCTAATTTCAGTTGCACATTTTTGGCCCACAATGCAACGGCAGACACCTCTCTCTAGAGATCAGCAGCCAGCAATCGACCCATCACTTCAAAAGAACCAACACTTGCCTACTTGTTAACCTGCGTTTCTGGTCACAGATTAGGTAATAGTTGTCTCATGGGGAAGATTACATACAGACACACTACTGGTCATAGGGTCAGACAGTTTTATTAGTTTGAAAGAGATGAGGACTTTTATTCAGTAAGGGTGCATTAAATTCACCAAAAGGGACTGAAAGTATTGCTACAGTTTAAACTGTTTACAACATGTTTCTTGGGCCACAAATCATCATATTAAAATGATTTTGTTCATGTGACACTGAAGACTAATAAATAATAAATAAGACTAATAAACACTAATAAATATTGAATTAGGAAACCATTATGTCAAACTCCTTTTAAATTAGAATAAAATTGTGACTTTTAAATATATCTTCATCATATTTATGCTGTTTGGAAATACTATAAAATATAAACTACATGATATGTAAAATGCAATTTGTCACAAAATTCATAATGTTATACATATTATATTTTATTTATTTATATTTTTGACCTATATATATATATATATATACAGTGGAGGCCTCGGGGGTTGCAAAAAAGCATTGAGATAACCGTTTCGCGAGATAACCCATATAACATATATTACATATATTAGCATATATTTTCCCACATATAACCCGCAGACGCAGATAATCCACACACTCATATAGCCAGCGGGTTTTGGGTTTTGTGTAAAAAATCGTTGGCATAACCCCCACCCATAGATTGATGAACTTTTTTGTGTAAGATCACATTTCGAAATTCAAATGTTGCTTGCATGACTTCAATTATCCATAACTGTTCAGGCTCGGTACACAGTGCTAGTGAGCGAAATTAACACAATAAAAACACAAACACAAGTCAGAATCAGACGAAAAAGAAAAGTCAGTCTCTCCCGCTGCGCTCGTCCCTTTAAGAAAAGCGTGCTGGTGAGAAGAGCCCGTCTTCTCAATCACGTCTTCTTGCATGATTGACAGGTCAGACAGCCTATCAGCGCCAGCTGTCAGAGCGCCAAAGACAACAACCCTCGCAAGAAAGAAAAATGAAAATGTATTGATGTACATGATGTGAGTTATTAAATGAGAATGTAAATGCTCAAGTTTTTGGTGTCTTTTTACACAACAGTGTTGGCGCGATTTGTTTTATGAAGCGATCGGCATTTATCTAAAAAAAAAAAAACGTCATTGGAGTGAGCGGACCGCAATCCACGTGCAAGGCAAACTCAGCGCATGAGCAGTGAACTAGGTATGCAAATTAGTCTTGAAATAACCATGTGAAGTGCCGATTTTGTCCCTCTTTTGTGCTCGAGATATTAGATTAAGGCGACATTAACGAATCGACATTAAAGAATCAAAAATTCTATGACAAATAGGAAGTTTGGCGGTTTCACTTCAAAAACGTCGACATAATAGGACTGGTGAGTTAACTGTGACTCGAGATAAGTGAACTCCACTGTATATATGGGTCAAAAAATATAAATAAAAAATATATAATTATATATATATATATATATATATATACATAAAATACATGTGTCTGTGTGATATTATTTTGTTTTTGCTGAACATATTGTTTAAATTTATCTGGAAAACTATTTAAGTGGAGTTGACGCTGGTAATTTTCAGATAATTTTTATTTTAAGTTATTATATTCAATATAATTCACATTCTTATATTACATTCAAATAAACTTTTTTACGGGTATTGAAGAAAATAATTTTCTTCTATCATCACAGTGGATTTGCTTTTGTTTGTGTAAAGTTTGAATTTTCAAGAATTTCTCAATTTTTTTATAAAAATATAAAAGTAAATTTAGTTATTTTACATTTATGCATTTTGACAGACGCTTTTGTCCAAAGTGACTTGCATTGCATTTAAAAAACACATTGACATTATAATCAGTTCTTGCTTTCCATGGGAATCAAACCCATGACCTTGGTGTTGCAAGCACCACACTCTACTGTTAGAACTACAGGAAAGTTAAACATATTAATAACACGGTAGCATCCAAAATGTAGAAATTGTTGTGCATTTATGCATTAATGAGAAGTTACTGAATAGACAAAATATTAAAAAATATTAGGTTTTGAATGTTTTATAAGCTCACGTTGCACCGGGTCAAACTGAACCCCAGGAGTGCAAAAGGTGACAGCTGTTTTTTAATTCATTAGAAAGGATAAAGGCAGACTCCATTGGGACATATGAATATGACAACATGCCACAAAACCTCAATGTATGTTACATTAACTGTCTTTGGTTCAGTGAAATAATAGGGGAAAGACTTTAGTCACGACTTGTATCTAATTCCTCGAAATCTTTTGATAAAACATGTGAAGAGGGAGTTAGCTGACCCAAGTGGGCTGTGCTTTCCACCAATCATTGCACTCAGGAAGAGGTGCTGATTTTCCGTGCTGTGACCCAGGATGTTCTGATCTTTTACAGAGTATAACTGTCTCAGTGGGGTTAAATTATTGGAACCAGGTTAGACCCGCCACATTCCCTTCCCAAGAGCAATAACTCAAGTCCTTCTCAGGGCGAGCGAGACGCTCTGGATCAGGATAAAGTGCGTAATTGAGCAGTGAAATCCACTCCCTGCTCTGTAGACAGGAAAGTGACATGATGCCGCTGGCTTTGATAGGTGACACAATTTCCTCTTCACAGGAGTGTGTCAAACAGCGGCTTGAATGAAGACCTGGTCATTCACTTTTCCCAGTGAGGTGCTTCAGACCTGTGTGTTGTTCTGTAAGTCTTCCTAATACAGTCTCTAATTAAACAGACAGGCGATGATAGCAGCCAAAAGGAGTTTTCTTTTGTTCTCTTATCATGCCAGTTCTGCTCATTTAGCAAGACAATGCCAAGAGTCGCCACATGGAAACTGAGCACAGACCTGAAAATCAGGCAAGATAATGTTTGTTAATCTAACTGAAGCACGTCCGGGTTATATTTCACTTTAAAACATTATATTGGTAACATTTTATTTACAGTGTGAAATTTTATTTTGTCCTTAAATGCCGTTAATGAATATTACTCAGCACTTACATGCATAATTCGAATGTAACATTAACACCATGAAATATAGCCTATTTTAAGATCCAAAAATTGTTAAATTGGCTTGAGAGAGCCAACTTACTGATCTACTTTTTAAGATTATTATTATTCTTAGCAAAATTTTAAACACTATCTCCTCCTAGAGCTTTCAAGGTACAAACACCAAACTCGCCCCAGACCTCCGACCTATTCTGACTCGGGTTGCTACATCTTTTCGAACTGATTTGACGTTTAAAGACGAAAATGTTCTTATGCTTTCAATGAGGGGGTGAACACTTTTGTTACATTGACTCTAATAGAGTATTTCAGCTTCAGCCACTATGTATCTATCATTGACAAACCCTACCAACTAACTTGAGACATGCTAGAAAACTTACTAAATCATGCTAATGACATGCTAATTAATGCTAAAACTTGCTAGCGACATGCTAAGTTACGTTAAATCTTGCTAGTGACATGCTGTTACGTTGAATGTTGCTAGCGACATGCTAATTCATACTAAATCTTGCTAGCGACTTGCTAATTAACGCTAAAACTTGCCAACGACATGCTAATTAATGTTAAAACTTGCTAGTGACATGCTAATTCATGCTTAATCTTGCTAGCATCATGCTTTTTAACGCTAATTCAAACTAACCCTAAATAAAAGCTGTTAAAACTACTTCAAACTTTCTAGCCCAGCTTTCTCAAGCCAACTTTAAAGTTTGTTGATGAACTTTACTCATCTAGTTTTCAGTTATGCTTATTTCCCAACAAATTCTCTTTACTTTAAAGAGATTAATTTACAGTAATTATAAACTGTATGTGCATCCCACTAGATTCTACTGAATAATACGTTAAAATGCAGTGGTGTAAAATACAATAATAAAAATTCAGTACAAATGATGTAGTCAAATTCTTCAGAGGATTTATGGTCCTAAAAGTAGACTACGTTTTCTTAAAGCAAAATGATTTCATGTTTATTTCTTTTGATTTGTGGGCTGAGGGCTGAGGTGGGACTGACCCATGTGTGTTTGGGACCCTGGGGTTAGTAGTGGAAATGTTCCCAGAGCCCCTGCTGCCCAGAAGGTGTGAATGAGCTCCATTCTCACCTCAGTCACTTCTGACACACAAATGGCCCGTCACCTCAGAGAGCCTTGGGAAAGAGCGACGGATCGGCTGTACAGACACAATCCCACTCTCAATCACATGGCATGAGCATAGCATCAAACAGCTAATGACAGCTAGCATCTTCCCTCAATATCACATGTAAAACAAACTTTGAACATAGTACTGTGTGGTCCCACGACAGATCGCTTGGCCGTCAATAAGAACGAAAATGAGCTGCTTTATCCAGCCAGTAGCAGTCAGTGCAGCATGACCACTGTTGTCTATCGTGGAGGTGATAATCATGTGTTCTGCACACTGAAGAAAAGTTCGGTGTAGAAACCATTTTTGTTCAGAAATTGCTAGTTAATTCCACAGATAATTAACAAAACATCAAGTAACTCATCGAATTAAATGTGACATTTGTAAGTGAAATGAGATCTTCCTCCTTTCATGTTCCCTTTCTCGTATCTAATTTTAGTGAAGCAGGACAGTTCATTTTACCTTGTTCATGGGTAATCTTGTGTAAATTAACCAGTTTGAGAAAAGATTGAATAACTCCTGTGCTTTCATTCATTTCTGGTTGATGTAGAGGATTCCTTTGATTCCACGTTTAAAGGAAAATTTGAGTGTTTCTGATGCAGTTTAGCCTAAATTAAGATCTTTCTGGTTTTGTGCCAGATAAATAAAAATCTGCATTAATGAATAAAACTACTTGAAATCATCTTGAGTAGCTTAAAGGGTAACACTTGTTATGTAGTGACAATTATACTTTAATTACAAGCCACTAGCCCTAAACCAAACCCGAACCATCACCCTATAGTGCAGTACTGATTGCACTGTAACAAAGTCACACTTTATTATTTATTTTAAGGTGTCTACATTTAGGTATTGAGTAATATGAAGTAACTGAATGTACACTATCGGCTTTGGATTGGTTTAGAGGGAGAAACTAGAAGACCCCCTAAAACGTATGATTTCATGCGATCTCATTAAGAGGTGAGCATTCCTACTTTCAGCACATCCATGTTTTGTACTGTTCTCTAAGAACCGTACGTATCACATCGCACAAATTCATGTGAAATGGCCAAATCGTAAAACACATCCGTTTCCTCGTGAGACTGGGTTGAAGACCTGATGATTTAAACTTCAGCCGTCAGAGGTCAGCAATAAACAAATGCCTGAGATGAGTCCTGGCAGGCCTGGCTGAGCTGATAGTGCAGTCTGAGATGCTGTCAGAGAGGAAGCACTCGCACACTGATATCTCGCGTCACATGATTAGCGGCTGCTTTTAGAAACGGACCATCCTGACTCCTCTGCTCCACCTATCCCCTCCCTGATAATGCTGTCACTCACACAGTTTTAGTAAGGTGATGTTTTAGGGAGAACTAATAATGAGCTAATAATTAGCCATGTAACGTGCTGATAAGAGAGCAGAAGCTGATGGTGAGAAGAAGAGCAGAGGAGATGTTTTCCTAACAGGCTCTTCCGTATCTCACTGTCTCCTGCTGTGCCATATCTCTCTCTCTCTCTAACAAAACAGAATACGTATGGAGGAATTTTTATTTAGGTGTTCTTTTTTTACATTATATAATTTTTCATATTTTACTTGTCAGATTCATCATTAGAAGTACTCTACTTTGAAAAAATAAAACAATACTGAATTATTACTATATTCATATATTATTGTATTCACAAGAAAACTCTCATACTTTCATAGGCATGTACTTTCATACTCCAAGACATTCAAAGAAACCATGAAATGGTATTGTCAAAGAATAGTGTATTTCTATGGGGAATGTGCAGGGACATGGTAATACCATGGTACTGAATGATTACCTTATACCATGGTATTTCTATGGTACTCCAACACATGGTATCACCAGCCTTATATATATAGAATGTTAATAAACCATTTCATATTCATACAATGGTATTTACATGGTTGTCCAAAAAGCATGGTAGTACCATAGACGTTACCATAAATATCGAGGTGCTGAATAATTGCATGGTCATATTCATATAATAGTATTTACACTGTAAAAACAAACAAAACAAAAACAGCTGCTGCCTTTCATTATTTTAGTACAATCAACTTGGCTGTTTCAGTAATTTCAACTTAAATTACATTCAACTGACTATTAAAAATTGAGTTGAGTCTTTAAAAAAAACATATAATTTCTATTACCTGAAGTTTGATTTCACAAACATACTGAGGATGATTTTCTATTTCGTCCTGGGGGTTTGATAAGGTTTTATTTTTTCCCCAACAAAGGGAGCCGATTGCTCTAGGCCTTTTATTGATGTGCGTTTGTTAACTTGGACTTGGTTAGAGTGAGCTAACCTAATGAGTGCATCCATCTGCCTTTTACCAACACACTAGCTACTTTGAATTCAGTGCAGCACTTCATGGCAACAAAACCGGTCTTGGCCATTTTGTGATGTGATTGAATTATATCTCTTTCCCACAAGCTGGTGTCTGCTTTCTCCCCGTGACACCCCTCCCCACGCCACGCTGTGGGAAAAGAAAGCCATCCTGATTGCAGTGTATAGTCTGCATTGTAACAGGTAATTCAATTTTACACCATAGCCGGCGGCTGCATAATGCAAAGGCTGATGGCATGTAAAGACACAGAGAGGGCTTCACTAAACAGCCCTTCATGGCTCATGTATCTTTGTGCTGTGTAAAGTCATGTGGATGAGGGGATGAATGGGCAGAATCAATGAGAGCAGCAAGTCTGTTGTGTTCAACGGCCACGGCTGGCATCATGCGCCCTCTATTGGTGGCATGGATCTCGACCAAACTGCTTTGTCACCTCAATCGGATGAGAGGACTTGAGTGGAAACAGATTGAGCTCTGAGCTCAGTTTCTGCTCTGTTTCCCCGAGCATAAAAGTGATATATTGCAAGCAGGATTGATGTTGAGACTAACTTAGACAAGCCATCCAGCCCAAGATCAGTCACACACTGGCATTCTCTTTCTAGAGAATAATATTGTGAAATGCATTGTGGTATATGAGATAAAAGAGCTGTAGAAATCATATTTATGGTACATTATTATAATGCAAAAAAACTAAACGTTTTCTTAATCAGTAATGAGATAATAGGTCTAAAGTAAATCTATCTCACTGTATTTTACTGTAAAAGAAAACAAAAATACTGGATTTTGAAGTAGATTGAATATTGCGCTCGTAATTGTTTTAGTTTTTGGGGATATTATGAGCTCGTGATAATGCAGTCAGTAACAGGATGTGAGATTGAAGTCAGCGCTTTACGATCCTTCTCATCCTGTCGTTGAATCCGTTCTATATTCACATCTTTATTGTGCTTTTATAGAACAAACCAGTACAAATTTCCATTAGTCTAAAATATGTTGAAAATGCACTTATTATGGGGTTTAAAAAGTTTCTGAATAAACAGATAAAGTTTGTGTGCCAAAGACAGACAGAGGAACGGGGTTCATCAATGAATACAACATCAGACTTAAAACAATAACATATTTTGGGATGTTGGCATTCTTATGTGTCTTCGGCGGGGGTCATAAACCAAGACTACAATTTGTATGCTCCAAATTATCCTGTAATTAAGTGCATTTGTTGGTCAGATCACACAAGTCATCATCTCACCATAAAGTGAACATCAACCCAATTACTGTCATTACTGTATTCATGTCAGAAATGAACCAAGACTTGAGGGAGAAATGCCACCGAATGTGACAAAAATAACTTCCTCAATGAAACCTGTTTTCAAAAGTTTGCATTGTTAGGCAGACAAAACACCGATCTTGTGTAAATGAACGTAAAGGAACTTATAAAAGGGTTTGTGTTTTAGTTGTGTCACGTAAACAACCCCTCAGTTCATTGTTCACATAAGTTTTCAATGTCTTATTGATTTAAGCAAATTGCATGTGTTTTAGCATGTAAAAAAGGATAAGAAATATATAATCTCAGTGGAATACATATATATATATTGTTTAATAATAACTTAAATTAAATGAACATATTTTATGCAAAATGACGTTTTTGTATGCTAAGAAAAAACGTGGGCATTAATGACAGCGAGTGAATCTGTGCAGTAGTCGTTTGTCAGCATGCTATGAGCACTGAAGCTCTGATAACAGCACACACAAACACACACACACACACACACACACACTGGTGTGAGGTGCCATTCCAGCTGCCGTTTCACACCACACTGACACTCCTTCCCTGCGCAGACTCTTTAATCAGCGCCGCTGCCTACTGTGTGTCTTTAATAAGCCAGAGTGTTAAATAGAGATGACAAATAGGAAGCGGTTCAGTACAGATGCAGATGAGCAGTACTGGACGACTCCAGCAGATCAAAGGATCTTCTGCAGGAGTCAGAGCTGAATTACCAGCCAACTGTTACTATTGTTTAGGAAGCACTGAGAGACTGATGATGGAAAGACACGGGACTACAGTTTAAATCAATTATTTATCTTTTCTTTAAAGCTGTCTGTCTGTCTGTCTATCTATCTATCTATCTGTCTGTCTGTCTGTCTGTTATCTTTCTGTTTGTCCATCCATCTATTCATCCATCCATTATAGGTAACTTGGTAATACTATGTTTTTGGACATTCTTTTAAATACGTTATCATGTTAATATGATTTACAAAATCCTAACAGTAAAGTGACGGTAACAGATGGTGATACTGTGGTACTTTTACATGCTATTTATGTGGTGCTCTATGATACTTCCAAAACTTGAGTTTCCAGGAAATACTTCTTTGGACTTTTTTATAAGTGCAGTCAATATCAATGTCCGTATAGCTTATATAAAAGCCTACCATTGAAAAAGAGGTAACCTAAAAATATTAACATTGAGGTTTTTTTTTCAATGTTCAAGCCAAAATTTGCTCAATGCCACTTTTTACAGTGAAAGGATCAAAGTACCATGGTATTCCCACCTCATACTGATGCTGTACCCTGGTAGCACCGTTGGAGGGTTATTTATTTCTTATATATTCAATCATATTTGTGTAAAACAGTAAAGTAAAAAGGAAAAAATATAAACAGAATGGGGAAAAATATTATTGCATTTTCAACACAGAGTGTAGAAGAATAGAACCTAGTCCTGTCCAGCATTAATGTGTGTCATCAAACATGATAAAAAGAGAGAGCTCATATATGTGACTGTGGAAGTTCATTATTCAGAGCATCCTGACCACTAATTTAATATCAACACAGAGTGAAGCGTGAGGCGCCTTTGAATAGTAAAAGGAAGATGGATGGATTTTATTTGATTTGTTCCTAAATCCTTTAGGGTCCTTTAGAGGAATGGTTCTCAAGTGGTGAAAAGATGGGAAGTAGGTCTGTCCTGACTGGCCATTCACTTAGTGCCTTTTTACACTGGTCTAATAAAAAATCATGGTTCTGTTGAGTATATATAACACTCTCTTCAGAAACAATTCAAAGAAACGGTTTTATTTAAGTATTCTCACTTGATTGTCTCCGATGTGCTGAGACCAAATGTTTTTAGTCTTATCTTAAGTAAAATTGTACTTCAGTTATTTTGCTTATTGTGGAATCAAGTTGTAAAAAGCCCTGAATATATTTTGAGGAAAAACTGATATATTTAGAGTTTTAGTTTTAAAAGTTGGTCAAAGTGTTGTTGTTGTTTTCAGTGTAGTTCGACCAAAAACTAGATGCTAATAATAAAAAGCAACTAACCAAAATGTGCCAAACAGACGTCAGTGCTTAAATATGTTAGCTTTTCATAAACCACATCATAGGCTTCCAGTCTCTTTCTCTTCTGTAATCTGTCACTTGATACAAACATGCCAAATCAGAAGCAAAAATGGACAAATACAACCCAAAACAGCAGAAGGGAAAAAATAAAAACCTACAAAACAATAACAGGAATGGAAATGAGAGAAAGACTTCTCTCACAGAAGCCTCAGACTCTGTGTTCATGTCCCTCCCCCTCTTTTAATCGCTCCTGTCGCCTCTGGTGTTTCCCAGGCTGAAGATAGTGGGCCACCGGCCAACCATTCACATCTCTGCCATCACATGTATAGTGTGTGATTCAAACAAATTAATGCTGCAAAAGCATAAAAAAAACTGAGAGAAAAGACTAAATGATGGAGACAAACAGTGTTGAGGAAAATTGCTTTTAAAAGTAATGCGTTACAATATTGCAGTACTTAGTTCCGTTTTGTGGAAAAACTTTTTTTTTTACTTTAACAGCTAAATATATTATTTTTGGTAAATCTCAAGGCCTTGTCATGCTGAAAGTGAAATGAATAATCCTCAAGCTGAAGGAAATGCAAGTTAAAGACTGTAGAGTAGAGGGTGCAGCTCAAACAAATCTGCTGCCATCCTGGATCACGGGACGCAGGAGAAGAAAGTTCAACACTCTTATTTCAGCAATAACAACAAAAACTAACCCAAAGTCCCACTGAAGTGTCTTGAAATGTTTAGCATTATTCAATGCATTGATGTCATTTCCACTGAAACAGGAAGTGAGGGCAGGACATATCAAACAGCTCCTCCCTTTTCTAAAAAAAGATAATAGTGTTTAGTTTATATCACAGTTCAGAGTTGTTGAGCTCCATAAAACCACAGTTCCCTCCTAATATCTAACCGTTTCTCCTCCATATCTCTTTAAAACACATCATTCTGTGCAGAACTCAAACGTTTGATGTGTTTCTCCATCATATGATCTGTCGAGTCTCTGGATCTGCTGCGCTTCACTGACACTGACCTGACATTCCCACTGTCTGAATCGCTCCCTGACATAGGGACTTTGAGCGTTCACCATGTAGAAACAGTGAATGTGTGAACGAGTGACTGATTTCAGCCGCAGCTTCAGCGTCTGTTTATAACAAAGGGCTTCAGATTCTAGAGAGCATTTGATTGGACAGAAAATCTGAGAAGGAGCTGAAGTGCAGAATGATGTCATCAAAATCATCGATCCATAATCGGCGGAAGTGAGAGACTGTAAGTTTTGAATGATTATATTCATAAATGTGAAGTCTGTTATTGTTTTGGAGCACAAGCTTATAAAACTTCATGCTAAAACCTAAATTTTGATTTCATGGGGACTTTAAAGTTAGAGTACTTTCAAGTAAAGTTTGAGTTATTTATAAAAAGTAATCTGTTAACTGCCATGCCACCCTGAAGGGAAAGTGAAGGGAAGGGAAAACTGAAGGGAAAACATGGCACGGGGAGATATCCAAAGAATGTCAACTGATCACCGGTGTTCCACAGGGCTCAGTTCTTGGACCACTTCTCTAATTCTCTTACGTCATTCCTTAAAAAACTTAAATGATTCTGATTGGCTAAGAAAGTAGGCAGAAATTATTAATCTTCCACACAAAGACATAACATCAATAGCATATCTCCATCCATCGAACTGCTGATGTTTAGACTGGATTTAGGCATGAAATAACCTCCCGATCATCACGAGGCACATGCAAGTCTCCGTCGAAATCTACGTCTCGCACCCTTCTTCTAGATCTGCACAGAAAGATTAACGCACACACACAAATACACAGTCTCTCCAAGGTTGAAGTTGGTGCTGGCTGAGAAAAACAGACCTATCAACCGGAGACATCAGAAAACATTCTGATAACTCGTTCTCCTTCCGAGAAAAACACAGAAAATATCAACCCTAACTCTTCTAAAATTGAAGGACCGTCACGTATTCCATGGGAAGAGACCCTAGCATAGGCAAATACAATACGGACATCAGAAGAATATTAGAGCAATTACACAATAATATGGTTGTTTATAAATGTAAATCATAATTAATAATAAAAATAAGTATTCAAGATATTGATTAATGATTTAATACTGAGGTTATAGTCATATATGTCAGTCATGCTAAGAGAAATAAGAGAAGGAAAAGAAAAAGAAAATAATATATATATATAATGTAAATAGAAGAGACAAGAGATTTTGATTATCTGCCTTCAGATCAATGAGCGACGACTCGTGGTTCCATCACAGAGAGTAAAAAGAACAATCACAAGAACATTTTTATTCACCACCCCCAGCTGGTGGAACGACCTCCCTGCCCTCATCCGGAATACAGATTCCTTGTCAAAGTTTAAAAGACTACTAAAAACACCTCTTCCATGAGCGCCTAACATGACACACACCACACCACACCTCACACACACACACACACACACACTTCTTTCTCTATTCCCCATGCTTGTGCTACTTGTGTTCAGAATCTTTGAAACGTTGTATTGTAAGCACTCTTATGTGTTTTTGTATCTTTTGGACAAATCGCTTCTATACTCCTCAAATTGTAAGTCGCTTTGGATAAAAGCGTCTGCTAAATGAATAAATGTAAAATGTAAAATGTAAAATGTAATTGTAATGTATTTTGGGGAAAAGAGCGGGAGGTGCTGATGGTGCCTGTGACAGATGGTTACCATCAGGAATGCTGGTAAGCAGCACTTTCACCGGCTCCTTTTCCCACAGTAACACAAACTGAAGAGGTGAGAAAGACAATTTATTGGGACTAAACTCGCAGTCTCCATTCTGGCTAAGGGAATCCAGGCTCATATAAACTGCACTTGCTCCGGCCCAAATGGTGCTCACACCTCTTGAACGTTCTGCTGAGAAAGTCACTCATTTGGCACATTTTAGCAAAACAGTGACACTTGGAAAGAACAAATACAGCTGAAGACAGGCAATCATCCGTGATGACCGTTTCTGCATTTGTTTTTTTCAACCTATGCTCTCTTTTGCAAAAAAACAAGAAAACAAATTCCACACATATTATTATTACAGGGGCAGATCGATTAATAAAGACTTTTCACGTAGTTAAACTAATACATTTTGATGTTTAATCAGTTCCATAAGTTTGGTGTGACTATGGGCGGTATAATCCTTTTTGACTGAACCATTGCAAATGATGGAAATGTTTAGGAAACCTGTTAGAAAAAGGTAATTGATTTTATAATTCCAAATGGCCAAAATGCACAATAGTAATGAATTCCAAGAAAGGTTGATTGGAGATTGAACACTTTGAACATTGTAAATTTTGTTAAACAGAGCTGAAAATATTGTATATTTATTTAAAATAAGCTCCTTGAGCATGTTAAGTAAACTACTACATTTTTATATTTGCATCACATAATCAGCTCCATATGTATGGCTTTCCTGACATAGATAGCGCACCTGGTACAGCATTACTCCTGTGAAACACGTCACACCGCTGCTTCGGAACAAATGTTTTAACATTAGCTTTTTGTAAACGGTATTGGTTCGGTTTATGGTTTAGGGAGTAACGTGGTACCTCTTTTTCCATAGCTCTCATCTTTGGGTTCCCTTTCCCCTCCATGGTTACACTTGTTTATTAGTTATTAATTACTCTCACCTGTCTCTTGTTAGTCCTCATTGTTTCCCTTGTTCATGGTCTGGTGTTGTGTTGCATCTGATCCGATTTGCTTTGCTTGTAATCAGGCCGACAGACTTGACTTGTTTCCTTGTGCCTATGTGTTTTTTTGTTTTTTTTTGTAAATAAACTTATATTTCTGCATTTGGATCTTCTGCTCTGTTTTCTCTGGAATATCACATCACAAAAAAAAGTGCAAGCAACGTAAAGTTGCTACAGACTTTTTTTCCCCACATTGAGCCTGGGTTGTTATTGGTTGCTAAAAATGAACAAATTTGCTGAAGTACTTTATGAATAAACATGCATGAAGTCGGGTAGGATTTGTAGAATGATGTGAACAGGCAGAAATGTAGAGGTTTATGTTCTGTGTGGCCTGGGGAACATTCTTGCTTTCCATGTTGCCATTCTTGAGCTTGACAGCGAGACACTTTCTCATGTCTCTGGTTATCCCTCTTAACACACACCTCATGAAACAGCCTTCTATGGCAGAGCACTATCGGTTTGTTGTGTTATCAATTGATCTTGTTCCACAAAGTGGACAAATTCTGGTAGATAATGGCAAACATCATTGTGTGGAAATGAGGAGGACAGAGCCAAACGCTGCATTTTTAACCCTAATCACATAATAAAGTTAATAAAGTTACAGAAAACGGCAGGTATGCTCTATAAGAGGGAGAGTAATTGTTATCCTATAGAAGAGAGCAGTGAGTGATAGCTGAAGGGGGGACACTAAACAAAGCACAGGTGACAAACTGATCCCGTCCCGTCATATGAGTGATATGTTGAGCAACTTCTCACATATCAACATACAGAGGTATTAAAATAGCCTCATCTCATGCATTTCCACCACAAAATTAACAGTTATAGAGAAAATCTGATTGTGAAGGCACAATATTTGACACACAATCAGGGTTATTGTACTAGCTGACCAGTTGTAGTCCCATGGGAATGCTAAGCTCATCTGTAGCTAATATGAGACATTTATATTCAACAAATTCTACGTATAATCCTGAATAATAAACAGATTTGGGAAGCCACTTCAAATCTGTATCATACCAACTACACGCTGCTGAAAACGTACTACTAGTTCAGAACTAGTAATGAACTAGTATTTTAACTAACTACACTACTACACAAAATTATTTCATGTAATGTCAGGACGTTAAAATACAAAACAGATTTTTGCAGCTGCTAATTCAGGAGAAACGCCTGTTGGCTTTAGTAGTTTGTAAATTAGTTTTAGACTGTATATTTACTGGTAGTTTATTTTTTATTCAGCAAGGATGCATTAAATTGATCAAAAATGAAAATATGTTTTTATGTTTCTAAAGATTTCTATTTCAAACAAAGCTTCATCAAAGAACCCAGAAAACAATCCTGCTGTTTTTAACTTTGTAAAAAAAAATATTCACCAAAATCAGCATATTAGAATGATTTCTGATTTCTTTTCAAATTTTAACAACCCCAATCTCTTGAACATTGGTCTACATTTAAAATATAAAGGACACATTTAAACCGAATGCGTAAAAAAACAGGATCATTTTTGAAATTTGTGATTTTCATTTTTGAGATTCATTTTTGTGTTTTCTCACGCTTCACTGCAGCTGAGCTACTGTCACTAATGACAAATGTTAGTAATTCCTTACTTTTACCTTGTTACTTCCCAAGATTGATAACGACTACTTGAAATCAGTCCTTTGGGCTGATTAGACACTTAGGGTTAGCGTTCAGTCTAATGGTGTGAAGTACCTCCCTTGCATCTGCTCCAACAATGGCCAAACCCTGACTTTGTGTCTGCAACATCTAGGTGCTCCGGCTCTGACAGCTCGGATGAAGCTGTTTTGAGCGCTCTCAGAATCATTAGCATTCTACCAATCAACTGCGGAGATGCTCCCACACCCCCAGAATCCCAGCGCACCCACAGACACACTGCTATATTGTGCGAAGGAGATCCATCATCATGTGGTAACGGGAATCCCTTAAAATACGCCTCGTTCCCGCTCGCTCACAGACAGTATTGCATAGGAGGTGGGGGCGCTAGGGTCATACTGTCCTGGGAAAGTTAAGTTCTCCATTTAAATCAACAAATGATGTGGCCTTCTGCCGAGTATATGAATGTGCCCGGTGGCAGATGGCAGTGTTTCATACCCATAGACTCGAGCAAACCCTAATCCCCGGGGGATCACGCATTCCCGGGTCATCAGTTGTTCACATCAAGGAGAAAAGAGGGGAGAGTGCAAGAGACAGAGAGATAGAGAGAGAGAGGGGAACGCTCGATCTCCCCCTCCCAAAGCCAACAAATACATTTCAGCCCACTTCAGAAGAGACGTAAGCCTGATTGGGTGTCTATCATCTCATTAGTCTGGGGGAATTGGAAGGCCTCATGAATAATGATGCCAGCTAATTATACAAGAAAGACAGTGTGTGTTAGTAGAACTCACTCAAACATGCTTTAAGTAGCTCAGTAGGTTCCCTCATTTTCTCCAACTCGTTTAGTTGCCAGACCGTCATTCGTTATTAAGATGCCTGCTGATTTTCTGCATTGTTTGTTTAGGTGGGAGAGTGCCGCACCAGTCCCACGCTCTGGCCATGTGCGTGTGTTTGCACATATCAGCTGCTGCGGGCCAAACAAAGAGGCTCATGTGACTCAGCAGTTGAGGGAATAATCTTCCTCCCCCCCTCGGGCTCTATTGCTGAGAGACTTTCTCACACCTCTCCATCTGGACGGGCTTCTTTCGAAACGTCAATCACAGCAGGGTCTCCCATTTTTCAGCCAGCTTTGGGGGATGACCCTCTCTGGGAGATTTGGTGAAAAGTCAGAGAGATTTCTGAGAGATGATCGTGTAGAAGTCGGCTTAACCTCGCCTAGATGTGCAGAAGGTTCATAAAAGTCATTTGACAGAAGCATCTGTCGGTCCTTTTCTGTTATATTGTGTTGTAAATAAATAAAAATATCTAAATAAAGGAAACACACCCATGAGTGTGGGTCTAATCAAGCCAGTCAGAATCACTTATGTGTGTGTGTGTGTGTGCGCCTGTAGTCCTATCATTTGAAGCATGAACAATCCATCTCAAAATAATTCAATAATCAGATGTGACTACTGTTGTGGGTGTACTAGTGGTTGATCTAGAATTTTACAAGCATCAACCAATGGAAGTGATGAGACGCCCTCTAGTGGTAATGTCACTGAAAGCAGCGTGATGTTTTGTGTTCGAGCGCCCTCTGTCAATAACAGCAGGAAGTGACGAGTGTGTGAGTCTCTCTTCCCCATAACTGACTGTGAAGTACTATTGTCCTGACCAGTTGAATGACAATTAAATAATGACCATGTCAGGGTTATTTTATCCAAAGCAACTCACACTGCATTCAAGGGACACATTGAATCAATTCTTGCATTCCCTGGGATCGAAACCATGACCTTGGCGTTGTAAACACCAATGCTCTACTGGTTGAGTTACAATAATTCAATGTAATAATTCAAGCTACTATAATTCAAAATGTTTATTTTCTTGAATCTGGAATATGACGTCATTTAATCCAGTTTGTATAAATACACATTGTTTTAATTTCCTACAGTTTTATTTCACAAAAAGGTGTGCCTCATGGTTTCAATATTAGGACTGCTTATCTTTTCTATTTATGTGAATAACAATATTTAGCATATACTTTCCTGTATCTCAAACAATAGAGAGTGGCGCTTGCGACGCCAAGGTCATGGGTTTGATTCCCAGGGAAAGCAAGAACTGATTATTAAAACAATGTCAATGTGTTTCTTGAATGCAATGCTAAGTCACTTTGGATAAAAGCGTCTGCCAAATGCATAAATGTTAATGTAACTTACCATTGTTTTTAACCACTGTTGTCTTCACCTCTGTGAAGGACATTGTCTCTATACACTGAAATCTGAGGGCGGTTGCATAAAAATAGCCATTAAGACTATTTCTAAATAACTAGTATGACCAACAAGCAGTTACTTAGATATGTCATGTGGTGTACTTTATTTCTCATATTCATAAAATGATTATTTTACTTTTTTCACTCATTTAAAAGTGATGAACTTGAATTGTCATCTCATGTAAGACATTGACTGTCTCATATTTAAATGCATTCATTTTACAGTTTTTCTCAATTGCTAAAACACTAAATCCTATTGTCTGAACAAAATTCTCAGTTGCCTGAACACACTGATTGAATCAGTCACTCTTTTGGCAAAACTATAAGCACTTTTCACCTGTTTAGACACAACTTCCCAACACATTTACATTGTAATGCACCCGTGCTGCATAATGCTGAGCACAGGTGACAAAAGTCAGACACAATTAAAGCACTGTTCTCACCACTTGAACACAACAACTCAAAACTGATCACACTTGTGGCTAATGATGTGAGGGAACATATACGGTCAGCCATTTTAGAGACAATGGATCGAAATCTGAGAGGAAGAGTTTGTGTGAGAGGTGGTCAGCGAACACAAAAAACAGTAATATCTGATGAAATCAGAGCTACTGTGATTGACCATGTTCTTGTCCATGCTATGAGCATGAGGGAGACTGGACACAGGGTACAACCAAACCTCAGTAGATTCACTGTGTCCACCATAATCCCAAGATTTTAGACACTATAGTACAGTATGTAAATGTATACAGCAATTACTGTATGACATACTATATATATATATAGATAGATATATGTACCACAGTATACTGTAAGTAAATATATGTTTTACAGCAGTACATCACTGTACCAGTGTACTGTAGTATTGTAATGGAGGGTTGGTCTAACTGTTTGTAGGCGTAGTATTCATGTATATTTTTGTACTTTATTTTTTACATGGGCTTACTGCACACATGTGGCAAACACAAAAGATTTGTTTGTTTTTACAAGTGCTATGTGTAAATGCACAACATTTCTGTTTTGTCTTTTTATACAAGTGCTAAATGCACAGGTTTTTTGTTTTGCAACATGCATTTAGCCTACAGTGAACAATAAACATGTATTTCTCCAGTTTCATGTCCTGAGCATTGTGTTTTCTTTTTTTCTACGTAGTGTTTAGTGACTGTTCTGTAGTGTTTTTAATTTTGATTGACTCGAGGCACGATTTGACAACAGAGTTCAGTTCTGAGCACAGATTGAACTGTTTTGAGGTGAAAGTTTGGTTTTGCAAGAAGAGTCTGAGGTTTTGTGAATGTAGCTTGAAAATAGGGTTTTGTGTTCACAGTTTAGAGAAAAGGAGAGCAGCTTTCAAGAAATGTGTCTTAGCAATCAAGAAAAACTGTAATTATACTGTTTACTTACAACAACATTTTTTTAACCTTTTTCTTCAACTGCTCAGTTTTATTTCACTTTAGAACTAAGAATTGGCAAAAGAGCTTTTATATGTAAATATTGTAATAATTTATATAATTATTTATATACACAATATAACATGGTAAAAAAAAGCATGCATACAAAGAGAAGAGGAGATGAGAGAGAAGGAGAAGAGAAGAGAGAAGGATAAGAGTAGGGAATGAGAAAAAAAATAGAAGAGGAGGGAAGAAGAGAGAGGAGGGGAAGAGAGAAGAGAAGATGAGAGAGTAGAGGAGAGGATAGAGAAGAAAAGGGAGAAGGAGAAGATAAGAGAAGAGAGGAGCAGAAGAGGAGAGAAGAGAGGTGGAGAGAAAATAGGAGAAGAGGAGGGGAGAGAAGAGGTTATGGAGATTAAGAGTCTCACATTATAACATATTTTATTATAATGGGAAACATCTCTTTTTCATCACTTAGGGGGCTTTTTATAAGAAATAAACTCGGACTTTGCTCAATAAAATGTGCCCAGCATGAGAATATCTTTAACCAGTAAGTTATCTTTGTTATTGTTCATTATAAGTCCACAGATAATGTGCTTTATGATGAAGTTTCCAACTAAGAGGAATAAAAAACCGCCAATTATCCTGCGCATGCGCGAACCCACAATGACTGGACTTCCTCTTCCGGTGCGCCTAAAGTCCGCCCTCGGTGAAATGTGTCTGTCTGCTGTTGATTATGTCGACTCGCACGTGTTAGGTGCTTTTTTGTGTTGAAGTACACTCCGATCGCCTCGTCCTTTGCTCCCCTGCGTGTTGAGCGTGAGCAGCCCCGGGCCTCGCGCTTGATTCAGTCGCGTTAGCTTTAGCATCGTTAGCGCCGGTCGCTCTTCTTCTCTGCTCTGTTCTGTGAGATGTGAGGAGCGCGGAGTCGTGCGCAGACGTGTGTTCCCTTCTCTCGACGCAGCACAGCGGAATCGGGCGGCTCTCCTCGCATTTCCCCCGCGGGCCGCACTCATCATGGGCGCGTACTTGTCTCAGCCCAACACGGAGAAGAGCGTCGGTGACGGCGGCAACGCGAGCATGAGCTACGGGTTCGCGGCCATGCAGGGCTGGCGGGTGTCCATGGAGGTAAATCCTGCTGCTGCCCACCGCCGTGCGCTTCCCTGCCGCACACACGTACTTTAACGCAATGCTCTGTTTCCTAGGACGCGCACAACTGCATCCCGGATCTGGATGGCGAGACGGCCATGTTCGCGGTCTATGACGGCCATGGAGGTGAGCTGGTCACGTGTGTTGTGGGGGGTCTCCATCTCCACTTCCATGTCATTACCTCTACTCAAAGCCCTTCCAACTGCTTCAGCTTCATTACCCAGAGACACACGAGTTTCCCTTTCACTGCAGCTCTGTTCATCCTGATCATGACCTTTGACCCCGTCACTTGCACCACTGGCATCTATTGAGAATAGGCGTGAAAATGCACCATCCAAAATGCTTTGGTTTTATTCTGAAGACACTTCAGATTATATCTGAAGTGAAAGCGCTTCAGAAAATGAGTATAAAAAAGGTATTGTAGTTGAAATTTACGCTAAACTTAATTTTATGCAAAATATATATTTTGCTAAATACACTACTATAAAATCAAAGCCATGTCTAACCAAGTTATATTTGAGATGTGAAGTCAATATCACAAAAGTAGTTTCGTAACTGTACCAAAAACATCCACCGATTCCACTAAAATTGATGTGCTCTCCTGTCATTTACAAATTTGTATCCAAATTTCATTTCTGTCATAAAACATTATTTTCATTCATCATTAAATTCAGAACCCTGAGACTCAGGCCTTTCCGATGATATGCATTTTATCAAGATTAGAAAAAGTTTTGACTATAAAGTTGTTGTGGGATGAAATATTGACTCCGCCCACTAGGGGAGGAGCCGAAAAAGATGTATAGTACTGTTTCCATGGCAACACAATATACAGTTTCAAAATGGTTTTCGCTGGGTAATTAGAATTCGAAAATCTTTACAATGATCCCTAATTTGACAAATACTAAAGTAGTAGAGTATTAGTATATAAGAGGAAGTGCCAGATCACCACCTCCATCCGGTGACAATCTGAGGTGTGCAAACAAAATAAAATGTGGAGCATAAAGAAGAGATTTTGAGAAATGTCTGTTTTATTTGTCCATTCAATGGGAGTCAATTTGGTTTTAAAAATATCATCATTTGTGTTCATCAGTATAGAGTCATGCAGGTTAGGGATGACAAGCTAAGTTTTTGGTGAACAATTCCTTTAAAATGTAAGATGATATTCACTAAAAATCTTCTCCTGTGCTGAAATGAGCAAAGAGTTGCATGGTGGACTCTTCCTGAATGAGGCAAAAATTGCAACGTGTTCCTGGTTGAAGATCCATTTGATAACATTGATTAGTGAGCATCTGTTCCTGTCTCTCCAGGTGAAGAGGTGGCTTTATATTGCTCAAAGTATTTGCCTGACATCATTAAAGAACAGAAGACTTATAAGGATGGCAAGCTGCAAAAGGTAACTCTTGATAAGAAACTCTTGTTTCTGCTGCTGTTAAGAGATTGAGGTAGAGCTCAGATGTGCCGAGCCAGTAAATGTTTGATTGTTGAATGGCTCCGTTCTGTTATAGTCTCTCTCATGTGACTCTAGCTCTCTAATGAACTGTGTCATGATATCTGGGTGTAATCGCTGACCTCATCATGCTGTTTGTCTCGGTTGCCTTTATATTCCCAGGCTCTGGAGGATGCGTTCCTGGCTATTGATGGCCGAATCACCACAGAGGAAGTCATCAAGGAGCTTGTACAGATAGCTGGACGTCCTCAGGAAGAAACGGAGAAAGTAGCAGATGAAGATGATGGTTAGTGTTTGTGTGTGTGTCGTATGTTGGCCCCATTCACTCCTGGTGTTGAGATGCGTTTCAGTTGATCAGATCACAAATCAAACACATTAGACCGGATTGGTTTCATAGTGTAAACACTCATGTGGTCGAATGTGTTCAAACAGACACAAAAGAGCTTCTGCTGAACTAATAACGTTGTTGAACACGTGCAGCCATGATAAAAAAACATGTATTTATTGTATAACATATACTTATATAACATATATAACTTATATAAAATATATAACATATATTTATTGACAACATAAACTAATTAACACAATACCGAAAGATAATTACCGGTAAAAATATTTATTTAAAATCCTTCGACGTCAGATTCCTCATCAGAGACACTAAAGAGTTGCTCCCATTCTTCTGGAGTTAATTTTTCTTCAGTGTCTCAGTTGGCAGGAACATCTGTTTCTCCGGTTTCTTCGCTTCTGCGTCTGAATGGATGAGGAAATGAAGCGGCGAGGGGACGTTTTTTTTCTTCGCCCTCGCGTACAGTGAGAGGCTGCAGCCTGTGTTACGGGATGTAATGTATCATGCAATCGGCAATCGATTGCTTTGGGCTATGTTGCGGTTGTTGCCGCGGTTTATGTTTGAATACAGTTGCTGAATTGCACTCACGAGTCTGCCTTTTATTCTATGCATATATTGCTACTTAAACAGCCCGTAAAATGCGCAGCGCGAGCTCACAATTCGCCGGCGCCCTCAAAGGACCGGCCGTCAAAACAAACCCCTCCCCAGTCCAGCCCTCGTGCATAACGCGCATCCCTAACTTTGAGTTATTTTTTTGGTAGAAAATTTTGCGCGTTATACTCGAATAAATACGGTAAACTTTATCGGCTGGAGACCCATGTTTGTTCTGAAGATGAAAAACACACCAATCACAATCTTCTCTCTCCATTCCTGATTTCTAACTCACACTCGATTTGTTCGGCTGCTCTTGTGTCTGTCGGAGCAATTATTTCCATAATTTCACAATTACTATTTGTACAGAACTTGCATTTATTTCAGTCTTGTAATTTAATTTTACATTTGAAGCCGATTTAAGTGACAGCATTTATTAGCTTATGAAGTGTCGACATTTTTTTTTAACACTCACTGAAACAAAGTACAGGAAAGTACCTAAAAGAGTACAAAGGCTTAATCGCTCCAACTGTCCCTTAGCAGGGAACCTCTGAACAGTGTGAAATGCTCTGCGAAAGTACCAGGTCTTTTTTAAACCACACACACACACAGTGCACGGACATAAGCTCTGAAATATGCTGATGCTTTGGAAACAAAACCAACGGTTCATAAATCTGAAGTACAGAAGAGAGGTGAGCAACACATTTTCCTCCCTTCTCCTCTGTTACTCTGAGCCAAATGTACTGGTTCAGAATGAAAAGAAGTGTCGTGAGATCTAGGGCTGAATTCAAATTGAAAAACTTGAAAGGCATGATCTGGATAGAACCGTAATAGATGTACATATAATTTGTTAACTGTTAAAGCTAGTTACAAAAGGAAATATAGAAATTGTGACCTCTTACTGCTTTTTATTAAATGAACACAAAGAACATTTTAAAAATCAAATTTACTTAAGTACCGATATGAAAAGGAAACAAATTGCAATCTTTTAAGCCTCTGTTACTCTGATTCGAATGTACTGGTTCAGAATAAAAAGAAGTGTTGTGAGATCGGGGCTAATGTTCGACAAGAGCCTCAACCAATCCTTAAAATTATAACATACTTTTTTAATATATAAGAGTCAATCGCCCAACCCTAGTGTGGACAAAATCCAGGTGAGTGAAGGATCCCTGAGTGACTTAATGTCAGTGTTCACCATGTCATTGGATAATTTAATAACCTATTGAATGCTGGCTTCTGGGTTGTAAAATCCTTGTACCGGTCAACTACAGATGACAATAAACTGATGTCCTCTTTCTTGTCAGTTGATAATGAAGAAGCAGCTTTGCTGCATGAAGAGGCCACCATGACAATCGAGGAGCTGCTTATCCGCTTCGGACAGAACCAAAACAAAAATGCCAAAAAGCCATGTCCAGATGCCTCTAAAGAGTCTGAGGATGGAGGAAAGTCTCATTCTGAGAAGGCAATCAACGGTGAGACAGCATGTGGGGCTTCTGAGGCCGACAGCAATGGGAAGGAGAAGAAGGCTGGAGATGCGGCTCACGGCGCCAAGATAAGGGCCTGCAGAAGAGCTGCCGCCGCCGCCGCCGGAAGTGTCTCTGCTCCGGTCGGATCCGGTGACAAGCCTAGGTCAACTGGGGATGCTGGTCCTTCTTGCTCTTCTGCAGCTCCTGCTCCTGGAAGTGCCAAGTCCAAGTTTTTCGAGGACAGTGAGGAGTCAGAGGAGGGAGAAGAGGAAGAGGAAGGTAGTGAGGAAGAGGTGAGGCGACACATTTAGCAGGACTAGCAGATTTTGATAAATCAGGACTAAGTTTTTGTGTTATGGTCAAGCATCCGGGTTACTTGCACAGCAGGATCAGTCCCAAATTGAGGTGACCTGTTAACTGAAGAGTCAGAATGCTCCATTTTCTCTATAGCACTTCACAGTACACACAGTTTCAATGAAACTTTACAGAAAATTGTACATTTTGGAGTTTGCTTCATTGTCACAATCAATAGGACTGCAGTGAGGAGGACGGTGAGAACAGCAGTGAGAACGATGAAGAGGATGACACAGAAGAGGGTGAGGAAGAGGATACCGATGAAGAGGAGGAAATGTGCTTGCCAGGCATGGATGGAAAAGAGGAGGTTGGTATATCACATGACATGGGAAATGTAGCCCTGGTTTCACAGACGGGGTTTAGATTAATCCAGGTTTAGGTCTTCGTTTAATTAGGGGATTTAAGTTGCTTTGATGAACATGCTTTAGAAAAACATTACTAATGTGCATCTTTAGACAAAACGTTTGGCATAGTTTAAGGCTGGGATGCCTAAACCTGTTCCTGCAAAGTGCAGCTCCAACCCTGATCAAACGCACCTGAACCAGCTGAATAAGCTCGAATAAGCTCTTGATAACAGACGGGTGTGTTTGATCTGAACTCCTCAGGGAGGTGGAGCATGTCAGCTCAAACATGCACTTACTCTGGAACTAGCTTAAGCGATGTCTGTGAAACCCAGGCTTGTTTGTTCATAAGTTTAGGCATTTTCCAGTGGTTGTGACCTTATTCTACCTTGAATAGAAGTTAGAAAGATTCATGTCATTCCTGTTCCTCTGAAACATATGCTCTTGTTTAGTTCTGTAGACACACTGAGAAGTTTTGAGTAGTAATTCATTGAGTTCAGATCGTCCCATTGGCTCTAGCAATCAAACGTGCTTTTCTAAAAATGTGAACTTTTTTTCCACAGCGGAAAATAAAAGCATATATTTTGAGTTAAGTAATTCTTCCTCACGTGAATGCTTGAAGCCTGAAATAAGCTTGTGAGGAGTGGGTCACATGACCTGTTGGCGCGTGGCCTGATGTCTGTCTTCCGTTCTGCAGCCGGGGTCAGACAGCGGCACCACAGCTGTTGTAGCTCTTATTCGTGGGAAGCAGCTCATTGTGGCCAATGCCGGAGACTCCAGGTGTGTGGTGTCTGAGAAGGGAAAGGCGGTGGACATGTCCTATGACCACAAACCAGAGGACGAGCTGGAGCTGACCAGAATAAAGAATGCTGGTGGGAAGGTGACGATGGACGGCCGCGTCAATGGAGGCCTGAACCTCTCCAGAGCTATTGGTAACTCCTCACTGCCTTATTGCAAACAGTAATGCCTTGAGATACGAGCGTCCCGAGATGCGAGTATTCCGCGATATGAGCAAGTCTTCTAGCAATGTTTTGCTTTGAGATATGAGCAGCTCAAAGACGCCGACACTAGGTGTTCGAGCACTCGGAGCCCACGCCGCCTCACTCCTTCACTGTACGTGCTCATCGACTACAATAAAAGTATTCACGAGCAAAAACAGCAGTCGAGAGGAGATCTAGCGCGCGTGGGGAATGTTCGCGCACGTGCGTATTGCTGCTGATGAGACGTCATGCGCACATGAGGGATTAAAATGAGCTTGCAGGTTCCTGTTTTTTCGCGTATAGATTTGTTTTCCTCTCGCAGAGGAGTTTTGCGTTCGTTTCCTTTTGGTGTGGATTTTCCACCACAGTCTACTTCCGTATTGTGTTTGCGTAATTTACTTAATCTGCATAATCCCTCCCTCCTCCGCACATGCCGCCATTAGCCGCTACTGTACCGTCTGTCTCGAAGGTAAGAACTTACTTTTTTTTTTGTACATTACATACATTTTGTGTGTGTGTCTATAGCAATTAAGGGGGAAAAAATCCATTGTTAACACTGATAAGGGAGTTTTTCTTTATAGGGCCAGAACGGATAAAAAAAAAATCTGATATTTCTTATGGGAAGAAATTATCTGAGATACTAGCAATTCGAGTTACAAGCTCATCCTGGAACGGATTATACTCGTATTTCAGGGTATTACTGCATTTGTTTTTTGTTTGAGAACTGCAGAAAACGTTGTTTTCTACATCGCTCTAATGGTTTCCTTGCAGGTGATCACTTTTATAAAAGGAACAAGGCTCTTCCTCCAGAGGAACAGATGATCTCTGCTCTGCCTGATGTCAAAGTGCTGACTCTCAATGAAGACCATGACTTTATGGTTATTGCCTGCGATGGCATCTGGTAAGATGGTCAAAAATAACTTAACATTATTATATTAACTTTTAGGTTCTTTGATAAATCCCTTGCATGTAATTGGCAATTGGTAGTATATTAAAATCACTTTTAAATAGTTAATGGGTTAAAGGTAACATTTAAAAAATGAATACAAAATTATATTTAAAATGCAAAGAGCTGAAACCCATTGCGTTTGTTCTGGTTCTCCGCTATGAGACCCTTGTGCGTAACAGTGGAGTTATTTTAAAGCCACCTCATGTAATGGTAGTTCTCCTAGCAGTTCATCTCATTGTAATGCAAGTCCTTTTATTTTGCTGCTCTTTAATCTGTCTACCATGTGAAGTGCTTTTTTAAATATTCAAATAAGGACTTTAATGAATAGATTAAATTGACTGTTTATATATGCGTTTGTGTGTTTTAAAGGAATGTGATGAGCAGTCAGGAAGTGGTGGACTTTGTGAGCGAGCGATTGAAAACTGAGGCTGGTAAAAACAGACCCCTCTCTGCTATTATTGAAGAGGTAAGTCCTGGGAAAATGTGGATGTGCCCGAAGCCCTAATTCTCTTTCACTCACACTCTATGCAACGGCTATGATGGAGTCGCTGTGCCTGCCGCCCGAGGGCATGATGTCAATAATTGAAAATGATTAGTTAATGATACTCCAGGTAAAATATCTCATTCTTATTTAGTTCCTCTACTCCTTTGATGGCAAAGTCATCCCTTCCACCCCAAAAAACACTATTTTCATGAACGGCTCCCTACATAATATGATAGTTCAAGTAACTGATATAATAATAATAACAATAAACATTATTTTATATAGTGCCTTTAAATGAGTATCTCAAAGCACTTTACATACATATACAATTAAAAGATACACATCACAGGAAAATCAATTAATAAAACAAGCAAAATAAATTACATGAATCACATAAAAGCTATCCTAAAATAGTATGTTTTAAGCAATGATTTAAAAACACTAAGGGATTCTGCATTCCTAATCTCAGAGGGCAGGGAGTTCAACAACTTAGGAGTCGGAGAGGAGCAAGCCCGATCACTAATAGTTTTTAACCGTGTTTTTGGACAGCTTCAGAGGAGCGTAGTGCGCATGGAGTGTAGGGAGTTAAAAGTTCACACAAATATTGAGGGGCCAGATTATTCATGGCTTTATATGTGAGCCTTAGAATTTTAAAATCAATACGAGAAGTGCAATGTTTCAAGGATCGGTGCTCCCTAGCACTGGTTCCTGTTAAAATTCTGGCTTTTATACTGATATTACTTCATTCTGCTAATGTGTCTTGTGCACAGTTCTCTCACAGTTCCCCCCCCCCCCCCCCCCATCTTGCTGGGCTGTAAGTGTATTTCAAAAATAGTTGCTGCACCTTAATGCAAAACTGTTTTCTTTTTATAATTTCAAATGACCTTTGATTAACCCCCACTAACTCTACTAAAACGAATTCCCTTTCCGATTGAACTAAAAATAAGAGAAGATATAACAAAAATGGCCACAGTTGTATCTACAATTACCTGGCTAAACTTTATCATTTTTTTGTCATGTTATTACTGGATCCACGGGTGGGGAAGCTTTAAAGTGTTTTTTTTTTTTTCACGTTTTCTAGCTGTTGGACCACTG
This sequence comes from Rhodeus uyekii, assembly GCA_037043235.1. Taxonomy (NCBI): domain Eukaryota; kingdom Metazoa; phylum Chordata; class Actinopteri; order Cypriniformes; family Acheilognathidae; genus Rhodeus; species Rhodeus uyekii. The sequence goes on along the minus strand of JAWRVZ010000021.1, from coordinate 127,167 downwards.
CTTGGCGCCGGACACCTCGGGGGACGGCACAGGATGTGACAACATGACCTGTATAATCATCAGCTTCTCCCCGCACCTCGGGAGCAGCGCGGCTGAGAGCAGCAGGAAGCGCAAGCCAGAGGAAACCACGGCAGAGGAAAACGGCAATGACAGCAAAAAATCCAAAACTGAATAGAAGTGCTGTCGTTGAATGTGTTGATTGTTTTGAGGACACCTCCCCCCCTTCTGATTTCAGACCACTTAGAAAAATTTTAAGAATAGCTCCCTGAGAAAGAGCATTTAAGTTTTAAACTGCTGAGAGACACAAACAACTAGAACTGTTAAACCAGACCATTGTTCTTTTGTTGTGCTGATTTATTTAGCAGGCGACGTCTATAATTGCTAATGGAATGAACGGAGCGGTATGGTATCATAGCGGAGGTGCTGACGCCAATCTGTACCCCTGATGTATTCGTCTCGTCCATCGTACACTTGTTTATGTACATAGTGTTTTTGCAGTAACTGTCAACATGATCATATGATTTAAAAAAAAAAATCCTTAGTAGTTTCATAGTGTCAGTATATGTGAGCTTTTCTCTGGACACCAGTATGTAACTGATCACTTTTCTTTCTTTTTTTTTTAATGACGTTATTAAAGAGTTTTGTCTTTTTTTCTTTTTTTTTTCTTCTTCCTGATAAAGCCATTATCCAGATGAGGGATAATATAATCCTGTAGAAATTCTCTGGGATGATGGTTTATGTCAACATTCCTTTCTCCCTTGTTTCATGTTTGCAAAGAACGACTTTCTGTTTGCGTTTTCATGGATCGTAGTGTCTGTAATAAATGGGCTTCTTTTCTTTGAATCGGAAGGACTGAATTCTGACACATTGGGATCAATGTTAAGGAATTCGGTAAACTGCATTTATAGAGTGGAAGTCCTCACTGCAAAACAACACTTTCCTTTGTTCATTGTCCTGAAGCATCCGTTTAATTCACTAAGGTTTATATACAGCGTATTTTGGAATATATATTTTGGTACTTTTTCAGAACATCATGGCGGGTTGTACAGGGAAACGACAAGTCATTGCGCGGAACAACAGCCTTTTCTGTATCAATAAACAAGTGGAGACAAGATCTGCATGCTGTTTTTCTTGTGGGGAATTGGGGTTTGCTCCAGTAGCGTGGAAATGTAGTTTCTTTATTTGACTGGTGTCTGTTTAGCTCTTTGTAATGATTCAAGTTTTAACCTCTTGAAAAGCAATCGTGTGTGTTGTGCTGAGAAAATGACATCTGACAAGTTTTACTGAAATGGGATATCTGCAATCCATTATACTCAAGTGTTTATATGGGCTGTTAACATGAGTATGATATACCGGTACTTCATTTTAGACCATGGTAAATTGTCTAATATTTGTCTAATTGTCATACATGGACTTTTTATGCTCTCATTTTAATTGAGAGACTTTGCTGAATAATAGCAAATAATGGCCACCAGTTAAAATACTTATAATACTTAAAACCGCTTAAAATACGCTCATCATAACATACTGATTCAAAATAATATTAATGGACATAAATGTTCCTGTATTTGTGAATATATGCTAATGCACTTTCAAGGAACTTCCTCATGCAATTTTGGAAAAATAAAACAAATTTTCTTTCAATGGTTTTTCAAACTGCTTTACATGTTTGCATTGCTCTTTCTGCAAATATTATGGTGATGCCGAAACATATCTGCTTAAACTAGTCTTAATGTATGGATGGCATCACATGAGGTCATGTTGATGTTAATGTGATTCTCTACACCTGTGTTCACTGATGGGACGCCAGCTGGATGACAATCATTGCAAGAAACGACAGACTTGTGTCCATGTGTTTTTGATGAGATACTTGTATGATTCCAGAAAGACCATTGAGATTCTCTACAGATTGAAATGAAATACAGACTGATTCTGCTTTTCAGGTGTTGTTGCTTGTGATCGAGTTCAGTCAGACGTCATTCACCACAGCGGAGCTCTTTTCAGCGACCCCTCCCAGCAATACGACTCGGCTGTCTAAAATAAATCAAAGGTGAGTGACACTGATATTATTATGTGCTAATATAGATAAGTGAATAATGACATTTACCTGTATTCGTTTGTGAAGAAATGCCAGCTTTTGATTCAGTAACTCAAGATCCTGTAATAAACAGCATGGAATTAATTAGTCCACAATTTAACGTTTTCATGGACAAATTTGTTGGTGATCTGCTAATGCAACTCCTAAAGGCTCGCTCACAAAAGATGATAAATATTATGATAAAAGTAGTTTTATAAGAGAATGTTCTGGAGGAAACTTTACAGAGAGCTGGACTCTTGCATTGACAACACAAGATCTTGAAGAAAAACTGTCTCCTCCAACACATCCCAGTGGATTTAAGCTGTGGACTCGATGGAAATGATTCTTCATGCAGCCATTCCTTCATAAATGGTTGTTTAAAAAAATGAAAAGCCTCTCACTCCCATCAATCAGGGTTAGGAGAACTGCCGCAAAAACGTATAACATTAGTTCAATATAATGATCCAATCTTGATCTTAAGCATTTGCTTATTTAAATAAAAATTGTTTTGGCAATAATAATAATAATATCACACAGAAACAATTATAATTTTTCCAGCAGATGAGTGATTACAAAACCCCATCAAAAAACCGTCCTGCTTTACAGAGTTTGAGCATTTAAAGCAACAGAATTATAATAAATAGAACATTGTCATCCGCTAATATCGTTATCATTTTTGGTGAGAACGAGCCTTAAAAGTTGATCAAATTCACTAATGGCACGTTTGCATGCATTTTAAAAAGCACAGTCTGTATCTTCCTGGAAACCAAAACAATAATTAATCATGACTTGCATTCAAATAAGTCAATCAAATGCATCTATCTATTACAACCAATCTAGTAGGCCTGATGGCAAGTGTCAAATTATGGTTCTTCTGTGACACAGGCTTAACAAAAGCCTCTTACACTAGAGGGAGCAGCAACTGGTTTCAACAGGAAATACATCAACACCAGAGAGAAGGTTGTTAGATGTATTGGCTCATACGTTCACCTTTGTCATCTTTTCATGATGTTTTAGCTTGAGTTGAAGCAACAGCTCTTCTAATCTTTCGATCTGAAACCACACCATATGATTCATAAAGAAATAATGAGAAACGTTCATACTCTGTCTCCAAGGAAGTTTGTAACGGTGAATATGTTTTGAAGAAGCGACGGCTCATGTCTGAGTCTCACCTGTTTCACAACGCTCTGTAGTCTTGACTTCAAGGTTTTATTAAAAACAGTCATGGGAATACTTCTGGGTCTTGGGTTGACTATATTCATAAGGACAGACAGGGAGTTTTTTGGGTGATGGTGACTGTAGGGGGAAAATCATTCTAAAATGAGCACTCAAGTTGTCATACCATGTTGGTAGTTTCTTGCCACTTCAAGGATGTATGGCCTGGGTTCAAAAGATGAACACAATAGAAATCAACACATTTAATGTCTATAATAAACAAATATGACTATTCCTGTCAATGGCGAGTTTATATCACACAATTCCGACTTTTTCACAAAACAGAATTCAGATTTTTTTCAAAAGAAAATTAAAAAGGGTAATTGAGTAACTTTTAAAAATTCAGAATTGCAAGCTTATGTCTCACAACTCTGACTTTTTTCCCTCCCATTTATGACTTTATAAAACGCAATTGCAGCTTTTCAGAATTCCCCTTTTTATATTTTTATTCCGCGGCGGAAACAAGCTTCCATCAGAAATTGTGCTTTAAGTAAGAAAATATGGTAAAAAAAAGTGTTTTTATCCTATTGTTTACAATATTAATTTGCTTGGTCAGTGTCGCTGTGGGTTTTTGGCTCTCTTGCTGTTGTCGGCGGTAAGGCCCTTTTGAAATGCCTGAGATCATTTAGTGAAGTGATATGAACTGGAACTACTTAAGTGCGTTTCCCTGAAAATAAACGCACACCTGAGAGAGTTCATCAGGTTCAAGCGTTACACAGCCCTATAGTTTAAGTGAACATATCTCTGACAGTAGGTAAGATTGTTGAGGCAGACTTACATCTGCTTGCTGTTTGGCGGCATGCAGCAGTTTACTGGAATTAGAGATCTTCGATCGTTTCGCATCTGAAAATTGATTTCAAAATATTTCTGTTTATATATGAAGTGCCAATAGTAAAGGTTTCAATCACCACATACGTTTGCGCCTGTCAGAATACCTTTAGTGATATCCTGGAAGCATCCAGCCTGAAAGAATGAGCTAGTATCTGTAAGGAGAGATTTACACAAATTTAATACATATTGAATCTCAACATCGAACACAAAAACTGGACAAAAACGCACTTGTCTTATGGTGGTCGATTTTGCCCCGCTTGGAATGTGAACCTCCCGAAGGGCCGTGACCCTGTTATCTGCAGAAATAAAATATATTACATCTCGGAGCTGTCTACTTGACGTCTGCAGTACATCTCTTGGACGTTTCCAGTTCGACGTTAACTAGACGTTTAAAAAACATCTTTGATTTAGAATGTATGTAAAACTGTTTTTTCTAAGACGTTTCTCAGATGTCTTTTTTTTTTCCAGATTAAATGCTCTTTGGCAAACATTTTTGAAAAACACCCATACTCTGTCTTTTACATGTATAAATGGTTTGCATGTGCAACAATAATTCAATGCTATAGTCTTTCTTAGGTCGTAACCAGTAACTCTTGTTCTGGTTCAGCCTGTAAGTCTTGTGCTGTCAGACGCACCTGTTGCCGTCTGTCCATCGCAATACCCTTCACAACGGCTAATTATTTCAGGATGTTTTATAATGACTTTTTTTTTTTTTCTCTTGTAAAACTAATGAAGGTGCCAGAAGGCAGACAAACCAGGATCTGCAGAAAACATCATGTTGCCATGGCAACCAAGATGCTACGCACCTCACCTCTGTTTTATCAAATGCGATTTGGACAGATTATAAAAAATAAAACAAATAGACGAACCGTTGAGATCAAACCTCTTGAGGGCAATCCAAATTGTACTGCCAATGTTTTCAGAGTTAATAACAGCCATTGGAGCAGCTGCATACACGCTTGAGCTCAAAAAGCAGTGTGAACGCAGAGAGAGACACCTTCATAATCAAAGCCAGCATTACACACATGTTTTTTACATTATGCATTAATACGAGTTAATGTTGTTACGAGTTCCTGTATGTTTTGTTCCAGTGATTTTAAAGTCTTTGCAAGCTTAGTATATTGATCATAATTTAAGCAGTTTTATCTGCGTATATAATGGCATGAATTAAACGTTTCATGTGCCTTAATTTTTTTAAATGCTGTATTTATGTATTAACTCATTCATATTTATTATCGATTGCTGCTTTATATTCACTTAACACTCACTTCTCAAGTGTTTACCAGCGCAAGACTTTTAATTTGAAACATTCGTGTCTTGGCTTGTCTGCGCGCGCGCGCACGTTCCTGGTGTCGGGAACGCGCGCCGGTCTCGTGCACGTCATCGTTAACTGCGCTGGCTGAGGGATGTTGTGAATTGACTGCTGGTTTGTTAAACGAGTGTTTATTGCTGATTGTAGCTGTGAAACAGAGAGGCGGTCGACGCAGCAGCAGCATGAATGAGCCCGAGGGACTGCGGTTCAGGAGGCTGAACAGACCTCAGATCATCACAGACGAAACCCACGAGCCCCAGTTCAAAAGCACCAGGTAAGACGCACCTGCCCGCCTCCATTCTGACACGCGTGCTCTGCAGAAACATCATCATCATGTTGTTAGTTGTTGACGTTCTTGTCGTTGTTGTTGATGCAGCACTTACAGTGGGAAGGTGTTTCGTGTGACTTTACTCTCACTGGTGGCTTTCCTGGTCTTCCCACTGCTGGTTCTCGTGTTCCTGTTTGAGTCTCCCATTCAGGCAGAGGCCTTCAGGTGAGCCCTGCACCCTCACTGCACCTCCACATCACATCACTGCACCTCCACCCTCACTACACATCACGGCACATCCTCACAACACAGGATTCAGACATTTAGGGCTTCCTCAGGACATGCAACTTTACAAATACTCTGTACAAACTTTCTGCTTGCTCTTCATCTGAAATATGTTCAGTAGGATATCAGACGTGTGTATGTGTGTGTTTAAAGAGAGACTTGTGCTGGAGGCATTGTCATCAGCCCTGCTCCGTTACTGTTATTGCTCCTAAATGCCAGTTGTCTTAAAGTTTGTTGCAAAATAACCCTTTTCCTGTAAGTTTCTGTTGCTCAAGCTGGTGATGTGGCAATGCGAAAGAATCCCCGTGTCAACAGGGGTCAACAGCTTCACAAATCCTGCAGCGTTTTTGATATTTTCTGGACTTATTTTAACCACGTACATTTATAACACCATACTTGGTGTTGCATTACCTCTCAAATAACAAAAAAAAAATAGTCAAAGCTGTAGCGACTGTGGGATTAACTGCAGTTGACTTATTTCTCTCTCCTCCTTACTCTTTATCTCTCCTGCTGTCTTGTTCTCTCTGCTCCTCGTTCTCCTTCTCTCTCTCCTTTCTGTCGCTTGCTCTTTATTTATATATATATATATATAACGCACGCACAGTAATACCAAGAGATATGAGCAAGCCTTCGAGCAAATTTTTGCTTTGAGATACGAGCAGCTTACAGATGGCAACGCTAGAGATGGCCTGCACTCGGAGCTCAAGCCGCCTCACTCCTTCACGTGTTCGTCGACTAAAATAAGTATATGTGAGCAAAAACGGCAGTCGAGCGAAGATCAAGGAGTGGGGGTTCAATCTTCAACTGGCTGGAAGGAGTCTCAACCTGGCAGGTAATGTGGAAGCTTATCTACGCATCGCTGACGCCTCCTCCAGTCAGTGGCTGATGACGAGCAGCGAGTGCAACGCGTTCTTTATTGCGCTGTACAACGAAATATGTTGGGTATATATGGTGAACATCCATAGATTTGTATTGCTTTGTAAACATTTTGAAAAACTTTTCCAGTTTTCATTTTATTGTTTCTGTTACATGTTTCTTTGTGAATATAGAAAAAGTAAATAAAAAAATTACAATGTAGTTGATTCCAATACAGTTTTGTTGAGCTTGAGTGCGCTTCCTCTTCTCTCATGTAGAAAAGAAAACGGAACATTTAAGAGTGCTTCTCATTTCTTCATGTATTTATCGCATAACTTATTTACGTACATCCAGGTCAACGTCTTTTCTAACGACAGATTTATAACAACAAACAGCGTCATAGTAACAACAGCATAGCAACAGTTACGTCATAGCAACAACATGACGTGTCTAATAAGAGCATAATAATTTAACAAGTTTATTACAATTATGATGCAGAGATGCATATACAATTATACATGTATAATTGCACAGAGAGCAATAAGGAACGCATTGCACTCCTACTCATCTGCCACTGACTGGAGGAGGCCTCAGCGACGCGTAGATAAGCTTCCAGTTGTAATCACGGTCATTTGATGTGTCGGGCGAGTTAGATTCTTCAGATTCCAATACAGTTTTTCTAATCATTCAACTGTTACTACATATAAAAAACTTCAGGCCGCATAACACTCGTAAAATTTGCCAAACAAAAGCAGAAAATCGACGACGGGCTAGTAGCGATCAGATATACGATTCAGTACTAAAGTTTGAACCACGAATCACGAATGTAGTATTTACTGTAAAACATTTGCTTTATTTACACAATAAGATAACACTAATACAAAATCCTTTTTCTGCATGTGTAACACTTCCCAGTGGGATTAAAGCATTCACACAGGGGGTTGCACATTTAATGTGTGTTTATTCTGTAATGCATGAAATGACAGCGTTAGCAGCGGCTCTCGTGGTTACCATCACTCACGCGAATTCTCGTGCTTGAACTCTCACGAGATTCAGCGGGAGTTCAGGTCCCCAACCAACACCGTGCGATTTCACCGCCCCCTACTGGTGTACTCCAGCACTGCAACCCACAGTTCACGCTGTATACTTTATCCTACCCATATAATCTTTTAAACCTTACGTTTTACAAGGCCCACAGTCATTATACTACACATGTCATTTAGAAATAATGCTAGTTTTGTATTATGCACCAGCGAAATCAAAATTTCTCATCTTAGTACATCGGAAACGTATGCATTCTATGTCAAATTATAATACCACTTGCTGAATCTACAATTCATAAATTGCGATGGCCCAGCACTTAAGGACTTTCAGCCACGTCGATGTATCCAAAAATGGTTGGACAGTGCCAAGGGCACAAGACACACATCAGGGCACAAGCTTCCAGTACCACGAGCTAAGAAACCGCAGAATGTGGACTTGTCTTCAGATTCACTATCAGATTAATTATATTGTTTCTGGGTTCATGTTGCATTCAACCAATAAATATTTGGTTTTGCAGTATATCATGTTTTTTACTTTATTAACTATTTTTGTCTGTTAAAATGCAGGGCAAGTGCTTTATGTGAAGGGCGAGTAAGTTTTTAGGGTCACTAGTCCTGCAGGGCGAGTGACCCTGGAATAATTCGAGGCCTGACCTGTAAGAACTCATAATTAAAACCACATTTTATTTTATATCACAGGAATCCTTATACTATTATTTTCTGTGTGTATGTGTCTCTATTGAAGAGCAAAAGTGTAGCAATGAAACATGTTTATTAGCACTAATAAGTGAGCTTTTTTTTTTTTTTTTTTAGAGGGCCAGAACGGATTAAATATTTCGATTTCTTATGGGGAAAATTATTTGAGATGCGAGCAATTTGAGTTATGAGCTTGTCCTGGAACATGTATGTATGCATGTAATATTTTTTTTTACAAAATAGCTGTTGCTGTTATATTGCAAATAACAGCAGTTCCTCACACAAGGATGTCCTTTCAACCTTGTCATTATAAACCTCACTTTGTTTCACAGAAAATAATATAGGTTTGGAATGATATGGCAGGAAGCACAACGAAAGCACAAATTTCATGGAAATGACATGCTCTTTTAACACAGTGGAAAGCTTCTTTAATAAATCTTTTATTATTTATATATATATATATATATATATATATATATATGTGTGTGTGTGTATGGTAGTCTGGATCTGATCTACTGCCGCAATGTTCCTGAGAGTCAAGACAAAATCCAATATAAATATTCATCTTGAGTCAAGTCCCACAGTGCTTTCTCATTGCTCTTTTATTTCTGACAATGGTTAATAATTGATGCTCTGCGGTTGATATGTAGGGCACTTCATCTCCTCCAGCGTTCGCATGAAAGAACGGCTTTCAGTTCTTCTCAACATTTCTGAACATGAAACGTGACTAAAGTTCTTCTTTGTGTTTAATAATCAGTCTGAATGAGCCGCCTCTTATGACTGGCTGTTACGAGCCCAACGTGAAGCTGCGACAGGCAGAGCGGCTGTTCGAGGAGTCGCTCGTCGGCCCAGAATCCATTGCTAATATTGGAGGTCAGTATTTGCACAGCAATGCAGTCAAAACCTGACCTTTCCCCCAGTTTACCGCAGCTGCTTGGCACTGTGTGCTCGGAGGGACGCACTGCAGTTCTGCTTTCCCAAATAGATAAACGCTGAGTTGCTTTGAAGTGTTATTGTGTTTCTGTATTGCATGCTTGCACAATCTGACAACGCATGAAACTTGCGTCGTATAATATTTAAACATGATTTACTTTAATGACAGCATGTAATGCCTCTGAATCATTCTTGTTTTTTAGATGTTTTGTACACTGGGACGGCTGATGGAAAGATAGTCAAAATCGAGGGAAGGAGCATTCATGTAGTGGCAACACTTGGCAAGCCACCGTGTGGTAAGAGAGCCAGTGATACTGGACCAACACTGCGCAGTTTCATCATGAGAGAACTTGTCGTTTGAGGTTCAAGGGTTTGTTGCACAAGGCATGAGTCTTTGTATGTGATTCAGGAACGTTTAGGAAACATTAACAGGCTGTTTTAGCTCTTGTGTAGACGGGGATCAGCATCTGATGATAGTCTGAACTGAATGAGTGAGTGATGCCTGGAATGGCAGAAGTATGTTCAACCAAAATATAAATAAAGTAGTTCTTGTTGGAGTATTCTACTCTGTCCATCAAAATACAATACAAAATTGGAGTTTAATCAGATTTATTCTTCAAATAAGCTTTTCTGTGGCCTGATGTGCCCATAATACAGCCTCATCTGAGCAAACAGACAGATGACCTAATCAAACTCTCCGTTGAGCTGTTTTTAGTTTTTGTGGGTTATTTTTATTTTTTTATCCAGGCTGCTGCTGTTTTCAAGAGATGCCTTTTTTAAAACTCTTACATCAGTTCATCCAAAAATAAATGTCTTTTTTTTCTTTCTTTTTTCTTGCATTTGTGCATGTTTCATCTAGCTTTCGTTCGCGCTAATTCTTTCATCAAACTTTTCATTTGCATCTTTTTTTAATCCAGTTTAATACAGGAGTCTATTGTTTAGTTCAACTGATTTGAATGTTTAATCTAGACGTCTATGGATTTCTATATAACTGTTTTTGTATAAGCAAACGTAAGTCATTCGTGTTACAGTAGAGGGAGTTCTGTGATCAGAAGTTGAAGACAGATCAGGTAAGCATCAAAGTACAGGCATTTTACATGACCGAGTACCATGTGATGCTATCAACAGAGGCCTTACCCTGGTAAAGATGCTGAAGTACTCAAACTTGCACTTCATCTGAAAAGGTCAACTACAGTATTGATTCTGTTGCAATGGGAACATTTACCTTATTTAAAGCAGACTCTGTTTTAATACAAACTCATGGCCATATCATATCTTTATCACACCGGATAGATGTTATTAGAAACGTTATACGTTTTATACATAACATAAAGATTAAGGTAATGTATTTTCTTATCTGGAAATTGTGGCAAGTGTTTCTGTAACATCAAGAGTTAAGAACATACAGATGATTACATGTTTCTGTAGTCTTGTATTTTAAAGCAATGACTGTGGAAAGAAATGTATTGCTGAAATGGGTCCTAATGAAAACATTATAACATCAGGTTTGGCAAGAATACGAGTATGATTAAATCGGCTTATTTATTTAGGTCATTTGTTTGTTCATCGAAATCCTGAGTGATGAGTAGCATGTTTCACAATATTTAAGGGAGCAGCTTTTGAATAAGAACGTCACTGCATCTTATGTGCAATGGATTCAGATGAGGCTGTATCAGCATGTGAGCGTGAGGCTACAGAAAAGCTTATTTGAAGAATAAAATCTGTTTGTTAATTGTGGTGTGATTTAACTTGCATTGAATGTATCTTGATGGATGGTTGTGAATACCGTAAACAAGGGTTACTTTATGAACATTTTTGTTGTTGTTAAACATACTTCTGCCGTTTCAGGTAATGACATCAGTAATGTTTTTATCTTTACAGTGATAACAGCATCATGCAGGAGGAAAGATTAGCGTATTTCCCCCTGCATATAACCCGCAGAAGCAGATAATCTGAACCCTCATAACCCGCAGGTTTTGGGGCTTTGTGTAAAAAATCGTTGGCATAACCCGCAAATTTATATAACCATAGATTGAACTTTTTTTTTTGTGTAAGTTCATGTCTCAAATTTCGAATGTTGCTCGCATGACGTCAATTATCCATAACTGTTCAGGCTCGGTACACAGTGCTTGTGCGCGAAATTCAAACAATAAGAAAACAAACACAAGTCAGAATCAAAAGAAAAAGCATCTCTCCCGCTGTGCAGCAGCACGTCCCTTAAAAAGCGATTCTACAGGTGTTGAACATGAGATCACGTCTTGCATTCAGACAGCGCCAGCTGTCAGTGATAGTACAAGCGCCAGAGACAACCCTCGCAAGAAAGAATAACAAAGAAAATGCAGTGGAGTTCACTTATCTCGAGTCACGGTTAACTCGCCAATCTATTATGTCGACTTTTTTGAAGTGGAACCGCCAAACTCCCTATTTGTCTTAGTATTTTCAATCCTTTAATGTCGCCGAACGCAAATATCTCAGACAAATTTGTCACTTCCCATGGTTATCTCGTGAGTCATGAGCGTACCTAGTTCACTGCGCATGCGCTGAGTTTGCGTTGCACGTGGATCCTGGTCGCTCTATCAGTGACGCTTTACTCGCAGCGCCGCGCAGGACTCTCTGAAGTGAAACCACATTCACGTTCTTACGAGAGCTGCCGTGGGTGCCCCCCCCCCCCCCATCCCAAAGCCTCATCCACTTCTGTGTGCGCATAAAGCCCGCCTTCTCTGATTTGACTGGTTTTCTCAAATATTTTAACATTGGTCAATAAATCCTGCTTCTGTTCTGAAGTGTGCTCTGCTCAGCGCCGCTGCAGGAACGCGGTTATTAAAAGACGGGACGAAGCCGAATTTGTTGAGAAAGCATGTTAGACAGGCATAACGCAAGATTCGCAAGAACGCGAGATTCTGTACTAGATTTAGATTTGATGAACTCCCGAATGTGTCCTCACGAATGTTTACGCTGTGAGCGAAATTGAGTTTGCAATGTTGGAGAATGTAATTAAAGGTTTGTATCAAATCGAAAGTGTTTTTATTGTATACTGTTAAATATCTGCTGTTAGTTGGTGCACATATGCCTTTTGTTGTTAGCAAACAGTGTATGTTCATTTTTATAGCATGCCGATCGCTTCATCTAGTAAATGGATATATTGGGTGTTGGTTATCTCCACGCTTTTTTGCTACCCCCGAGGCCGTCGACATAACCGAACTCCACTGTACTGCAAAAAAAAAAAAAAACTTGCGTCCTTAGTGACATAACAAATATATTGAAATATTACATGTAAATTTTTTTTATATAGCCCACACCCCCTGCAGGGTTTGTAAATTCTGGTATAACCTGCGGGTTATATGTGGGAAAGTACGGTAATTGTAATGTAGGGAGAAATGAGTGTGTTTGGGTTAAATTCAAATATGAACAGTGTTCAACAGTGATTCTTAGAAATCTCTTACTGCACATCATGTTTTAAATGATTATTATTATTATTATGGTTGAATATTTCTCTCAAATGTAGAACCGTGTTACATATAATATTCTTTCTCAGCACTGCATCTAATGGCTTAAATGACTAGAAAAGTCTTTAGTTGGGAGGAGTCATACTGGTACATTGCATTAATGCATGTGCTTTACATGCATTAACGTAATGTTACATTAGAACCCTACATTTGTAAGGTTTTAAGTTCCTTAGTGTTTTACATTAGGAGAGATCATTTTGTACAGTGGATGTGTTCTTTCCTTTAGTCTGGCTGTGATTTTAAACTGCTGACACTGGAAACAAACATGAAATGTGTTTAAATTGGTGACTATCACAAGCATTTTGTTCCATTGAGTAAATTAAGTTATTTATGTTCTAGATCTAATTCTAGTGTCGAATACTATTCTCATTAGCGTTGAGTATCCATCAAGTTTTTTCTTTTTTCTCCCCCTAATTCCAAGGCTCTCGTGAGCATGAACCCACTTGTGGACGTCCTCTGGGAATCCGCGTGGGACCCAATGGCACCTTGTTTGTAGCTGATGCCTATTTGGGACTGTTTGAGGTCAATCCAGTCACAGGTAAGGGAAGGGTTGTTTTGAAGAGTCACTGTAAAAAAAATTTGGTTTGAGTAATTTCCAGGCTTGAAAAAGTATTAAACGATATGAAAATGTAAGTGCTTTTTCAGACTATGGTATTGTCCTGATTTAGTTTTCTAAAATAGAAATGTAAAAATTGAATTGAGTGAATTCAAAGTGCCTTTTTTTTTTCATCGTGCAGCAAAGCAGGTTATGAGTGTTTTGAGTTTCTCCTCTGTATTATGATGCCAAGAATACTGAGCCCCTCTAAAAGGAAAAATACACTGAGGCTTTTGTGTGCACTAGAAACCATGAAGTGTAGCATGCAAGACCTATTGCCCATCAGCTGTTCCCCGCTGTGGTTTCCTGGCTGCCGTGTTGGACCAAAGCAGAATTAAGGCCTTGAAATGTGATGCACTGCCCTGACGAAAGCCACAGTTTGAACACCTTTTTTTGAACTTGGCAATAGTGCAACGTACCCTTGAACTTGGCAATAGTGCAACGTACACAGCCGTGTTTCACAGAGGATGCGTTATATTTTACATTAGGCCTTGATATTAGAGGTGCTTCCCAGAGAAAAGCCACATTTTGAGCAAATATATATATTCATGTGCATCCATGCTCTCGTTTTCTTAGTAAGATGGCAGTGATGCACAAAAGAAATCGGTTATAGTGTACAGTAATACCTCGGTTTGAGTTTAATTCGTTCAAAGAACTAGTTCATAACTCAATTCTCATACACAAACATTTTCCTCATAAGAATGCACAGAAAATCACTCGATTCGTTCCACATGACCATAAATGCCCATTTTAAATATCTTTTGGTTTTACCCTATTAATTAGTTACAATTATATAACACATAAATACTAATTAATTGACAAACTCTAAAAATACTTGACAATTTACTGTAACACGCACTTTAGCTTTGAGTAGCGTCGCTGCTGGCGTGAAGGAGACGAGAGGAGGGTTTTACTGCTTGCAGGGAGAATTTCATCCCTCCTTTCTTGCTCATCTTGAGGTCGTTGTCTATATGCTGTACTGTACGTGTATATTTCACTATTTGAACAGTAACGATCACACTGTGAACAACACGAGGTAAAACCGCTGTAAAACACTTATAAAAGTATCACTGTGGAGAATGATGAACCAAACCGAGCGACGCTGAGAGAATGAACGAGTGAAGGGGTGATAGGCTTTATGAGAGGCTGTCGTTAGGATATTTTGCAGTTAAAAATGGTGGAATATTTTTTTGCGCACTCCGATACAATGTTTAGACACAGATTTGCTCGTAAACAAAGTCAAAACCGAGGTATTACTTTATATAAAAATGCACAGAAATCCCAGTGTGCATGAAAATCCCACTTTTGTAAAAGTCAGTTTAATTTATTTAATTTTAGAGCCTCTGTATGTCGTCACGTCTAGAGAATCAGTGAAAAAAACTCTGAGAAAATAAAATCATTTCCTGATGACTGTACTATACACCAAACATAATGCTGTATGTACCATTTGTTAAATATGGTCTGAAAATCTACAGAGAGGTTTGGAGATTTGAGTCTGCAAAATTATGGCATTTTGAAATGGTAAATATGCAGGAACGCTGGAGTCATAACTCATTCAACCGCATGTTTTTCCAAACCTGTATGCAGTTTTTGTTTTCCATAGAACACACGAGGAGGAACGGAGGCTAGTTCATAATGGCCACGTCTGTCAAGCTCTAAAAACAACTGTGTGTGTGTTTTGTCTCTTAGGTGAGGTAAACTGTCTGGTGAGCACAGAGAAGCTGATCGCTGGGCGACGTCTGGGCTTTGTGAACGATCTTGATGTAACTCAGGATGGGAAAAAGGTGTACTTCACTGACTCCAGCTGCAGGTGGCAGCGCAGAGACTTCATGCACCTGCTCATGGAAGCCACAGCGGATGGACGGTAACCGGGACATGAAACGTTTTGTGGGGTGGAACGTCACACATGGTGTCGGAATCCCTGCTGGTTTTACAGGGATGATGTTTTGGGACGGGCACTGATGTTGCTCACTTTGTTTTCCAGTGTGCTCGAGTACGATATGGAGAGCAAGGAAGTTACCGTGATGATGGAGAACCTGAGGTTTCCTAACGGCATCCAGCTCTTCCCTGATGAGGAGTCGGTTCTGGTGGCTGAAACCACTATGGCGAGAATAAGGAGGTGTTTACACTCGGTTATGATTGTTAACTGAATGGTTTCTCTATTTTAAGTGATTCTAAGCAAACCCTGAGATGTTATCCCAAAGTGCAATGTTCATAATATTTCTGTAGTGTATACGACTCACTAACATTAATGAATTAATACTATTATCCAATAAGGATACTCTTGTTTGTGAAGATCATGTGAAACTGACGACGGGAGTAATGATCTAATAAATTCAGCTTTCATCACAGGAATAAATGACACTTTACTATATATTCACATAGAAAACAGCTGTTTTACATTGATATAATATTACACTGTTTTACTGTATTTATCATTAATAAATTCAGCTTTCATCACAGGAATAAATGACACTTTACTATATATTCACATAGAAAACAGCTGTTTTACATTGATATAATATTACACTGTTTTACTGTATTTATCATCTATTAAATTCAGCTTTAATCACAGGAATAAATGACACTTCACTCTCAATTACAACTGAAACAAACAGTCGATTTTAAAGTGTAATTATATTTCACATTAGTCCCTTGTGGCAAGTTTCACACTTTTGATGAGATGCCCAAATTTGCTTTCTAATTCATCTCTAACTCTTAATTAGCTGTTTCACTTTTCCATACACGGTATGTTTCGGTGGTCTAGTGTAATTTTAAACGTGTTCCTACCTTTGGGCCGATTCATTATCATGCCAGCTAGAACACATCATTTCTCCCTGTCACTTCTTTATTGCCTCTCACAGCTGAATTCTTAAGTGACAGCGAATGCTACTTGACGTCTCGTGTCTGCTTGAGGCACAGACCGTTCTCCTTACCTGGATGAATGAGTGCATGCAGTTGCCAAGGCAACAGGCTCCATCATTAAGCTTCCCGAGTGGAGGGATGCATAGCATGTTTCCTCCTAGTAAAGCTAGTGTGGTCTCAGTGCTGCAGAAGGTTTAATATTAATGCACTTTTACCCTGTGGTGACGTGGCATGGTCTGGTTTCATCAGTAGAAACAGTCCTGGGTAAATTGACTTGCAGATTAACTGAGGAGTTCATTAAAAATGAGAGGTTTTGCATTTGCAACAATTCCAGTGGGTGAAAAATGCTGAAACTTCAGCTTGCTCATGTTTACTGTGTTGTCTTCACAGAGTTCATGTGTCTGGCCTCAATAAAGGAGGAATGGATACCTTTATAGACAACCTTCCAGGATTTCCTGACAACATCCGGCGCAGTTCTTCGGGTGGATACTGGGTGGCCATGTCTGCTGTGCGGCCCAACCCTGGCTTCTCTATGCTGGACTTCCTGTCTCAAAGACCCTGGATTAAGAAGTTCATATTTAAGGTAAGCTGCCATTCAAAAATAAAAGATTTTTTTAAATGACAGCATTTTTGTTTTTTATAAAGTAGGGCTGTCAATTCCTCGATTAAATTAGATTACTTGCAATTTACCCGTGTCGAGCAACCAGCAGAAGTGACGCACGTGTTCCACAGACTAGAATCCATGAGCCGCATTTTTCTAAGGCTGTACAAAAAAAAACATTTAAAACATACAGTTGCGTAATGATGTTGTGAATTCACAAAAGCTGCTCCATCAGTTCGGGTCGCTTATAACCTTCGTCTGGGAACACGGTGTGCCATTTCATCAGATTTGTGAGGTAAATCATTTATAGACCAACACAGAGTACATGTTTCCAAATGTGCAAATTGTGATTTTTTTTTTTCAAAATAAGTTAAGCCTTTCCCTGAGTGTGGCAATACTTTTGTGTAATGAACTGGCCTAATATTAAAGATTAAATGAACATTTGAATTGGATGTTGTTTGGCCGATATTAAAGAAGGATTGGCTCTGCTGTAGAGTAACAACACCAGGCCGTTGTTTCGCCACTCTCATTTGATATGATACATGATGTCCGTTGATGATCTTTTATAGTGCATATTGAAACCTTTTGATATTTTATATGAACCAAATATTGTCGTTAATAATTGGTATTTAAGTCACTTTAACGGCTATTGTTTGCTTAGGTCTATTTTTAATTTCCACACTCTCGTGAAAACCCCCCCACAAATAACTTGATTAATCATCAAAATAATCAACCGATTACCAGAATAATCGCTTGCAACAGCCCCAATAAAAAGATGGTTTTTTTTTAGCTGAATTGTCAATGTAATCATTTTTCAAACTGAGAAGTAAATGGACATTTATAGCAGTTTATTTAACATGTTTAGAAATATAGTAACCGTACAAATGTATAGACATACTGTGGGTACAGAAAGTATTCAGACCCCATTAAATTTCTGTTATATTGCAAATCATTAAATGATTTTAGCAAATGGCTGAAATATAACAGTTAATGTAAGGGGGTCTGAATGCTGAATGTAGACGTTTGTTTAAATACTTTAAAATTGAGTTAAATTTAACCGCAAAATCATTTTTCAATTTGACCAATATATATAAAACTAGATTCAGGAAAAAAAAAAAGTAGACTTTATATAAAGGATCTCGAGATCCGCAAGCTTTGTCATTTTGTTCCTCTCAATCCAGGGGTTTTTCTTAAGAGCAACAGTCGGGTTCTGGAAGTTAAAACTATTGATTTCCTCCGTAGGTAAACTGATGTTGAATGATTTAATGAATTAAACACAGCTCTACCGAGGTTTTTGTTTCAAATAATTGTTTGTCAAATTTCTGTTGGAAATACTACATTACCCATGATGCTGTGCAGAAAAACCCACCAATCAGTCAAACTAACACTCCAAAAGATCCCTTTAGCTGTGCCCACTCCCTTGAAGCATTGCGAAAGATAGATGTATGTTTATTGCTAAATATATTTTGTTATATTATATGATTGTGTATTATACACACCCACACAACTTATGTAAGTATATTGCTTTTATATGTAATGAGCAGTTTTATATTTACATCGTTTCTCATTTGATGCTGTTTGCTGCAATGCTTCATGGGATTGTAGTTCTTTCCTTCACTAAAGCCAGGTTCACAGTCTTGTAACTGAATTATTGTATGAGTTTCAAAAACTTTTTGCTTCAAATCACAAAGTTTGTGGTTGGTTCATGTGTTTTTTAAATCTGTATGGGGAAAAATTGTTGGTAAAACGACTTTTCCAATCAGTGGCGGTAGAAAAGGGGACGGGCTGAAAAGTTGGCGCTTGTTAGGTTTACCATAATCGCTGATTTTGACTATCGCTTTTATAAATGTGGTGTTGTAAATTCCTTGTCTATATGTATATGTATATATATGTCTGAAACCAATATGCCTGTCCATGTTCTGCAGATCTTCAGTCAAGAGACGCTGATGAAGTTTGTGCCGCGCTACAGTCTGGTGGTGGAGCTGCAGGACGGCGGGACGTGCGTGCGGAGCTTCCACGACCCCCACGGCATGGTGGCGGCCTACATCAGCGAGGCACACGAGCACAACGGATACCTGTACCTGGGCTCCTTCAGCTCCCCTTATCTGTGCAAGCTGGATCTGAGCAAAGTGTGAACGCGTCACCCTCCTAACAGATGCTCGGCTAGTCATTTCACCGTGGCTTCCAAACAAACAGATTTCCAAGCAATTAACGCTGGCAGCGCGTCAACAAAAACACGAATCAATTTCTTCCATACTACAGTCGACTAATGAACAAACGCACTCCCTTGCTTTGATCCGTTCTCTGTTTAGGTCTGACAGATGTTCCATTAACCTGTGAGGGTGACTTTCTTTTTTTTTAGAGATGTGGTGCATAATAAGCTCCCTGTTTGGCAGCCTGTTTTTTTTTTTTTTTCTCACAATCAAGAGATGTGCTATTACTATTTTTATTTCTCTCCCTTGTGTCAGAAATGTTGTATCTGTTTTATTTGCACCACCTTAAAATAGAGCTGCCAACGGTTTTCTGCGGCGACCCGTGAGCCTGTGGGGGGCAGCACAGCGATCTGGTTTGAGGGAAGTGAAGGGGTATTTTCGTTATAAAATCAATCTCATGCTTTAATTAGTTCACGTCTCAAATATTTGAATGTCATGGTTTGTTTTAATGGAGATTGAAGGTATTAATTTCTCATTTCATTGTTATTTGTATGTTGCAGAAATGAGAGCTGTGTCACTTTCCTGATAAATGCTGCTGGCTTTAGTTTAGCACACCCTTACACAAGTGTCTGTGTGTTCCGTTCATACGTTAATGATGTCTATAATTATCAGCAATAATGTCATAACTGTGGTTCTCAACTGGTGGGTGATGCTTACTTTAAGACAAGGGTGAGGGGAAAAAAATGTTAAATGGAAATAATAAATGAATCAATCTTGTGTAGTGAATGTTTTTTTTTTTAATGTATTATTTGTTCCTGTAGTTTAAACAGTATAGCATGATGTTTGCAACGCCGAGGGTGTGGGTTTGATTCACAGGGAATGCTTGAATGGGACTGGAGATCACGCAAGTCACTTTGGATTAAAGCTTCTAACAAAGTTTGTTTTTTTTTGTTTTTTTTACATCAGAGAGTGTCTGAATACTCAAGCTGTGCACATTCAAACAATGTGCTCTGATTCCTATTATTCCTATCTTTATTAAACCTTTGAAAAGTACCAGAGAACATTCAAGTCTGCGCAGAGAGAGCAGGTGTCATGTGTCGAAGTCCTTTCAACCACACAGTATCATCGTTTCTCTCTTGCACTAACAGATGATCACAGAAGTACTGGGATGAAAGTTTATAGTTCAGATATAAACTCTGATGTCAATGGCTGTGATCGAAGTCAAATAAAACACTTTGAAAGGAACTTCATGCTTCAAATAAAGTTTGTTAATGACAGTGTATGTGGCAACAAGTGACCAAAAAAAAAAGATTTGTCATTGATTCGAAAGGACGTGTTTCAGTAGTTTCAGACGTGATTTCAGTTCAGAAGTTTTCTTTTTTAAATTTGTCAGAGCCTGTATGAAATTACTGCCCAGTTTCACAGAAATGCATGTTTGATCTGTTTTAAGAGAAACCAACTTTTCTTAAAACATGCCAGTGCATTGTTTGGTTTCGAGATGGTCATGTTCATAAAACCTACTGAAATGTCCTAATTGAACTAAAGCCTAATCCTGCTTTAATCTGAACCCTGTCTGTGAAACTAGGCCTGTGTGTTTTGTTTAGTTGACAATTCAGTTCAACAGTTATTCTCATTTGAATCATGCAGCTCTATTATCAACTATTTCATATCAATATGTTAAAAAAAAGTTTAATAATTGTTTAAATTGTCTGTTTGAGTTCATTTGCTTCACCCTTGAGGCATGTAACATCCTTCTGCCTATGCCATCTCTTCCAGTTAGACTGCAATCACACCTTTTCCATTAAGATTTGACCAATTAAAATTGATATTCCTTGATTCAAAGGACAATCACGTTACAATGGCAGTGTTTTGGTTGCTGGGTTGCCACTGCATGTCTTTGTTCAAAGCAAATCCAGTTGAGAACCACTGTCTTATTAAATGTGTACCCATCTAATGGGAATATGGACTTATGTGGCTAGGACAAAAATAGAAAAGGTAAATCAAAGAAAAAATGTGTTCGTACAAACCCGTTACATGTGTGTTTGATCAGATTCAGGGCTGCTGTAGTTCCAGGGCCAGTTTGCTCTAAAGATCTGTGACTCAAAGGAAAAGAGACCAGGAGCTCAGAGATCACAGCGTGAAGCACATCAGAAGTCAAACACACTGAATAATTTACACCCCGACTGAAGCTCAGCATTTGATGAACTGAAGGTCACTCGCACCTATAGAATCACTGCACACAATAACATTATATCCACATTTTATTTTCATAATTCTTAAATTAGCATGACATTTCAGATTGATCCATTGAAAAAGACACTTCAGAACTTGTCATAAGAATGACACTTAAAAGATGTAGTCAACATCTTCTTCATCCATGGAATGGACCATATTTCAAAGTGACAGAGAAACGTCTACAACAGAAAAAATTATATTAGTGTTGATTTGCAACCTCAATATACAGTATTTTATGGAAATGTAGATTGTAGAAGTTCTCAGTGTCGTGGAAATAACAGGGATTGTTTGAATTGTGTTTTGTAGGCCTGAAAAGTTGGAGAGTGCGTTTTTTTAATGACTGAATGTTTATTCTTTAAAGGCACGTTATATTGATCAAAAGCGACGGCAAAGAAATTAATGCTACAATTATTATTTCTATTAAATGCTGTTCTTTTGAACTTTCTACATTCATCAACAAATCTCAATGTTTGCAAATGTTCAACATTGATAATAATCATAAATGTTTCTTTCGATTTCTGAAGAATCATGTGACACTAAAGCAGGGGTGGGGGTTTGGGGCAAATCCATGACTTTAATATACGAGCGCAAAACTGATGTTTGTGTGCGCATAAATTACATCCGCAAGTGGAAAACAGAGCTACACGGGTACGCAAGCTCAAAAATAAAAAAAACAATAAAAATAACGCACTGCTCTTGACTTTCGTAACTTTAATAAATTCAGATATTTTTCATATATAGTGAAGATGATTCAATGCTATTTTACATTTGATTATCTTAATCAAATTAGCTGAGAGCAAGTGCTGGTTCTACCTGAAAAAACACTACTGTGTTTTGTTCTTCTGTGCCCTGATGAAGGAACACTAAATACATACTGTTTTATTGAATGAAAGATAAAATATGACAACAGAAGCATGAAAATAACTGAGGGAAATATATATAGGAACAAGACCAGAGACCAGAGCAAAGGCAGGATATACTTCCCTCAATTTAAAATATGTAATGACTTCAAAACTGGTGTATGAGCTCTAAGTGTCATGTACATTTTATTCTAATGTACATTATATTTCCTCTACCTATATTTCCTAATTTTCCTCTTGTATTTGCAGGTCATGTTCTTGAATGCAGCAAATAACAACATAACGTTGACAGCATACAACTTCTTTTGAGAAGGTCGCACCTTTACTTATAATAAATCCTAGAAAACCTGTATAAAGTATAGTTTGGTCTTAAATCACTCGACTGGGACACGTGAAATTACAACAAAACAATATTAATACAATTTAATCGACAAAAAAAACATAATATGCAATGTGACTGAATCGTATATTTGCCTCAGCTCTAGATTGACAATCACAGGATTCCAATCACAACTGACCTCTGGGAAAAAGGGAACTAACCAATGACGTTTGATGTTACTATTACAAGAGCAAGCCCCGCCCCCACGACTGACAAAAATAAAAATGCTCGCGCGAGCAAAAACCAGTAGGGGTTCAATCTTCAACTGGCTGGAAGGAGCTGCCAGTGACTGGTCACGTGACCTGTCACTTGCTGGTGGCAGCTGCCAGTCTCAACCTGGCAGGTAATGTGACCTGTCAGTGGCAGCTGCCAGTCTCAACCTGGCAGGTCATGTGACCAGTCACTGGCTGGTGACAGCTGTCAGTCTGTTTTGGTTAGTAGTTCAAAGGAAACATTGACTTTTGTCAGATTTTTTTATTTTGAGTTTCGCCCTCTGTAGCTCTAGGAATTTATTCATTTATGTCCATGCATATTGTCAATTTACTCATTATGTTCTTAAACATATTTCGTTTTTTTGAGAATTTGATCATTATTATTAGTATGAGTGTATTCTTATGAACCTATTCTTTCATATCGAGGCTGCTTTAGGGGAGTTTATGCCAAATAAAGCGCTCAGATGACTGTGGTTGCAACTGGAAGATTATCTACGCTTCGTTGACGCGTCCTCCAGTCAGTGGCTGATGAGCAGTGAGTGCAACACGTCTTCTATTGCTCTCTCTACAACGAAATATATTGTTATATGATTATGAGTGTACTCTTAAGAACCTATTCTTTCATATCGTGGCTGTTTTAGGGGAGTTCATGTCAAATAAAGCGCTCAGATGACTGTGGTTGCAACTGGAAGATTATCTACGCTTCGCCGACGCGTCTACCAGTCAGTGGCTGATGAGCCGCGAGTGCAACGCGTCTTCTATTGCTCTCTCTACAACGAAATATATTGTTTTATGATTATGAGTGTACTCTTAAGAACCCATTCTTTCATATCGTGGCTGGTTTAGGGGAGTTTATGCCAAATAAAGCGCTCAGATGACTGTGGTTGCAACTGGAAGATTATCTACGCTTCGCCGACGCGTCCTCCAGTCAGTGGCTGATGAGCAGCGAGTGCAACGCGTCTTCTATTGCTCTCTCTACAACGAAATATATTGTTTTATGATTATGAGTGTACTCTTAAGAACCCATTCTTTCATATCGTGGCTGGTTTAGGGGAGTTTATGCCAAATAAAGCGCTCAGATGACTGTGGTTGCAACTGGAAGATTATCTACGCTTCGCCGACGCGTCCACCAGTCAGTGGCTGATGAGCAGCGAGTGCAGCGCGTCTTCTATTGCTCTCTGCATTTGTACATGTATAATTGTATATGTATATCTGTGTCGTAATTGTAATAAACTGTATTGGAATCAACTACATTTTGTACATATCTACTTTTTCTATATTCACAAAGAAACATGTCACAGAAAAAATGAAATGAAAACTGGAAAAGTGTTTTTCAAAATGTTTACAAAGCAATAATACAAATCTATGAATGTTTATATGTGATTGAATTGAGCTAAACAGTGCAAGATATTTTGAAAAACTTGTGACGTCTATTATGTAAATTATACAGTGATCTGACTGTTTCGAATAGCCTAATAAAAGGTGCGATTTCATGACGAAAGAAGTGGGAGGTGCTTGGTATATTGCCACTTGAGTAAGCGGCGCAACATAATTTGTCATTTACGTATGCAAAAACTATCGTATCTAAAACTATAGACGATTTAGAATAAACTACCAACCTCAGTAAATGCTGCGAGCTTATGACGAAGTTTGAGGTAATTTTTGCTAAATTGGCTGGAATTGTTGGCTTGGCATGTTACCACTGCACAAATGTATTATTGACTTGAACTTCTTTAACCGACCAAATGCATTGTAATACTAGTCTGATAATTATAATTACTTCATATTGCCGTCATTGGTTTCAGATTGTTATAAGTATGGAATGTATTTTTTTGTATCCTTTATTATATATGTTCAGTAGGTCTCTGAATTTACATCTGAGAATCCACAATCATGGCAGGCAAGTACAGCACATTTACATACATTTTTCCTCGACTGCAAACCATTTTCATTAACCATTACCATTACCCAAGTTCGGCTGTATAGAGACCAAACTGGCCAAAACTCAGGTTGGGTAAAGGTAGCTAAAACATCTGCACAATCTAACGTTTACATATTAACATTAAGTTAAAACAATCTTATAATGTAACTACAATGGTGGTGGCAGTTACAATTCTCATATTAACATTCTCATTCCCTTTATGTCTGTACTGTAAACATAAGGTAAAGGGTGCATTTGGGGTTAGTTACACAGACTTATTGAAATGTACTTTACATTACACCCATGGACATTATGTTTAAAGTAGATGTTTTTTAATCTAATAAGCATTCTGTAATTGTAGTGTTTTTCCATTAACATTTTAATTACAAATTAAATTTATCAAATAATGTTTTTAATACAATGCAACTGTATACAAAAGTCTAAGGCTGTTTCAATTCTGCCTTTCATTTTCAGAGAGAAAATTTGTGTTTGCATCGGAGGATGAACTATATAGTCTCAGTGAAGACACTGACTGTCCTTACTGCAGGACTGCAGTAACACTGACTCAGTCACATCTGTCAAATCGGCATTTTAGATATGCCATATTTTACAGAGAAGCAAACACTGGTAATTTACTCCAATAATTGATCAGTGGATCTTTCCATTAGATGTTTCTCACTGTGTTTTGTTATGTACTTTATTATAGTTAAGTTGACTATACCCTGCTACTGCACTGATGGAGTGCAAGGCCGGAGTCACTGGCATTGCCCAAAGTGCAGAAATACTGTTGGGAGGGCAGTGGATTTCAAAGGGCATCTGAAAATCCATGGTTCGTGTTATTTTTTACTTTGACCAAGAACAGTTTACTGTATGTATTGTATGTGCAGCTACATTTGCAGCTGTATTCATTATACAAAAATATTGATAAATCCTAATACCATAGAAACTGCACTAATAATCTATTTTTTTTATGTTTACATAGGTTATGAAGTGACAGAAAAATCTCCAGGTTTGACCATTTCTCTGTAACATCAGTTCTGTTAAGTTCTGTTTCTTATTTTAGCTGTGGATTGTGAAATGGAGCTTACAATACTAAATCTTTTGTTTTCTTTGTTTGTTAGTGGCACAACAACCCGTCCATGTACAAGAAAATTATTTTTCTGAGGACAAACTTCCAGAGGATCAAGCCAGTACACAAATGGAACAACAAATGCAGGCAGTTTCACAGACACATTTTCAAAAGGGTCGTTTCAAATGTCATAAATGTGGAATTGATTTTTCTAACACGTCAAATCTGAAGAGGCATGCGAAAATGCAACATGGCTTGGAGCAACCTATGCTTTGCATAGATAAAAAGAATGCATTATATGTCACCCCAAAAGAACTACATGGGCCACGAGTGCCAGTCCATGTTATTAAATCCCTTCTCCTAGGACAAATCCAATGTGAGTCCGACATATGTCGAGACATGGCAAAGATAGCAGCCCAGAGTGGACATCCTGGCACAGAATGTCACCACCTTCAAAGAACTATAACTGCTCAACGCTACATTCCTCCACCACCCCTAAACACTGTGTCTCTGGAGAAAATGTTCAGCAAAGGACTAATCTCAAAATCAAGACTCCAGGAATGTAAGGACTTACATTTGAACGCCAATGAAAAGGAGGTTGATTGTGTCTTTCCTATTTTTTGGGAGGACCTACATCTACTTTTCCGTATTTACAAACCTCAAAGACAAATGGTGTCAGCTTGGACGAACTGTAGTAACATTCGACACAATATCTGGAAAATGGCACTGTCAATGTAGGGGCAATAAACAAAGAGTGAGTTGTGTCCACAGACATGTATGCATGTGGTGGGTATACCAGGAGCGTCCGTTATTACTACAGGAATGTTCAAATGCGAGTCCTGAAGAAATTGAGGACCTTGAGGAGAAGGAACAAGAGAGGGATGCTGACACACAACCAACAAATGAGACAGCATCAGCAGTGATAAAAATGACCAAATACTTTTTGAGGTGCAAGAGAATTCCAGAAAATCTTCCACAAGACTTAATTGTAACAGAAAAGACGATACCCGAAAGCTTTGTGCCTAAAGAGACACAGTGCCCTTACTGCCCTGGGCCATGCTACCCAAACCTCAGTGAAGCAATCCTGAAGACAAAGCATGCTACCATTTATGGTTTGTTTTCTGTGCACAGAGGTATGTCACACTTTTGTGAGTTTTAGTATAAATAATCATGCATATATATAATAAATGATTTAAATTATATATATATATATATATATATATATATATATATATATATATATATATATATATATATATATTTAAAATAACTGATTTCTTGATTTGTTCAGGTGTTGCCGTGTACATAAAGGAATGCCCTGTTTGTGGAACCCCAGTCAGATTCCAAGAATATAATTCTGGATTTCATAATTTCAATAACAAAGTATTCCTCACAATTCCTTTGTGCTCACTTTTGACAACAGGTCTTTCTGTAAGTTTTTTTAAGGAAGCCAGAGGAATTAATATGCATCTTAACATTACCTTACATATTGGCCTAACTACAATGTACATTTGTCTTTAATTGCAACAGAACAACATTGCTGTGGGACGTTTTTTACGTACTTTGGGGGAACACAGCAAAGTGTACATTCCTCACAACACAGTGAGGAAGGCTTTTTATCACTTTTCTGCTTTGAGGAGCTACAACTATGATTTCTTCTGCTACCGTTGTGGCCATCATGCTCCTATTTTGATAGCTGACACTAACTGGAAAGTGGCCTTTGACTTACCAGGTAGGAATTTAGTGTACCTATTCATGAAAATGCTGCTTTACACTCAATCTGCCAAAAACAGTTTCCACTGTCTGCTCTTAATATACTTATTCTTTCTGTGTAGTACATCTTATGAGACGACCAGACATAACAAACACCACTTTGCAGGACACACAAGTGAGCGTTTTAAGTAGATGGGAAAACCTTGAGAATGAGATTATTGCAACAGGATTTTGCAATGGTAAGGTGTTTTAATATACTTAAACATTATGCCTACTTGCCTTACATTTGATTCACTATTCCTTCCCTCCCTTCCTTCCTTTATTCCTTTCCCTTCTTACTTGCTCACAACCTCCCTCCTCAATTCCCTTCATATTTACTGACTCACTCACTCCATTCTTTCTCCCTTCCTCGGTCCTTCCTTTTCTTCCCCTCACTATTTACTCACTCAGTCACTCACCCAATTACTCACTCCCTCCATTAGGGTCATCTCAAAATCCATTTTCAAGCTCCCTAACATATTCCACATTTACACCGTGGATTGGACAATACTCCAGAATAGCCGATGACATACCAAAGACGGAGATTTTGAAAGGCCTCTCTCAGAAAGACCGATTATGGACTAAGAGGACAGATGATGTATTCGATGAGGACAGAATTTTAAAAGTATTAGAGACCAAAGGGGTAATACAGTTTACAAAATTTTTATATAAAAAAACTACTACATATTTTATTTATGGGTTAAATATATCACTTTCAGTAGAAATAACATTGTGGAGTCAAAATGTCATTTGACTGAATTATTCTGACTGTTTTTTTATTTTATAAAAATAATGAAATGTCTGTTTTTTCCCATCACTATTAGCCTCGAAGAGATGATCTTACAAAGGCATGCAATGCTCTAGGCATTTCATCAAGTGGATCAAATTCTGACCTCATTAATAGGCTTGAGGAGCTTCTACTGTACAAGGATATATATCCCAAAATGTTTGTGAAGCTTCACAAAGCAGGAGGTAAGATAAATATATTTACAATTACGAGCATGGTGCTGAATGGGCAACAAATTATTTGTAATACATCAGGAAAACAGACTTTAAAAGGAAAACAGATCTAAATGCAGCAGTTTAATAAAGGAAATTAAAAAAAAAAATTTAATCAAAATTTAGGCAAACATGAATGTATGCCACAGAAACTCATAACTGACAATGAAACTATATAACTCATTGTAGAAAATATATGACATGACATTAACAATAGGTCTGCATGTTCCCATTTTTTCCCACAGGAGGAGTACTGCATCTTGGGTGCATCCATGGTGTGGTGTACTATCAATCACCCCTTTGGTGGCAGGAATCTGCCCGAGACCATGGAGATGCTCTCCTGAGTTTCAAATTTCCACCCACGGTCTTCATATCTGACATTGCTGGACGTGTTGCCAGACATGTCAATAACAGAACTCAACAAAGGTTTTTCCAGCCACATGATGGCAGGCTTTGTGCTCCAACAGCAGAAAATATTTCTGCTGCATTGGAAAACAAAATTAAAGTGCAGCAACAATGGGTGAATACCTTTCAAACCTCTATGGGGCCAAATACTTGTGAGGCCAAAACAAGTGACAGATTCACCTGCAATCACCCTGTGACTGGGACTTGCGAACGGTACTCCCTTTATGACCGTTTTCATGAAAAAAACCAAAAAAGACCAGAGGAGAGACTCAGGAGCATAAAACTGTTCCCAGATCTCGCCTGTATTGTTAATTCTGCTTCAGCAGAGCAAATTAACAAAGAGCTGTCAAGCAGCAAGTACTTCCTCTGCCAACTGAAGGACACCCATTACATGTTCGCCTTGCGGCTCTATTTCCATCTTCACAACCAGCGAATCAACCATAAATTCATGCAGGACATTAAAAAAATGTCGCACAAAGATGTGCATCTAGGGCGACATGGACATTTGTTAATAGGTGTGGATGAGGAAACAGAGAAAGGTAATGTATTTCATGAAATAAAAGTTCATTAAGTACTACAAATGTTATGTTGTTATGTAGTCAAATGTTACATTGATGAACATACATCAAATGTTTTCTCTCAATACTGTCATATCATTGCAGAGACGTTCCAAAGAACATCTGCAAAGTCCTTAGCTGACACACAAAATGAACCAGATAAACCTGAGGATGATCTGGAAAGTTTCAATGTGTCATTGTTTCCAATAAGTGAACAAAACAAGGTACAGACTAGCTTTTGCATGCGTTAAACTTTCAAAAAATATTTTACAGTAATCAACACTACAACTGTAGTATTTTATGCTTCATTTACATACAAATGGCTTCTGTTTTTGAACTACAGGACAAGCTGAAACAACTTTATATTGCCTGGAGGAGAGAGAGACAAATAATTCACAAATTTTCTGCATATGCAACACTATATATTGCAGACTTGAGAAGTGTTTGCCCCTCTTCTCTTTTAGATGAAAACCCAAATAAGAACATGCCTTGGTTAAATGATAATGTAAGTGCTATTACGATGTTGTTATGTTTGCTTTACAAACCTTCTGTACATGACACTCCACATAGTTCATGTAATATAAGCTCTACATTCACCTTTAACCTGCAATCAGTTAATTTTTTTGTATGTTAAACCCTGTGTTAATAGGCTGTGAACTGTCGTCTTGCTCAGATCGCAGCAGAAACGGAGAATGTAAGTAGTAACGTGTCAGATATGTAATAGTCTCATAAGAAATGGCTCATTGCACCATGAATGTTAAAAACGTAATATAATTAATTTCAGTTCACTTCATGCACAGGTTGTTGCTTTGAACACGGATGTGTACATTTTGTGGTACAGAGAGTGGACACAAAACAAAACCATTATAAGATCACATATGCAAGATCTTCAGGTATACTTATAACAATAGAGGGAATTCGCATATATTGTCTATCCATACATTCATATATATATTTCATTTCCAATGAGTGTGTGACTTTATGAGTATGATTTCTATTTTAGAATGCTCAAAAGATCCTGCTCCCAAGAATCGTTGGGGGTAGCACACCAGAACTGGGAAACCACTTCATACTCTGGGTAAGGTCTGCAAGAAACTGAGTAGTGTTGAAAGATTGTCTTGATAAGCTGACTATAAGTTTTCATTGGATCATTTCACAGGTTTTCGATGTCCCGGCAAAACAAATCCGCATTTACGATTCACTGAGGATCTACAATTCTATCGAAAAAAATGACATGGAGATTCTGAGGTAATTGATTTCTATACTTTACCAGTGTTGAATAAAAGCATTAATTAGATTTTAAATGATTTAAAAAAAATTATGATGTGTCAAATCTAAAGAGAGGCTTTCCAAAAACATGAGTCGCTGGACGGCTGGAGTGTTTGCAATCCAGATCAGTGGATGCAGCGAGATGGTGTGAACTGTGGGGTATTTGTTTGCACTGTAAGGTTTATTTCTCACTTTACTATTACATTTTTTTTCAATGTAAATATATTGTTTTGGGCTGTGAATACCTTGATTAACACAGATTTTTCATTTTAAAGGCTGCAGAAATGGAAGCAAAAGAAAGGACAATGTCATCTGAAGTGCTTCAATCATGTCAGCTTGTACACCTACGTATTTACCATGCCACAAGCATGTTGACAGATGTGACAGCTGAAGTAAGACAAACAGGAATTAATAGTTCCAATTGGATTTGACTAAAAGAGAATATGAAAACTCATATGTACTACTTGACAGGACTTTCCGACTGCGATTGGAGAAAAGGCGGAAAGTGAAATAGAGACCAACACCTGCATGGCCCAGGACATAAAGGCCTGTGTTTATCAAAAGACAGGAAATAAGTAAGTTGTATACCATATAAATTGCAAGTTTTGATGTAAATTAATTTTTCTGCTTTGACTTTACAATAATATTTATGGGTTTAGAACCCTGCATCCGTGGGTTCAGTGTGATCAGTGCAACAAATGGTTACATACAGATTGTGCTGGCATAGATCCTACAACAATTAATAAAGACACGCCCTTCTGCTGTGGATGTGATCAAAAACCACCACATTATTTTCAAAGGTTAGCAACAGAACAAAAGCTAACCTAAAAGCTAACACAAACAAAAGCTCCCTGAAATAATTTGAATGCATATGTGTATTTTACAGCACTCTCGCAGCTTTGAAACAGGGCCTTTTGGTTGACACAGTTGTGAAGGATGAAGAAATTCTGGTAATTGTTTTTAAATTTTAAATAAAATGGCACAGAAGCAAGTTTTTATGAAACGTGATAATTATCATATGAAGATTATCATATTTAGCATATTGATAAATAGTAATATTGTACTTTAAAGCATTTTTTTTCTTTTGTAGAAGCTGCATCATGACCTCACATCTGGTGCTGTAAGATCACAAAGAATGTTTCTACATAAGAATCCCAATTATGCACCCAAACTGAGAAACCAGTGTAATCTACAGATCTCCGTTTTTGGTCAAGAACAGGTACAATAATATTTATTTTCTATAAAAAGGGGTTTTACTATAACTTAATACTTGAAACATACTTGAGGTGACATCTTATCATACCACAATTACTTATTGGTATAGCTTCAGATTACAATTACACCACAGATTCTCAATATCTTAATATTTATTACAATCTGAAAATATTTGAATGTAATTAAATGATTCTTAGATGCTGAATTTCTTTTAAACATTAATAAGTGAAATATTTGGCTTGTTTATTATAGACTGAGGGAATCATTGACAAGGTGTATAGAGTTTTGGCGTTGAAGAAAACAGATTTATCAAGCCCTTCATATGCAATGGAAGTCATGACACCTGAGGTATATTACGTTTTGTGACAATTATAACTCAAGAGAGATGTTTGATATTTCAGTTACTAATTCTTTCAATTGAACAATTTATAATGCGTTATAAAACTAATGACTGTGTTTTTTCCTTGACTGTAGATAACCATTATGATTCTTAGAGAGACAGAGGGATTTCACAGATTCCAAGCTGAAATGACCTTTGCAGATGCACATTGTGTGGAATAAGTGTGTAATGTATGTAATAAGTGCTACAAGCAATGACCTACACACACACATACGTTTATATATATATAATGTTTGTGTGTGTGTTGTGTGTATATATATAATGTTTGTGTGTGTGTGTCGTGTATATATATATATATATATATATATATATATATATAACAATTTTTTTTGTAAAAAGTTTTTTATTCGTATTTTATTGTGTAAATAGTCTTTGGAAATTTATTTAAAAAAAAAGCATTGCTGCACTTTGTCCTGTTGTTACTGAACATACTCAAGGCAATGAGAAGGACTATGTTATTGGTATGAATTAATGTTGTAATAGACTATGTTTCTTGATCTACATTATGACACAACAAATGTCATTACATACTAAATTAAAGACATAATTAAGTTGGTTAGTAGTAGTATCCATACAAATGACAAAATATCCTTGGAATGAGACGCAACACATTTATTCCCAGAGAGAGCAATAGGAAACGCGTTGCTCTCGTTCATCAGCCACTGACTGGTGGACGCGTCAACGAAGCGTAGATAATCTTCCAGTTGCAACCACAGTCATCTGAGCGCTTTATTTGGCATAAACTCCCCTAAACCAGCCACGATATGAAAGAATGGGTTCTTAAGAGTACACTCATAATCATAAAACAATATATTTCGTCGTAGAGAGAGCAATAGAAGACGCGTTGCACTCACTGCTCATCAGCCACTGACTGGAGGACGCGTCGGCGAAGCGTAGATAATCTTCCAGTTGCAACCACAGTCATCTGAGCGCTTTATTTGGCATAAACTCCCCTAAACCAGCCACGATATGAAAGAATGGGTTCTTAAGAGTACACTCATAATCATAAAACAATATATTTCGTTGTAGAGAGAGCAATAGAAGACGCGTTGCACTCGCTGCTCATCAGCCACTGACTGGAGGACGCGTCAACGAAGCGTAGATAATCTTCCAGTTGCAACCACAGTCATCTGAGCGCTTTATTTGGCATAAACTCCCCTAAACCAGCCACGATATGAAAGAATGGGTTCTTAAGAGTACACTCATAATCATAAAACAATATATTTCGTTGTAGAGAGAGCAATAGAAGACGCGTTGCACTCGCTGCTCATCAGCCACTGACTGGAGGACGCGTCAACGAAGCGTAGATAATCTTCCAGTTGCAACCACAGTCATCTGAGCGCTTTATTTGGCATAAACTCCCCTAAAGCAGCCTCGATATGAAAGAATAGGTTCATAAGAATACACTCATACTAATAATAATGATCAAATTCTCAAAAAAACGAATTATGTTTAAGAACATAATGAGTAAATTGACAATATGCATGGACATAAATGAATAAATTCCTAGAGCTACAGAGGGCGAAACTCAAAATAAAAAAATCTGACAAAAGTCAATGTTTCCTTTGAACTACTAACCAAAACAGACTGACAGCTGTCACCAGCCAGTGACTGGTCACATGACCTGCCAGGTTGAGACTGGCAGCTGCCACTGACAGGTCACATTACCTGCCAGGTTGAGACTGGCAGCTGCCACCAGCAAGTGACAGGTCACGTGACCAGTCACTGGCAGCTCCTTCCAGCCAGTTGAAGATTGAACCCCCACTCGCAAAAACAGCAGTTGAGAGCGGGCGAATGTTCGCGCGCGCGCAGATTAGATGTCAAGCGCGCGCGAGTGATTAAAATGATCTTGCGGGTACCCGTATTTACTCTGAAGCTCTGTTTTCCACTCGCGGAAGGGGGTGGGGGTCTAGAGGGGTTTGCGACACACGCATACTCTCCACCACACTTTCAGCGCCACTGCCGCTTGCAGCCGCGACAGAGTGACATTACAGGGAAATGTAAAATGAAGGAGGTTTAATACAGGTTCGGCAAATTCGGCGGGCCGGATTAAAAAGCCCAACGGGCCGGATATGGCCCGCGGGCCGTAGTTTGCCCACCCCTGCACTAAAGTCTTGAATAATTCAGCTTTGATTACAAGGAGACATTCAATTTTTCAATGTACTAAAGCAGAAAAAAGTTATTTTAAGTCATGTTTAATATTTCACTGCTATATATTGTAATTTTAATCCAATCAATAATTCTTCAGAGCAAGAAACCCATTTTAACTCTTGTGGTTGACACACACCTGTCGTAACTGATTATCTGTCTGAAAGGCACACTTGCTGAGGTCATCGTTGCTGCCCATCTTCCTGCACATAGTCCGTGAGATCTCCACCTCCAAAACGTAGCGGATTCCTTTGACTACCTATAGCAGAGCAGAGACTGGATGACATATGCATTACACGGAGTACATACACACACCGTGAGATAAAAAGCCATCTTGTACTCTACCTGTCTCTTTGCA
This sequence comes from Rhodeus uyekii, assembly GCA_037043235.1. Classification (NCBI taxonomy): domain Eukaryota; kingdom Metazoa; phylum Chordata; class Actinopteri; order Cypriniformes; family Acheilognathidae; genus Rhodeus; species Rhodeus uyekii. Next base: position 92,153 of record JAWRVZ010000021.1, on the reverse strand, counting down.
TCATCAACAGACGATGCTTTGAACAGGAAAGCATCATTGGATTTATTGTTAAAGGAATAGGTACCGGTCAGGACAGCCTTCTGAACCCCAGTGTCATTCTTACTGACATTCTGCAGAGTTCCTGGGATCGGTCTGCTGATGTCTGTGTGAACGTGAGCTTTCCCTGCAGGCAAGAAAAGCTTACATTTGCATGGATTTTGATACAGACAGCAAGGTATCAGAAAAATTGTTCCTTAACCAGTAGAACATTGGCGTTTACAACACCAAGGTCATGGGTTCGATTCCCAGGGAAAGCAAGAACTGATTAGAATGTCAATGTGTTCCTTAAATACAATGTAAGTCGCTTTGAGTAAAAGCGTCTGTCAAATGCATGTGTAAAAATGCATGTAAAACTCAGTCATTTAAGTGACCGTGTAATAGAAGAAAACACACAGAACTAAACCAATAATTTTATCTACAAAGAACAAGAACTAGGCAAAAGCTCATGAAAATGTCTTACCAAATGAGGATAAACCTGCTAAGAAAAGCCAGACAAGAACCTGATCAGAGACCCTCATGTCTGTTGGAGCTTTCTCAATTCTACTCAGCAACTTCCTGTTCAGCAACACTTCAACCACCAGCCGTGTGCTGCAGTCCTCCAGAGAGCAGGCACACTTCCCATTGGTCCAAAGCATTGCTTCCTGCATATCTCCCATATGCCTTAAGAATGAACACAGGTGAAAACAGTCGGATGTTGATTAACTCCAAAGGAAGATCATACTGTAGTCAAGCAGTAAACACATTGGTAGATTTAACAGATTCGTAGTCCTGTTTTGATAGTTCTGTCTACATGCCATGTCTACATGTATGTTTTTTAGAGACCACCGAAATCAACAAGAACAAAGGATTGAATGCTTCCTCAAACTGGACCAATATAGGCTGTGTGTTTTGAAGTGCTTTGAAAAATGCAAATGAACTCTTGTGGTTTCCTCCCACATCCTGTGATGACATTCAGTGATAGAAACACCCGTTGACATACTGCGTGTGTATGATGAATTACTATCTGAGCAGAGCAAACCTGTCTTAGAGTATGTTTAGAATGTGTGTTGATTTGTGTCACAATATCAACTGCATCTCTTTAGTTAATATTCTTAAAATCTAAATGAAACTGCATTTGCAACTCCTTTGAGGCAAGTTGGTATATTTTGAGAAAAGATTACAAACATTTGTTTTCATGATGGATTGTTAATATTAAACCCGAAATATAGTTGTGTAAAAAATACTTATTTTTTTTACACGTAAAAACGTTTTAGTTCATCAAATAAATTTAAATATTAGTCAAAGATGACACACGTAAACACAAAATGCAGTTTTTAAATAAAGGTTCTTTTTATTACGGGAAAACAAAATCCAAACCTAAGCTTAATAACTGGTTGGGCCCCTCAGCAGCAACAACTGCAATCAACCGTTTGCAATTTACCTGCGGTGAGTCTTTTGCAACTGTGGAGGAATTTTGGCTCATTCGTCTTTGCAGGAATGTTGTAATTCTGCCACATTGTGGGGTTTGAGCATGAACTGCCATTTTAAGTTCATGCCACACCATCTCAATAGGCTTCAGGTCGGGTTTTTGACTAGGGCACTCCAAAGTCTTCATTTTGTTTTTCTTCAGCCATTCAGAGCTGGGCTTGCTGGTGTGTTTTGGATCATTGTCCTGCTGCAGAACCCAAGTTCACTTCAGCTTGAGTCACAAACAGGACATTCGTCTTCAGGATTTTTGGAAACAACAGAATTCATGGTTGGATTCATGGTTCATGGCAGCAAAACAGCCCCAGACCATCACACTACCACCACCATATTTTACTGTTGGTATGATGTTCTCTTTCTGAAATTCAGTGTTACTTTTACAGCAGATGCAATCCGATACACACTCTCAAAAAAGTTCAACTTTTGTCTCATCACTTCACAGAGTATTTTTATTTATTTTTTTCTGGCAAAGATGAGCCTTAATGCTCCTTTTGTATCAGATGTATCAGGAATAGTAATCATTGTCGTAATCATACTTTGGACCTAATAATGTCGCATGTGATCAATGTTGATACTGTTCAAATTCTGAACAGTAACTCTGAAAACTAACTCCCTGTTACAAATATAGTAGAACTATCACTTCTAACACAAAAGATAGCTTTATAAATAATCTTCCTTATCAATTTCATCTACTCAACATCTCAGATAGCCTAGAAGAACTTGATGTTGCAACAGAAACTATTACTTCTCTCATTTCTGGCACTTTAGATACTGTTGCGCTTAAAAAAAAAATAAGCTAGAGGTTTTTTTGCATTTCATGGAAAGACAGCTCTATTGCATTCAGAAAGGCCTTAAAAGCAGATAGATCTGCTAATTGTTCTACCATTTTAGAAGAAAACAAATACAACCCTAGGTATTTATTTGATACAGTGACTAAATTAACAAGAAATAAAGCCTCAACCCCAGATGCTTTAAAACAGTGGTCCCCAACCCCCGGTCCACGGAGCGATTTCGCGGACCGGTCCATCGATGAAATGGCACCGGGCCGCGGAGCGTATTCGCGGACCGGTCTGTGAGCTGCTGCAAGCGGCTGTGGCGATGTGACTATGGAGACCTTTGAACAGTCTCGCCTGCGCTTGCGCTCGGGCCCATCATCCCCCCCCCCCCTTTAAGATGGCTATAATTAAACCACTAATTAAAAAAACACAACAGAATTAGTTAATTACAGGCGATATCAAATCTACCTTTTCGGTCAAAGATTCTAGAAAAGACAATATCTTCACAACTATGTTCCTTTCTAGAAAGATCACATCCTTGGTATCTATGAGGATGACGTCACAGCTGTTTATCATTTAGTTCATTACCTCTATTTAAGATCCCCTGTTTACATCACTTGTGGTCAGTTATTGTTTGTCACCTCGGTTGTCAGCCCTTCTCGTTTTTGGATTTACATTTACATTCATGCATTTGGTAGACTCTTTTATCCAAAGCGACTTACATTACATTACATTGAAAGTACACATTGACATTCTCATCAGTTTTTGCTTTTCCTGGGAAATGTTGTACTGTTTCGGTTTATCTTCATCTTTCTTTGGGTTTATCTTCATCTTTTCAAGTCAGACAGATTTACAGAAATGTGATTTGAATAGGATTTCAAACCACATATGTAGCTTTTGTTTGATGAAGTTGTATGTTTTTTTCCATTCACACTAAATTTGATTCAGTATGCTCAAAAATCAGACTTCGACTGACAGTCTGAAGGAGGCTTGTGTGCACCCAATCAGTGCGTAAGAATTCCTGAAGGATCTCCATAAGTTTGTATTCAAAACCAGCAGATGGCACTGTGTCGTCAGTTTGGTCAGAGGAGAACTGGTCCCCCGACTGAGCCTGGTTTCTCCCAAGGTTTTTTCTCCATTCTGTTCTTCATTCATTACGTCACCTGCCGGAGTTTTGGTTCCTTGCCGCTGTCGCCTATGGCTTGCTCATTTGGGGAAACTTAACACTTAAAATTCATCAATTGTATTGATTCGCCTGCTCTTTTAAGGCTGCCGTTCAGCCAAACAAACTTTGTTTATATTGTTTTTCCTGTGACCACTGTAAAGCTGCTTTGAAACAATCTACATTGTAAAAAGCGCTATATAAATAAAGATGACTTGACTTGACTAGTGTAATGTAAGTATATTGTGTTGTTGACCCCCTAACGAATCCAAACAGACAAGATGGCTTTACTCTTTTCAGAATTCAAGAGGAGAAATGTGGCATCTTTTCTGCTCTTCAGTGTTTAACTCTTGTGCTGAGTTCCAGACATTTCACATACTTCACATCCATCCAATAATTGAAGGCTGTTTTTGCCTGAACAGAATTTTAATCCTCTTTAGATGACAGAATTCTGAAATCATTGTTGTTCTTCATCCATCTATGTTAATCTATCAATATGCAGACAATACACTGGCAGTCATTTTCTCTGTTTTACACCAGGGCTGGTCAACATTTGTTTTTTTAAGCATGAATCCAACTTGTTATCTTTTGAACATGAAAGCAAAATCATTTTCTGTTGCTTTAAAAGAGACAAAAAAGAAACCTCATTTTGAGTAGTGTTGATTATCTGCAAAATGGTTTAAGATGATTCATATACTTATTTCCTAATGTTGTGCAAATGCCAAGGCAGTGCTTCCCAAACTTGGATGTGAGGTGACAGAGGGAATGCATGAACAAAATTGCCATTTATTTAATTCTACCCCACCTTAAAATAACATTAAAACCGAGCATGTGTTTCTAATGCTGCCTCTATTTTCTAAAAAAGGCTAATATGAACAAACCCAACCATTGGTTTCAATGTTTAAATTCCATTTATTGGGTTTGTTGAAACAATCCAGTATTTTTCCTAGAGTGATAGTGTAGAAACAAGACCATGGTAGTGGTGTAAACGGTCAAATTACCTCATCTTTTTTGGGTCAGGACTGACGGCATCCACACCATCAGTGAGCATATGATAGATATGATATGACATATGATTGCAAATCACACTACATTACTGCTGTTCTTGACTATGCACCTTTGTAAAAGTGGGGTTTTAACACTTAATAGCATGAAGAAAGCAGGGAAAGCAAGAGCTGATTAGAATATTAATGTGTTCCTTAAATGCAATGTAAGTTGCTTTGGATAAAAGCGTCTGCCAAATGCATAAATGTAAATGTAAATGTAGAACGATAGCTTATTTGAGACAAACTCTCTTCGACACAAAAACATGCCCTGTGTGAGTTCCTATTTTTAAAGTTGATATTATACAAGAAAGAATGTAATTTTCCCCGAACATCCACACAGTGGTTGATATAAAATTTATGAACGGTTATGCGTCTCCAAGCAAGGTGTTTTATTAGTGAACAAATCTGCAGCTTTCAATGAATTGGGAGAGTCAATGATTCAATGACTCACTCATAAATACCAACAAATAAAACTCTTGAATCTTGAATCTAAGACAGTGAAGGTTTTAGTTCAATATTTAAAAGTATCACTTCGTTTTTACCATAATTTTATACTTTTGAACATTTTCTATTTAAAACATTATCCCATTACATTATTTTTGCCGTCTAGATGCAGCTTGTACTGCTGCAGTGCAAAGATGGCTTTGATACTGATTTTATTTGATTTAATTGCTTTGTTTATTATATTAATGGAATTTAACATAAAACATGAACATGCCTTTAAAAATATTAAATAATGCACCTGAAAATCAATTTAATGTGGTAAATATCATCCCTTAATGGAAAAGATGTGATCGCAGTCTAAGTGGAAGAGAGGGACTGCACAGAAGTATGTTAAAGGCCTCAGGGATATGAATCTCTGAAGAGTTTGGGAACCACTGTGCCAGTACTCCACTTTAATAGCATGTTTTAAAAGGTCAAGAACAAATGATTTATTTTCATATTGGTGATCAAAACACCTAGATACTTAAAGGTCATTTAAATACTCAGCTATAGATGACCCATTTTATAAAGCTTTCTTTCTGTTGTAATGTCAGATGTGTGGCATGAAGGCTCTGCCGTAGAAGTGTACTTGAATGATGAGTGCTTCAAAGTCTTTCTAAATTTAGCAAACACTTTGATTCCTAACCTGCAACGTTTGACTTGAGAGAGCTGTCTTTTTCTTTTTTGTGCGTCTATCAGTCTGTTTTCCTGCATGGCAACCACTAAGCAACTACCCAGAACTACTCTCTCACCGACGTTCTGACACTGATTCAACATGCTGAAATGGCCCAATAAACCCCAGACAGCGTCCGACAAGAGCCAACAGTGCTGAACAAACAGAAAAGCCAACCAACACTCAAAAACAGCCTTGATGTTGCCTGACAGCCTTTGTTGTTTGGCTTAGTGTGTCTCGGCTTTTTGCAACCAAAAGACAACAATGCCTTAATACCGTCATAGTCACAACCAACATCTCGAACATGCTAGTAACTGTCTAGAACAGTAATTCTCAACCTTTTTGATGCCAAGTCTCCCCACTGTTCAAGACAATGCATTTTTATGATGTTATTGGACAATGTACACTGCACAATATACAGTGAAGTTTGGTTATGTCGACGGCCTCAGGGATTGCAAAAAAGCATTGAGATAACCGTTTATCGATATCAATATAACATTTATTACCGATTTTCCCACATATAACCTGCAGAAGCAGATAATCCGCCCACTTATATAGCCCGCGGGTTTTGGGTTAGTGTAAAAAATTGTTGGCATAACCCGCATCTATAAATTGATGAACTTTTTTGTGTAAGATGACATTTCGAATTTCAAATGTTGCTCGCATGACGTCAATTATCCATAACTATTCAGGCTTGGTACACAGCGCTTGTGCGCAAAATTCAAACAATAAGAAAACAAACACAAGTCAGAATCAGAAGAAAAAGAAAAAAACTCTCCGGCAGCGCTCTCCCTTTAAGAATTTAGATACACTGTACTGTGTATATGTTTGCAAACAACAAAAGGCATATGTAAAACCACCACAATAGAGTTCTTGATACAAACCTTTAATTATATTCTTCAACAATGCAAACACAAAGACTGCACACAAAATCACAAAAAACGTGCGGGATGCCACAGCGTGTTATCCCTCAGACAAGATCAACGACAGGGAGTGAACCGTCATTGGACTGAGCGGACCGCGATCTACGTGCAAGGCAAACTCAGCGCATGCGCAGTGAACTAGGTACGCAAATTAGTCATGAAATAACCATGTGAAGTGATGAATTTTTCCCTTTTTTGTGCTCGAGATATTAGATTTTGGCAACATAACAGAATCAACATAACCCACAAGAAAATGCTAAGACAAATAGGGAGTTTGGCGGTTCCACTTCAAAAACGTTGACATATTGTTAACCGTGTTATGGAATATTATAAATGATATGTTTTCTTCTTCCTTCTTGTATATGATTATATTTTGTTTCTTGACATTAATTGTATTTTTGTTCTGTAGGACTAGTAAAAGATTTTGCCACCACAATTTGGCGCTGCGAGCAGGGTTCCTTGGTTGTGTCTTCTGGACCCGGAGCGGATGGTGATGCCATCCTGGATCAAACAGGTTCAGCCCTACCTCACAAAGGTTGAGAGAGGGGGGCCGACCGCAGGGGCCCAGGGGACACACAACTGGAACCAGAAAAGAACAGAAGTGGCAACGGAGTTTGGTCTGGTAAGAGACAAATCAGTTTACAATTGGGATATTAGTCTCTTATTCAGAACTAGTAAAAGATTTTGCCACCACAACCGTGAGTCGAGATAAGTGAATTGATGATTCTTAATCATCACAGTATAAGACCAGGTCAATTTAACTTTAGGGACATGAAGTTTCAGTTTGTCTGTCTTGTTCATGGTGAGTGGTGTCTGTTCCTGTCCTGTCCTGCGCCCTGAGATTTCCTGGCCACTACCTGACCACTACCTGGCAGCAAGTCTGAGATCTTCTACAAGTTTCGGGTCTGGTTTGCTCCTGCTAAGACTCTCCTTTGGTGCTGCCTCTTCTGTACTTCTCAGGCCGTTATCTCCCAGGACTGGTTTCAGTGGTCATAATCCCCTGCCTGTCTCTGTCGTCTACTCTGCCCTGCTAGTTGAGCCTTCACACCTCACATCCCTGCTTGCCTTGTCTTCAGTCGTGTCAATAAAACCTCACTTTTCATTCTGCGTTTGGGTCCCCTCTCTTGCAGAACCTTGACAGCTGCATTTTGGACCACTTGGAGTTTGTTTACTAAGCATGCAGGGCAACCACCCAGAAGAACATTACAGTAATCAATAATGGAAGAATGTGGTTTAACAGATTATGTGGTTAACAGAAGCATGGCTTTCAAACGAGTAAATGCATTTATCAAAGAGTAAATGCAGGTTTCTAACTAACGACGAAGACTTGACAGAGCAGCGATCGAGTGTTACACAGTAGTCTAGGTTATTATACACAGAACTTTTTGGTCCAATAATTAGAATCTTTGTTTTTTCAAAATTAAGTAGTAGGAAGTTACTAGTCATCCAATTTGTTATATCAGTTATGCATTCTGTTAATTTAGTGAATTGGTACGTTTCATCAAGATGAGAAGAAATATAGAGCTGAGTATCATCAGTGTAACAGTGAAAGCTAATGTCATGATTCCTAATAATTGCACCCAAAGGAAGCATATGCAGGGTGAAAAGCAACGGTCCTAGCACTGAACCTTGAGGACCTCCATACTTCTTTCTAGAAAGGAACATAGTTGTGAGGATATTGCCTAACCCTAACCAGATTATAGCGTGGATATAAATAAAGATATCAGAAAAATCACACTTTTAAATTCCCCCACTTAATCAATACTGTGGTAGCCCTGGATCTTAGTGCCCATATTATGCTCATTTACAGATCATAATTTTATTTGAATGCTTTCCATACATTTATTATTTCTAGTTAATATTACTGCAACTTTTTGTTTTGGTTGAGACGTAGGTTTCAAACAATTGTCAAACAAGCAGCAAGAACACACTAACAGTCAAAAACCAACATATTTGCAACTAGCCAAAACACCCTAGCAATAGCTAAACAACATCTTAGCAAGCGGACATAACACCTAAGCAACCATTTAGCAAAGCCCACATTCAAACTTGAAATCTCTATGTTGAAATAACCTTCAACATAACATTACATAACTTTTTTTTAGTCTCTCTTTTTAGGTAGGTCATTTGTCATTGAATGTCAATAAACCTCAACGGACCACTAGAAACATGTTGTTCTGTGGAAATTGGAAACTGTATTGATTTCTGCAGTATGATGAATGGCTAAGTTATTCCTAAAGATGTACTGCATCATTAATCAGCATGATGTTGGGTGATGTTCCTCTTGCTAGCCGGCGTGACCTCTAGATTAATCTGTCAGCTAATGGATTCAACCTGGTGTGCAACAGGAAAACAATTGTCTGTGCTCTACACCCCATCTGGCTATCCAGAACAAGCTTGTTTGGTTGAGTGTGTGTGTGTGTGTGTGTGTGTGTGTGTGTGTGTGTGTGTGTGTGTGTGTGTGTGTGTGTGTGTGTGTGTGTGTGTGTGTGTGTGTGTGATCATAAATTTGATAGGAGAACTACCTTGCAGGGTTATTAAGAGTGTCACCCAGTCTGATATGGACAGCTGATGTGGACAGGTCAAGCACTATCTGTGTTACATAGAGACGCACATAGAGCCCTGTGACGAGAGATGAGGAAGAAGAGTACGGGGACTCTCTGTTGCAATGTGTTGCAATCAAATCAACCTATCATAACTTATCAAACATCTGTCTAAGCAGAAAGACTTAGACTCAGTAAGACTCAGTATTGTATTTTGGTTAATCTATGAGTTCACAGACACTCAACACTTAATATTCTTCAATTTTATTGATTTGACTGCTCTTTTAGAGCTGCTGTTCAGGCAAACAAACTTTGTTTTTATTGTTTTCCTGTGACCACTGTAAATCTGCTTTGAAACAATCTGTATTGTAAAAAGCGCTATATAAATAAAGGTGACTTGACTTGAATGTTTTTTTAAATGTTTTTGAAGAAGATTATGGTCCTAACACACACAATCCTCAGCAATTAACAGTCCTCTGGGAAAAAATATTTTGCCCAAAAATATGAAGTCACTGTGACCCCTGTGAAAAAAGAAGTATATTGAATGTGCACTTGTCATTTACTATTTACTAGAACATGCTAGAAACAGCAATGACTCAGAACAGAACGGGTGGGAAAATGTGGGAGACAATACCTCACTGTCCAAATCCACCAGAACTCCCACTCTTATTGTTGTAGCAGGCTCACACCCCTGATCAGACTCACTCTGAGGCTCCGGCTCCGGGGTGATGGTCGGCACGGTCCTCTTCTCCACTGGTTCTGGCTCACTCATTTCAGTCTGAGAGGGCTCTCGCGAAGTCTCTGCAGTCAAGGGTGGTGGTGGGCTGGACTTGGGTCGGTGACAGACACTCTCCTGTCAGGTCCTGAGGTGTCTAGGATGTCTACAGGGTGCTAGTAGTTGGCCTCCGATTAGGGTCTTGTCGTCAAACAGGTAGGTGATTACAAGATGACAGAATACTTCAGTGGAGAAAATGAAATCTTTGCTCATTTGAGCCACAGTGGCAAATATTGCTGCATATAGGTCCGATCACCTGTCAGCACGGAGCAGACAGACGAATGAAGAAGCCATGACGTTGAGGATCAAGTTCAGTAGTAAACCAGACAAATGACAACTGAAAAACAGGGACATATATACTGAAGGAGATGGAGTAAACACAACTGAAACTAATGACAAATCTGATGAGTGGCGGGAAACTAAAACAAAGAGACAAATGACAGAATGAAACCAACGAGTCTGTGTGGCGTGAATGTGACAGAAAGGTTATAGACACTACATCTGACTAGTAAATTTTGCCTCTTCAGATGAGTCTAAAAAAATGAGTCTTGTGACTGTAATGACAGTCTCTGTTGGTTTATTCTGATAGGATTGCATAACTAAGGACCTCAACTGCAGATTGCAGAGATGAGGTTTTGCTTATAGATATGCTTTTAAATAAAACTGCTAGGGAAACAAATCTGGTCTTGATTTGGGTTCACTTCAGGGAAATGAGCCTTTTGCAGTAGAAAGCAGCTGTGACATATTATCCCTGCAGGAATATTTACAGAATGAATTAAATGGAATATGACATTCATCATATTCAGCGCTTGATGCACATTGCCGACTTTCATTTGAGTCTTTTGACTGAGTTGAGATTAGATGCACACTGAGTATGTCACTAAGACGCAATCTCTATCTAGATCTTTGTACAAAAGAGGAAATGTATTTGAGTATGAAAGGTCTCATGTCATACTTGCCTTCTGCTGTATTATTTCCCTTTTTGAGAGATGGATATTTGGCCTTTTCCTGAGTGAATGTTACACTACACCACGTGACTGACTACAGTTGTTTTATAATAATGCCTTTTCTTTTTGGAACACAGCTCCATGTGTAAATGCATAAATTGACAGGGCTTCTGCAATTCATTTTACCTTTTTTTTATTACGAAAATTATGTTATGGTTATGTGATGCGAGAATGAAGATGAGGAGAAAAGGTAGAACTGAAACTTGACTTTATTTAAACAAACGTAAAAGAAAAATCTTTAAATATAGAGTTTATTTAAATATAAGTTCTGGAGTTTAAACCACTAAACAAAATATTTTCTTTCTTTTTTTCTCTTTTGAAGTGAAGTATGACCCTAACGTATTTTCATGTGATTTATCCTATAAACATCACCACTGATGGAGGAAAAGTCATCCACTATTATTAAATCATGAAAATAGAAAACATGAAACAATCATGAAAAAATCACTTGTGCAAAACTCAGAGAAAATTGGAAAAACACAAAGAACTGAGAACCATGGAGGATACAGATGATTAGCTCCTTTCAGGAAATCAACAATCAGGAGGTCATCCCATGGAAAGTGTCACTAAACTCTGATCAGTGAACTAATTGCAAAGTGCATCCAAGATGGCGCGGAACATGGCGGCCGTGTTGCGAGCCCAAAAGTAAACTTTGCAGTTTTTCATTGGTTTTACTTGTTTTATTGTTGTTCTGCGTGTTAGATGTTGTTTGTATAACGGTCTACGACAGACACACGCTTCTAAGCATAGGTTCCTACGTCGCGTAATGCGAACCGGACTTTGATTTCTTGAACACTGGCGCCCTGTTTATGGACACCGCATCAGAGCCGTTTGTCTGGGCCGCACGGGCGTGACCTTGGAAACGTTGCCGGAAAAGAGGGAAGAGAGCCGGCGTCCTTGTAAGACTCAGACATTGTCCCCTCCGACCTCCTCTCCCAACCATTTTGCTGGCTAACGTTCAGTCACTGGATAATAAACTATGTGAACTGCGGGCACGCATCTCATACCAACGAGAAACAAGGGACTGCTGCATTATTTGCCTCACAGAAACCTGGATGTCTGCAGTGGTTCCAGACTCAGCCATCAAGCTTACGGTTTCTCCGTGCACCGCTCGGACAGAACGAAAGAGCTCACGGGGAAAAGCAGAGGTGATGGTGTTTGTTTATTTATTAACAACTCGTGATGTGATGGAAGGAACCTACACTCTATTAAATTCTTCTGCTCCCCTGATCTGGAATTTCACATGCTTCTGTGTCGACCATTCTGGCTTCCGAGGGAATTTAGTACCGACAAAAACAATTTGTATCTACCCCAACTAAAAGCCGTGGATTAATAGTGATGTTCGAGCAGCCTTGTCAGCACGAACATCCGCTTTTAAATCCGGTAATGCTGATGTTACGATCTCAGGAAATCCATCAAAGCCGCGAAAAGGCAATATAAAAACATAGTTGAAGAACAATTTTGTTGTTCAAAAAACACAAAACAGTTTTGAAACAACAACGATGCAAGAAGTATGTGGCAGGGAATCAGTAACATCACAGACTTTAAAGGGAATAAACCAGCTACTGTGAATATTGCCGCCTCTCTGCCGGATGAGCTTAATAACTTTTATGCTCATTTCGAGGCTTACAACACCGCCCACACAGAAAGTGCTCCCGCAGCTGTTGCAGCTCCTGCCCTCACCGTCTCCGTCACGGATGTAACCCGATCTTTCCGACAGGTAAATATCCGCAAGGCTGCGGGTCCTGATGGCATCCTGACGTGCTCCGAGCATGCGCCGGTGTCTTCACAGACATTTTCAACCTCTCCCTCTGTCTGTCTGTGGTTCCCTCGTGCTTCAAAAAGTCCACCATTGTGCCCATACCAAAGAGAAGCAAAACCACCTGCTTAAATGACTGGAGGCCCATTGCTCTCACACCCAATCTTACAATACCAATCTTTCATTTGAAAGACATGTTTCTAGCATCTGTAAAACGGCCTTAAATCTAAATTACGACACATGCTCTCTAAGACAAATGCGGAAAAGTTAGTTCATGTGTTTATGAGTTCAAGGCTAGATTATTGTAATGCTTTACTGGGTGGTTGCCCTGCACGCTTAATAAACAAATTCCAGCTGGTCCAAAATGCAGCAGCTAGAGTTCTTACTAGAACCAGGAAGTATGAGCATATTAGCCCAGTTCTGTCAAACCTGCACTGGCTTCCTATTAAATAGCGAATACATTTTAAAATCTTGCTAATTACTTACAAAGCATTAAATGGTTTAGCTCCCCAGTACTTGAGCGATCTCTTAACACATTACAGTCCTTCACGTCTATTGCAATCCCAAAATACTGACCAGCTTATAATACCTAGAATATCAAAGTCTACTGCTGGTGGTCGAGCCTTTTCCTATTTAGCTCCTAAATTCTGGAACAGTCTTCCTATTACAGTTCGGGAAGCAGACACACTCTGTCAGTTTAAATGTAGACTAAAAACACATCTCTTCAACCTGGCATACACATAACACATTATACATACATTTTTAATCCAAATCATGTAAAATGATTGTTAGGCTGCATAATTTAGGTCAGCCGGAACCGGGAACATTCCCATAACATCTGATGTACTCGATACATCAGAAGAAGAATGGCTTCTACGCTGATATTGGTCTCTGTTTATTCCGAGGTTACCGTGGTCAGCCGGATCCAGGCCGTATCCAGATCAGATGAAGGACCTGCACCTGGACACGAGCACAGCACTGCCCTGAAGTGTCTGCGGAGACCGTGATTCTACTAGACCCTCCCCTGTGACGATCATGAACCCATCTCTAACCGGACCAAATTGGAATTCAAATTGGACTTGAATTATCAATATAATAATCATGCACTGTTTGGCTGTTGGCCAGAGTAGAACTGGTCCCCCGACTGAGCCTGGTTTCTCCCAAGGTTTTCTCCATTCTGTTCTTCATTCATTACGTCACCTGCAGGAGTTTTGGTTCCTTGCCGCTGTCGCCTATGGCTTGCTCAGTTGGGGAAACTTAACACTTAAAATTCATCAATTGTATTGATTTGCCTGCTCTTTTGGGGCTACTGTTCAGCCAAACAAACTTTGTTTATATTGTTTTTTCTGTGACCAATGTAAAGCTGCTTTGAAACAATCTACATTGTAAAAAGCGCTATGTAAATAAAGGTGACTTGACTTGACCCATTTACAGCAAGTGCTTTGAGAGACTTGTCAGAAATTGCATCTGCTCTGTGCTGATTGACACAACCCTTAGTCTATGGTAATGGCAGCTTTGGCAATATTAGAGGACATTGCTAATGGCAGAATCCGAAGAGAACGAGTTTTTAGGGACCACAATGATTTTCTGGCCCAGGATGTCTTATCAGCCAACTCAGATTTCCAAGGGCTATCCTCCGAATCTAGTTGGGTCCGAATCTAGAGAGAGAGACAGCGAGGAAACACGCAATACCCGTTCCGTTACAGGTGCTGACAACGCTTGGTTTCCTGGCAACTGATTCTTTCCAAAGAGAAATGACCGCTCAGGAATAAGCGAGTCATCTTTGAGCCGCGCAATGCCAGCTGTTCCCATATGATGGTCCCCATATGATGCAGTTGACCAGCCAAACATTAAAATGCAATTTGCAGCGATAGCCGGTTTCCCTAATGTAATCGGAGCGATCGATGGCACACACATTGATATAAATGCACCAACTGAAGATGAATTAGCACGTGAATCAGAAACATTTCCATTCAATAAATGTGCAGATTATATGTGATGAGCAAATGCACCTAACAAATATTGTGGCAAGGTGGCCTGGGTCAACCCATGATTCATACATCCTTACAAACAGCACGGTTGGGTGGCAGCTGGTAGCTGGTAGGGTGCGCAATGGGTGGCTTCTTGGTGAGTGATGCATTTAAAGTTATGGTTCTATCTAATAGTACTTTTTATTTTTATTTATTTGCATTTAATTATACAATAACCCTCCAGGAGACCGTGGTTATCCATTAAAGACAATTATCAGACCATTTATTTTTTAGATCATTTACAGTACGACTTTCAGATCCAACCGCATTGACTCCCCCACTCATATTTTTTTCCTTTTGTTATTAATTCCGGAGGACAAAGTTCCAAATAAATAGTTTTTTTTATTTCTACCTCCGATAGTAGCACCTCCAATTCACTTTCTGTAAAGTTTTGTTTTCGTGCCGCTTGCTTTAGCCATTTTCTTACTGTTTTCTTTTGCCCAAGTGGACTCATTACCCTATTTAAATCAGTTTAAATAAGGGAGAAGACTGGGTGGGGTTTTGTGCTCGTGCATGTACGCTCAATTTTACGTTAATCGGGATGTACAAAGAGAATATGCGTAGGATCGTTCGTACGCAGAGATTGATACATCTGGATTTTTTTGTGCGTTTGCACATTCACAGCTTTGTCCGTAATGTTTTAGTATGAATTCAACGGAAGTCTTCGTACATGAGGCCCCTGGTGCGTGGAAGAATGCGACTAGCATTGTCTCTGCCTGTCAGAGATTTTTTTTTACCGTCTGCTGGCGGTAGTGGTATAGTTTATAGTGGTATAAAAACTATATTACTAATTAATTAGCTACACACACACTCTCTCTCTCTGCCAGTAATCAGTGGTTTTTTAACAGTCAGTTTGTGTAACGTCTTATGTGCGGGTTATGATGTCCGATCCCCAGACGGTTTTGTTCAGTCTCGGTTTTGTGTCGGGCTTCGGGCATTCATGACCTGTGTGTTCGTCCTTGTCGTGACGAGTGGTTGCTCGTTCTCGCACGCTCTAGGTTATGTAAGTGGGCACGGTTTCAGGCTTTGCTTGTACCTTGTTTACTTCGGCCGTCTGCTTTCATGTTGTGTTGCGCGCACAGTTTGGTTTTCACCAGCTGCGCGCCATGTTTGTTTAATGTGAACACGCAGCGATGCGTGTCTGCATTGGTTGCGTGTGTCAGGGTTCTGTCACCTCAGTTTAGGTTTCTAATGTGTTGGTTGACAGAGCTCTGACACTGCCCCTTTGTTGTGTCTTGTCATTGTTTAACCCTGCCCACCTTGTTACCTCGTTTCCCTTGAGCGTTGTCAGCTGTTCTCAGCTCGTTACCTTTCCTCATGTGTTCCCTTTTTAATCCTGGTATGTTTGCTGTCCTGTGTGGTGTCGTTGTCATGTTCCTGGTTCCGTGTCCTCTGTTTCATCTGGTTGGTTTGTGTTTGTACTTACAGTGTATTGTGTTTCAGTTAGTTTTCCCCCCTCGTGGGTGCTTTTCTTTATGTGTTATGTTTCTTTTGTTATTATAATAAATCCTTCCTTTACCTGCACATGAGTCCTCTGCCTAGTAATTTGTGACAGAACGACACCACCACTTGAGGAACAGGGAACAAGTCTGCCACCAGAATCACCATCGACTGGACTAACGAATGAACGTTACGTTTCATTCAGAACTCTGACCTCTCTCCGCCAGCAAGGGGCTGACTTAAGACAATTAGCAGTAACCTTCTGCAGAGCTGCGGAGGGTCTGAATCTCAATGACGCGGCTCTTAAGGACCTACTTAACTACTCCCTGGTTAAGCCCCTTTGCTGGTGGAGGATGAGGGCGATGGACAGCTTGACTTTTTGGGGATTTGTGAAGGCTGTGTCCACGGCATTCACGGGCCTGTCCCCCCAGGAATTCTTGGCAGCGGAGCTTGCCAGAGCGTGCACTGCCGGACAGGAGGCCATCCCAGAGGCCGCTATCTCTACACGCCCTCGCTGTCGGAAAAGGAGGAAGAAGGGAGCTTCCTTTCCTTCAGATGGCCAGGAGTCCGTCCCAGAGCCCGCTGCCGACCAGGAGGCCGTCCCACAGCTGTTCGCCCTGCCGGCGCCCCTGAGACTGCTCGCCCTGCAGGCCCCGCTGGTGCTGCTCGCCCTGCCGGCCCCGCCTGAACTCTTGCTTCCTGGCTCTCCGGCCCGGCCTGACCCGCCAACCTCGTTTGAACTCCTGCTTTCCAGACCCGCCGGACCCACCGGCCCTGCCAGGGTCTGCCTGGCGGGTTCCCCCGGCGTCACCCTAGCTGGCTGCCGGGACCATGGACTGGCTGAAGCTTGCCTGGCTCACTCCTTCCGCTCCGCCCTGATTGCCGGCCGGGACCCCGGATCCCCTGGAGCCCACCTGGCTCAACCCACCGGTCCCGCCTGATTCACCGGACCCTCCAGCCTTGCCGGAGCCACCTTGGCTCATTCCTCCTGCCCCTTCCTTGACTTTGTGTGTTATTTTTGATTTGCTTCCTAGGTTGTGGATTCTTTTTTCTAGTTGTGCTATTTGATTTGCCTGATTTTGTTTTTCCTCCCTCCCTCCCTCCCTTCCCTGGTGTTCTGTAATTTCTTGAGTTCCCTGTCCTTTGTGTGTTGCATACTTCTGTGGTGATGTTTGGTGTGTGGTTGTCTGTTGTTTGTGTAGGAACGCCAGGTGGCGTCCCTTTGGGGGGGGGGGGGGGGTGGTAGTGTCAGGGTTCTGTCACCTCAGTTTGGGTTTCTAGTGTGTTGGTTGATAGAGCTCTGACACTGCCCCTTTGTTGTGTCTTGTCATTGTTTAACCCCGCCCACCTTGTTACCTCGTTTCCCTTGAGTGTTGTCAGCTGTTCTCAGCTTGTTACCTTTCCTCATGTGTTCCCTTTTTAATCCTGGTGTGTTTGCTGTCCTGTGTGGTGTCGTTGTCATGTTATGTCATGTTCCTGGTTCCGTGTCCTCTGTTTCATCTGGTTGGTTTGTGTTTGTATTAACGGTGTATTGTGTTTCAGTTCTTAGTTTTCCCCCCTCGTGGGTGCTTTTCTTTGTGTGTTATTAGGGGCCAAGCACCGAAGGTGCGGAGGCACCTATTGTTTTTGTTCCGGTTCTTATTAGGGGCCAAGCACCGAAGGTGCGGAGGCACCTATTGTTTTTGTTCCGGTTCTTATTATTATTAGGGGCCAAGCACCGAAGGTGCGGAGGCACCTATTGTTTTTGTTCCGGTTCTTATTATTATTAGGGGCCAAGCACCGAAGGTGCGGAGGCACCTATTGTTTTTGTTCCGGTTCTTATTATTATTAGGGGCCAAGCACCGAAGGTGCGAAGGCACCTATTGTTTCTGTTCCGGTTCTTATTATTAGGGGCCAAGCACCGAAGGTGCGGAGGCACCTATTGTTTTTGTTCCGGTTCTTATTATTAGGGGCCAAGCACCGAAGGTGCGGAGGCACCTATTGTTTTTGTTCCGGTTCTTATTATTATTATTATTATTATTCTTCTTCTGCCATTGAAGTCTATGACAGCCCATAGAACCGTAAGCGGGAAAATGAAAAAAAGTTGGCACACTGATAAAGGAGAGTCCAATCATTGACCATAGCAAAATTGAAGTCTCTAACTCAATCTCTCTAGCGCCACCAACTGTCCAAAGTTGCACTCACGTTTACGTAAATAACTTTTGAACCGTATGTCCTAGAAACAAAATTCTTTTGTCCACTGATTCCTTGGCTCAAGACGATTCGATTGCACCCTATGACGTCATTTTCCGTCATTAAGATTTTCCCGCCATTTTGAATTTTATGAAAAACCTACTTTGTCGAACTCCTCCTAGGCCGTTCGTCCGATGTTCACGAAAATTGAACCACATCATCTCCCGACAATGTGGACAAAACGATATATAAAGAAAGTTGATTCGTCAAACCGTTTACGAATAACTCGCGAAAGAATCTGAGGTAAAAGTCGCCAAAATGAAATTGAGGCTTTATCTCCCCAATGCATTAGCCTTTTCTGACCAAACTAGGTGTGTGTTATGTCAATCATGGTTTGAGGCTACCTGCAGAGTTTTGGCGCTGTGCCCCCTAGTGGTCAGGAGTTATCAAAAACTGACTTTTTTGCTTATAACTTCTGAACCCTTTGGCCAAAAATCATGAAACTGGTCTCTTTAGATCCAGTGGGTCATGCCGAGTCCTGTGATAGCAAATATTCCCATATCGGGCATTTTGAGCGTCTGCCATTTCGATTTTTCTTATAAGATGCTATGTTTAACAAACACATGACTTTAGTGCTCTGTCAGCCATGGTTTACCCAATTTACCCAATGTACCACATGAATTGACACTACAATTTGGATACAGCGCTGCCTGTTGGTCGAACGTGATAAACCATTAAATCGAACTACTAAAGACCGTATTGTTGATTTTTCAGCCATTTAGACTTAAGTCATATTGAAATGTCTTTAGATTCTTACTGCCGTTGGTCTGATGATGCCAGCCATGTCGGCATGACATTTAATGCCCTCCTTGCGCTTGGCCCCGTGATGGCTGCTAGTTAGGGGCCAAGCACCGAAGGTGCGGAGGCACCTATTGTAATTGTTCCGGTTCTTTATTATTATTATTCATCTTCTTCTTCTTCTTCTTCTTCTTCTTCCGCCATGGAAGTCTATGTAAGGCCATAGAACCGTTTGCGGGAAAATGATAAAATTTGGCACACTGATAGAGGACAAGCCAATCATTGACCATAGCAAATTTGAAGTCTCTAACTCAATGTCTCTAGCGCCACCAACTGTCCAAAGTTGCACTCACGTTTACGTAAATAACTCTTGAACCGTATGTCCTAGAAACAAAATTCTTTCGTCCACTGATTCCTTGGCTCAAGACGATTCGATTGCACCCTATGACGTCATTTTCCGTCATGAAAATTTTCCCGCCATTTTGAATTTTTTGAAAAACCTACTTTTTCGAACTCCTCCTAGGCCGTTGGTCCGATTTTCACGAAAATTGAACCACATCATCTCCAGACAATGTGGACAAAAAGTTATCCAAAGAAAGTTGATATGTCAAACCGTTTACGAATAACTCGCGAAAGAATCCGAGGTAATGGTCACAAAAATGAAATTGAGGCTTTATCTCCGCAACGCATTAGAGTTTTCTGACCAAACTAGGTGTGTGTTATGTCAATCATGGTCTGAGGCTACCTGCAGAGTTTTGGCGCTGTGCCCCCTAGTGGTCAGGAGATATGAAAAAGTTAAATATTTGCTTATAACTTCTGAACGCTTTGGCCAAAAATAATAAAACTGGTCTCTTTAGATTCAGTGCATCATGCCGAGTCGTGCGATACCAAATTTTCCCATATCGGCCATTTTGAGTGTCGGCCATTTTGAATATTGTCATAAATTGCTATATTTAACAAAGATATTGGCGTATCGTAACGAAACTCAATATGTGTCTTCGGCACCTAACCTTGATACGACTCAAAAAGTTTCGAGGCAGCACCCCCTTGTGGTCAAAAATTATAACCAAATTTACAAATATGCTAATAACTTTTGAGTGCGTTAACCTATGGTAAAACAAATTATCTTTATACGTTCCTTGGGTCAAACCGAGAACACAGATACCAAATTTGTCATAGTCGGCCAAACTTCTTGTCCACCATGTTGTTTTTCTTTAAAAACCTACTTTTTCGAACTCCTCCCAAACCGTTTGTCCAATTTTCACCAAAATTAAACCACATCATCTCTAGACCATGCTGACAAAAAGTTATCCAAAGAAAGTTGATATGTCAAACCGTTTACGAATAACTCGCGAAAGAATCCGACGTAATGGTCGCAAAAATGAAATTGAGGCTTTATCTCCGCAACGCATTAGCGTTTTCTGACCAAACTTGGTGTGTGTTATGTCAATCACGGTCTGAGGCTACCTGCAGAGTTTTGGCGCTCTGCCCCCTAGTGGTCAGGAGATATTTAAAAACTGACATTTTTGATTATAACTCCTGAACGCTTTGTCTAAAAATCATGAAACTGCTGTCTTTGGATCCAGTGGGACATGCCGAGCCCTGTGATACCAAATTTTCCCATATCGGCCATTTTGAGCGTCTGCCATTTCGATTTTTCTTATAAGATGCTATGTTTAACAAACACATGACTTTAGTGCTCTGTCAGCAATGGTTTACCCAATTGAAAGCAAACTCTGCATGTGTCAATGTCACCACACTCTCAATGTACCACATGAATTGACACTACAATTTGGTTACAGCGCTGCCTGTTGGTCGAACGTGATAAACCATTAAATCGAATTACTAAAGACCGTATTGTTGATTTTTCAGCCATTTAGACTTAAGTCATATTGAAATGTCTTTAGATTCTTATTGCCGTTGGTCTGATGATGCCAGCCATGTCGGCATGACATTTAATGCCCTCCTTGCGCTTGGCCCCGTGATGGCTGCTAGTTATTATTATTATTCTTCTTCTGCCATTGAAGTCTATGACAGCCCATAGAACCGTAAGCGGGAAAATGAAAAAAAGTTGGCACACTCATAAAGGACAGTCCAATCATTGACCATAGCAAAATTGAAGTCTCTAACTCAATCTCTAAAGCGCCACCAACTGTCCAAAGTTGCACTCACGTTTATGTAAATAACTTTTGAACCGTATGTCCTAGAAACAAAATTCTTTTGTCCACTGATTCCTTGGCTCAAGACGATTCAATTGCACCCTATGACGTCATTTTCCGTCATGAAAATTTTCCCGCCATTTTGAATTTTATGAAAAACCTACTTTTTCGAACTCCTCCTAGGCCGTTCGTCCGATTTTCACGAAAATTGAACCACATCATCTCCAGACAATGTGGACAAAACGATATATAAAGGAAGTTGGTTCGTCAAACCATTTACGAATAACTCACAAAAGAATCTGAGGTAATAGTCGCTAAAATGAAATTGAGGCTTTATCTCCGTAATGCATTTGCCTTTTCTGACCAAACTAGGTGTGTGTTATGTCAATTATGGTCTGAGGCTACCTGCAGAGTTTTGGCGCTCTGCCCCCTACTGGTCAGGAGATATGAAAAACTGTCATTTTTGATTATAACTCCTGAACGCTTTGTCCAAAAATCATGAAACTGGTCTCTTTAGATCCAGTGGGTCATGCCGAGTCCTGTGATACCAAATATTCCCATATCGGCCATTTTGAGCGTCTGCCATTTCGATTTTTCTTATAAGATGCTATGTTTAACAAACACATGACTTTAGTGGTCTGTCAGCAATGGTTTACCCAATTGAAAGCAAACTTTGCATGTGTCAATGTCACCACACTCTCAATGTACCACATGAATTGACACTACAATTTGGTTACAGCGCTGCCTGTTGGTTGAATGTGATAAACCATTAAATCGAAATACTAAAGACCGTATTGTTGATTTTTCAGCCATTTAGACTTAAGTCATATTGAAATCTCTTTAGATTCTTACTGCCGTTGGTCTGATGATGCCAGCCATGTCGGCATGACATTTAATGCCCTCCTTGCGCTTGGCCCCGTGATGGCTGCTAGCAGCTATATTTATTATTATTATTCTTCTTCTGCCATTGAAGTCTATGACAGCCCATAGAACCGTAAGCGGGAAAATGAAAAAAAGTTGGCACACTGATAAAGGAGAGTCCAATCATTGACCATAGCAAAATTGAAGTCTCTAACTCAATCTCTCTAGCGCCACCAACTGTCCAAAGTTGCACTCACGTTTACGTAAATAACTTTTGAACCGTATGTCCTAGAAACAAAATTCTTTTGTCCACTGATTCCTTGGCTCAAGACGATTCGATTGCACCCTATGACGTCATTTTCCGTCATGAAGATTTTCCCGCCATTTTGAATTTTATGAAAAACCTACTTTGTCGAACTCCTCCTAGGCCGTTCGTCCGATGTTCACGAAAATTGAACCACATCATCTCCCGACAATGTGGACAAAACGATATATAAAGAAAGTTGATTCGTCAAACCGTTTACGAATAACTCGCGAAAGAATCTGAGGTAAAAGTCGCCAAAATGAAATTGAGGCTTTATCTCCCCAATGCATTAGCCTTTTCTGACCAAACTAGGTGTGTGTTATGTCAATCATGGTTTGAGGCTACCTGCAGAGTTTTGGCGCTGTGCCCCCTAGTGGTCAGGAGTTATCAAAAACTGACTTTTTTGCTTATAACTTCTGAACCCTTTGGCCAAAAATCATGAAACTGGTCTCTTTAGATCCAGTGGGTCATGCCGAGTCCTGTGATAGCAAATATTCCCATATCGGGCATTTTGAGCGTCTGCCATTTCGATTTTTCTTATAAGATGCTATGTTTAACAAACACATGACTTTAGTGCTCTGTCAGCCATGGTTTACCCAATTTACCCAATGTACCACATGAATTGACACTACAATTTGGTTACAGCGCTGCCTGTTGGTCGAACGTGATAAACCATTAAATCGAACTACTAAAGACCGTATTGTTGATTTTTCAGCCATTTAGACTTAAGTCATATTGAAATGTCTTTAGATTCTTACTGCCGTTGGTCTGATGATGCCAGCCATGTCGGCATGACATTTAATGCCCTCCTTGCGCTTGGCCCCGTGATGGCTGCTAGCAGCTATATTTATTAGGGGCCAAGCACCGAAGGTGCGGAGGCACCTATTGTTTTTGTTCCGGTTCTTATTATTAGGGGCCAAGCACCGAAGGTGCGGAGGCACCTATTGTTTTTGTTCCGGTTCTTATTAGGGGCCAAGCACCGAAGGTGCGGAGGCACCTATTGTTTTTGTTCCGGTTCTTATTATTATTATTATTATTATTCTTCTTCTGCCATTGAAGTCTATGACAGCCCATAGAACCGTAAGCGGGAAAATGAAAAAAAGTTGGCACACTCATAAAGGACAGTCCAATCATTGACCATAGCAAAATTGAAGTCTCTAACTCAATCTCTAAAGCGCCACCAACTGTCCAAAGTTGCACTCACGTTTATGTAAATAACTTTTGAACCGTATGTCCTAGAAACAAAATTCTTTTGTCCACTGATTCCTTGGCTCAAGACGATTCAATTGCACCCTATGACGTCATTTTCCGTCATGAAAATTTTCCCGCCATTTTGAATTTTATGAAAAACCTACTTTTTCGAACTCCTCCTAGGCCGTTCGTCCGATTTTCACGAAAATTGAACCACATCATCTCCAGACAATGTGGACAAAACGATATATAAAGGAAGTTGGTTCGTCAAACCATTTACGAATAACTCACAAAAGAATCTGAGGTAATAGTCGCTAAAATGAAATTGAGGCTTTATCTCCGTAATGCATTTGCCTTTTCTGACCAAACTAGGTGTGTGTTATGTCAATTATGGTCTGAGGCTACCTGCAGAGTTTTGGCGCTCTGCCCCCTACTGGTCAGGAGATATGAAAAACTGTCATTTTTGATTATAACTCCTGAACGCTTTGTCCAAAAATCATGAAACTGGTCTCTTTAGATCCAGTGGGTCATGCCGAGTCCTGTGATACCAAATATTCCCATATCGGCCATTTTGAGCGTCTGCCATTTCGATTTTTCTTATAAGATGCTATGTTTAACAAACACATGACTTTAGTGGTCTGTCAGCAATGGTTTACCCAATTGAAAGCAAACTTTGCATGTGTCAATGTCACCACACTCTCAATGTACCACATGAATTGACACTACAATTTGGTTACAGCGCTGCCTGTTGGTTGAATGTGATAAACCATTAAATCGAAATACTAAAGACCGTATTGTTGATTTTTCAGCCATTTAGACTTAAGTCATATTGAAATCTCTTTAGATTCTTACTGCCGTTGGTCTGATGATGCCAGCCATGTCGGCATGACATTTAATGCCCTCCTTGCGCTTGGCCCCGTGATGGCTGCTAGCAGCTATATTTATTATTATTATTATTATTCTTCTTCTGCCATTGAAGTCTATGACAGCCCATAGAACCGTAAGCGGGAAAATGAAAAAAAGTTGGCACACTCATAAAGGAGAGTCCAATCATTGACCATAGCAAAATTGAAGTCTCTAACTCAATCTCTAAAGCGCCACCAACTGTCCAAAGTTGCACTCACGTTTATGTAAATAACTTTTGAACCGTATGTCCTAGAAACAAAATTCTTTTGTCCACTGATTCCTTGGCTCAAGACGATTCAATTGCACCCTATGACGTCATTTTCCGTCATGAAAATTTTCCCGCCATTTTGAATTTTATGAAAAACCTACTTTTTCGAACTCCTCCTAGGCCGTTCGTCCGATTTTCACGAAAATTGAACCACATCATCTCCAGACAATGTGGACAAAACGATATATAAAGGAAGTTGGTTCGTCAAACCATTTACGAATAACTCACAAAAGAATCTGAGGTAATAGTCGCTAAAATGAAATTGAGGCTTTATCTCCGTAATGCATTTGCCTTTTCTGACCAAACTAGGTGTGTGTTATGTCAATTATGGTCTGAGGCTACCTGCAGAGTTTTGGCGCTCTGCCCCCTACTGGTCAGGAGATATGAAAAACTGTCATTTTTGATTATAACTCCTGAACGCTTTGTCCAAAAATCATGAAACTGGTCTCTTTAGATCCAGTGGGTCATGCCGAGTCCTGTGATACCAAATATTCCCATATCGGCCATTTTGAGCGTCTGCCATTTCGATTTTTCTTATAAGATGCTATGTTTAACAAACACATGACTTTAGTGGTCTGTCAGCAATGGTTTACCCAATTGAAAGCAAACTTTGCATGTGTCAATGTCACCACACTCTCAATGTACCACATGAATTGACACTACAATTTGGTTACAGCGCTGCCTGTTGGTTGAATGTGATAAACCATTAAATCGAAATACTAAAGACCGTATTGTTGATTTTTCAGCCATTTAGACTTAAGTCATATTGAAATCTCTTTAGATTCTTACTGCCGTTGGTCTGATGATGCCAGCCATGTCGGCATGACATTTAATGCCCTCCTTGCGCTTGGCCCCGTGATGGCTGCTAGCAGCTATATTTATTATTATTAGGGGCCAAGCACCGAAGGTGCGGAGGCACCTATTGTTTTTGTTCCGGTTCTTATTATTATTAGGGGCCAAGCACCGAAGGTGCGGAGGCACCTATTGTTTTTGTTCCGGTTCTTATTATTATTAGGGGCCAAGCACCGAAGGTGCGGAGGCACCTATTGTTTTTGTTCCGGTTCTTATTATTAGGGGCCAAGCACCGAAGGTGCGGAGGCACCTATTGTTTTTGTTCCGGTTCTTATTATTATTAGGGGCCAAGCACCGAAGGTGCGGAGGCACCTATTGTAATTGTTCCGGTTCTTTATTATTATTATTCATCTTCTTCTTCTTCTTCTTCTTCTTCTTCCGCCATGGAAGTCTATGTAAGGCCATAGAACCGTTTGCGGGAAAATGATAAAATTTGGCACACTGATAGAGGACAAGCCAATCATTGACCATAGCAAATTTGAAGTCTCTAACTCAATGTCTCTAGCGCCACCAACTGTCCAAAGTTGCACTCACGTTTACGTAAATAACTCTTGAACCGTATGTCCTAGAAACAAAATTCTTTCGTCCACTGATTCCTTGGCTCAAGACGATTCTATTGCACCCTATGACGTCATTTTCCGTCATGAAAATTTTCCCGCCATTTTGAATTTTTTGAAAAACCTACTTTTTCGAACTCCTCCTAGGCCGTTGGTCCGATTTTCACGAAAATTGAACCACATCATCTCCAGACAATGTGGACAAAAAGTTATCCAAAGAAAGTTGATATGTCAAACCGTTTACGAATAACTCGCGAAAGAATCCGAGGTAATGGTCACAAAAATGAAATTGAGGCTTTATCTCCGCAACGCATTAGAGTTTTCTGACCAAACTAGGTGTGTGTTATGTCAATCATGGTCTGAGGCTACCTGCAGAGTTTTGGCGCTGTGCCCCCTAGTGGTCAGGAGATATGAAAAAGTTAAATATTTGCTTATAACTTCTGAACGCT
The DNA here is from genome assembly GCA_037043235.1 of Rhodeus uyekii. Taxonomy (NCBI): domain Eukaryota; kingdom Metazoa; phylum Chordata; class Actinopteri; order Cypriniformes; family Acheilognathidae; genus Rhodeus; species Rhodeus uyekii. The sequence goes on along the minus strand of JAWRVZ010000021.1, from coordinate 65,516 downwards.
TTGGCCAAAAATAATAAAACTGGTCTCTTTAGATTCAGTGCATCATGCCGAGTCGTGCGATACCAAATTTTCCCATATCGGCCATTTTGAGTGTCGGCCATTTTGAATATTGTCATAAATTGCTATATTTAACAAAGATATTGGCGTATCGTAACGAAACTCAATATGTGTCTTCGGCACCTAACCTTGATACGACTCAAAAAGTTTCGAGGCAGCACCCCCTTGTGGTCAAAAATTATAACCAAATTTACAAATATGCTAATAACTTTTGAGTGCGTTAACCTATGGTAAAACAAATTATCTTTATACGTTCCTTGGGTCAAACCGAGAACACAGATACCAAATTTGTCATAGTCGGCCAAACTTCTTGTCCACCATGTTGTTTTTCTTTAAAAACCTACTTTTTCGAACTCCTCCCAAACCGTTTGTCCAATTTTCACCAAAATTAAACCACATCATCTCTAGACCATGCTGACAAAAAGTTATCCAAAGAAAGTTGATATGTCAAACCGTTTACGAATAACTCGCGAAAGAATCCGACGTAATGGTCGCAAAAATGAAATTGAGGCTTTATCTCCGCAACGCATTAGCGTTTTCTGACCAAACTTGGTGTGTGTTATGTCAATCACGGTCTGAGGCTACCTGCAGAGTTTTGGCGCTCTGCCCCCTAGTGGTCAGGAGATATTTAAAAACTGACATTTTTGATTATAACTCCTGAACGCTTTGTCTAAAAATCATGAAACTGCTGTCTTTGGATCCAGTGGGACATGCCAAGCCCTGTGATACCAAATTTTCCCATATCGGCCATTTTGAGCGTCTGCCATTTCGATTTTTCTTATAAGATGCTATGTTTAACAAACACATGACTTTAGTGCTCTGTCAGCAATGGTTTACCCAATTGAAAGCAAACTCTGCATGTGTCAATGTCACCACACTCTCAATGTACCACATGAATTGACACTACAATTTGGTTACAGCGCTGCCTGTTGGTCGAACGTGATAAACCATTAAATCGAATTACTAAAGACCGTATTGTTGATTTTTCAGCCATTTAGACTTAAGTCATATTGAAATGTCTTTAGATTCTTATTGCCGTTGGTCTGATGATGCCAGCCATGTCGGCATGACATTTAATGCCCTCCTTGCGCTTGGCCCCGTGATGGCTGCTAGCAGCTATATTTATTAGGGGCCAAGCACCGAAGGTGCGGAGGCACCTATTGTTTTTGTTCCGGTTCTTATTATTAGGGGCCAAGCACCGAAGGTGCGGAGGCACCTATTGTTTTTGTTCCGGTTCTTATTATTATTATTATTATTATTCTTCTTCTGCCATTGAAGTCTATGACAGCCCATAGAACCGTAAGCGGGAAAATGAAAAAAAGTTGGCACACTCATAAAGGAGAGTCTAATCATTGACCATAGCAAAATTGAAGTCTCTAACTCAATCTCTCTACCGCCACCAACTGTCCAAAGTTGCACTCACGTTTACGTAAATAACTTTTGAACCGTATGTCCTAGAAACAAAATTCTTTTGTCCACTGATTCCTTGGCTCAAGACGATTCGATTGCACCCTATGACGTCATTTTCCGTCATGAAAATTTTCCCGCCATTTTGAATTTTATGAAAAACCTACTTTGTCGAACTCCTCCTAGGCCGTTCGTCCGATGTTCACGAAAATTGAACCACATCATCTCCTGACAATGTTGACAAAACGATATATAAACAAAGTTGATTCGTCAAACCGTTTACGAATAACTCGTGAAAGAATCTGAGGTAAAAGTCGCCAAAATGAAATTGAGGCTTTATCTCCCCAATGCATTAGCCTTTTCTGACCAAACTAGGTGTGTGTTATGTCAATCATGGTTTGAGGCTACCTGCAGAGTTTTGGCGCTCTGCCCCCTAGTGGTCAGGAGATATGAAAAAGTGACATTTTTCCTTACAACTCCTGAACCCTTTGGCCAAAAATCATAAAACTGGTCTCGTTAGATTCAGTGCATCATGCCGAGTCGTGCGATACCAAATTTTCCCATATCGGCCATTTAGAGCGTCGGCCATTTTGAATATTGTCATAAATTGCTATATTTAACAAATGGATTGGCGTATCGTTACGAAACTCAATATGTGTCTTCGGCACCTAATCTTGATACGGCACAAAAAGTTTGGGGGCAGCGCCACCTTGTGGTCAAAAGTTATAACCAAATTTACAAATATGCTAATAACTTTTGATGACGTTAACCTATTGTAAAACAAATGGTCTTAATGTGTTCATTGGGTCAAGCCGAGACCATAGATACCAAATATGTTATATTCGGCCAAACCTCCGATTTGCCATGTTATTTTTCTTTAAAAACCTACTTTTTCGAACTCCTCCCAGACCGTTTGTCCAATTTTCACCAAAATTGAACCACATCATCTCCAGACCATCATGACAAAAAGTTATCCAAAGAAAGTTGATATGTCAAACCGTTTACGAATAACTCGCGAAAGAATCCGACGTAATGGTCGCAAAATTGAAATTGAGGCTTTATCTCCGCAATGCATTAGCCTTTTCTGACCAAACTAGGTGTGTGTTATGTCAATCATGGTCTGAGGCTACCTGCAGAGTTTTGGCGCTCTGCCCCCTAGTGGTCAGGAGATATTAAAAAACTGACATTTTTGATTATAACTCCTGAACGCTTTGTCTAAAAATCATGAAACTGCTGTCTTTAGATCCAGTTGGTCATGCCGAGTCCTGTGATACCACATTTTCCCATATCGGCCATTTTGAGCATCTGCCATTTCGATTTTTCTTATAAGATGCTATGTTTAACAAACACATGACTTTAGTGCTGTCAGCAATGGTTTACCCAATTGAAAGCAAACTTTGCATGTGTCAATGTCACCACACTCTCAATGTACCACACACTACAATTTGGTTACAGCGCTGCCTGTTGGTTGAATGCGATAAACCATTAAATCGAATTGCTAAAGACCGTATTGTTGGTTTTTCAGCCATTTAGACTTAAGTCATATTGAAATGTCTTTAGATTCTTACTGCCGTTGGTCTGATGATGCCAGTCATGTCGGCATGACATTTAATGCCCTCCTTGCGCTTGGCCCCGTGATGGCTGCTAGCAGCTATATTTAGGGGCCAAGCACCGAAGGTGCGGAGGCACCTATTGTTTTTGTTCCGGTTCTTATTATTATTATTATTCTTCTTCTGCCATTGAAGTCTATGACAGCCCATAGAACCGTAAGCGGGAAAATGAAAAAAAGTTGGCACACTCATAAAGGAGAGTCTAATCATTGACCATAGCAAAATTGAAGTCTCTAACTCAATCTCTCTACCGCCACCAACTGTCCAAAGTTGCACTCACGTTTACGTAAATAACTTTTGAACCGTATGTCCTAGAAACAAAATTCTTTTGTCCACTGATTCCTTGGCTCAAGACGATTCGATTGCACCCTATGACGTCATTTTCCGTCATGAAAATTTTCCCGCCATTTTGAATTTTATGAAAAACCTACTTTGTCGAACTCCTCCTAGGCCGTTCGTCCGATGTTCACGAAAATTGAACCACATCATCTCCTGACAATGTTGACAAAACGATATATAAACAAAGTTGATTCGTCAAACCGTTTACGAATAACTCGTGAAAGAATCTGAGGTAAAAGTCGCCAAAATGAAATTGAGGCTTTATCTCCCCAATGCATTAGCCTTTTCTGACCAAACTAGGTGTGTGTTATGTCAATCATGGTTTGAGGCTACCTGCAGAGTTTTGGCGCTCTGCCCCCTAGTGGTCAGGAGATATGAAAAAGTGACATTTTTCCTTACAACTCCTGAACCCTTTGGCCAAAAATCATAAAACTGGTCTCGTTAGATTCAGTGCATCATGCCGAGTCGTGCGATACCAAATTTTCCCATATCGGCCATTTAGAGCGTCGGCCATTTTGAATATTGTCATAAATTGCTATATTTAACAAATGGATTGGCGTATCGTTACGAAACTCAATATGTGTCTTCGGCACCTAATCTTGATACGGCACAAAAAGTTTGGGGGCAGCGCCACCTTGTGGTCAAAAGTTATAACCAAATTTACAAATATGCTAATAACTTTTGATGACGTTAACCTATTGTAAAACAAATGGTCTTAATGTGTTCATTGGGTCAAGCCGAGACCATAGATACCAAATATGTTATATTCGGCCAAACCTCCGATTTGCCATGTTATTTTTCTTTAAAAACCTACTTTTTCGAACTCCTCCCAGACCGTTTGTCCAATTTTCACCAAAATTGAACCACATCATCTCCAGACCATCATGACAAAAAGTTATCCAAAGAAAGTTGATATGTCAAACCGTTTACGAATAACTCGCGAAAGAATCCGACGTAATGGTCGCAAAATTGAAATTGAGGCTTTATCTCCGCAATGCATTAGCCTTTTCTGACCAAACTAGGTGTGTGTTATGTCAATCATGGTCTGAGGCTACCTGCAGAGTTTTGGCGCTCTGCCCCCTAGTGGTCAGGAGATATTAAAAAACTGACATTTTTGATTATAACTCCTGAACGCTTTGTCTAAAAATCATGAAACTGCTGTCTTTAGATCCAGTTGGTCATGCCGAGTCCTGTGATACCACATTTTCCCATATCGGCCATTTTGAGCATCTGCCATTTCGATTTTTCTTATAAGATGCTATGTTTAACAAACACATGACTTTAGTGCTGTCAGCAATGGTTTACCCAATTGAAAGCAAACTTTGCATGTGTCAATGTCACCACACTCTCAATGTACCACACACTACAATTTGGTTACAGCGCTGCCTGTTGGTTGAATGCGATAAACCATTAAATCGAATTGCTAAAGACCGTATTGTTGGTTTTTCAGCCATTTAGACTTAAGTCATATTGAAATGTCTTTAGATTCTTACTGCCGTTGGTCTGATGATGCCAGTCATGTCGGCATGACATTTAATGCCCTCCTTGCGCTTGGCCCCGTGATGGCTGCTAGCAGCTATATTTATTAGGGGCCAAGCACCGAAGGTGCGGAGGCACCTATTGTTTTTGTTCCGGTTCTTTATTATTATTCTTCTTCTTCTTCCGTCATGGAAGTCTATGACAGCCCATAGAACCGTATGCGGGAAAATGATGAAAGTTGGCACACTCATTAAGGACAGTCCAAACATTGACCATAGCAAAATTGAAGTCTCTAACTCAATATCTCTAGCGCCACCAACTGTCCAAAGTTGAACTATCGTTTATGCTAATAACTTTTGAACCGTATGACCTAGAAACAAAATTCTTATGTCCACTGATTCCTTGGCTCAAGACGATTCGATTGCACCCTATGACGTCATTTTCCGTCATGAAAAATTTCCCGCCATTTTGAATTTTATGAAAAACCTACTTTTTCGAACTCCTCCTAGGCCGTTTTTCCGATTTCAACGAAAATTGAACCACATCATCTCCAGACAATGTGGACAAAAAGTTATCCAAAAAAAGTTGATATGTCAAACCGTTTACGAATAACTCGCGAAAGAATCCGACGTAATGGTCGCAAAAATGAAATTGAGGCTTTATCTCCGCAACGCATTAGCGTTTTTTGACCAAACTAGGTGTAGGTTATGTCAATCATGATATGAGGCTACCTGCAGAGTTTTGGCGCTGTGCCCCCTAGTGGTCAGGAGATATGAAAAAGTTAAATATTTGCTTATAACTTCTAAACGCTTTGGCCAAAAATAATAAAACTGGTCTCTTTAGATTCAGTGCATCATGCCGAGTCGTGCGATACCAAATTTTCCCATATCGGCCATTTTGAGCGTCGGCCATTTTGAATATTGTCATAAATTGCTATATTTAACAAAGATATTGGCGTATCGTTACGAAACTCAATATGTGTCTTCGGCACCTAACCTTGATACGACTCAAAAAGTTTCGAGGCAGCACCCCCTTGTGGTCAAAAATTATAACCAAATTTACAAATATGCTAATAACTTTTGAGTGCGTTAACCTATGGTAAAACAAATTATCTTTATACGTTCCTTGGGTCAAACCGAGAACACAGATACAAAATTTGTCATAGTCGGCCAAACTTCGTGTCCACCATGTTGTTTTTCTTTAAAAACCTACTTTTTCGAACTCCTCCCAGACCGTTTGTCCAATTTTCACCAAAATTAAACCACATCATCTCCAGACCATCATGACAAAAAGTTATCCAAAGAAAGTTGATATGTCAAACCGTTTACGAATAACTCGCAAAAGAATCCGACGTAATGGTCGCAAAAATAAAATTGAGGCTTTATCTCCGCAACGCATTAGCGTTTTTTGACCAAACTAGGTGTGTGTTATGTCAATCATGGTCTGAGGCTACCTGCAGAGTTTTGGCGCTCTGCCCCCTAGTGGTCAGGAGATATAAAAAAACTGACATTTTTGATTATAACTCCTGAACGCTTTGTCTAAAAATCATGAAACTGCTGTCTTTAGATCCAGTGGGTCATGCCGAGTCCTGTGATACCAAATTTTACCATATCGGCCATTTTGAGCGTCTGCCATTTCAATTTTTCTTACAAGATGCTATGTTTAACAAACACATGACTTTAGTGCTCTGTCAGCAATGGTTTACCCAATTGAAAGCAAACTTTGCATGTGTCAATGTCACCACACTCTCAATGTACCACATGAATTGACACTACAATTTGGTTACAGCGCTGCCTGTTGGTTGAATGTGATAAACCATTAAATCGAATTGCTAAAGACCGTATTGTTGGTTTTTCAGCCATTTAGACTTAAGTCATATTGAAATGTCTTTAGATTCTTACTGCCGTTGGTCTGATGATGCCAGCCATGTCGGCATGACATTTAATGCCCTCCTTGCGCTTGGCCCCGTGATGGCTGCTAGCAGCTATATTTATTATTATTATTCTTCTTCTGCCATTGAAGTCTATGACAGCCCATAGAACCGTAAGCGGGAAAATGAAAAAAAGTTGGCACACTGATAAAGGAGAGTCCAATCATTGACCATAGCAAAATTGAAGTCTCTAACTCAATCTCTCTAGCGCCACCAACTGTCCAAAGTTGCACTCACGTTTACGTAAATAACTTTTGAACCGTATGTCCTAGAAACAAAATTCTTTTGTCCACTGATTCCTTGGCTCAAGACGATTCGATTGCACCCTATGACGTCATTTTCCGTCATGAAGATTTTCCCGCCATTTTGAATTTTATGAAAAACCTACTTTGTCGAACTCCTCCTAGGCCGTTCGTCCGATGTTCACGAAAATTGAACCACATCATCTCCCGACAATGTGGACAAAACGATATATAAAGAAAGTTGATTCGTCAAACCGTTTACGAATAACTCGCGAAAGAATCTGAGGTAAAAGTCGCCAAAATGAAATTGAGGCTTTATCTCCCCAATGCATTAGCCTTTTCTGACCAAACTAGGTGTGTGTTATGTCAATCATGGTTTGAGGCTACCTGCAGAGTTTTGGCGCTGTGCCCCCTAGTGGTCAGGAGTTATCAAAAACTGACTTTTTTGCTTATAACTTCTGAACCCTTTGGCCAAAAATCATGAAACTGGTCTCTTTAGATCCAGTGGGTCATGCCGAGTCCTGTGATAGCAAATATTCCCATATCGGGCATTTTGAGCGTCTGCCATTTCGATTTTTCTTATAAGATGCTATGTTTAACAAACACATGACTTTAGTGCTCTGTCAGCCATGGTTTACCCAATTTACCCAATGTACCACATGAATTGACACTACAATTTGGTTACAGCGCTGCCTGTTGGTCGAACGTGATAAACCATTAAATCGAACTACTAAAGACCGTATTGTTGATTTTTCAGCCATTTAGACTTAAGTCATATTGAAATGTCTTTAGATTCTTACTGCCGTTGGTCTGATGATGCCAGCCATGTCGGCATGACATTTAATGCCCTCCTTGCGCTTGGCCCCGTGATGGCTGCTAGCAGCTATATTTAGGGGCCAAGCACCGAAGGTGCGGAGGCACCTATTGTTTTTGTTCCGGTTCTTATTATTATTAGGGGCCAAGCACCGAAGGTGCGGAGGCACCTATTGTTTTTGTTCCGGTTCTTATTATTATTATTATTATTATTCTTCTTCTGCCATTGAAGTCTATGACAGCCCATAGAACCGTAAGCGGGAAAATGAAAAAAAGTTGGCACACTCATAAAGGAGAGTCCAATCATTGACCATAGCAAAATTGAAGTCTCTAACTCAATCTCTCTAGCGCCACCAACTGTCCAAAGTTGCACTCACGTTTACGTAAATAACTTTTGCACCGTATGTCCTAGAAACAGAATTCTTTTGTCCACTGATTCCTTGGCTCAAGACGATTCGATTGCACCCTATGACGTCATTTTCCGTCATGAAAATTTTCCCGCCATTTTGAATTTTATGAAAAACCTACTTTGTCGAACTCCTCCTAGGCTGTTCGTCCGATGTTCACGAAAATTGAACCACATCATCTCCCGACAATGTGGACATAACGATATATAAAGAAAGTTGATTCGACAAACCGTTTACGAATAACTCGCGAAAGAATCTGAGGTAAAAGTCGCCAAAATGAAATTGAGGCTTTATCTCCCCAATGCATTAGCCTTTTCTGACCAAACTAGGTGTGTGTTATGTCAATCATGGTTTGAGGCTACCTGCAGAGTTTTGGCGCTGTGCCCCCTAGTGGTCAGGAGTTATCAAAAACTGACTTTTTTGCTTATAACTTCTGAACCCTTTGGCCAAAAATCATGAAACTGGTCTCTTTAGATCCAGTGGGTCATGCCGAGTCCTGTGATACCAAATATTCCCATATCGGCCATTTTGAGCGTCTGCCATTTCGATTTTTCTTATAAGATGCAATGTTTAACAAACACTTGACTTTAGTGCTCTGTCAGGAATGGTTTACCCAATTGAAAGCAAACTTTGCATGTGTCAATGTCACCACACTCTCAATGTACCACACACTACAATTTGGTTACAGCGCTGCCTGTTGGTTGAATGCGATAAACCATTAAATCGAATTGCTAAAGACCGTATTGTTGGTTTTTCAGCCATTTAGACTTAAGTCATATTGAAATGTCTTTAGATTTTTACTGCCGTTGGTCTGATGATGCCAGTCATGTCGGCATGACATATAATGCCCTCCTTGCGCTTGGCCCCGTGATGGCTGCTAGCAGCTATATTTATTCTTCATCTTCTTCCGCCATGGGAGTCTATGACAGCCCATAGAACCGTAAGCGGGAAAATGAAAAAAAGTTGGCACACTCATTAAAGACAGTCCAATCATTGACCATAACAAATTTGAAATCTCTAACTCAATATCTCTAGCGCCACCAACTGTCCAAAGTTGAACTAACGTTTATGCTAATAACTTTTGAACCGTATGACCTAGAAACAAAATTCTTATGTCCACTGATTCCTTGGCTCAAGACGATTCGATTGCACCCTATGACGTCATTTTCCGTCATGAAATTTTTCCCGCCATTTTGAATTTTATGAAAAACCTACTTTGTCGAACTCCTCCTAGGCCGTTTTTCCGATTTCAACGAAAATTGAACCACATCATCTCCAGACCATGTGGACAAAAAGTTATCCAAAGAAAGTTGATATGTCAAACAGTTTACGAATAACTCGCGAAAGAATCCGACGTAATGGTCGCAAAAATGAAATTGAGGCTTTATCTCCGCAACGCATTAGCGTTTTCTGACCAAACTAGGTGTGTGTTATGTCAATCATGATCTGAGGCTACCTGCAGAGTTTTGGCGCTGTGCCCCCTAGTGGTCAGGAGATATGAAAAAGTTAAATATTTGCTTATAACTTCTGAACGCTTTGGCCAAAAATAATAAAACTGGTCTCTTTAGATTCAGTGCATCATGCCGAGTCGTGCGATACCAAATTTTCCCATATCGGCCATTTTGAGCGTCGGCCATTTTGAATATTGTCATAAATTGCTATATTTAACAAAGATATTGGCGTATCGTTACGAAACTCAATATGTGTCTTCGGCACCTAACCTTGATACGACTCAAAAAGTTTTGAGGCAGCACCCCCTTGTGGTCAAAAATTTTAACCAAATTTACAAATATGCTAATAACTTTTAAGTGCGTTAACCTATGGTAAAACAAATTATCTTTATACGTTCCTTGGGTCAAACCAAGAACATAGATACCAAATTTGTCATAGTCGGCCAAACTTCTTGTCCACCATGTTGTTTTTCTTTAAAAACCTACTTTTTCGAACTCCTCCCAGACCGTTTGTCCAATTTTCACCAAAATTAAACCACATCATCTCCAGACCATCATGACAAAAAGTTATCCAAAGAAAGTTGATATGTCAAACCGTTTACGAATAACTCGCGAAAGAATCCGACGTAATGGTCGCAAAAATGAAATTGAGGCTTTATCTCCGCAACGCATTAGTGTTTTCTGACCAAACTAGGTGTGTGTTATGTCAATCATGATCTGAGGCTACCTGCCGAGTTTTGGCGCTCTGCCCCCTAGTGGTCAGGAGATATTAAAAAACTGACATTTTTGATTATAACTCCTGAACGCTTTGTCTAAAAATCATGAAACTGCTGTCTTTAGATCCAGTGGGTCATGCCGAGTCCTGTGATACCAAATTTTCCCATATCGGCCATTTTGAGCGTCTGCCATTTTGATTTTTCTTATAAGATGCTATGTTTAACAAACACATGACTTTAGTGCTCTGTCAGCAATGGTTTACCCAATTGAAAGCAAACTTTGCATGTGTCAATGTCACCACACTCTCAATGTACCACATGAATTGACACTACAATTTGGTTACAGCGCTGCCTGTTGGTTGAACGTGATAAACCATTAAATCGAATTACTAAAGACCGTGTTGTTGATTTTTCAGCCATTTAGACTTAAGTCATATTGAAGTGTCTTTAGATTCTTACTGCCGTTGGTCTGATGATGCCAGCCATGTCGGCATGACATTTAATGCCCTCCTTGCGCTTGGCCCCGTGATGGCTGCTAGCAGCTATATTTATTAGGGGCCAAGCACCGAAGGTGCGGAGGCACCTATTGTTTTTGTTCCGGTTCTTATTTCCAAAGTTGCACTCACGTTTACGTAAATAACTTTTGAACCGTATGTCCTAGAAACAAAATTCTTTTGTCCACTGATTCCTTGGCTCAAGACGATTCGATTGCACCCTATGACGTCATTTTCCGTCATGAAAATTTTCCCGCCATTTTGAATTTTATGAAAAACCTACTTTGTCGAACTCCTCCTAGGCCGTTCGTCCGATGTTCACGAAAATTGAACCACATCATCTCCTGACAATGTGGACAAAACGATATATAAACAAAGTTGATTCGTCAAACCGTTTACGAATAACTTGTGAAAGAATCTGAGGTAAAAGTCGCCAAAATGAAATTGAGGCTTTATCTCCCCAATGCATTAGCCTTTTCTGACCAAACTAGGTGTGTGTTATGTCAATCATGGTTTGAGGCTACCTGCAGAGTTTTGGCGCTGTGCCCCCTAGTGGTCAGGAGTTATCAAAAACTGACTTTTTTGCTTATAACTTCTGAACCCTTTGGCCAAAAATCATGAAACTGGTCTCTTTAGATCCAGTGGGTCATGCCGAGTCCTATGATACCAAATATTCCCATATCGGCCATTTTGAGCGTCTGCCATTTCGATTTTTCTTATAAGATGCTATGTTTAACAAACACATGACTTTAGTGCTCTGTCAGCAATGGTTTACCCAATTGAAAGCAAACTTTGCATGTGTCAATGTCACCACACTCTCAATGTACCACACACTACAATTTGGTTACAGCGCTGCCTGTTGGTTGAATGCGATAAACCATTAAATCGAATTGCTAAAGACCGTATTGTTGGTTTTTCAGCCATTTAGACTTAAGCCATATTGAAATGTCTTTAGATTTTTACTGCCGTTGGTCTGATGATGCCAGTCATGTCGGCATGACATTTAATGCCCTCCTTGCGCTTGGCCCCGTGATGGCTGCTAGCAGCTATATTTATTATTATTCTTCTTCTGCCATTGAAGTCTATGACAGCCCATAGAACCGTAAGCGGGAAAATGAAAAAAAGTTGGCACACTCATAAAGGAGAGTCCAATCATTGACCATAGCAAAATTGAAGTCTCTAACTCAATCTCTCTAGCGCCACCAACTGTCCAAAGTTGCACTCACGTTTACGTAAATAACTTTTGCACCGTATGTCCTAGAAACAGAATTCTTTTGTCCACTGATTCCTTGGCTCAAGACGATTCGATTGCACCCTATGACGTCATTTTCCGTCATGAAAATTTTCCCGCCATTTTGAATTTTATGAAAAACCTACTTTGTCGAACTCCTCCTAGGCCGTTCGTCCGATGTTCACGAAAATTGAACCACATCATCTCCCGACAATGTGGACATAACGATATATAAAGAAAGTTGATTCGACAAACCGTTTACGAATAACTCGCGAAAGAATCTGAGGTAAAAGTCGCCAAAATGAAATTGAGGCTTTATCTCCCCAATGCATTAGCCTTTTCTGACCAAACTAGGTGTGTGTTATGTCAATCATGGTTTGAGGCAACCTGCAGAGTTTTGGCGCTGTGCCCCCTAGTGGTCAGGAGTTATCAAAAACTGACTTTTTTGCTTATAACTTCTGAACCCTTTGGCCAAAAATCATGAAACTGGTCTCTTTAGATCCAGTGGGTCATGCCGAGTCCTGTGATACCAAATATTCCCATATCGGCCATTTTGAGCGTCTGCCATTTCGATTTTTCTTATAAGATGCAATGTTTAACAAACACTTGACTTTAGTGCTCTGTCAGGAATGGTTTACCCAATTGAAAGCAAACTTTGCATGTGTCAATGTCACCACACTCTCAATGTACCACACACTACAATTTGGTTACAGCGCTGCCTGTTGGTTGAATGCGATAAACCATTAAATCGAATTGCTAAAGACCGTATTGTTGGTTTTTCAGCCATTTAGACTTAAGTCATATTGAAATGTCTTTAGATTTTTACTGCCGTTGGTCTGATGATGCCAGTCATGTCGGCATGACATATAATGCCCTCCTTGCGCTTGGCCCCGTGATGGCTGCTAGCAGCTATATTTAGGGGCCAAGCACCGAAGGTGCGGAGGCACCTATTGTAATTGTTCCGGTTCTTTATTATTATTATTCATCTTCTTCTTCTTCTTCTTCTTCTTCTTCTTCTTCTTCCGCCATGGAAGTCTATGTAAGGCCATAGAACCGTTTGCGGGAAAATGATAAAATTTGGCACACTGATAGAGGACAAGCCAATCATTGACCATAGCAAATTTGAAGTCTCTAACTCAATGTCTCTAGCGCCACCAACTGTCCAAAGTTGCACTCACGTTTACGTAAATAACTCTTGAACCGTATGACCTAGAAACAAAATTCTTTCGTCCACTAATTCCTTGGCTCATGACGATTCGATTGCACCCTATGACGTCATTTTCCGTCATGAAAATTTTCCCGCCATTTTGAATTTTACGAAAAACCTACTTTTTCGAACTCCTCCTAGGCCGTTTTTCCGATTTCAACGAAAATTGAACCACATCATCTCCAGACAATGTGGACAAAAAGTTATCCAAAGAAAGTTGATATGTCAAACCGTTTACGAATAACTCGCGAAAGAATCCGACGTAATGGTCGCAAAAATGAAATTGAGGCTTTATCTCCGCAACGCATTAGCGTTTTCTGACCAAACTAGGTGTGTGTTATGTCAATCATGATCTGAGGCTACCTGCAGAGTTTTGGCGCTGTGCCCCCTAGTGGTCAAGAGATATGAAAAAGTTAAATATTTGATTATAACTTCTGAACGCTTTGGCCAAAAATAATAAAACTGGTCTCTTTAGATTCAGTGCATCATGCCGAGTAGTGCGATACCAAATTTTCCCATATCGGCCATTTTGAGCGTCGGCCATTTTGAATATTGTCATAAATTGCTATATTTAACAAAGATATTGGCGTATCGTTACGAAACTCAATATGTGTCTTCGGCACCTAACTTTGATACGACTCAAAAAGTTTCGAGGCAGCACCCCCTTGTGGTCAAAAATTATAACCAAATATACAAATATGCTAATAACTTTTGAGTGCGTTAACCTATGGTAAAACAAATTATCTTTATACGTTCCTTGGGTCAAACCGAGAACACAGATACCAAATTTGTCATAGTCGGCCAAACTTCTTGTCCACCATGTTGTTTTTCTTTAAAAACCTACTTTTTCGAACTCCTCCCAGACCGTTTGTCCAATTTTTAACAACATTAAACCACATCATTTCCAGACCATCTTGACAAAAAGTTATCCAAAGAAAGTTGATATGTCAAACCGTTTACGAATAACTCGCGAAAGAATCTGACGTAATGGTTGCAAAAATGAAATTGAGGCTTTATCTCCGCAACGCATTAGCCTTTTTTGACCAAACTAGGTGTGTGTTATGTCAATCATGGTTTGAGGCTACCTGCAGAGTTTTGGCGCTGTGCCCCCTAGTTGTCAGGAGTTATCAAAAACTGACTTTTTTGCTTATAACTTCTGAACCCTTTGGCCAAAAATCATGAAACTGGTCTCTTTAGATCCAGTGGGTCATGCCGAGTCCTGTGATACCAAATATTCCCATATCGGCCATTTTGAGCGTCTGCCATTTCGATTTTTCTTATAAGATGCTATGTTTAACAAACACTTGACTTTAGTGCTCTGTCAGCAATGGTTTACCCAATTGAAAGCAAACTTTGCATGTGTCAATGTCACCACACTCTCAATGTACCACACAGTACAATTTGGTTACAGCGCTGCCTGTTGGTTGAATGCGATAAACCATTAAATCGAATTGCTAAAGACCGTATTGTTGGTTTTTCAGCCATTTAGACTTAAGCCATATTGAAATGTCTTTAGATTTTTACTGCCGTTGGTCTGATGATGCCAGCCATGTCGGCATGACATTTAATGCCCTCCTTGCGCTTGGCCCCGTGATGGCTGCTAGCAGCTATATTTAGGGGCCAAGCACCGAAGGTGCGGAGGCACCTATTGTTTTTGTTCCGGTTCTTATTATTATTATTATTATTATTCTTCTTCTGCCATTGAAGTCTATGACAGCCCATAGAACCGTAAGCGGGAAAATGAAAAAAAGTTGGCACACTGATAAAGGAGAGTCCAATCATTGACCATAGCAAAATTGAAGTCTCTAACTCAATCTCTCTAGCGCCACCAACTGTCCAAAGTTGCACTCACGTTTACGTAAATAACTTTTGAACCGTATGTCCTAGAAACAAAATTCTTTTGTCCACTGATTCCTTGGCTCAAGACGATTCGATTGCACCCTATGACGTCATTTTCCGTCATGAAGATTTTCCCGCCATTTTGAATTTTATGAAAAACCTACTTTGTCGAACTCCTCCTAGGCCGTTCGTCCGATGTTCACGAAAATTGAACCACATCATCTCCCGACAATGTGGACAAAACGATATATAAAGAAAGTTGATTCGTCAAACCGTTTACGAATAACTCGCGAAAGAATCTGAGGTAAAAGTCGCCAAAATGAAATTGAGGCTTTATCTCCCCAATGCATTAGCCTTTTCTGACCAAACTAGGTGTGTGTTATGTCAATCATGGTTTGAGGCTACCTGCAGAGTTTTGGCGCTGTGCCCCCTAGTGGTCAGGAGTTATCAAAAACTGACTTTTTTGCTTATAACTTCTGAACCCTTTGGCCAAAAATCATGAAACTGGTCTCTTTAGATCCAGTGGGTCATGCCGAGTCCTGTGATAGCAAATATTCCCATATCGGGCATTTTGAGCGTCTGCCATTTCGATTTTTCTTATAAGATGCTATGTTTAACAAACACATGACTTTAGTGCTCTGTCAGCCATGGTTTACCCAATTTACCCAATGTACCACATGAATTGACACTACAATTTGGTTACAGCGCTGCCTGTTGGTCGAACGTGATAAACCATTAAATCGAACTACTAAAGACCGTATTGTTGATTTTTCAGCCATTTAGACTTAAGTCATATTGAAATGTCTTTAGATTCTTACTGCCGTTGGTCTGATGATGCCAGCCATGTCGGCATGACATTTAATGCCCTCCTTGCGCTTGGCCCCGTGATGGCTGCTAGCAGCTATATTTATTATTATTATTCTTCTTCTGCCATTGAAGTCTATGACAGCCCATAGAACCGTAAGCGGGAAAATGAAAAAAAGTTGGCACACTCATAAAGGAGAGTCCAATCATTGACCATAGCAAAATTGAAGTCTCTAACTCAATCTCTCTAGCGCCACCAACTGTCCAAAGTTGCACTCACGTTTACGTAAATAACTTTTGCACCGTATGTCCTAGAAACAGAATTCTTTTGTCCACTGATTCCTTGGCTCAAGACGATTCGATTGCACCCTATGACGTCATTTTCCGTCATGAAAATTTTCCCGCCATTTTGAATTTTATGAAAAACCTACTTTGTCGAACTCCTCCTAGGCCGTTCGTCCGATGTTCACGAAAATTGAACCACATCATCTCCCGACAATGTGGACATAACGATATATAAAGAAAGTTGATTCGTGTTTAACAAACACTTGACTTTAGTGCTCTGTCAGCAATGGTTTACCCAATTGAAAGCAAACTTTGCATGTGTCAATGTCACCACACTCTCAATGTACCACACACTACAATTTGGTTACAGCGCTGCCTGTTGGTTGAATGTGATAAACCATTAAATCGAATTACTAAAGACCGTATTGTTGATTTTTCAGCCATTTAGACTTAAGTCATATTGAAATGTCTTTAGATTCTTACTGCCGTTGGTCTGATGATGCCAGCCATGTCGGCATGACATTTAATGCCCTCCTTGCGCTTGGCCCCGTGATGGCTGCTAGCAGCTATATTTATTATTATTATTCTTCTTCTGCCATTGAAGTCTATGACAGCCCATAGAACCGTAAGCGGGAAAATGAAAAAAAGTTGGCACACTCATAAAGGAGAGTCCAATCATTGACCATAGCAAAATTGAAGTCTCTAACTCAATCTCTCTAGCGCCACCAACTGTCCAAAGTTGCACTCACGTTTACGTAAATAACTTTTGCACCGTATGTCCTAGAAACAGAATTCTTTTGTCCACTGATTCCTTGGCTCAAGACGATTCGATTGCACCCTATGACGTCATTTTCCGTCATGAAAATTTTCCCGCCATTTTGAATTTTATGAAAAACCTACTTTGTCGAACTCCTCCTAGGCCGTTCGTCCGATGTTCACGAAAATTGAACCACATCATCTCCCGACAATGTGGACATAACGATATATAAAGAAAGTTGATTCGACAAACCGTTTACGAATAACTCGCGAAAGAATCTGAGGTAAAAGTCGCCAAAATGAAATTGAGGCTTTATCTCCCCAATGCATTAGCCTTTTCTGACCAAACTAGGTGTGTGTTATGTCAATCATGGTTTGAGGCTACCTGCAGAGTTTTGGCGCTGTGCCCCCTAGTGGTCAGGAGTTATCAAAAACTGACTTTTTTGCTTATAACTTCTGAACCCTTTGGCCAAAAATCATGAAACTGGTCTCTTTAGATCCAGTGGGTCATGCCGAGTCCTGTGATACCAAATATTCCCATATCGGCCATTTTGAGCGTCTGCCATTTCGATTTTTCTTATAAGATGCAATGTTTAACAAACACTTGACTTTAGTGCTCTGTCAGCAATGGTTTACCCAATTGAAAGCAAACTTTGCATGTGTCAATGTCACCACACTCTCAATGTACCACACACTACAATTTGGTTACAGCGCTGCCTGTTGGTTGAATGCGATAAACCATTAAATCGAATTGCTAAAGACCGTATTGTTGGTTTTTCAGCCATTTAGACTTAAGTCATATTGAAATGTCTTTAGATTTTTACTGCCGTTGGTCTGATGATGCCAGTCATGTCGGCATGACATATAATGCCCTCCTTGCGCTTGGCCCCGTGATGGCTGCTAGCAGCTATATTTATTATTCTTTTTCTTGTGCCATGGGAGTCTATGGCAGCCCATAGAACCGTAAACGGGAAAATGAAAAAAAGTTGGCACACTCATTAAGGACAGTCCAGTCATTGACCATAGCAAAATTGAAGTCTCTAACTCAATCTCTATAGCGCCACCAACTGTCCAAAGTTGCACTCACGTTTACGTTAATAACTTTTGAACCGTATGTCCTAGAAACAAAATTCTTATGTCCACTGATTCCTTGGCTCAAGACGATTCGATTGCACCATATGACGTCATTTTCCGTCATGAATATTTTCCCGCCATTTTGAATTTTATGAAAAACCTACTTTTTCGAACTCCTCCTAGGCCGTTTGTCCGATTTTCACGAAAATTGAACCACATCATCTCCAGACCATGGTGACAAAAAGTTATCCAAAGAAAGTTGATATGTCAAACCGTTTATGAATAACTCACGAAAGAATCCGACGTAATGATCGCAAAAATGAACTTGAGGCTATATCTCCACAACGCATTAGCGTTTTCTGACCAAACTCGGTGTGTGTTATGTCAATCATGGTCTGAGGCTACCTGCAGAGTTTTGGCGCTGTGCCCCCTAGTGGTCAGGAGATATGAAAAAGTGACATTTTTCCTTACAACTCCTGAACGCTTTGTCCAAAAATCATAAAACTGGTCTCGTTAGATTCAGTGCATCATGCCGAGTCGTGCGATACCAAATTTTCCCATATCGGCCATTTAGAGCGTCGGCCATTTTGAATATTGTCATAAATTGCTATATTTAACAAATGGATTGGCGTATCGTTACGAAACTCAATATGTGTCTTTGGCACCTAACATTGATACGGCACAAAAAGTTTGGGGGCAGCGCCACCTTGTGGTCAAAAGTTATAACCAAATTTACAAATATGCTAATAACTTTTGATGACGTTAACCTATTGTAAAACAAATGGTCTTAATGTGTTCATTGGGTCAAGCCGAGACCATAGATACCAAATATGTCATATTCGGCCAAACCTCCGATTTGCCATGTTATTTTTCTTTAAAAACCTACTTTTTCGAACTCCTCCCAGACCGTTTGTCCAATTTTCACCAAAATTGAACCACATCATCTCCAGACCATCATGACCAAAAGTTATCCAAAGAAAGTTGATATGTCAAACCGTTTACGAATAACTCGCGAAAGAATCCAACGTAATGGTCGCAAAAATGAAATTGAGGCTTTATCTCCGCAACGCATTAGCGTTTTCTGACCAAACTAGGTGTGTGTTATGTCAATCATGGTCTGAGGCTACCTGCAGAGTTTTGGCGCTCTGCCCCCTAGTGGTCAGGAGATATTAAAAAACTGACTTTTTTGATTATAACTCCTGAACCCTTTGGCCAAAAATCATGAAACTGGTCTCTTTAGATCCAGTGGGTCATGCCGAGTCCTGTGATACCAAATTTTCCCATATCGGCCATTTTGAGCGTCTGCCATTTCGATTTTTCTTATAAGATTCTATGTTTAACAAACACATGGCTTTAGTGGTCTGTCAGCAATGGTTTACCCAATTGAAAGCAAACTTTGCATGTGTCAATGTCACCACACTCTCAATGTACCACATGAATTGACACTACAATTTGGTTACAGCGCTGCCTGTTGATTGAATGTGATAAACCATTAAATCGAAATACTAAAGACCGTATTGTTGATTTTTCAGCCATTTAGACTTAAGTCATATTGAAATGTCTTTAGATTCTTACTGCCGTTGGTCTGATGACGCCAGCCATGTCGGCATGACATTTAATGCCCTCCTTGCGCTTGGCCCCGTGATGGCTGCTAGCAGCTATATTTATTATTATTATTTTCTTCTTCTGCCATTGAAGTCTATGACAGCCCATAGAACCGTAAGCGGGAAAATGAAAAAAAGTTGGCACACTCATAAAGGACAGTCCAATCATTGACCATAGCAAAATTGAAGTCTCTAACGCAATCTCTATTGCGCCACCAACTGTCCAAAGTTGCACTCACGTTTACGTAAATAACTTTTGAACCGTATGTCCTAGAAACAAAATTCTTTTGTCCACTGATTCCTTAGCTCAAGACGATTCGATTGCACCCTATGACGTCATTTTCCGTCATGAAAATTTTCCCGCCATTTTGAATTTTATGAAAAACCTACTTTTTCGAACTCCTCCTAGGCCGTTTGTCCGATGTTCACGAAAATTGAACCACATCATCTCCAGACAATGTGGACAAAACGGTATATAAAGAAAGTTGATTCGTCAAACCGTTTACGAATAACTCACGAAAGAATCCGAGGTAAAAGTCGCCAAAATGAAATTGAGGCTTTATCTCCCCAATGCATTAGCCTTTTCTGACCAAACTAGGTGTGTGTTATGTCAATCATGGTCTGAGGCTACCTGCAGAGTTTTGGCGCTGTGCCCCCTAGTGGTCAGGAGATATGAAAAACTGACTTTTTTGCTTATAACTTCTGAACCCTTTGGCCAAAAATCATGAAACTGGTCTCTTTAGATCCAGTGGGTCATGCCGAGTCCTGTGATACCAAATATTTCCCATGTATTGTTGATTTTTCAGCCATTTAGACTTAAGTCATATTGAAATGTCTTTAGATTCTTACTGCCGTTGGTCTGATGATGCCAGCCATGTCGGCATGACATTTAATGCCCTCCTTGCGCTTGGCCCCGTGATGGCTGCTAGCAGCTATATTTATTAGGGGCCAAGCACCGAAGGTGCGGAGGCACCTATTGTTTTTGTTCCGGTTCTTATTATTATTATTAGGGGCCAAGCACCGAAGGTGCGGAGGCACCTATTGTTTTTGTTCCGGTTCTTATTATTAGGGGCCAAGCACCGAAGGTGCGGAGGCACCTATTGTTTTTGTTCCGGTTCTTATTATTATTATTATTATTATTCTTCTTCTGCCATTGAAGTCTATGACAGCCCATAGAACCGTAAGCGGGAAAATGAAAAAAAGTTGGCACACTGATAAAGGAGAGTCCAATCATTGACCATAGCAAAATTGAAGTCTCTAACTCAATCTCTCTAGCGCCACCAACTGTCCAAAGTTGCACTCACGTTTACGTAAATAACTTTTGAACCGTATGTCCTAGAAACAAAATTCTTTTGTCCACTGATTCCTTGGCTCAAGACGATTCGATTGCACCCTATGACGTCATTTTCCGTCATGAAGATTTTCCCGCCATTTTGAATTTTAAGAAAAACCTACTTTGTCGAACTCCTCCTAGGCCGTTCGTCCGATGTTCACGAAAATTGAACCACATCATCTCCCGACAATGTGGACAAAACGATATATAAAGAAAGTTGATTCGTCAAACCGTTTACGAATAACTCGCGAAAGAATCTGAGGTAAAAGTCGCCAAAATGAAATTGAGGCTTTATCTCCCCAATGCATTAGCCTTTTCTGACCAAACTAGGTGTGTGTTATGTCAATCATGGTTTGAGGCTACCTGCAGAGTTTTGGCGCTGTGCCCCCTAGTGGTCAGGAGTTATCAAAAACTGACTTTTTTGCTTATAACTTCTGAACCCTTTGGCCAAAAATCATGAAACTGGTCTCTTTAGATCCAGTGGGTCATGCCGAGTCCTGTGATAGCAAATATTCCCATATCGGGCATTTTGAGCGTCTGCCATTTCGATTTTTCTTATAAGATGCTATGTTTAACAAACACATGACTTTAGTGCTCTGTCAGCCATGGTTTACCCAATTTACCCAATGTACCACATGAATTGACACTACAATTTGGTTACAGCGCTGCCTGTTGGTCGAACGTGATAAACCATTAAATCGAACTACTAAAGACCGTATTGTTGATTTTTCAGCCATTTAGACTTAAGTCATATTGAAATGTCTTTAGATTCTTACTGCCGTTGGTCTGATGATGCCAGCCATGTCGGCATGACATTTAATGCCCTCCTTGCGCTTGGCCCCGTGATGGCTGCTAGTTATTAGGGGCCAAGCACCGAAGGTGCGGAGGCACCTATTGTTTTTGTTCCGGTTCTTATTAGGGGTTCAAACGCGAAGCGTTGAAAACCTATTGTAATTGTTAAGATTTTTATTATTATTATTATTATTCTGCCGTACTTCTTATCGTCCAGACCAAACCGTAATGTCTAGAGACTTGAAAGTTGGCCAGAAGGTAGGTCTCAATTTGGGGAGAACGTATCAAAATATGACCCCGATTGGCCAATAGGTGGCGCTACAGCGATCAAAATACCTAAATTGCTAATAACTCATAGACAGTTTGTCGTACACTCAAGTGTCTTATATCCCTGGAATCCTTGGCTCAAGACTTAAAAAATGTATATCTCCGATTTCATTTCCGCCTATAAAAATTGTCCGCCATTTTGAATTTTCTGAAAAAAAATTTTTTCGAACTCCTCATAGGCCGTTTGTCCAAATAACGTGAAACTTCACACATATCATCTAGAGACTCTCATGACCAAAAGTTATTCAAATAATTTCGATCGGTGATTCAGGCTTGCAACAACACGCTAAAACGTTCGCATAGTGCGGAGACACTTTTGCTAAAATCGTAATAACTCTGGAACGCAAAGAGATAATCTCAACAAACTTCACATAGTCATGTATAAGGTCATTTTGTGGTCACACCAAAAAAACTGGGCCAGTTGACCACTTGGTGGCGCTATATTGTGAAAAAAACACTAAATCACCTGTACAGGGTCACATGTTTATCTGATTGACCTGAAACTTGTCATGCACGGTCTTTGACCAAGGGTCCCTGATGGTCTATGAGGACATTGGTGTATCTCAAAAAACATGGCCGTCATCGGCCAATGAACTTTGAGCATCAATTAGACCAGCCTAACGAAGGTCGATCGGAACGAAACTCGATGGGTGTGTTTGACGCATGGCCATAGTGGTCTGTCAGAATTTTGAAAAAAATCGGACACTAGTTGGCGCTAACAAGTTTTTTGCGTCTCTACTCACGTGGTATTTCACGCATCCACAGAATATTGATATCATATGATAGATCTCCTCATACTGAACAACTTTGCCTCAAGAACCACTGCTGTCAATCAAATTGTTTGCGAAATATTGGAGATTTTTGAAATTTCAAATTTTTCGAACTCGTCATAGGCGGTCAATACGATTGGCTTGAAAATTCACACGCATCATCTAGGGACACTCAAGGCAAAAAGTTATTCAAAGAATTTTGATTAGTTAACCCGTTCAGCAGATATAATTTTTCATATATTTCAGGTCTGGCCTATTGTGAATAAAAAGCCTATATATCTCGTCCACAAACAAGAAACTTCACCAAACTGTGTAAATGTTAAGAACAAGTCATTTTGAAGAAATGTGTCGGGTTTCATGTATTTCTGCAGCTCATAGGGCTCACAATAAATTATAAACACTCTCTATTTTAAAATCTTAGAAAAGCTGTAATACTACTTTTGTCCACAAGAGAAACGTCACAGAACTGTGAACATGTTAAGAACAAGTCATTTTGAAGAAATGTGTCAGGTCTCATGTATTTCTGATGCTCATAGGGCTCACAATAAATTATAAACACTCTCTATTTTAAAATCTTAGAAAAGCTGTAATACTACTTTTGTCCACAAGAGAAACGTCACAGAACTGTGAACATGTTAAGAACAAGTCATTTTGAAGAAATGTGTCAGGTCTCATGTATTTCTGATGCTCATAGGGCTCACAATAAATTATAAACAATCTTTATTTTAAAATCTTAGAAAAGCTGTAATACTACTTTTGTCCACAAGAGGCACCATCAGGCTAGAAAATCTTTTTATGTGGAGAACAAGTCAGATTGACATAGACTGACATAAACTGACAGAACAGTTCAGATGTTCAGTTCACAATATTAATATCATTTAATCTTCTCAGTCTGAACATCTTTGAAAGATGTCTATTCACACAGAGTAGAAACTTCACAGAACTGTGCTCATTAGGTAAACTAGTCAGATTGACAAAAAAGGTCATAACAGTTCAAATGATATGACGTGTAGTGTTAAACATATCCACATTACTATCATTTGATAGATCTTCCCATACTGAAAAAATTTGTAACATGTCTATATATAATTTACACAAACTAGAAACTTCATAAAGCTCTGTTTATGTGGAGAACAAGTCAGATTGACATAGACCGACATAACTGTTCATATGTTCAGTTCACAATGTCAATATCATTTGATCTTCTCATTCTGAACATCTTTGAAAGATGTCTATACATTGTTTACACAAAGTAGAAACTTCACAGAACTGTGCACATTAGGAAAACAAGTCAGATTGACCACAAACCGTCTTGACAGCTCAGATGGTCTTGAGACGTTTGAACCCCGGTCATTGCTGCTTGCAGCTATATTTATTATTAGGGGTTCAAACGCGAAGCGTTGAAAACCTATTGTAATTGTTAGGATTTTTATTATTATTATTATTATTATTATTCTTCTGCCGTAATGCGTCTCGTGCAGACCAAACCGTAAGGTCTAGAGACTTGAAACTTTGTCAGATGGTAGGTCTCAATTTGGGGAGAACGTATCAAAATATGACGCAAATCGGGCTATAGGTGGCGCTACAGCGACTACAAACGCGTACATGTTCATAACTCGTAAACCGTTTGTCGTACACTCAAGTGTCTTATATCTCTGGAATCCTTGGCTCAAAACTTAAAAAATGTATATCTCCGATTTCATTTCCGCCTATAAAAATTTTCCGCCATTTTGAATTTTCTGAAAAAAAAAGTTTTCGAACTCCTCATAGACCGTTTGTCCAAATAACGCGAAACTTCACACATATCATCTAGAGACTCTCATGACCAAAAGTTATTCAAATAATTTTGATCGGTGATTCACGCTTGCAACGACACGCTAAAACGTTTGCATAAGGCGGAGACACTTTTGCTAAAATCGTAATAGCTCTGGAACGCAAAGAGATAATCTCACCAAACTTCACATAGTCATGTATAAGCTCAATTTGTGGTCACACCAAAAAAACTGCGATGATTGACCACTTGGTGGCGCTATATTGCGAAAAAAACACTCAATCACCTGTACAGGGTCACATGGTAGTCCGATTGACCTGAGACTTGTCATGCACGGTCTTTGTCCAAGGGTCCATGATGGTCTATGAGGACATTGGTGTATCTCAAAAAACATGACCGTCATCGGCCAATGAACTTTGAGCATCAATTAGACCAGCTTAACGAAGGTCGATCGGAACGAAACTCGATGGGCGTGTTTGACTCATGGCCCTAGTGGTCTGTCAGAATTTTGAAGAAAATCGGACACTCGTTGGTGCTAACAAGTTTTTTGCGTCTCTACTCACGTGGTGTTTCACGCATCCCCAAAATATTGATATCATCTGATAGATCTCCTCATACTGAACAACTTTGCCTCAAGAACCACTGCTGTCAATCAAATTGTTTGCGAAATATTGGAGATTTTTGAAATTTCAAATTTTTCGAACTCGTCATAGGCCGTCAATCTCACTGGCTTGAAAATTCACACGCATCATCTAGGGACACTCAAGGCAAAAAGTTGTCAAAGGATTTTCGATTAGTTAAACCGTTCAGCAAAAAAAAAATTTCATATATTTCTGATTTGGCCTATTGTGATTAAAATGTCTATATATCTTGTCCAAAAACAAGAAACTTCACAAAACTGTGTAAATGTTAAGAACAAGACATTATGAAGAAACTTGTGAGGTTTCATGTATTTCTGATGCTCGTACGGCTCACAATAAATTATAAACGATCCACATTTTAAAATCTTAGAAAAGCTGTAATACTAGTTTTGTCCTCAAGAGAAACGTCACAGATCTGTGAACATGTTAAGAACAAGTCATTTTGAAGAAATGTGTCAGGTCTCATGTATTTCTGATGCTCATAGGGCTCACAATAAATTACAAACGATCTACATTTTAAAATCTTAGAAAAGCTGTAATACTACTTTTGTCCACAAGAGGCACCATCAGGCTAGAAAATCTTTTTATGTGGAGAACAAGTCAGATTGACATAGACTGACATAAACTGACAGAACAGTTCAGATGTTCAGTTCACAATATCATTTAATCTTCTCAGTCTGAACATCTTTGAAAGATTTCTATTCATTGTTTGCACAGAGTAGAAATTTCACAGAACTGTGCTCATTAGGAAATCTAGTCAGATTGACCACAAACCGTCTTGACAGCTCAGATGGTCTTGCGACGTTTGAACCCCGGTCATTGCTGCTTGCAGCTATATTTATTATTATTATTCTTCTTCTGCCATTGAAGTCTATGACAGCCCATAGAACCGTAAGCGGGAAAATGAAAAAAAGTTGGCACACTCATAAAGGAGAGTCTAATCATTGACCATAGCAAAATTGAAGTCTCTAACTCAATCTCTCTACCGCCACCAACTGTCCAAAGTTGCACTCACGTTTACGTAAATAACTTTTGAACCGTATGTCCTAGAAACAAAATTCTTTTGTCCACTGATTCCTTGGCTCAAGACGATTCGATTGCACCCTATGACGTCATTTTCCGTCATGAAAATTTTCCCGCCATTTTGAATTTTATGAAAAACCTACTTTGTCGAACTCCTCCTAGGCCGTTCGTCCGATGTTCACGAAAATTGAACCACATCATCTCCTGACAATGTGGACAAAACGATATATAAACAAAGTTGATTCGTCAAACCGTTTACGAATAACTTGTGAAAGAATCTGAGGTAAAAGTCGCCAAAATGAAATTGAGGCTTTATCTCCCCAATGCATTAGCCTTTTCTGACCAAACTAGGTGTGTGTTATGTCAATCATGGTTTGAGGCTACCTGCAGAGTTTTGGCGCTGTGCCCCCTAGTGGTCAGGAGTTATCAAAAACTGACTTTTTTGCTTATAACTTCTGAACCCTTTGGCCAAAAATCATGAAACTGGTCTCTTTAGATCCAGTGGGTCATGCCGAGTCCTATGATACCAAATATTCCCATATCGGCCATTTTGAGCGTCTGCCATTTCGATTTTTCTTATAAGATGCTATGTTTAACAAACACATGACTTTAGTGCTCTGTCAGCAATGGTTTACCCAATTGAAAGCAAACTTTGCATGTGTCAATGTCACCACACTCTCAATGTACCACACACTACAATTTGGTTACAGCGCTGCCTGTTGGTTGAATGCGATAAACCATTAAATCGAATTGCTAAAGACCGTATTGTTGGTTTTTCAGCCATTTAGACTTAAGCCATATTGAAATGTCTTTAGATTTTTACTGCCGTTGGTCTGATGATGCCAGTCATGTCGGCATGACATTTAATGCCCTCCTTGCGCTTGGCCCCGTGATGGCTGCTAGCAGCTATATTTATTATTATTCTTCTTCTGCCATTGAAGTCTATGACAGCCCATAGAACCGTAAGCGGGAAAATGAAAAAAAGTTGGCACACTCATAAAGGACAGTCCAATCATTGACCATAGCAAAATTGAAGTCTCTAACTCAATCTCTATTGCGCCACCAACTGTCCAAAGTTGCACTCACGTTTATGTAAATAACTTTTGAACCGTATGTCCTAGAAACAAAATTCTTTTGTCCACTGATTCCTTGGCTCAAGACGATTCGAATGCACCCTATGACGTCATTTTCCGTCATGAAAATTTTCCCGCCATTTTGAATTTTATGAAAAACCTACTTTTTCGAACTCCTCCTAGGCCGTTCGTCCGATTTTCACGAAAATTGAACCACATCATCTCCAGACAATGTGGACAAAACGGTATATAAAGAAAGTTTATTCGTCAAACTGTTTACGAATAACTCGCGAAAGAATCCGAGGTAAAAGTCGCCAAAATGAATTTGAGGCTTTATCTCCGCAATGCATTAGCCTTTTCTGACCAAACTAGGTGTGTATTATGTCAATCATGGTTTGAGGCTACCTGCAGAGTTTTGGCGCTGTGCCCCCTAGTGGTCAGGAGTTATGAAAAACTGACTTTTGTGCTTATAACTTCTGAACCCTTTGGCCAAAAATCATGAAACTGGTCTCTTTAGATCCAGTGGGTCATGCCGAGTCCTGTGATACCAAATATTCCCATATCGGCCATTTTGAGCGTCTGCCATTTCGATTTTTCTTATAAGATGCTATGTTTAACAAACACTTGACTTTAGTGCTCTGTCAGCAATGGTTTACCCAATTGAAAGCAAACTTTGCATGTGTCAATGTCACCACACTCTCAATGTACCACACACTACAATTTGGTTACAGCGCTGCCTGTTGGTTGAATGCGATAAACCATTAAATCGAATTGCTAAAGACCGTATTGTTGGTTTTTCAGCCATTTAGACTTAAGCCATATTGAAATGTCTTTAGATTTTTACTGCCGTTGATCTGATGATGCCAGTCATGTCGGCATGACATTTAATGCCCTCCTTGCGCTTGGCCCCGTGATGGCTGCTAGCAGCTATATTTATTATTATTATTATTCTTCTTCTGCCATTGAAGTCTATGACAGCCCATAGAACCGTAAGCGGGAAAATGAAAAAAAGTTGGCACACTCATAAAGGAGAGTCTAATCATTGACCATAGCAAAATTGAAGTCTCTAACTCAATCTCTCTACCGCCACCAACTGTCCAAAGTTGCACTCACGTTTACGTAAATAACTTTTGAACCGTATGTCCTAGAAACAAAATTCTTTTGTCCACTGATTCCTTGGCTCAAGACGATTCGATTGCACCCTATGACGTCATTTTCCGTCATGAAAATTTTCCCGCCATTTTGAATTTTATGAAAAACCTACTTTGTCGAACTCCTCCTAGGCCGTTCGTCCGATGTTCACGAAAATTGAACCACATCATCTCCTGACAATGTTGACAAAACGATATATAAACAAAGTTGATTCGTCAAACCGTTTACGAATAACTCGTGAAAGAATCTGAGGTAAAAGTCGCCAAAATGAAATTGAGGCTTTATCTCCCCAATGCATTAGCCTTTTCTGACCAAACTAGGTGTGTGTT
Source organism: Rhodeus uyekii (assembly GCA_037043235.1). Taxonomy (NCBI): domain Eukaryota; kingdom Metazoa; phylum Chordata; class Actinopteri; order Cypriniformes; family Acheilognathidae; genus Rhodeus; species Rhodeus uyekii. The sequence continues at coordinate 36,560 of JAWRVZ010000021.1, read as the reverse complement.
ATGTCAATCATGGTTTGAGGCTACCTGCAGAGTTTTGGCGCTCTGCCCCCTAGTGGTCAGGAGATATGAAAAAGTGACATTTTTCCTTACAACTCCTGAACCCTTTGGCCAAAAATCATAAAACTGGTCTCGTTAGATTCAGTGCATCATGCCGAGTCGTGCGATACCAAATTTTCCCATATCGGCCATTTAGAGCGTCGGCCATTTTGAATATTGTCATAAATTGCTATATTTAACAAATGGATTGGCGTATCGTTACGAAACTCAATATGTGTCTTCGGCACCTAATCTTGATACGGCACAAAAAGTTTGGGGGCAGCGCCACCTTGTGGTCAAAAGTTATAACCAAATTTACAAATATGCTAATAACTTTTGATGACGTTAACCTATTGTAAAACAAATGGTCTTAATGTGTTCATTGGGTCAAGCCGAGACCATAGATACCAAATATGTTATATTCGGCCAAACCTCCGATTTGCCATGTTATTTTTCTTTAAAAACCTACTTTTTCGAACTCCTCCCAGACCGTTTGTCCAATTTTCACCAAAATTGAACCACATCATCTCCAGACCATCATGACAAAAAGTTATCCAAAGAAAGTTGATATGTCAAACCGTTTACGAATAACTCGCGAAAGAATCCGACGTAATGGTCGCAAAATTGAAATTGAGGCTTTATCTCCGCAATGCATTAGCCTTTTCTGACCAAACTAGGTGTGTGTTATGTCAATCATGGTCTGAGGCTACCTGCAGAGTTTTGGCGCTCTGCCCCCTAGTGGTCAGGAGATATTAAAAAACTGACATTTTTGATTATAACTCCTGAACGCTTTGTCTAAAAATCATGAAACTGCTGTCTTTAGATCCAGTTGGTCATGCCGAGTCCTGTGATACCACATTTTCCCATATCGGCCATTTTGAGCATCTGCCATTTCGATTTTTCTTATAAGATGCTATGTTTAACAAACACATGACTTTAGTGCTGTCAGCAATGGTTTACCCAATTGAAAGCAAACTTTGCATGTGTCAATGTCACCACACTCTCAATGTACCACACACTACAATTTGGTTACAGCGCTGCCTGTTGGTTGAATGCGATAAACCATTAAATCGAATTGCTAAAGACCGTATTGTTGGTTTTTCAGCCATTTAGACTTAAGTCATATTGAAATGTCTTTAGATTCTTACTGCCGTTGGTCTGATGATGCCAGTCATGTCGGCATGACATTTAATGCCCTCCTTGCGCTTGGCCCCGTGATGGCTGCTAGCAGCTATATTTAGGGGCCAAGCACCGAAGGTGCGGAGGCACCTATTGTTTTTGTTCCGGTTCTTATTATTATTAGGGGCCAAGCACCGAAGGTGCGGAGGCACCTATTGTGTTTGTTCCGGTTCTTTATTATTATTCCTCTTCTTCTTCTTCTTCCGCCATGGAAGTCTATGGCAGGCCATAGAACCGTTTGCGGGAAAATGATGAAATTTGGCACACTGATCAAGGACAAGCCAATCATTGACCATAGCAAATTTGAAGTCTCTAACTCAATGTCTCTAGCGCCACCAACTGTCCAAATTTGAACTCACGTTTACGTAAATAACTTTTGAACCGTATGTCCTAGAAACAAAATTCTTTCGTCCACTGATTCCTTGGCTCAAGACGATTCGATTGCACCCTATGACGTCATTTTCCGTCATGAAAATTTTCCCGCCATTTTGAATTTTACGAAAAACCTACTTTTTCGAACTCCTCCTAGGCCGTTGGTCCGATTTTCACGAAAATTGAACCACATCATCTCCAGACTATGCATACAAAAAGTTATTAAAAGAAAGTTGATTTGTCAAACCGTTTACGAATAACTTGCGAAAGAATTCAACAAAATGGCCGCAGAAATGAAAGCGAGGCTTTATCTCCGCAACGCATTAGCGTATTCTAACCAAACTTGGTGTGTGTTATGGCAATGATGGTCTGAGGCTACCTACAGAGTTTTGGCGCTCTGCCCCCTAGTGGTCTGGAGATATGAAAAAGTGAAATATTTGCTTATAACTTCTGAACGCTTCGACCAAAAATCATAAAACTGGTCTCGTTAGATTCAGGGCATCATGCCGAGTCGTGCGATACAAAATTTTCCCATATTGGCCATTTTGAGGGTCGGCCATTTTGAATTTTGTCACAAATTGCTATATTTAACAAACACATTGGCGTATCGTTACGAAACTCGATATGTGTCTTCGGCATCTGGGCCTGATACAACACAAAAAATTTCGAGGCAGCGCCACCTTGTGGTCAAAAGTTATAACCAAATTTCCAAAAATGCTAATAACTTTTGAACACGTTAACCTATGGTAAAATAAGTTGTCTTTATACGTTCCTTGGGTCAAACCGAGAACACAGATACCAAAATTGTCATAGTCGGCCAAACTTCCTGTCCGCCATGTTGTTTTTCTTTAAAAACCTACTTTTTCGAACTCCTCCCACACCGTTTGTCCAATTTTCACCAAAATTGAATCATAACATCTTCAGACCATGCTGACAAAAAGTTATTAAAATAAAGTTGATTTGTCAAACAGGTTTCGATAAAATTGCGAACGAATTTGACCAAATTGCCACCAAATAAAGCGAGGCTATATCTCCGCAACGCATTAGCGTATTCTGACCAAACTTTCTGTGTGTCATGTCAATCATGATCTGAGGCTACCTGCAGAGTTTTGGCGCTCTGCCCCCTAGTGGTCAGGAGATATAAAATAATGACATTTTTGATTATAACTCCTGAACGCTTTGTCCAAAAATCATGAAACTGCTGTCTTTAGATTCAGTGCATCATGCCGAGTCCTGCGATACCAAATTTTCCCATATCGGCCATTTTCAGCGTCAGCTATTTAGAATTTTGTCATGAAATGCTATGCTTAACAAACACATGACTTTAAAGCTGGATGTCAGCAATGCTTTACCCTATTGACACCAAACTTTGCATGTGTCATTGTCACCTCACTCTGGATAAACCACGTGATTTGACATATCAGTTTGGTTACAGCGCTGCCTGTTGGTCGAACGTGATAAACCATTAAATCGAATTACTATAGACCGTATTGATGATTTTTCAGCCATTTAGACTGAAGTCATATTGAAATGTCTTTAGATGCTTCCTGCCGTTGGTCTGATGCTGCCAGCCATGTCGGCATGACATTTAATGCCTTCTTTGTGCTTGGCCCCGTCATGGCTGCTTGCAGCTATATTTATTAGGGGCCAAGCACCGAAGGTGCGGAGGCACCTATTGTTTTTGTTCCGGTTCTTATTATTATTATTATTATTATTCTTCTTCTGCCATTGAAGTCTATGACAGCCCATAGAACCGTAAGCGGGAAAATGAAAAAAAGTTGGCACACTCATAAAGGAGAGTCCAATCATTGACCATAGCAAAATTGAAGTCTCTAACTCAATCTCTCTAGCGCCACCAACTGTCCAAAGTTGCACTCACGTTTACGTAAATAACTTTTGCACCGTATGTCCTAGAAACAGAATTCTTTTGTCCACTGATTCCTTGGCTCAAGACGATTCGATTGCACCCTATGACGTCATTTTCCGTCATGAAAATTTTCCCGCCATTTTGAATTTTATGAAAAACCTACTTTGTCGAACTCCTCCTAGGCCGTTCGTCCGATGTTCACGAAAATTGAACCACATCATCTCCCGACAATGTGGACATAACGATATATAAAGAAAGTTGATTCGACAAACCGTTTACGAATAACTCGCGAAAGAATCTGAGGTAAAAGTCGCCAAAATGAAATTGAGGCTTTATCTCCCCAATGCATTAGCCTTTTCTGACCAAACTAGGTGTGTGTTATGTCAATCATGGTTTGAGGCTACCTGCAGAGTTTTGGCGCTGTGCCCCCTAGTGGTCAGGAGTTATCAAAAACTGACTTTTTTGCTTATAACTTCTGAACCCTTTGGCCAAAAATCATGAAACTGGTCTCTTTAGATCCAGTGGGTCATGCCGAGTCCTGTGATACCAAATATTCCCATATCGGCCATTTTGAGCGTCTGCCATTTCGATTTTTCTTATAAGATGCAATGTTTAACAAACACTTGACTTTAGTGCTCTGTCAGGAATGGTTTACCCAATTGAAAGCAAACTTTGCATGTGTCAATGTCACCACACTCTCAATGTACCACACACTACAATTTGGTTACAGCGCTGCCTGTTGGTTGAATGCGATAAACCATTAAATCGAATTGCTAAAGACCGTATTGTTGGTTTTTCAGCCATTTAGACTTAAGTCATATTGAAATGTCTTTAGATTTTTACTGCCGTTGGTCTGATGATGCCAGTCATGTCGGCATGACATATAATGCCCTCCTTGCGCTTGGCCCCGTGATGGCTGCTAGTTAGGGGCCAAGCACCGAAGGTGCGGAGGCACCTATTGTTTTTGTTCCGGTTCTTATTATTATTATTATTATTATTCTTCTTCTGCCATTGAAGTCTATGACAGCCCATAGAACCGTAAGCGGGAAAATGAAAAAAAGTTGGCACACTCATAAAGGACAGTCCAATCATTGACCATAGCAAAATTGAAGTCTCTAACTCAATCTCTAAAGCGCCACCAACTGTCCAAAGTTGCACTCACGTTTATGTAAATAACTTTTGAACCGTATGTCCTAGAAACAAAATTCTTTTGTCCACTGATTCCTTGGCTCAAGACGATTCAATTGCACCCTATGACGTCATTTTCCGTCATGAAAATTTTCCCGCCATTTTGAATTTTATGAAAAACCTACTTTTTCGAACTCCTCCTAGGCCGTTCGTCCGATTTTCACGAAAATTGAACCACATCATCTCCAGACAATGTGGACAAAACGATATATAAAGGAAGTTGGTTCGTCAAACCATTTACGAATAACTCACAAAAGAATCTGAGGTAATAGTCGCTAAAATGAAATTGAGGCTTTATCTCCGTAATGCATTTGCCTTTTCTGACCAAACTAGGTGTGTGTTATGTCAATTATGGTCTGAGGCTACCTGCAGAGTTTTGGCGCTCTGCCCCCTACTGGTCAGGAGATATGAAAAACTGTCATTTTTGATTATAACTCCTGAACGCTTTGTCCAAAAATCATGAAACTGGTCTCTTTAGATCCAGTGGGTCATGCCGAGTCCTGTGATACCAAATATTCCCATATCGGCCATTTTGAGCGTCTGCCATTTCGATTTTTCTTATAAGATGCTATGTTTAACAAACACATGACTTTAGTGGTCTGTCAGCAATGGTTTACCCAATTGAAAGCAAACTTTGCATGTGTCAATGTCACCACACTCTCAATGTACCACATGAATTGACACTACAATTTGGTTACAGCGCTGCCTGTTGGTTGAATGTGATAAACCATTAAATCGAAATACTAAAGACCGTATTGTTGATTTTTCAGCCATTTAGACTTAAGTCATATTGAAATCTCTTTAGATTCTTACTGCCGTTGGTCTGATGATGCCAGCCATGTCGGCATGACATTTAATGCCCTCCTTGCGCTTGGCCCCGTGATGGCTGCTAGCAGCTATATTTAGGGGCCAAGCACCGAAGGTGCGGAGGCACCTATTGTTTTTGTTCCGGTTCTTATTATTATTAGGGGCCAAGCACCGAAGGTGCGAAGGCACCTATTGTTTCTGTTCCGGTTCTTATTATTATTCTTCATCTTCTTCTTCCGCCATGAAAGTCTATGGCAGCCCATAGAACCGTATGCGGGAAAATGATGAAAGTTGGCACACTCATTAAAGACAGTCCAATTATTGACCATAACAAATTTGAAGTCTCTAACTCAATATCTCTAGCGCCACCAACTGTCCAAAGTTGAACTAACGTTTATGCTAATAACTTTTGAACCGTATGACCTAGAAACAAAATTCTTATGTCCACTGATTCCTTGGCTCAAGACGATTCGATTGCACCCTATGACGTCATTTTCCGTCATGAAAATTTTCCCGCCATTTTGAATTTTATGAAAAACCTACTTTTTCGAACTCCTCCTAGACCGTTTTTCCGATTTCAACGAAAATTGAACCACATCATCTCCAGACCATGTGGACAAAAAGTTATCCAAAGAAAGTTGATATGTCAAACCGTTTACGAATAACTCGCGAAAGAATCCGACGTAATGGTCGCAAAAATGAAATTGAGGCTTTATCTCCGCAACGCATTAGCGTTTTCTGACCAAACTAGGTGTGTGTTATGTCAATCATGATCTGAGGCTACCTGCAGAGTTTTGGCACGGTGCCCCCTAGTGGTCAGGAGATATGAAAAAGTTAAATATTTGCTTATAACTTCTGAACGCTTCGGCCAAAAATAATAAAACTGGTCTCTTTAGATTCAGTGCATCATGCCAAGTCGTGCGATACCAAATTTTCCCATATCGGCCATTTTGAGCGTCGGCCATTTTGAATATTGTCATAAATTGCTATATTTAACAAAGATATTGGCGTATCGTTACGAAACTCAATATGTGTCTTCGGCACCTAACCTTGATACGACTCAAAAAGTTTCGAGGCAGCACCCCCTTGTGGTCAAAAATTATAACCAAATTTACAAATATGGTAATAACTTTTGAGCGCGTTAACCTATGGTAAAACAAATTATCTTTATACGTTCCTTGGGTCAAACCAAGAACACAGATACCAAATTTGTCATAGTCGGCCAAACTTCTTGTCCACCATGTTGTTTTTCTTTAAAAACCTACTTTTTCAAACTCCTCCCAGACCGTTTGTCCAATTTTCACCAAAATTAAACCACATCATCTCCAGACCATCATGACAAAAAGTTATCCAAAGAAAGTTGATATGTCAAACCGTTTACGAATAACTCGCGAAAGAATCCGACGTAATGGTTGCAAAAATGAAATTGAGGCTTTATCTCCGCAACGCATTAGTGTTTTCTGACCAAACTAGGTGTGTGTTATGTCAATCATGGTCTGAGGCTACCTGCAGAGTTTTGGCGTTCTGCCCCCTAGTGGTCAGGAGATATAAAAAAACTGACATTTTTGATTATAACTCCTGAACGCTTTGTCTAAAAATCATGAAACTGCTGTCTTTAGATCCAGTGGGTCATGCCGAGTCCTGTGATACCAAATTTTCCCATATCGGCCATTTTGAGCATCTGCCATTTCGATTTTTCTTATAAGATGCTATGTTTAACAAACACATGACTTTAGTGCTCTGTCAGCAATGGTTTACCCAATTGAAAGCAAACTTTGCATGTGTCAATGTCACCACACTCTCAATGTACCACATGAATTGACACTACAATTTGGTTTCAGTGCTGCCTGTTGGTTGAATGTGATAAACCATTAAATCAAATTACTAAAGACCGTATTGTTGATTTTTCAGCCATTTAGACTTAAGTCATATTGAAATGTCTTTAGATTCCTACTGCCGTTGGTCTGATGATGCCAGCCATGTCGGCATGACATTTAATGCCCTCCTTGTGCTTGGCCCCGTGATGGCTGCTAGCAGCTATATTTAGGGGCCAAGCACCGAAGGTGCGGAGGCACCTATTGTTTTTGTTCCGGTTCTTATTATTATTCTTCCGCTTCCGCTTCCGCTTCGCTTCCGCTTCCGCCATTGGAGTCTATGGCAGGCCATAGAACCGTTTGCGGGAAAATGATGAAATTTGGCACATGATAGAGGACAAGCCAATGATTGACCATAGCAAATTTGAAGTCTCTAACTCAATGTCTCTAGCGCCACCAACTGTCCAAAGTTGCACTCACGTTTACGTAAATAACTCTTGAACCGTATGTCCTAGAAACAAAATTCTTTCGTCCTCTAATTCCTTGGTTCAAGACGATTCGATTGCACCCCATGACGTCATTTTCCGTCATAAAATTTTTCCCGCCATTTTGAATTTTATGAAAAACCTACTTTTTCGAACTCCTTCTAGGCCGTTTGTCCGATTTTTACGAAAATTGAACCACATCATCTCCAGACCATGCGGACAAAAAGTTATTAAAAGAAAGTTGATATGTCAAACCGTTTACGAATAACTTGCGAAAGAATTTGACAAAATGGCCGCAGAAATGAAAGCGAGGCTATATCTCCGCAACACATTAGCGTATTCTGACCAAACTTGGTGTGTGTTATGGCAATCATGGTTTGAGGCTACCTGCAGAGTTTTAGCGCTCTGCCCCATAGTGGTCTGGAGATATGGAAAAGTGAAATATTTGCTTATAACTTCTGAATGCTTCGACCAAAAATCATAAAACTGGTCTCGTTAGATTCAGGGCATCATGCCGAGTCGTGCGATACTAAATTTTCCCATATCGGCCATTTTGAGGGTCGGCCATTTTGAATATTGTCATAAATTGCTATATTTAACAAACACATTGGCGTATCGTTACGAAACTCGATATGTGTCTTCGGCACCTGGGCCTGATACAACACAAAAAGTTTCGAGGCAGCGCCACCTTGTGGTCAAAAGTTATAACCAAATTTACAAAAATGCTAATAACTTTTTAATAGGTTAACCTATGGTAAAATAAGTTATCTTTATATGTTCCTTGGGTCAAACCGAGAACACAGATACCAAATTTGTCATAGTCGGCCAAACTTCCTGTCCACCATGTTGTTTTTCTTTAAAAACCTACTTTTTCGAACTCCTCCCACACCGTTTGTCCAATTTTCACCAAAATTGAATCAAAACATCTACAGACCATGCTGACAAAAAGTTATTAAAATAAAGTTGATTCATCAAACAGGTTTCGATAAAAATGCGAACGAATTTGACCAAATGGCCACCAAATAAAGCGTGGCTATATCTCTGCAACGCATTAGCGTATTCTGACCAAACTTTCTGTGTGTCATGTCAATCATGATCTGAGGCTACCTGCAGAGTTTTGGCGCTCTGCCCTCTAGTGGTCAGGAGATATGAAAAACTGACATTTTTGATTATAACTCCTGAATGCTTTGTCCAAAAATCATGAAACTGCTGTCTTTAGATTCAGTGCATCATGCCGAGTCCTGCGATACCAAATTTTCTCATATCGGCCATTTTCAGTGTCGGCTATTTAGAATTTTGTCATGAAATGCTATGCTTAACAAACACATGACTTTAAAGCTGTGTTTCATCAATGCTTTACCCTATTGACACCAAACTTTGCATGTGTCATTGTCACCTCACTCTGGATAAACCACATGATTTGACGTTTGGTTAGAGCGCTGCCTGTTGGTCAAACGTGATAAACCGTTAAATCGAATTACTAAAGACCGTATTGATGATTTTTCAGCCATTTAGACTGAAGTCATATTGAAATGTCTTTAGATGCTTCCTGCCGTTGGTCTGATGCTGCCAGCCATGTCGGCATGACATTTAATGCCTTCTTTGTGCTTGGCCCCGTCATGGCTGCTTGCAGCTATATTTATTATTATTATTCTTCTTCTGCCATTGAAGTCTATGACAGCCCATAGAACCGTAAGCGGGAAAATGAAAAAAAGTTGGCACACTCATAAAGGAGAGTCCAATCATTGACCATAGCAAAATTGAAGTCTCTAACTCAATCTCTATAGCGCCACCAACCGTCCAAAGTTGCACTCACGTTTACGTAAATAACTTTTGAACCGTATGTCCTAGAAACAAAATTCTTTTGTCCACTGATTCCTTGGCTCAAGACGATTCGATTGCACCCTATGACGTCATTTTCCGTCATGAAAATTTTCCCGCCATTTTGAATTTTATGAAAAACCTACTTTGTCGAACTCCTCCTAGGCCGTTCGTCCGATCTTCACGAAAATTGAACCACATCATCTCCCGACAATGTGGACAAAACGATATATAAAGAAAGTTGATTCGACAAACCGTTTACGAATAACTCGCGAAAGAATCCGAGGTAAAAGTCGCCAAATTGAAACTGAGGCTTTATCTCCGCAATGCATTAGTCTTTTCTGACCAAACTAGGTGTGTGTTATGTCAATCATGGTCTGAGGCTACCTGCAGAGTTTTGGCGCTCTGCCCCCTAGTGGTCAGGAGTTATGAAAAACTGACTTTTTTGCTTATAACTTCTGAACCCTTTGGCCAAAAAACATGAAACTGGTCTCTTTAGATCCAGTGGGTCATGCCGAGTCCTGTGATACCAAATATTCCCATATCGGCCATTTTGAGCGTCTGCCATTTCGATTTTTCTTATAAGATGCTAAGTTTAACAAACACATGACTTTAGTGCTCTGTCAGCAATGGTTTACCCAATTGAAAGCAAACTTTGCATGTGTCAGTCACCACACTCTCAATGTACCACATGAATTGACACTACAATTTGGTTACAGCGCTGCCTGTTGGTTGAATGTGATAAACCATTAAATCGAAATACTAAAGACCGTATTGTTGATTTTTCAGCCATTTAGACTTAAGTCATATTGAAATGTCTTTAGATTCTTACTGCCGTTGGTCTGATGATGCAAGCCATGTCGGCATAACATGTAATGCCCTCCTTGCGCTTGGCCCCGTGATGGCTGCTAGCAGCTATATTTATTATTATTCTTCTTCTGCCATTGAAGTCTATGACAGCCCATAGAACCGTAAGCGGGAAAATGAAAAAAAGTTGGCACACTCATAAAGGAGAGTCTAATCATTGACCATAGCAAAATTGAAGTCTCTAACTCAATCTCTCTACCGCCACCAACTGTCCAAAGTTGCACTCACGTTTACGTAAATAACTTTTGAACCGTATGTCCTAGAAACAAAATTCTTTTGTCCACTGATTCCTTGGCTCAAGACGATTCGATTGCACCCTATGACGTCATTTTCCGTCATGAAAATTTTCCCGCCATTTTGAATTTTATGAAAAACCTACTTTGTCGAACTCCTCCTAGGCCGTTCGTCCGATGTTCACGAAAATTGAACCACATCATCTCCTGACAATGTTGACAAAACGATATATAAACAAAGTTGATTCGTCAAACCGTTTACGAATAACTCGTGAAAGAATCTGAGGTAAAAGTCGCCAAAATGAAATTGAGGCTTTATCTCCCCAATGCATTAGCCTTTTCTGACCAAACTAGGTGTGTGTTATGTCAATCATGGTTTGAGGCTACCTGCAGAGTTTTGGCGCTCTGCCCCCTAGTGGTCAGGAGATATTAAAAAACTGACTTTTTTGCTTATAACTCCTGAACCCTTTGGCCAAAAATCATGAAACTGGTCTCTTTAGATCCAATGGGTCATGCCGAGTCCTGTGATACCAAATTTTCCCATATCGGCCATTTTGAGCGTCTGCCATTTCGATTTTTCTTATAAGATTCTATGTTTAACAAACACATGACTTTAGTGCTCTGTCAGCAATGGTTTACCCAATTGAAAGCAAACTTTGCATGTGTCAATGTCACCACACTCTCAATGTACCACATGAATTGACACTACAATTTGGTTACAGCGCTGCCTGCTGGTTGAATGTGATAAACCATTAAATCGAATTACTAAAGACCGTATTGTTGATTTTTCAGCCATTTAGACTTAAGTCATATTGAAATGTCTTTAGATTCTTACTGCCATTGGTCTGATGATGCCAGCCATGTCGGCATGACATTTAATGCCCTCCTTGCGCTTGGCCCCGTGATGGCTGCTAGCAGCTATTTAGGGGCCAAGCACCGAAGGTGCGGAGGCACCTATTGTTTTTGTTCCGGTTCTTATTATTAGGGGCCAAGCACCGAAGGTGCGAAGGCACCTATTGTTTCTGTTCCGGTTCTTATTATTATTCTTCATCTTCTTCCGCCATGGGAGTCTATGACAGCCCATAGAACCGTAAGCGGGAAAATGAAAAAAAGTTGGCACACTCATTAAAGACAGTCCAATTATTGACCATAACAAATTTGAAGTCTCTAACTCAATATCTCTAGCGCCACCAACTGTCCAAAGTTGAACTAACGTTTATGCTAATAACTTTTGAACCGTATGACCTAGAAACAAAATTCTTATGTCCACTGATTCCTTGGCTCAAGACGATTCGATTGCACCCTATGACGTCATTTTCCGTCATGAAATTTTTCCCGCCATTTTGAATTTTATGAAAAACCTACTTTTTCGAACTCCTCCTAGGCCGTTTTTCCGATTTCAACGAAAATTGAACCACATCATCTCCAGACCATGTGGACAAAAAGTTATCCAAAGAAAGTTGATATGTCTAACAGTTTACGAATAACTCGCGAAAGAATCCGACGTAATGGTCGCAAAAATGAAATTGAGGCTTTATCTCCGCAACGCATTAGCGTTTTCTGACCAAACTAGGTGTGTGTTATGTCAATCATGATATGAGGCTACCTGCAGAGTTTTGGCGCTGTGCCCCCTAGTGGTCAGGAGATATGAAAAAGTTAAATATTTGCTTATAACTTCTGAACGCTTTGGCCAAAAATAATAAAACTGGTCTCTTTAGATTCAGTGCATCATGCCGAGTCGTGCGATACCAAATTTTCCCATATCGGCCATTTTGAGCGTCGGCCATTTTGAATATTGTCATAAATTGCTATATTTAACAAAGATATTGGCGTATCATTACGAAACTCAATATGTGTCTTCGGCACCTAACCTTGATACGACTCAAAAAGTTTCGAGGCAGCACCCCCTTGTGGTCAAAAATTATAACCAAATTTACAAATATGCTAATAACTTTTGAGTGCGTTAACCTATGGTAAAACAAATTATCTTTATACGTTCCTTGGGTCAAACCAAGAACATAGATACCAAATTTGTCATAGTCGGCCAAACTTCTTGTCCACCATGTTGTTTTTCTTTAAAAACCTACTTTTTCGAACTCCTCCCAGACCGTTTGTCCAATTTTCACCAAAATTAAACCACATCATCTCCAGACCATCCTGACAAAAAGTTATCCAAAGAAAGTTGATATGTCAAACCGTTTACGAATAACTCGCGAAAGAATCCGACGTAATGGTCGCAAAAATGAAATTGAGGCTTTATCTCCGCAACGCATTAGTGTTTTCTGACCAAACTAGGTGTGTGTTATGTCAATCATGATCTGAGGCTACCTGCCGAGTTTTGGCGCTCTGCCCCCTAGTGGTCAGGAGATATTAAAAAACTGACTTTTTTGCTTATAACTTCTGAACCCTTTGTCCAAAAATCATGAAACTGGTCTCTTTAGATCCAGTGGGTCATGCCGAGTCCTGTGATACCAAATATTCCCGTATCGGCCATTTTGAGCTTCTGCCATTTCGATTTTTCTTATAAGATGCTATGTTTAACAAACACATGACTTTAGTGCTCTGTCAGCAATGGTTTACCCAATTGAAAGCAAACTTTGCATGTGTCAATGTCACCACACTCTCAATGTACCACATGAATTGACACTACAATTTGGTTACAGCGCTGCCTGTTGGTTGAACGTGATAAACCATTAAATCGAATTACTAAAGACCGTGTTGTTGATTTTTCAGCCATTTAGACTTAAGTCATATTGAAGTGTCTTTAGATTCTTACTGCCGTTGGTCTGATGATGCCAGCCATGTCGGCATGACATTTAATGACCTCCTTGCGCTTGGCCCCGTGATGGCTGCTAGCAGCTATATTTATTATTATTATTATTATTCTTCTTCTGCCATTGAAGTCTATGACAGCCCATAGAACCGTAAGCGGGAAAATGAAAAAAAGTTGGCACACTCATAAAGGACAGTCCAATCATTGACCATAGCAAAATTGAAGTCTCTAACTCAATCTCTATACCGCCACCAACTGTCCAAAGTTGCACTTACGTTTACGTAAATAACTTTTGAACCGTATGTCCTAGAAACAAAATTCTTTTGTCCACTGATTCCTTGGCTCAAGACGATTCGATTGCACCCTATGACGTCATTTTCCGTCATTAAAATTTTCCCGCCATTTTGAATTTTATGAAAAACCTACTTTGTCGAACTCCTCCTAGGCCGTTCGTCAGATTTTCACGAAAATTGAACCACATCATCTCCAGACATTGTGGACAAAACGATATCCAAAGAAAGTTGATATGTCAAACCGTTTACGAATAACTCGCGAAAGAATCCGAGGTAAAAGTCGCCAAAATGAAATTGAGGCTTTATCTCCGCAATGCATTAGCCTTTTCTGACCAAACTAGGTGTGTATTATGTCAATCATTGTGTGAGGCTACCTGCAGAGTTTTGGCGCTGTGCCCCCTAGTGGTCAGGAGTTATCAAAAACTGACTTTTTTGCTTATAACTTCTGAACCCTTTGGCCAAAAATCATGAAACTGGTCTCTTTAGATCCAGTGGGTCATGCCGAGTCCTGTGATACCAAATATTCCCATATCGGCCCTTTTGAGCGTCTGCCATTTCGATTTTTCTTATAAGATGCTATGTTTAACAAACACATGACTTTAGTGCTCTGTCAGCAATGGTTTACCCAATTGAAAGCAAACTTTGCATGTGTCAATGTCACCACACTCTCAATGTACCACACAGTACAATTTGGTTACAGCGCTGCCTGTTGGTTGAATGCGATAAACCATTAAATCGAATTGCTAAAGACCGTATTGTTGGTTTTTCAGCCATTTAGACTTAAGCCATATTGAAATGTCTTTAGATTTTTACTGCCGTTGGTCTGATGATGCCAGCCATGTCGGCATGACATTTAATGCCCTCCTTGCGCTTGGCCCCGTGATGGCTGCTAGCAGCTATTTATTATTCTTTTTCTTCTGCCATTGAAGTCTATGACAGCCCATAGAACCGTAAGCGGGAAAATGAAAAAAAGTTGGCACACTCATAAAGGACAGTCCAATCATTGACCATAGCAAAATTGAAGTCTCTAACTCAATCTCTATAGCGCCACCAACTGTCCAAAGTTGCACTCACGTTTACGTAAATAACTTTTGAACCGTATGTCCTAGAAACAAAATTCTTTCGTCCACTAATTCCTTGGCTCAAGACGATTCGATTGCATCCTATGACGTCATTTTCCGTCATGAAAATTTTCCCGCCATTTTGAATTTTTTGAAAAACCTACTTTTTCGTACTCCTCCTAGGCCGTTCGTCCGATTTTCACGAAAATTGAACCATATCATCTCCAGACAATGTGGACAAAACGATATATAAAGAAAGTTGATTCGTCAAACTCTTTACGAATAACTTGCGAAAGAATCCGAGGTAAAAGTCGCCAAAATGAAATTGAGGCTTTATCTCCGCAATGCATTAGCCTTTTCTGACCAAACTAGGTGTGTATTATGTCAATCATTGTCTGAGGCTACCTGCAGAGTTTTGGCACTGTGCCCCCTAGTGGTCAGGAGATATTAAAAAACTGACCTTTTTGATTATAACTCCTGAACGCTTTGTCTAAAAATCATGAAACTGGTCTCTTTAGATCCAGTGGGTCATGCCGAGTCCTGTGATACCAAATTTTCCCATATCGGCCATTTTCAGCGTCGGATATTTAGAATTTTGTCATGAAATGCTATGCTTAAACACATGACTTTAAAGCAGTATGTCAGCAATGCTTTACCCTATTGACACCAAACTTTGCATGTGTCAATGTCACCACACTCTCAATGTACCACATGAATTGACACTACAATTTGGTTACAGCGCTGCCTGTTGATTGAATGTGATAAACCATTAAATCGAAATACTAAAGACCGTATTGTTGATTTTTCAGCCATTTAGACTTAAGTCATATTGAAATGTCTTTAGATTCTTACTGCCGTTGGTCTGATGATGCCAGCCATGTCGGCATGACATTTAATGCCCTCCTTGCGCTTGGCCCCGTGATGGCTGCTAGCAGCTATATTTATTATTATTCTTCTTCTGCCATTGAAGTCTATGACAGCCCATAGAACCGTAAGCGGGAAAATGAAAAAAAGTTGGCACACTCATAAAGGAGAGTCTAATCATTGACCATAGCAAAATTGAAGTCTCTAACTCAATCTCTCTACCGCCACCAACTGTCCAAAGTTGCACTCACGTTTACGTAAATAACTTTTGAACCGTATGTCCTAGAAACAAAATTCTTTTGTCCACTGATTCCTTGGCTCAAGACGATTCGATTGCACCCTATGACGTCATTTTCCGTCATGAAAATTTTCCCGCCATTTTGAATTTTATGAAAAACCTACTTTGTCGAACTCCTCCTAGGCCGTTCGTCCGATGTTCACGAAAATTGAACCACATCATCTCCTGACAATGTTGACAAAACGATATATAAACAAAGTTGATTCGTCAAACCGTTTACGAATAACTCGTGAAAGAATCTGAGGTAAAAGTCGCCAAAATGAAATTGAGGCTTTATCTCCCCAATGCATTAGCCTTTTCTGACCAAACTAGGTGTGTGTTATGTCAATCATGGTTTGAGGCTACCTGCAGAGTTTTGGCGCTCTGCCCCCTAGTGGTCAGGAGATATTAAAAAACTGACTTTTTTGCTTATAACTCCTGAACCCTTTGGCCAAAAATCATGAAACTGGTCTCTTTAGATCCAATGGGTCATGCCGAGTCCTGTGATACCAAATTTTCCCATATCGGCCATTTTGAGCGTCTGCCATTTCGATTTTTCTTATAAGATTCTATGTTTAACAAACACATGACTTTAGTGCTCTGTCAGCAATGGTTTACCCAATTGAAAGCAAACTTTGCATGTGTCAATGTCACCACACTCTCAATGTACCACATGAATTGACACTACAATTTGGTTACAGCGCTGCCTGCTGGTTGAATGTGATAAACCATTAAATCGAATTACTAAAGACCGTATTGTTGATTTTTCAGCCATTTAGACTTAAGTCATATTGAAATGTCTTTAGATTCTTACTGCCATTGGTCTGATGATGCCAGCCATGTCGGCATGACATTTAATGCCCTCCTTGCGCTTGGCCCCGTGATGGCTGCTAGCAGCTATTTAGGGGCCAAGCACCGAAGGTGCGGAGGCACCTATTGTTTTTGTTCCGGTTCTTATTATTATTAGGGGCCAAGCACCGAAGGTGCGGAGGCACCTATTGTAATTGTTCCGGTTCTTTATTATTATTATTCATCTTCTTCTTCTTCTTCTTCTTCTTCTTCCGCCATGGAAGTCTATGTAAGGCCATAGAACCGTTTGCGGGAAAATGATAAAATTTGGCACACTGATAGAGGACAAGCCAATCATTGACCATAGCAAATTTGAAGTCTCTAACTCAATGTCTCTAGCGCCACCAACTGTCCAAAGTTGCACTCACGTTTACGTAAATAACTCTTGAACCGTATGTCCTAGAAACAAAATTCTTTCGTCCACTAATTCCTTGGCTCAAGACGATTCGATTGCACCCTATGACGTCATTTTCCGTCATGAAAATTTTCCCGCCATTTTGAATTTTACGAAAAACCTACTTTTTCGAACTCCTCCTAGGCCGTTTGTCCGATTTTCACGAAAATTGAACCACATCATCTCCAGACTATGCGTACAAAAAGTTATTAAAAGAAAGTTTATTTGTCAAACCGTTTACGAATAACTTGCGAATGAATTCGACAAAATGGCCGCAGAAATGAAAGCGAGGCTTTATCTCTGCAACGCATTAGCGTATTCTGACCAAACTTGGTGTGTGTTATGGCAATGATGGTCTGAGGCTACCTGCGGAGATTTGGCGCTCTGCCCCCTAGTGGTCTGGAGATATGAAAAAGTGAAATATTTGCTTATAACTTCTGAACGCTTCGATCAAAAATCATAAAACTGGTCTCGTTAGATTCAGGGCATCATGCCGAGTCGTGCAATACCAAATTTTCCCATATCGGCCATTTTGAGGGTCGGCCATTTTGAATTTTGTCATAAATTGCTATATTTAACAAACACATTGGTGTATCGTTACGAAACTCGATATGTGTCTTCGGCATCTGGGCCTGATACAACACAAAAAGTTTCGAGGCAGCGCCACCTTGTGGTCAAAAGTTATAAACAAATTTGCAAAAATGCTAATAACTTTTGAACACGTTAACCTATGGTAAAATAAGTTGTCTTTATACGTTCCTTGGGTCAAACCGAGAACACAGATACCAAATTTGTCATAGTCGGCCAAACTTCCTGTCCGCCATGTTGTTTTTCTTTAAAAACCTACTTTTTCGAACTCCTCCCACACCGTTTGTCCAATTTTCACCAAAATTGAATCATAACATCTTCAGACCATGCTGACAAAAAGTTATTAAAATAAAGTTGATTCGTCAAACAGGTTTCGATAAAATTGCGAACAAATTTGACCAAATGGCCACCAAATAAAGCGAGGCTATATCTCCGCAACGCATTAGCGTATTCTGACCAAACTTTCTGTGTGTCATGTCAATCATGATCTGAGGCTACCTGCAGAGTTTTGGCGCTCTGCCCCCTAGTGGTCAGGAGATATAAAATACTGACATTTTTGATTATAACTCCTGAATGCTTTGTCCAAAAATCATGAAACTGCTGTCTTTAGATTCAGGGCATCATGCCGAGTCGTGCGATACCAAATTTTCCCATATCGGCCATTTTCAGCGTCAGCTATTTAGAATTTTGTCATGAAATGCTATGCTTAACAAACACATGACTTTAAAGCTGGATGTCAGCAATGCTTTACCCTATTGACACCAAACTTTGCATGTGTCATTGTCACCTCACTCTGGATATACCACATGATTTGACACATCAGTTTGGTTACAGCGCTGAGTTATCGAACGTGATAAACCATTACATTGAATTGCTAAAGACCGTATTGATGATTTTTCAGCCATTTAGACTGAAGTCATATTGGTATGTCTTTAGATGCTTACTGCTGTTGGTCTGATGCTGCCAGCCATGTCGGCATAACATTTAATGCCCTCCTAATGCTTGGCCCCGTCATGGCTGCTTGCAGCTATATTTAGGGGCCAAGCACCGAAGGTGCGGAGGCACCTATTGTTTTTGTTCCGGTTCTTCTTATTATTATTATTATTATTCTTCTTCTGCCATTGAAGTCTATGACAGCCCATAGAACCGTAAGCGGGAAAATGAAAAAAAGTTGGCACACTCATAAAGGAGAGTCTAATCATTGACCATAGCAAAATTGAAGTCTCTAACTCAATCTCTCTACCGCCACCAACTGTCCAAAGTTGCACTCACGTTTACGTAAATAACTTTTGAACCGTATGTCCTAGAAACAAAATTCTTTTGTCCACTGATTCCTTGGCTCAAGACGATTCGATTGCACCCTATGACGTCATTTTCCGTCATGAAAATTTTCCCGCCATTTTGAATTTTATGAAAAACCTACTTTGTCGAACTCCTCCTAGGCCGTTCGTCCGATGTTCACGAAAATTGAACCACATCATCTCCTGACAATGTTGACAAAACGATATATAAACAAAGTTGATTCGTCAAACCGTTTACGAATAACTCGTGAAAGAATCTGAGGTAAAAGTCGCCAAAATGAAATTGAGGCTTTATCTCCCCAATGCATTAGCCTTTTCTGACCAAACTAGGTGTGTGTTATGTCAATCATGGTTTGAGGCTACCTGCAGAGTTTTGGCGCTCTGCCCCCTAGTGGTCAGGAGATATTAAAAAACTGACTTTTTTGCTTATAACTCCTGAACCCTTTGGCCAAAAATCATGAAACTGGTCTCTTTAGATCCAATGGGTCATGCCGAGTCCTGTGATACCAAATTTTCCCATATCGGCCATTTTGAGCGTCTGCCATTTCGATTTTTCTTATAAGATTCTATGTTTAACAAACACATGACTTTAGTGCTCTGTCAGCAATGGTTTACCCAATTGAAAGCAAACTTTGCATGTGTCAATGTCACCACACTCTCAATGTACCACATGAATTGACACTACAATTTGGTTACAGCGCTGCCTGCTGGTTGAATGTGATAAACCATTAAATCGAATTACTAAAGACCGTATTGTTGATTTTTCAGCCATTTAGACTTAAGTCATATTGAAATGTCTTTAGATTCTTACTGCCATTGGTCTGATGATGCCAGCCATGTCGGCATGACATTTAATGCCCTCCTTGCGCTTGGCCCCGTGATGGCTGCTAGCAGCTATTTAGGGGCCAAGCACCGAAGGTGCGGAGGCACCTATTGTTTTTGTTCCGGTTCTTATTATTAGGGGCCAAGCACCGAAGGTGCGGAGGCACCTATTGTTTTTGTTCCGGTTCTTATTATTAGGGGTTCAAACGCGAAGCGTTGAAAACCTATTGTAATTGTTAGGATTTTTATTATTATTAGGGGTTCAAACGCGAAGCGTTGAAAACCTATTGTAATTGTTAAGATTTTTATTATTATTATTATTATTCTGCCGTACTTCTTATCGTGCAGACCAAACCGTAATGTCTAGAGACTTGAAAGTTGGCCAGAAGGAAGGTCTCAATTTGGGGAGAACGTATCAAAATATGACCACGATTGGCCAATAGGTGGCGCTACAGCGATCAAAATACCTAAATTGCTAATAACTCATAGACAGTTTGTCGTACACTCAAGTGTCTTATATCCCTGGAATCCTTGGCTCAAGACTTAAAAAATGTATATCTCCGATTTCATTTCCGCCTATAAAAATTTTCCGCCATTTTGAATTTTCAAAAAAAAAAATTTTTCGAACTCCTCATAGGCCGTTTGTCCAAATAACGTGAAACTTCAAACATATCATCTAGAGACTCTCATGACCAAAAGTTATTCAAATAATTTCGATCGGTGATTCAGGCTTGCAACAACACGCTAAAACGTTCGCATAGTGCGGAGACACTTTTGCTAAAATCGTAATAACTCTGGAACGCAAAGAGATAATCTCAACAAACTTCACATAGTCATGTATAAGGTCATTTTGTGGTCACACCAAAAAAACTGGGCCAGTTGACCACTTGGTGGCGCTATATTGTGAAAAAAACACTAAATCACCTGTACAGGGTCACATGTTTATCTGATTGACCTGAAACTTGTCATGCACGGTCTTTGACCAAGGGTCCCTTATGGTCTATGAGGACATTGGTGTATCTCAAAAAACATGGCCGTCATCGGCCAATGAACTTTGAGCATCAATTAGACCAGCCTAACGAAGGTCGATCGGAACGAAACTCGATGGGTGTGTTTGACGCATGGCCATAGTGGTCTGTCAGAATTTTGAAAAAAATCGGACACTAGTTGGCGCTAACAAGTTTTTTGCGTCTCTACTCACGTGGTATTTCACGCATCCACAGAATATTGATATCATATGATAGATCTCCTCATACTGAACAACTTTGCCTCAAGAACCACTGCTGTCAATCAAATTGTTTGCGAAATATTGGAGATTTTTGAAATTTCAAATTTTTCGAACTCGTCATAGGCGGTCAATACGATTGGCTTGAAAATTCACACGCATCATCTAGGGACACTCAAGGCAAAAAGTTATTCAAAGAATTTTGATTAGTTAACCCGTTCAGCAGATATAATTTTTCATATATTTCAGGTCTGGCCTATTGTGAATAAAAAGCCTATATATCTCGTCCACAAACAAGAAACTTCACCAAACTGTGTAAATGTTAAGAACAAGTCATTTTGAAGAAATGTGTCGGGTTTCATGTATTTCTGCAGCTCATAGGGCTCACAATAAATTATAAACACTCTCTATTTTAAAATCTTAGAAAAGCTGTAATACTACTTTTGTCCACAAGAGAAACGTCACAGAACTGTGAACATGTTAAGAACAAGTCATTTTGAAGAAATGTGTCAGGTCTCATGTATTTCTGATGCTCATAGGGCTCACAATAAATTATAAACAATCTTTATTTTAAAATCTTAGAAAAGCTGTAATACTACTTTTGTCCACAAGAGGCACCATCAGGCTAGAAAATCTTTTTATGTGGAGAACAAGTCAGATTGACATAGACTGACATAAACTGACAGAACAGTTCAGATGTTCAGTTCACAATATTAATATCATTTAATCTTCTCAGTCTGAACATCTTTGAAAGATGTCTATTCACACAGAGTAGAAACTTCACAGAACTGTGCTCATTAGGTAAACTAGTCAGATTGACAAAAAAGGTCATAACAGTTCAAATGATATGACGTGTAGTGTTAAACATATCCACATTACTATCATTTGATAGATCTTCCCATACTGAAAAAATTTGTAACATGTCTATATATAATTTACACAAACTAGAAACTTCATAAAGCTCTGTTTATGTGGAGAACAAGTCAGATTGACATAGACCGACATAACTGTTCATATGTTCAGTTCACAATGTCAATATCATTTGATCTTCTCATTCTGAACATCTTTGAAAGATGTCTATACATTGTTTACACAAAGTAGAAACTTCACAGAACTGTGCACATTAGGAAAACAAGTCAGATTGACCACAAACCGTCTTGACAGCTCAGATGGTCTTGAGACGTTTGAACCCCGGTCATTGCTGCTTGCAGCTATATTTATTATTATTATTATTCTTCTGCCGTAATGTGTCTCGTGCAGACCAAACCGTAAGGTCTAGAGACTTGAAACTTTGTCAGATGGTAGGTCTCAATTTGGGGAGAACGTATCAAAATATGACGCAAATCGGGCTATAGGTGGCGCTACAGCGACTACAAACGCGTACATGTTCATAACTCGTAAACCGTTTGTCGTACACTCAAGTGTCTTATATCTCTGGAATCCTTGGCTCAAAACTTAAAAAATGTATATCTCCGATTTCATTTCCGCCTATAAAAATTTTCCGCCATTTTGAATTTTCTGAAAAAAAAAGTTTTCGAACTCCTCATAGACCGTTTGTCCAAATAACGCGAAACTTCACACATATCATCTAGAGACTCTCATGACCAAAAGTTATTCAAATAATTTTGATCGGTGATTCACGCTTGCAACGACACGCTAAAACGTTTGCATAAGGCGGAGACACTTTTGCTAAAATCGTAATAGCTCTGGAACGCAAAGAGATAATCTCACCAAACTTCACATAGTCATGTATAAGCTCAATTTGTGGTCACACCAAAAAAACTGCGATGATTGACCACTTGGTGGCGCTATATTGCGAAAAAAACACTCAATCACCTGTACAGGGTCACATGGTAGTCCGATTGACCTGAGACTTGTCATGCACGGTCTTTGTCCAAGGGTCCATGATGGTCTATGAGGACATTGGTGTATCTCAAAAAACATGACCGTCATCGGCCAATGAACTTTGAGCATCAATTAGACCAGCTTAACGAAGGTCGATCGGAACGAAACTCGATGGGCGTGTTTGACTCATGGCCCTAGTGGTCTGTCAGAATTTTGAAGAAAATCGGACACTCGTTGGTGCTAACAAGTTTTTTGCGTCTCTACTCACGTGGTGTTTCACGCATCCCCAAAATATTGATATCATCTGATAGATCTCCTCATACTGAACAACTTTGCCTCAAGAACCACTGCTGTCAATCAAATTGTTTGCGAAATATTGGAGATTTTTGAAATTTCAAATTTTTCGAACTCGTCATAGGCCGTCAATCTCACTGGCTTGAAAATTCACACGCATCATCTAGGGACACTCAAGGCAAAAAGTTGTCAAAGGATTTTCGATTAGTTAAACCGTTCAGCAAAAAAAAAATTTCATATATTTCTGATTTGGCCTATTGTGATTAAAATGTCTATATATCTTGTCCAAAAACAAGAAACTTCACAAAACTGTGTAAATGTTAAGAACAAGACATTATGAAGAAACTTGTGAGGTTTCATGTATTTCTGATGCTCGTACGGCTCACAATAAATTATAAACGATCCACATTTTAAAATCTTAGAAAAGCTGTAATACTAGTTTTGTCCTCAAGAGAAACGTCACAGATCTGTGAACATGTTAAGAACAAGTCATTTTGAAGAAATGTGTCAGGTCTCATGTATTTCTGATGCTCATAGGGCTCACAATAAATTACAAACGATGTACATTTTAAAATCTTAGAAAAGCTGTAATACTACTTTTGTCCACAAGAGGCACCATCAGGCTAGAAAATCTTTTTATGTGGAGAACAAGTCAGATTGACATAGACTGACATAAACTGACAGAACAGTTCAGATGTTCAGTTCACAATATCATTTAATCTTCTCAGTCTGAACATCTTTGAAAGATTTCTATTCATTGTTTGCACAGAGTAGAAATTTCACAGAACTGTGCTCATTAGGAAATCTAGTCAGATTGACCACAAACCGTCTTGACAGCTCAGATGGTCTTGCGACGTTTGAACCCCGGTCATTGCTGCTTGCAGCTATATTTATTATTATTATTATTCTTCTTCTGCCATTGAATCGTCAAACCGTTTACGAATAACTCGTGAAAGAATCTGAGGTAAAAGTCGCCAAAATGAAATTGAGGCTTTATCTCCCCAATGCATTAGCCTTTTCTGACCAAACTAGGTGTGTGTTATGTCAATCATGGTTTGAGGCTACCTGCAGAGTTTTGGCGCTCTGCCCCCTAGTGGTCAGGAGATATGAAAAAGTGACATTTTTCCTTACAACTCCTGAACCCTTTGGCCAAAAATCATAAAACTGGTCTCGTTAGATTCAGTGCATCATGCCGAGTCGTGCGATACCAAATTTTCCCATATCGGCCATTTAGAGCGTCGGCCATTTTGAATATTGTCATAAATTGCTATATTTAACAAATGGATTGGCGTATCGTTACGAAACTCAATATGTGTCTTCGGCACCTAATCTTGATACGGCACAAAAAGTTTGGGGGCAGCGCCACCTTGTGGTCAAAAGTTATAACCAAATTTACAAATATGCTAATAACTTTTGATGACGTTAACCTATTGTAAAACAAATGGTCTTAATGTGTTCATTGGGTCAAGCCGAGACCATAGATACCAAATATGTTATATTCGGCCAAACCTCCGATTTGCCATGTTATTTTTCTTTAAAAACCTACTTTTTCGAACTCCTCCCAGACCGTTTGTCCAATTTTCACCAAAATTGAACCACATCATCTCCAGACCATCATGACAAAAAGTTATCCAAAGAAAGTTGATATGTCAAACCGTTTACGAATAACTCGCGAAAGAATCCGACGTAATGGTCGCAAAATTGAAATTGAGGCTTTATCTCCGCAATGCATTAGCCTTTTCTGACCAAACTAGGTGTGTGTTATGTCAATCATGGTCTGAGGCTACCTGCAGAGTTTTGGCGCTCTGCCCCCTAGTGGTCAGGAGATATTAAAAAACTGACATTTTTGATTATAACTCCTGAACGCTTTGTCTAAAAATCATGAAACTGCTGTCTTTAGATCCAGTTGGTCATGCCGAGTCCTGTGATACCACATTTTCCCATATCGGCCATTTTGAGCATCTGCCATTTCGATTTTTCTTATAAGATGCTATGTTTAACAAACACATGACTTTAGTGCTGTCAGCAATGGTTTACCCAATTGAAAGCAAACTTTGCATGTGTCAATGTCACCACACTCTCAATGTACCACACACTACAATTTGGTTACAGCGCTGCCTGTTGGTTGAATGCGATAAACCATTAAATCGAATTGCTAAAGACCGTATTGTTGGTTTTTCAGCCATTTAGACTTAAGTCATATTGAAATGTCTTTAGATTCTTACTGCCGTTGGTCTGATGATGCCAGTCATGTCGGCATGACATTTAATGCCCTCCTTGCGCTTGGCCCCGTGATGGCTGCTAGCAGCTATATTTATTATTATTATTCTTCTTCTGCCATTGAAGTCTATGACAGCCCATAGAACCGTAAGCGGGAAAATGAAAAAAAGTTGGCACACTCATAAAGGACAGTCCAATCATTGACCATAGCAAAATTGAAGTCTCTAACTCAATCTCTATTGCGCCACCAACTGTCCAAAGTTGCACTCACGTTTATGTAAATAACTTTTGAACCGTATGTCCTAGAAACAAAATTCTTTTGTCCACTGATTCCTTGGCTCAAGACGATTCGAATGCACCCTATGACGTCATTTTCCGTCATGAAAATTTTCCCGCCATTTTGAATTTTATGAAAAACCTACTTTTTCGAACTCCTCCTAGGCCGTTCGTCCGATTTTCACGAAAATTGAACCACATCATCTCCAGACAATGTGGACAAAACGGTATATAAAGAAAGTTTATTCGTCAAACTGTTTACGAATAACTCGCGAAAGAATCCGAGGTAAAAGTCGCCAAAATGAATTTGAGGCTTTATCTCCGCAATGCATTAGCCTTTTCTGACCAAACTAGGTGTGTATTATGTCAATCATGGTTTGAGGCTACCTGCAGAGTTTTGGCGCTGTGCCCCCTAGTGGTCAGGAGTTATGAAAAACTGACTTTTGTGCTTATAACTTCTGAACCCTTTGGCCAAAAATCATGAAACTGGTCTCTTTAGATCCAGTGGGTCATGCCGAGTCCTGTGATACCAAATATTCCCATATCGGCCATTTTGAGCGTCTGCCATTTCGATTTTTCTTATAAGATGCTATGTTTAACAAACACTTGACTTTAGTGCTCTGTCAGCAATGGTTTACCCAATTGAAAGCAAACTTTGCATGTGTCAATGTCACCACACTCTCAATGTACCACACACTACAATTTGGTTACAGCGCTGCCTGTTGGTTGAATGCGATAAACCATTAAATCGAATTGCTAAAGACCGTATTGTTGGTTTTTCAGCCATTTAGACTTAAGCCATATTGAAATGTCTTTAGATTTTTACTGCCGTTGATCTGATGATGCCAGTCATGTCGGCATGACATTTAATGCCCTCCTTGCGCTTGGCCCCGTGATGGCTGCTAGCAGCTATATTTATTAGGGGCCAAGCACCGAAGGTGCGGAGGCACCTATTGTTTTTGTTCCGGTTCTTATTAGGGGCCAAGCACCGAAGGTGCGGAGGCACCTATTGTTTTTGTTCCGGTTCTTTATTATTATTCTTCTTCTTCTTCCGTCATTGAAGTCTATGACAGCCCATAGAACCGTAAGCGGGAAAATGAAAAAAAGTTGGCACACTCATAAAGGACAGTCCAATCATTGACCATAGCAAAATTGAAGTCTCTAACTCAATCTCTATAGCGCCACCAACTGTCCAAAGTTGAACCAACGTTTATGCTAATAACTTTTGAACCGTATGACCTAGAAACAAAATTCTTATGTCCACTGATTCCTTGGCTCAAGCCGATTCGACTGCACCCTATGACGTCATTTTCCGTCATGAAATTCTTCCCGCCATTTTGAATTTTATGAAAAACCTACTTTGTCGAACTCCTCCTAGGCCGTTTTTCCGATTTCAACGAAAATTGAACCACATCATCTCCAG
The DNA here is from genome assembly GCA_037043235.1 of Rhodeus uyekii. Lineage (NCBI taxonomy): Eukaryota > Metazoa > Chordata > Actinopteri > Cypriniformes > Acheilognathidae > Rhodeus > Rhodeus uyekii. The sequence goes on along the minus strand of JAWRVZ010000021.1, from coordinate 9,386 downwards.
ACAATGTGGACAAAAAGTTATCCAAAGAAAGTTGATATGTCAAACCGTTTACGAATAACTGGCGAAAGAATCTGACGTAATGGTCGCAAAAATGAAATTTAGGCTTTATCTCCGCAACGCATTAGCGTTTTCTGACCAAACTAGGTGTGTGTTATGTCAATTATGATCTGAGGCTACCTGCAGAGTTTTGTCGCTGTGCCCCCTAGTGGTCAGGAGATATGAAAAAGTTAAATATTTGCTTATAACTTCTGAACGCTTTGGCCAAAAATAATAAAACTGGTCTCTTTAGATTCGGTGCGTCATGCCGAGTCGTGCGATACCAAATTTTCCCATATCGGCCATTTTGAGCGTCGGCCATTTTGAATACTGTCATAAATTGCTATATTTAACAAAGATATTGACGTATCGTTACGAAACTCAATATATGTCTTCGGCACCTAACCTTGATACGACTCCAAAAGTTTCGAGGCAGCACCCCCTTGTGGTCAAAAATTATAACCAAATTTACAAATATGCTAATAACTTTTGAGTGCGTTAACCTATGGTAAAACAAATTATCTTTATACGTTCCTTGGGTCAAACCGAGAACACAGATACCAAATTTGTCATAGTCGGCCAAACTTCTTGTCCACCATGTTGTTTTTCTTTGAAAACCTACTTTTTCGAACTCCTCCCAGACCGTTTGTCCAATTTTCACCAAAATTAAACCACATTATCTCCCGACCATCGTGACAAAAAGTTATCCAAAGAAAGTTGATATGTCAAACCGTTTACGAATAACTCGCGAAAGAATCCGACGTAATGGTCACAAAAATGAAATTGAGGCTTTATCTCCGCGATGCATTAGCGTTTTCTGACCAAACTAGGTGTGTGTTATGTCAAACATGGTCTGAGGCTACCTGCAGAGTTTTGGCGCTCTGCCCCCTAGTGGTCAGGAGATATTAAAAAACTGACATTTTTTATTATAACTCCTGAACGCTTTGTCTAAAAATCATGAAACTGCTGTCTTTAGATCCAGTGGGTCATGCCGAGTCCTGTGATACCAAATTTTCCCATATCGGCCATTTTGAGCGTCTGCCATTTCAATTTTTCTTATAAGATGCTATGTTTAACAAACACATGACTTTAGTGCTCTGTCAGCAATGGTTTACCCAATTGAAAGCAAACTTTGCATGTGTCAATGTCACCACACTCTCAATGTACCACATGAATTTACACTACAATTTGGTTACAGCGCTGCCTGTTGATTGAATGTGATAAACCATTAAATCGAAATACTAAAGACCGTATTGTTGATTTTTCAGCCATTTAGACAAGTCATATTGAAATGTCTTTAGATTCTTACTGCCGTTGGTCTGATGATGCCAGCCATGTCGGCATGACATTTAATGCCCTCCTTGCGCTTGGCCCCGTGATGGCTGCTAGCAGCTATATTTATTATTATTATTATTATTCTTCTTCTGCCATTGAAGTCTATGACAGCCCATAGAACCGTAAGCGGGAAAATGAAAAAAAGTTGGCACACTCATAAAGGAGAGTCCAATCATTGACCATAGCAAAATTGAAGTCTCTAACTCAATCTCTATAGCGCCACCAACCGTCCAAAGTTGCACTCACGTTTACGTAAATAACTTTTGAACCGTATGTCCTAGAAACAAAATTCTTTTGTCCACTGATTCCTTGGCTCAAGACGATTCGATTGCACCCTATGACGTCATTTTCCGTCATGAAAATTTTCCCGCCATTTTGAATTTTATGAAAAACCTACTTTGTCGAACTCCTCCTAGGCCGTTCGTCCGATCTTCACGAAAATTGAACCACATCATCTCCCGACAATGTGGACAAAACGATATATAAAGAAAGTTGATTCGTCAAACCGTTTACGAATAACTCGCGAAAGAATCTGAGGTAAAAGTCGCCAAAATGAAATTGAGGCTTTATCTCCGCAATGCATTAGCCTTTTCTGACCAAACTAGGTGTGTGTTATGTCAATCATGGTCTGAGGCTACCTGCAGAGTTTTGGCGCTCTGCCCCCTAGTGGTCAGGAGTTATGAAAAACTGACTTTTTTGCTTATAACTTCTGAACCCTTTGGCCAAAAATCATGAAACTGGTCTCTTTAGATCCAGTGGGTCATGCCGAGTCCTGTGATACCAAATATTCCCATATCGGCCATTTTGAGCGTCTGCCATTTCGATTTTTCTTATAAGATGCTAAGTTTAACAAACACATGACTTTAGTGCTCTGTCAGCAATGGTTTACCCAATTGAAAGCAAACTTTGCATGTGTCAGTCACCACACTCTCAATGTACCACATGAATTGACACTACAATTTGGTTACAGCGCTGCCTGTTGGTTGAATGTGATAAACCATTAAATCGAAATACTAAAGACCGTATTGTTGATTTTTCAGCCATTTAGACTTAAGTCATATTGAAATGTCTTTAGATTCTTACTGCCGTTGGTCTGATGATGCAAGCCATGTCGGCATAACATGTAATGCCCTCCTTGCGCTTGGCCCCGTGATGGCTGCTAGCAGCTATATTTATTATTATTCTTCTTCTGCCATTGAAGTCTATGACAGCCCATAGAACCGTAAGCGGGAAAATGAAAAAAAGTTGGCACACTCATAAAGGAGAGTCCAATCATTGACCATAGCAAAATTGAAGTCTCTAACTCAATCTCTATAGCGCCACCAACTGTCCAAAGTTGCACTCACGTTTACGTAAATAACTTTTGAACCGTATGTCCTAGAAACAAAATTCTTTTGTCCACTGATTCCTTGGCTCAAGACGATTCGATTGCACCCTATGACGTCATTTTCCGTCATGAAAATTTTCCCGCCATTTTGAATTTTATGAAAAACCTACTTTGTCGAACTCCTCCTAGGCCGTTCGTCCGATCTTCACGAAAATTGAACCACATCATCTCCCGACAATGTGGACAAAACGATATATAAAGAAAGTTGATTCGACAAACCGTTTACGAATAACTCGCGAAAGAATCCGAGGTAAAAGTCGCCAAATTGAAACTGAGGCTTTATCTCCGCAATGCATTAGTCTTTTCTGACCAAACTAGGTGTGTGTTATGTCAATCATGGTCTGAGGCTACCTGCAGAGTTTTGGCGCTCTGCCCCCTAGTGGTCAGGAGTTATGAAAAACTGACTTTTTTGCTTATAACTTCTGAACCCTTTGGCCAAAAAACATGAAACTGGTCTCTTTAGATCCAGTGGGTCATGCCGAGTCCTGTGATACCAAATATTCCCATATCGGCCATTTTGAGCGTCTGCCATTTCGATTTTTCTTATAAGATGCTAAGTTTAACAAACACATGACTTTAGTGCTCTGTCAGCAATGGTTTACCCAATTGAAAGCATACTGCCGTTGGTCTGATGATGCAAGCCATGTCGGCATAACATGTAATGCCCTCCTTGCGCTTGGCCCCGTGATGGCTGCTAGCAGCTATATTTATTATTATTAGGGGCCAAGCACCGAAGGTGCGGAGGCACCTATTGTTTTTGTTCCGGTTCTTATTATTATTATTATTATTCTTTTTCTTCTGCCATTGAAGTCTATGACAGCCCATAGAACCGTAAGCGGGAAAATGAAAAAAAGTTGGCACACTCATAAAGGAGAGTCCAATCATTGACCATAGCAAAATTGAAGTCTCTAACTCAGTCTCTCTAGCGCCACCAACTGTCCAAAGTTGCACTCACGTTTACGTAAATAACTTTTGCACCGTATGTCCTAGAAACAAAATTCTTTTGTCCACTGATTCCTTGGCTCAAGACGATTCGATTGCACCATATGACGTCATTTTCCGTCATGAAAAGTTTCCCGCCATTTTGAATTTTATGAAAAACCTACTTTGTCGAACTCCTCCTAGGCCGTTCGTCCGATGTTCACGAAAATTGAACCACATCATCTCCCGACAATCTGGACAAAACGATATATAAAGAAAGTTGATTCGACAAACCGTTTACGAATAACTCGCGAAAGAATCTGAGGTATAAGTCGCCAAAATGAAATTGAGGCTTTATCTCCCCAATGCATTAGCCTTTTCTGACCAAACTAGGTGTGTGTTATGTCAATCATGGTTTGAGGCTACCTGCAGAGTTTTGGCGCTGTGCCCCCTAGTGGTCAGGAGTTATGAAAAACTGACTTTTTTGCTTATAACTTCTGAACCCTTTGGCCAAAAATCATGAAACTGGTCTCTTTAGATCCAGTGGGTCATGCTGAGTCCTGTGATACCAAATTTTCCCATATCGGCTATTTTGAGCGTCTGCCATTTCGATTTTTCTTATAAGATGCTATGTTTAACAAACACATGACTTTAGTGCTCTGTCAGCAATGGTTTATCCAATTGAAAGCAAACTTTGCATGTGTCAATGTCACCACACTCTCAATGTACCACATGAATTGACACTACAATTTGGTTACAGCGCTGCCTGTTGGTTGAATGTGATAAACCATTCAATCGAATTACTAAAGACCGTATTGTTGATTTTTCAGCCATTTAGACTTAAGTCATATTGAAATGTCTTTAGATTCCTACTGCCGTTGGTCTGATGATGCCAGCCATGTCGGCATGACATTTAATGCCCTCCTTGCGCTTGGCCCCGTGATGGCTGCTAGCAGCTATATTTATTATTATTCTTCTTCTGCCATTGAAGTCTATGACAGCCCATAGAACCGTAAGCGGGAAAATGAAAAAAAGTTGGCACACTCATAAAGGAGAGTCCAATCATTGACCATAGCAAAATTGAAGTCTCTAACTCAATCTCTATAGCGCCACCAACCGTCCAAAGTTGCACTCACGTTTACGTAAATAACTTTTGAACCGTATGTCCTAGAAACAAAATTCTTTTGTCCACTGATTCCTTGGCTCAAGACGATTCGATTGCACCCTATGACGTCATTTTCCGTCATGAAAATTTTCCCGCCATTTTGAATTTTATGAAAAACCTACTTTGTCGAACTCCTCCTAGGCCGTTCGTCCGATCTTCACGAAAATTGAACCACATCATCTCCCGACAATGTGGACAAAACGATATATAAAGAAAGTTGATTCGACAAACCGTTTACGAATAACTCGCGAAAGAATCCGAGGTAAAAGTCGCCAAATTGAAACTGAGGCTTTATCTCCGCAATGCATTAGTCTTTTCTGACCAAACTAGGTGTGTGTTATGTCAATCATGGTCTGAGGCTACCTGCAGAGTTTTGGCGCTCTGCCCCCTAGTGGTCAGGAGTTATGAAAAACTGACTTTTTTGCTTATAACTTCTGAACCCTTTGGCCAAAAAACATGAAACTGGTCTCTTTAGATCCAGTGGGTCATGCCGAGTCCTGTGATACCAAATATTCCCATATCGGCCATTTTGAGCGTCTGCCATTTCGATTTTTCTTATAAGATGCTAAGTTTAACAAACACATGACTTTAGTGCTCTGTCAGCAATGGTTTACCCAATTGAAAGCAAACTTTGCATGTGTCAGTCACCACACTCTCAATGTACCACATGAATTGACACTACAATTTGGTTACAGCGCTGCCTGTTGGTTGAATGTGATAAACCATTAAATCGAAATACTAAAGACCGTATTGTTGATTTTTCAGCCATTTAGACTTAAGTCATATTGAAATGTCTTTAGATTCTTACTGCCGTTGGTCTGATGATGCAAGCCATGTCGGCATAACATGTAATGCCCTCCTTGCGCTTGGCCCCGTGATGGCTGCTAGCAGCTATATTTATTATTATTCTTCTTCTGCCATTGAAGTCTATGACAGCCCATAGAACCGTAAGCGGGAAAATGAAAAAAAGTTGGCACACTCATAAAGGAGAGTCTAATCATTGACCATAGCAAAATTGAAGTCTCTAACTCAATCTCTCTACCGCCACCAACTGTCCAAAGTTGCACTCACGTTTACGTAAATAACTTTTGAACCGTATGTCCTAGAAACAAAATTCTTTTGTCCACTGATTCCTTGGCTCAAGACGATTCGATTGCACCCTATGACGTCATTTTCCGTCATGAAAATTTTCCCGCCATTTTGAATTTTATGAAAAACCTACTTTGTCGAACTCCTCCTAGGCCGTTCGTCCGATGTTCACGAAAATTGAACCACATCATCTCCTGACAATGTTGACAAAACGATATATAAACAAAGTTGATTCGTCAAACCGTTTACGAATAACTCGTGAAAGAATCTGAGGTAAAAGTCGCCAAAATGAAATTGAGGCTTTATCTCCCCAATGCATTAGCCTTTTCTGACCAAACTAGGTGTGTGTTATGTCAATCATGGTTTGAGGCTACCTGCAGAGTTTTGGCGCTCTGCCCCCTAGTGGTCAGGAGATATTAAAAAACTGACTTTTTTGCTTATAACTCCTGAACCCTTTGGCCAAAAATCATGAAACTGGTCTCTTTAGATCCAATGGGTCATGCCGAGTCCTGTGATACCAAATTTTCCCATATCGGCCATTTTGAGCGTCTGCCATTTCGATTTTTCTTATAAGATTCTATGTTTAACAAACACATGACTTTAGTGCTCTGTCAGCAATGGTTTACCCAATTGAAAGCAAACTTTGCATGTGTCAATGTCACCACACTCTCAATGTACCACATGAATTGACACTACAATTTGGTTACAGCGCTGCCTGCTGGTTGAATGTGATAAACCATTAAATCGAATTACTAAAGACCGTATTGTTGATTTTTCAGCCATTTAGACTTAAGTCATATTGAAATGTCTTTAGATTCTTACTGCCATTGGTCTGATGATGCCAGCCATGTCGGCATGACATTTAATGCCCTCCTTGCGCTTGGCCCCGTGATGGCTGCTAGTGTAGCCGGTGTGAAAAAAGATGTGAAGAAAAAAACTAATTTATTTGTTCTAATTTTTTCTACAATAATTGTGTAAATTAGTTTTATTTTGTTTAAAGTAATTGTTTTAATTTCTTATTTTTGTAATTAGTGTGAATTATTGAACTTCACGAAATTTTGTTGTTTTTCTATTTTGTTTATAGTGGACAAGTGTGTTGTTTGTGGGACTATTTTATTTGAACATTGTTGAGGAGGAATATTGGCGGAATAATCACAGAGTTTTCCATATGCGCGTCACCCAATAGTCTCAGTCTATCTGCGAGACTGGAGGATGCGCACTGTATGGCTCTCTCTCGTCGAGCTCTGGTATAGTGACGGTTGTTTTAATACATGTTTAGCGAAAGATTAATATAATTAATCGATTGTCATTTTTACTTTTGTTAGTCATATTTAAAATGTATTATTTTGTATGTTATTTAATTTTTGTGGAGTGTATTATGGCGCTAATTGAGTTTCATTGTATGTGCAGAGTAAATATCAGAGAGAGAGAAGCTACTGATTGTTCTACTATTTCATTTCTTCTCATTACAGGTATGTTAATATGGTTTTGTTTAAAATCGAGTGATTATTTTGAATTGTTGATATGTAGCGCGTTATTAGAGCGAGAATGTGTTGCACGTGTAGAATGTGACGCACGTGGTGCGGCCTACACGTTGTTATACATACATACGGTATGGTGCGTTATACAATTTCATTCTAAATTGATTTGTGATTTGTAATAACAAGGTTATATATAGTTAATATTGTCGTAACAATATAGTAAACACTATAATTAACATTCATGTCAGTGATGTTATGTGCTATGTGTTATGTATATATATATATATATATATATATATATATATATATATTTATACTGTGTATTCTTTATGCACTGTTGTATTATATTAATAATTGTTAATGTACATTTTATAGAGTAAGAAATGTTATATTTATGTTTTTGTTATTAATGTTTCTATTTTATTTTCTGGTTGTTTTTTGGTTAAATATGTGACAGTCTCAGTCTATCTGCGAGACTGGAGGATGCGCACTGTATGGCTCTCTCTCGTCGAGCTCTGAGTAAATATCAGAGAGAGAGAAGCTACTGATTGTTCTACTATTTCATTTCTTCTCATTACAGTAAAAAAACCCATCTGTAGTCAAGTGTTCGTGTGGTTTTTGGATGAAGACCGATTCAAGTCCGTTACATAATTTGGTGCCGTGACCCGGATGCGCCAGATCTGCAGCAGCTGATCGCTGGGGATGGAGAATAGGAAATCACAACGCAGAAACCATCAGCCGAAGAGTCTTCATCATTGACGTTTGGGTAGAAGTGACTGGACATTGACAGTACTTGAACTTTCGTTTCACACACCACATTTGTACATATTGGACTGAGTTCTATATTATTATTTTTTTGGTGTGAAACAGAACATAACTACAGTGTAAATTTGTTTTTACATTTTCTTGATAGAAAATTTCTTTAGTACAATGGCTGAAGGGGGGTGGAGTGACGACCTGTTGACGCCACACATTGGTAGGGGTCGAGGTTTATTGGGGGTAGATGAGCCTAAAGTTGGTAAACCGCGGGTGTTGGTTTATGATTCGTTAACCGGTTCTAATGCTCCTCGTAGTGATGAGTCACATAACCCGTTGTCTTCCACTCCTACCAACGATGGTTGTGTTACACAGCAGCTACGCGACATCATTGGTGAGCTTGGAAGTCAGATAGGTGACTCCATTGCCACACGGTTGTTAACCAGTCAGACATCAGCATTGCCTAGTCTTACTCCATTGACTGAACAGCAGCCTTCTGTGACGCTGCCTTTGTCCCAGAGCCTTGATCTGTCAAAAGTGAATCTCATTGTCAAAGCTGAAGTAAAGGAACCTCAAATGTTTAGAGGGGATGGTAGCGATAAGTGCACTATCCTTGAGTGGATCGAACAGATGGAGGTATATTTGTCCAAAAAGGGTTGCGACAAAGCCGTCAGTGTAGAGGAGATTTTGAGTCATCTTTGTGGCAGAGCAAAGAGTATTGTCAAGGTCAAACTGAAAAGTAGCCCAGCCACAGTATTCTGTCGTGAAGAAGTATATGAGGTTCTGCGGCGTTATTTTAGTGAAAGCCCTGGCTCGTGCCAACCGTTAGCCGATTTCTATGCAACACAGCCAAAACCTAATGAGCGCCCTGTTGACTACTGGGTCAGGTTAAATGAGGCAGCTGAGCTAGCAGATGCTCGTCTACAAAGATCTGGTGGAAAGATGGAAAATATGAGTTCGGAGATTGCATTGATGTTTATCAGGAACTGTCCTAATCCCGATCTTTCCAGTGTCTTTAGGTCCAAGCCCATGAGCAAATGGTCAGCTGGGGAGGTCCAGGAGGCCATTGATGAGTATGAGAGAGACTATAGACCTCGGAAGCCAGTTCAGTCTGTTCCTAGGGTTGCGGTGAATCAGGCCGTTGTTGCTGAAAACCCTGCTAGTGCTCGAGTAGTGGGAGAGAATGAAGGTATGGGCATTAACTCCGCATCATGTG